>JASTWF010000163.1:0-600000 GCA_030390025.1 Squalus acanthias | reverse complement strand
CAAGTATAATAATTAAGTATTATTTTGAAATTTTTTTTGGTAACAGGTATATCTTTTTTAGAGACTTTAAAGACAGGTAAGTTTATTTTTATAACTTTTTAAAAGATTTTAAATTTTTTCAAAAATTTAATTTTTTGTTTAAAATAGTTAATTTATTTAACTATACTTATTTTATTAATGTGATGGTTTTTAAAAAAAATTTAATTGAGGTTTAGCTGTTCTTTTGTGGGGGTATAGTATTCATAGCTTTCACAGCCGATGGTGTGCTGCCATTGGCTCTAACTGAGTCACGTGATCCTACAGCTCGCACGAATTAACTACGCCTGTGGGATACGAAAGCCCTGCACAGCTGCTGTCCAGAACATCAAGTTCGTGCGAGCTCGGACTGAAAAAGCCAGCGCGCAGTGAGAGATCGCGGGAAGGCCTTACCCTCGCACGAAGGCTCACTCACTAATTTTTGGGCCAAGTCTTCAATGCCCTAAAATTAAATTCTGCCCTAAACATGCCTCCTTGCCCAAAGAATCTGAGCGCAGGCTAAAACCCAGTGGATCCGGATCCTAGCTTAATTCTTGGTATTCCACTGGGTAGCCCCTCACAAATCTGAACCCATATTTTAGAACCTGGAGGAAAAAAAATGTGTTTCTGCAGAAATGAAAATCTGCAGTAATTGCTGAACTCTGAAAATCAGAGTCTCTCCTAAATCAGAAAACAAAGTTCTTTCCCCACAGAAATGTCTACAGCCCAGCTAATATTTTTTATTCCAAGCTTTATGATTATGATGGATACATTATGGGTACAATAAAATGAAAGAAAAGTGAGAAATATTTGCAGCTCAGCATTAATTGACAAAATAGCATTTAATCAGCTCTCTGTAGCCTCGGATGAGGAATTTGGTGAAAGAACAAATTTGCATTTATGTAACACCACATCACGTATCAAACGTCCCAAACCACTTCAAATAACTAATTAAATTGCACAGTTGCTGTTATGTGGATAAATGTGGCAGCCATTTTGAGCACAGCAAGATCCTTAAAGACCAATGAGATGAAAGGTCAAGTAATCGTTTTTTGGCGACATAGGTTGAGAGCAAAATATTGGCCAGGGCATCAGGAGAATTTTCCATTCTTCTTTGAATAGTTTCATAGAATCTCTAATGCCTACCAAAACAGGCAAATTGGGCCTCAACATCTAATCCAAGGGGTAGTGCATGCAAATGGGCATATTTACTAGAGCTACCCCCATTACAGCCATCTGCAGATTGGTTGATGCACAGAACGGTCTTAGCTTGGCACTGAACCAATTACATCTCATTTCCCAGATGAGGTGCAAAAGTTGCTCAAAATCATCAAGTTCAATACCAGTCTTTGTAACATGAAACTAAAAATTGTATAATTTCCATATTAACACAAACTTGAAAAAGGCTACATTTTTTGTACTAAAAATACAAAAATGTTACCTTTGGTTGAAACTGCCGAGCAAACAGCAAGTATCGGCTAATGTCCTCCAGAGAATACACTCTATGAACAGATTCTTCATTTCTCGCATGAAGGTCCACAATTCGCCTGGCAATTGCATAGTCTGTAACCTGCAAAACAGCCTTTTGTTCTCATTACGTAACATTTGTATAGCCAAACATGTCCAAGGAAACAGACATTTTAAAAGTCAGATAATATTTATACAATTGAATTGAATTTTAGTGGAGCTTAAACTTCTTCCAAAGTGCGTTTTCGATACTGCAAGTCTCTCATCAGTGCATCTCCAGGAAACAGGCATATCTACAACTTGCCAGTTATGTCAAGCCTTCCTCACAGGAGATTTTTGTCTAAGTAAAAGTTGATAAATCAATAACTCTATTCCTATTTAGAGAATCAATAATCCCCAGACTACAGTAGTGATCAATCGCAATAATTCTGCCTGAGCAGTTGTGATCAGTTGTTCACAAGTCATCAATTTGAGATAATTTAAGTATGCAGAGCACACTGTTGTGTAGAAAAGCAAGATCTTAGGGGGATGGATATGAAGACATTTACAGACACTAGGCAACTGGGGAGATTAGGTGACATTTAACAGCAAGAAATGCAAACCTTACAACGCTAAAAATAGCAATATCAGTGTGCAATAAAGATTTAAACAAAGTACAATAGGAAAAAGATTTGGGTTTATCCATTAACAAAATGTAGAGTGGTTGCATTATGCAGCAACAATAACAGGACAAATTAAATATTAAGGTGTATAAACAGAATCAGAACAAAAGTATAAGGAAGCCAGAGTGACCATTCTACAAAGTATTAGAGAGATCACAAGAAAAGTGTGCCTTTTGGTCACTATACTTTTGAAACAAATATAAGCACTGAAAATAGTTCAGAGAGGGGCAACAATGACGACAATAGAATAAAAAGGAGAAAATGCTGGAAACATACAGCAGGTCTGTCAGCATCTTAAAAAGAGGGAAATATTTGCATAGACCCTTCATCAGAACTGGAAAAATAGCAGGTCCCTTAAATAGGGTTGAAAACAAAGGCAATGGTAGGCAAGATCAAAAGAAAAGTACAAATGAAGGAGACCATTCAGCCCAACTAAATCATCCTTTCACCGAAACATACAATCACATCACAGCATCTAAACTACTGCTTGAACGGTTCCATTCAGGAAGGCTATCCAAGTATTAATTGTTCTTTCCATGAAGTGCCATGGAGGTGGACTTGAGAGGAGGAATAGTAATGGAGCATGGAATGTTCAACTGTGTCAAACACCATAGAAAAGTCAAGGAGGCTAGTGTGCTGTGGCCAGTCACAGAGGATATCACTGATGGCTTTGATCAGAGTGGTCTTCATGCAGTGGGTAGGGGGAGCGACAGGAAATGTAGGTGTTGAACTGGTTGGTGAGTGATACATTGAAGGATGAGTGAGAAAAAGGGAGAGGAGAGAAAGAAGATAGTGAGAAAGGGGTTGGAAATAGGCTGGGGGAAAAAAAACTTGCATTTATCTAGCAACTTAATACTATATCTTCAGGACATTTCACAGTGCTTTACAACCATTTTACTGTTTATTTACCTGCTTAACGGTGACTACACTTAAAGCAGCCAATTTGTACACAATAAAAACGAACAACTAGTTCATTTGTTGGTGTTGGTTTGGGGGCGGGGGGGGTTGAATGTCGGACAGAGCACGAGGAGAGCTCCCTGGTCGTCTTTGAATAATCTACCCGAACAGGCTGGTTTAATGTTCTCATCCAAAAGATGGAAACTCTGAAATGCAGTGCTCCCCCAGTACTACGCTGAAGTATTAAATCTATATTATGCGCTCGAACGTTCTGGCTCATAGAACCACAGAATCATTGAATGGTTACAGCACAGGAGGCAGCCATTCAGCCCGTTGAGCCCATGCTGGCCCTCTGCAAGAGCACTTCAGCTAGTCCCACTCCCCCCGCAGCCCTGCAATTTTTTTTCCTTCAGGTACTTATCCAGTTCCACAGAATCATGAAGTGACTCTGAAATGAAAATGCTACTACTGAGCCAAACTGATGTCATCCCCTGCTCAAAAGAAATCGGACAACAGCAGTGCTGAAGGGTGGGGTAAAGCTCACACATTAATAATGGGAACTCGGGTGAGACACTGGTTAGGTTACGAGCCGGCATGACTTATGCTAGCAAAAGGAGCAGAGAAAATGAGGGAGAAACCAAAAAATTCTGGGTTTTAAAAGTAAAAAAGTTTACTTTGTTTAGTTACCTCATTACATTCATCCACCAGGATAAAGAATAGATCAAATCTCGACATAATCGGAGCACTAAGGTTTACATTCTGTTTCAGAGTCTTGGATCGATCGTACCTCCCACCTATAGGATTGGCTGCTGCGAGTATGGAAGCTCGGGCATTCAACGTGGCCTAGGAGACAGAGCAAAGAGTTATTGCAGTACAAGATTTGGACTGTTGTTTTACTTCAAATAAAATGGAAGTAGCTCACTATTGATCACTGAGGCACACTCAATTTATTGTTTAATGGATACCAAGGCTTCTCCAGTTAAGATGCCAATACAACATAAAAACAGAAAATTTTGGAAATACAAAGAGGAGAAATGAGACGACCAGTTTTGTCAGAACTAAAAGTAATTTTATTGTTTATAAGCTAACCAAATCAAATCTTTGTTCCCATGAAAGCAGTGCAATGGTAAACACATTGATCTGTGTTTTATTGCTGAAAGACACTCGTTTGTTTTTGCAGCATGTTGCTGTACAGAGAGTGGGTTGGGGGAAAAATCAGAATTGAGGGAAAAAAGAAATTTTCGTTCACTTCAAAAAATATGCAAATTATTTTTGAATCTGGTGTTAAAACTCAGGCTTTAAAATCCTGATGAGATTATATTGAGTAGCTAAGTCATAAAGCTCAGGAAAGCCCCAGCTAGATCTCAGTCAAGGAGTAGTTGTGTGCTATAGTTGACGTCAGAAGCCCAGGGGATGGGTGGGGGGGAAAACGTCAACTAGTGGCCATATTCTTGATCGCTATCCAGAAATCACCGTTGAAAATGTGCTTTGTGGTGAGCAAACACTCACCGCACAGTTGAATAGCTTGCTAATACAAACTGTCCAGGCTCAGAGGTAATGGCCACTTAGGCATTGCACAAGGTGGTAACCATCACTCTTGATAGTATCTCAGTTCAGTGGAATGGGATATAGTTCTATTACAAACACCTGGTTATCAGGATTAAGCATTCCCACATCAGCTGTAGCACAAGCAGATTCGTTTGTGATCTGGATATCTACCTACAGAAAGAAACCTTTTATGCTAGGGATCCTCGCAAAGATTTAATAGTTGCCCTATAATTTGTTTGCATGAACATTTGAATATATACAAAATGCAACAGATCAGAACACTCCCAAGCTGCCTGTCCCAGGATACCACCAGCTCAAGTCCAGAGTAGGACAAATGAGAAGTATGGCTAGTTGAAAGGCAAGTAATAAACTGTTCATGTTATATTCCACATCTCCTCGGTAAGCTGCATCACCATGTGTGGAGTGTTTGTAAAAGGGCTAATGAAGCCACAGCCTCAGTAAATTTGTTGCCGAAAAGGTAACCATTATGATGACGAGCAGGAAAATGAACCAAAGCCACTAATAGGAACAGTATGGCGGATTTTATTCTCATTCTCGAGGAGGGTTCTATTGTTAGTTAAATCAAGGTGATATTTGAACAGATATTTACTCTATGTTTACTTACTGCCTGTAAAGCAGCTTAATTTATATCTGGCCTTGTCTCACTAAGGTATTTCAGTCACCTTCAGAAAGATTAGAGAACTGCACAAAGGCACGTGTGAAAGACAATATAAATCCAGAGCCCTGCATGTTCCTTTGTTTTAAATATTTATATCCACTTTTCCCATAAAAGATGCAATGGTCTTTACTTTAACTACTCCCTGTGGCACTGCATTCCATCCGCCAACACTAAAGAAATTTCATCTAGCCTCACTCCTCATTCTGACTATTTTAAATGTTTGATGCCAAAACAGCACATGAAACAATCTTACATAGTTAACTAGTGTGCTATCAGAGCAACTTAAATCTCCTAACGAGTTTGCAAATATTCTGCACATATACGTGGGAAAAGTTAACCCAGTAAGTTGCTGTAATCATTCGCCACTAATGCCAAAGGTTTTGGGCCTGCCAGTTAACAATAACACAAGTGAAGTGCTGGATAAATAGAAAGTATAATCTCGTGTGTTGTCAAGTGAAGTGCTGAAAATGTTGGAAACACTCAGGTCAGGCAGTGTCAGTGGAGAGAGAAACAGAGCTAATGGGCTTGATTATAATTCCCGAGGTGGGTTGGAGTCGGGTTGCGTGGTGGGCGGGTTCCAGAGCCGCTTCTGGCAGGATCAGCTGCTGATGTGCAATTTTGATTCAATGATCTTGTTGATTTAAATGGGGCGCGCTGGCCAGTCCAATGAATGCGATCAGGTCCGCTGGCCGCCTCTGATGATGTCATAATAGCAGCTGCTTTTAAAGCTGCCATTCAGCCTGAGCCTCTCTCTTGTGGATTCCTGGACTCATTGATATTGATTTATACGCAATGACTTCTTCCAGAGGCAAGGCAGCTCCTTGTTTTAATGATGACTCCCTCCAAGTTCTTGTCGATGCTGTCAGAGGGCGCAGGGAGATTCTCTTCCCTCCTGATGGCCGGAGGAAGCCTCCTCAGCAGAGCGATGCGCAGGCTGCACATCGCTCAGGAGGTCAGCGCAGGGTCCATATGTTCACGCTCATGGATCCAGTGCCAAAAAAGGTTTAATGATCTTGTGCAAACATCAAAAGTGAGTATCCCATCACTTGCCTTCAATCTGCTTCCCTTCTCTTCACCAGCACTCTGTTGTAACCTTGCTCCTCCACATACCACATTACCCCTACTTCCCTTGCACCCTTTCCTATCCATCTCTGTCTCTGCACTGAATCACTTCAGCATCCTGCCTATGCACCCCTTAGACTCACTCACGGTCATACAGTGACAACAACTAACAACGCACAGGGAGGTAGCTTCATCTTGGCACCTTACCCAATCTTTCTCTCCCTCAAAGCTTCTATGGTAGGGATTCTTCACACTCCCTCCATCACTGTGGCTGAAACACCGCTTGTGTCCCTCCTTGCAGGAAAAGATAGCCCACAATAAGAGGGAGAGAGCAATGACTGGAGGAGGAACACCTACCCTAGCCACACTGACAAGTGCAGAGGAGGCTAGGACCTGGAAGTGGGCAGTGGAGAGACGGGCACACTAGCGGAAGCTGGTGACATTAATAAGAGTTTCATCCCTCTCATATGATGTTCATAGATAATCGCATTGTATCATCTGCTCAAAAGGATGTTTCTGCTACATCAATATCAGATGTCTAAATCATGCCTTTACTCCCCCACAGGACCATCGAGCGCCCCCCTCCCCACGATCCAGGACAAAGAGCCGGACAACTCCTCAGAGGAGCCTGAAGCCTCTGAGGGAGCAGCGTCACCAGGACTCAGCGCATCCAGCACCAGCGCAGCAACGCACACCTCGGTGGGGCCATCGCGAGTTAGAGTAGTGTTGCCACCTGGTCTATCACAGTGCACAAGTGCGCATCAGCAGATGGTGGAGACAGCAGTGGAGAGTCCTCAGTGGAGGTTGCAGCAATCTCCTAGCTCTGCTGAGCTGCATGCAGACGCTGTGCCTCTGGGGCCATCCAGAAAAAGAACGTCTCGGGAAATACAGAAACAAGTGCAGGAGTCTCTGGAAAGGTTTGCCTCCAGGGTTAGAGAGAGTGTGGATAGAATGGAGGAGTCCATCTCTAACATCAGCACTGCCGTGGTGGAGGCACTGGCGCATGAACGCACCACCATGGATAGGATGGCAACCTCCATGGAAAGGATGGCTACCGCCATGGAGGAAATAAGTCACCAGAGTCAGGAAAACATGGTGACTGTTCAAAGTGTAATGTCAGCTGTGGAGGAGCGATGGGCAGCTATTGAGGAGAGACCAGAGCAAGGACGTCCTTGAAGAGGACTGCCAGTGCAGACACGGGTTCTCATGGTCCCCCCGATGTGCAGCAAGGTGCTCTCCAGCCACTTGCCAGCACTGAGGTGCGGCTGACCCATGATAGGGATGTTGTTGGCAGGACAGAAGGAAGGGTGGGCTCCCCTCCAAGCGCTCACACGACCATGCCACTGTGGAGCCCTCGGTCAGAGACCCACTTTGCGGAGACAACGGAGATGGCAGTTTCCGCCCCTGCACAGCTGCAGGAAGAGCAGACTGTTGAAGAGCCCTCCCAGGCTCCCAAACCCAGAGGACGCCTGCCAAAGGAGTCTACGCAGGCGCAGCATCCTAGTCAGCAAGGTGCCTCTACATCTGCTGAAGCCACAGGGGACGCACCACGTAGAAGCACGCACAAGAGAAAGATTAAGCACCTAGTCACAAGGGGACTCACTTGGGTGTTTTGTTTTATTTTTCCTGACTGTTGGTTTATTATCCTTTTGTCATGTGTAAAAGAAAAATTATGCCAAACAGTTGATTTGTGTGGCCTGTGTGTTCTGGGAAATGGCAAAATCGCATTGAGGGCTAAACAGACACTCTCGAAAATGGGGTGGGGGCGGGTTGGGTGTCTGAAGCTATTTTTTTCAATTTTCGCGACAGACCCACCTCCTCAGGGCTATTAAAATAGAGCCCAATGTTTCAGGCCGATGACCTTTCGTCCTGAAACATTAACTGTTTCTCTCTCCACAGATGCTGCCTGACCTGCTTAATACAATGCCTGGCATCAGGTAGTTTTCCACAAGTTTCAAACCTACTGAGGCTACATTAATACGATAGCAAAATACTGCGGATGCTGGAAATCTGAAATAACAACAGAAAACGCTGGAAAAACTCAGCAGGCCAGGCAGCATCCGTGGAGAGAGAAAGAGAGTTAACGTTTCAGGTCGATGACCTTTCGTCAGAACTGTGAAGAGCCGGAAATCAAATGGATTTAAGGCCAGGGTAAAGCTGGGAAAAGGGGGAGGGGATAAAAGAACAAAGGGGGAGAGGAAGAGACATTAAGAGACATTAAGAGGCTACATTAACTTGTGCAGCATAATATTAAAGAACCCATGCATCAAAGCCTTTCACAAAATAGAAAATCCAGAGTTGTTACTCCAAAGACCATCCCTGCACTAGCAGACAGAGTGCCATTCTAGCTGCAACATACTGTACCTCCAACCAAGCTTGGCTTAACCATGTTCTAACAAATGTTTGGAACCGAGAAACCAATTTGGTGTTTCAGGACAAAGGGTGAACATCCTTGATCTTGGCACCAGGTGGCAACATTTCTATTCCTAATTATATTGTCTGATTAATAAAAATGAGCTTATGAGAGGCTTTAGTGGTTTGGACAAGTGGCGCTCTATTTCCCTCGGGCTGAGAGTCATCTCTGTTCAATAGCTATGGCACTCAATACAACTTGTTTTTCCCACCTTTACGCCAGCCTTTGTAATTGAAATGGTTTGCTGCTCCATAGCTTCATGAATTGCTACTTGATCTTTCACATCCATTTTATCGAATTCATCAATGCAGCACACTCCCTGCATAAAGTAAATATTGACAATTTAAGAAATTATGAAATAGCTCTGTGGATTCCTTTTGTAATGAAAATTTGTTTTCCACTGAAGGAAATTAACATATTGACTGTGTAAAAGAAGCTAAGTGACTGTCATTAGTCTTTTTTGCCTCTCCCAGGATACATGGCTCTAGGTGTGTAGGGAGTGTCTGATTTGTGATGCATAGGGCATCACGACTATATGGGACAGGATGGATGGAACAATTGATCTTTTCCTGTCCCGACACTTTCGTATATTCAAATGTACCAACTGACAGTGTAGTGGAATGGAGTAAACAGGCAGTATGAACTGAATGAACCATCTCTGGATCCAGTGATAAATTGTGTAGTTAAAGGTCAACTCATTAATGGGAATGTGACCACACACCCCGAGATGTACCATTTCCTCTTCAACTGAAATGAACACTTAAAATGCAATTGAGAGGTTCAGTCAATATCCACACAGAATCTCTCCTATTATTCCATTAAGAGTAATTTCCATTGATCTGTGAAGCACATTTCATTGCTGTTGGGTTAAAGCAATGAAAGATTAGCATTCAGGCTCCAAGTAATTTCATTGTAACCTGATTATTCTAGCCAGATAGTATTCAATTTTTTTTGTCTCATAACACTCCTGTGAAGCACCTTGGGATGTTTTACGATGTTAAAAGGTGCTATATAAGTACAAGTTGTTGTTGTATTCAATTAATCAGTTAGAATTTTTTCAGGTTTACCAATATCAGTTCTTTAGAAATATATTCAGCAAAACAGTAGCAAATAAATACAAAGGACAAATACAGAATTAGTAAAATATTCATAAAGCATTATTCTTTTACATGTCATTACTTTATCACTTTTGCATCGAGGGGAATGTGTTTCAGATGTGAATCAACTCAAAGCCCTTTTCAAAACTTGCCAGTCAGGTCAATTATCTGATTTCACACTCCACTAATGCCAAGCCAGACAGTGCCTCCAGAATGTATTCACACTGCTTGGGTTATGTGCCCTGGGCAAAGTTATAAAAGTTTCCAAGTCATTCAGTAGACTACCTAAAACTTTTTAAACTTATATTTGAATGTTTTAATATCGGTAAGATTTGTACTGTTACTCACCATCTAATGTTAAACTGTAATCTTTGATAAGCGGAGCTGTGCGCATGCCTGTTTGTATCTGAATGCAAAGCTCCTTTGGGCAGAGGCACCGGTTGCTCTTTGCGCAGCACAGGTATCGTGTGAAATCAGTAGCTGTAATGTGACGCCTAGTGTTGATGGGATCAACTGGCAAGTCTTTGTTGAAGTGGGTTTTTTCCTCTCTCGGTACCATCTTCAGTAGATAATATTGGGGATGCCAAGTCCCGTAAACGATCTGGAAACTCTGCACTTTCAATTTTTTTTTATATTTAGAATTACTTTACTAGTATTTCACTTCCAAGACTTTAGGCTTGGTCAGCATTATGTTTCTAAAAGGTATAAAAGTACAAATTCACATACATTGTCAGCCAGCATCAAAGCACCAGCCTCGATCACAAACCCATATGACTCTTCGTCTCTTACTACAGCTGCAGTTAGGCCGGCAGCACTGCTGGCTTTCCCGCTGGTATAGACAGCACGAGGACTAAACTCTTCCACGTGTCTGAGGACAACAAAAAAAAACATTGCACAACAGAACAAAGTTCCAATAACTTATGTAATATGCACAACATCCAATGGACACTTGGCCAACAATTCACATTCTGATACCATGCTAAGTTCAAAATACTTAGCAGAAGATGGTTTGAGAATATAGTATTATGAATTATTAATAAGGTGCATTTCCCATTAATATTTGAGTATACAAAGCATTGCTATTTCCCAATCAGCCACTCTAGATGAGCTGCAATAATGTTCAGTTACAATATTAAACGTTTAATCCTTTATTGGTTAGTCATCGCACCAACTCAAAGAAATGCATCCATCACTGGGGCAGACTTCAGACTTTTTTTTTAAGTCAACTTGCATTTACATGTGACTTTTTTCATGTTAAAGGCACGAATGTACTCCAAAGAGGTGCAAGGAAAATTGGATGCTGTACCAAGGCAGATATTAGAGAGAGAAGAGAAGAGAGATTAGCTGGGGTTAAATAGGTGGGTTAAGAAGGGTCTTAAAGGAGGAGGGGGAGTTGGAGAGGTGGAGGGATTTAGGGTGGAAATTCCAGAGCGCAGTTCATAGCAATAAATGAACAGCCATCAATGGTGGAGCAAAGGGGGAAGAAAGATGGACATGAGGGGGAGACACAGGAAATCAGAATTTCATAAAGGGGATTGTAGTGCTGAAGAATATTACACTAGATGGGGAAGGGCATGACTATGGAGATTTAAACATAAGCATGAGAATTTTAAATAAGGTTTAGGGAACTGAGAGCCAATGGGCCCGATAATAACAGAGGCAGGGGAGGTTTTTTTGTTGTTGTCGTCCTCAGACACTGGGCCAGGAAACAGAAGTACGGGTTTCCTGGAAATCCTGTCAAATTTAAAGACAGGACCTTATTTAAATTTGTGAATCTGTTTCCTGACCACAGCCAGCCAGATTGAGGGGCTAGCTGACTATCAGAAGGGTAGGCCTGCGGCACCAGGCATGAGCCGGGGAGCGGAGTGGAAGGAGAAATCGAGGCCGGACATGGGGGGAGGGGGGGGAGGGAGAGAGAAGGGGTGAGTCAGAGATCGTGGGGAGAGTGTGTCAGCGGATCGAAGATTAACAGATTAGCTTGTTGCGCCGGAGGGAAGCACTCCTGCTTCTCCTGGCCCACAAACAGTGCTGGAAAAGCACTTACCTGTTCCATCCAGCCGTTCGCAGCCTGGAAAACCTGCCTGGCCAGTGTCAAATCTAAGAGTGCTAAAATGTGAGGCACGCAGCCTCATTAAAATATTTAAGTTTGGGACCCACCTCCAGAGAGCAGGTTAGTCAACCACCCTTCAATCCGTCGCCGTTAAAATGGGAAGTGGGCGCATTGGAGGCAAGTTTCCCATTTTAAATTTTTTTTTTTTTAATAAAAACACCCACACCCCTCCAAACCCTTGTCCTGGGGCTGTTAAAATACCCCCAATTTATAAAGACTGCTATATCCATTTTGTATACATTTGATTGGAATACCTACCAAAAAAAAAACCTGCGTCCAGAGGATAATAAAACACTCAAGCTTTTCATTCATGTCAGCTGAATCCCTCAGTGCAATCTTCTTTTTTAATTCATCAATTCTGTATTTTGTTTTCCCTATTTGCATTTATTGGATTTTTAAATGGTCTTTAAAATTCTCTATTTACAATCATAGAATTTTACAATACAGAAGACAGCCATTCGGCCCATCGCACCTTAGCAGGCCCTCAAAAGGCTGTGGATTTAACCCCTTTTCCCCTCCCCTTTCAATTTTGTCTTTAAGTGTTGATCCACTTCCTTTTTTAATTTGTTGATTCTCCAATTTCTGCTTAAAGCATCTCTTCCTGCTCGGTTTGCTCCCTCTATTTCTAACACATTAGCTTTGAATTCAAATAGCTTATAAACTTTAATTTTATGTGACTAAATCAAGAACCATAAATATTCTTAACTGCATTCTAATCTGTAAGGACAGAACTTAACACTTGCAGCTTAATCGGAGCAGTAGTGAAGAAAAGCTGTATGGAGGGAAATTGGACTCTCCCCTCCCCCATGTGAATAAACCTCATTGAAGGTCAATTGGCCAGGATCAGGCTCATTACATCCACCAACACCATCTGCTCAGCTACGCAGTTTGCTTATTACAACAACCCACCCATTAGAGCTCAGCAAATAATCATGTTTTATCACTGTATGCAAGAAAACTATAATTGAGGAAGGATTACTAAGCCTTGTGGAGTAGTGGTGCTTTGCAATGCATCACACAATCCATACAGTAGAATTCCATTATATACGGGACACAAAGAAAAACACCTGTGCTTATAACATAACAAATAATATTTGAATGCAAACACATTAAAGGAGATGTCTACTTGACCATGACATCTGTTAGGTATCTTAATACCTTCCCTCAATGAGTTATTTGGTTAATCTCACCATCAAACACATGGTTGGCCACATGAAATTCTATTCAGGATACTTTATGCTCTCTCAAAGTATAAATCCTTGCTTAGGTATAGCTCCACGGGCACGGTCTGCCTCACCCAAGTGAGTCTACAAAGTGAATGTCAGCAGGCTACCCTAACATGGGAGCATCTCGATTCAGCCAGCTAACTCAATTCTAGCTGAAGAGCGTGGAGATGTTCCATTCCTGATCCCTATTCTGCTAGAATGTGCATGTATGATCAGGTGTGCATAATGACACTCACTGGACTCAACCATGACAAATGGAAACTTACACAAGGCATAGAATGGTTCTAGTCACATGGAGCTATACTCCAGCAAAAGGAAGCAATGGAGAAAATTGGTAGAATAAACATCGCCGTCTAAATCAATTGATTTCCTAATTATGTTGCCCCTTTTTAAAAAAGACAAGTAGTTTTATATAGTAAATGCACCAGCTGAAAATGCTGCACTTTTGCTTCTTAAACAAACCCATGGATAATTAACTCACATTAATGGAAATAGTCTCTGTTTATATGGTATGCTACTGTCCTCCAGTGGTTGAACAGAACTACACAAGTACAATTCTACAATTTTGTCAGCATATGTTAGAGTATCTCAAATAAATCACAACATAAACACATCTTGGTTCATCCATACAAAGACCCTACAGTCTCACTAATGAAGCATCCAATTGATTCCAATGTAATTCTAGGGTTTTCAGTGTCAGCCATGGCTTGGTGTAACAGTCTTGCCCGAGTCAGAAGGTGGTGGGTTCAAGCCCTACATGATTTGAGCTCACAAGCTAGGTTGAAACTTCAGTGCATTACTGAGGGAGTGCTGTCTCTCGGAGGAGACGTTAAAACAAGGCCCCCCATCTGCCCTCTCAGATGGACATAAGATGCCACAGCACTATTTGAAGAGCAGGAGAATTCTCCTGGTATCCTGACCAACATTTACCCTTGAACCAACATAATTATCAAAAAAAATTCTGGTTATTTATTTCATTCCTGTTTGTTACTTGTTGGGGACAAATTGACTGCCACATTATAACAGTGGCTACACCTCAAAAGTATTTGATTTGCAGTGAAGCACTTTAGAGCATTTGAGGTTGTGAAAGCAGTCCTATAATTGAAAGTTCTTTCTTCACCTGCACTACTCTATTTGGGAATCCATTCCAATTGTTGATCACTGAAAAATTTCTGATCATTTCTAAATTTGCCTTTTAACGGTTTGAACCTGTATCCTGTTGTCCCACTCAATTTATTTTCAAGTAGCTTGCCTAATTTAAATTTAAAACCCTGGTTGTGACTTTTCCTTCTTGCTCTCAAATCATATTATGGTCACTATTTGCAAGAAGCTCCTTTATTTGTTAATCAATTTTGGTTTGATACTAATGACTAAATCCAGTACGACTCGTCCCTCGTCGGTTCTAAAACATATTGGGCTAAATCTTGCTGGAGCAGGGCATCTCGCTGCATGCGCCGTTAGTTAGACTTTTTCTTGCACCCTTCAGCTCGAATATAATTTGCACCATAACATGCTGAAAATGCGATCCGATAACGGCGAGGGCAACGGAGCATCTGGGACCAACAATCTATCTCCTTAACCAATGAGATTTAAGGATCGAGAAAGAAACAGAGGAACGACGGAGAAGGAGGGTGAATTAGAGTCAAATCAGGGAGGGAGGGAGGGGAAGATAAACAGAAAATGCTGGAAAAACTCAGTAGGTCATGCAGCATCTGTGGAGAGAGAAACAGAGTTAATGTTTCAGGTCGATGACCCTTCGTCAGAACTGGAAAAAGCTGGAGATGGAACAGGTTTTTAAGCAAGTGTAGGGGCAGGGGAGGAAAGAACAAAAGGGAAGGTCTGTGATAGGATGGAAGGCAGGAGAGATTAAGAGACAAAAGGGATGATGGTGCAAAGCAAAAGGAGATGGCAATGGGACAAGTTAAGAAACAAAAGGTGACTAGGTGAAGTGTAAATGGTAATGGCAGAATGATTGACAGCTGCCATGTGAGAAAAAAAATATGAAAAAAGATAGGGGCCGAGGTTATGGTCTGAAATTCTTGAACTCTATGTTGAGTCTAGAAGGCTGTAAAGTGCCTAATCAAAAGAGGAAAGATAGCTTGAATTGAGAAAAAAAGAGACAAAAGTAAAAATGTTAATTAAATATTATTTTGTCACCCTTTTTGAAAATGGAAACCATGTTAACCTATTTCCAATGTACTAGTACCTTCCTAAAGTTCAGTAGCTCTCATAAGGACAGTCAATGCCGTACAAATTTCCTCAATCCCAGCATTCTGGGACAGATACCATCTATTCCTCGAGGTTTATTTGATTTGGGCTCTTTCAGCCCAAGACTTCCATCTCATTGCCCCTTGTACCATCAAGCTATACTTATTTAGCAATAAACATGCACACTGATGCTCAGTCTGAGTTCCGCCAAAATCACTCAGCTTCAGACCTCATCACAGCCAAACACGGATGCAAAACCTGAATTCTGAATCAAGGAGCGCTAGGAAAACTAAGGTCAGAGTGGGCCAAGGAGAAAATCCTACAATGGCTGGAGCCATAGCTGACACAAAGGAAGATGGTTGTGGTTGTCAGAAGCCAATCACAGCTCCAATACACTGGAGTTCCTCAGGGAAGTGCCCGCAGCCCAGTTATCTTCAGCTGCTTCAGCGAAGATCTCCCCTCCCATGTAAGATCAGGAATGGAGTGGTTAAGTGAAGTTTCCACAGTATTCAGCTCCTTTTACAACACTTCTGATAAGGAAGCACCCATGCCAGCCTACAACAATTACTGGGTCCCCCATCATTAACATCCTAGGGTTACTACTGAGCAGAAGCTTAACTGGACCCGCCATTTCAACATCCTGGCTACAAGAGCAGGACAGAGGCTGGGTACACTTTAAAGAGTGAATGCTCATTTGCTGCAATGCTCCATCTCATCCTCAGTAAGTTCCCCGCTGGAGTGGAGCTAATCTACAGAACAAATGGGAAACTGTTCAACCTCCGTCGCCTCCAGTCCAGATCCAAGGTCGTCCCATCCTCTTATCGAAGTACAGTATGCAGACGACGCTTGCGTCTGTGCACACTGAGGTCAAACGCCAAACCATCGTCAACACCTTCACCGAAGTGTACGAGAGCATAGGCCTTACACTAAACATCCGTAAGACAAAGGTCCTCTACCAACTTGCCTCCGCCACACAGTACTGCCCCCCGATTATCAAAATCCACGATGAGGCCTTGGACAACGTGGACTACTTTCCATATCTCGGGAGCCTACTGTCAACAAGGGCAGACGTCAATGACGAAGTTCAACACCACCTTCAGTGTGCCAGTGTAGCCTTCGGTCGCCTGAGGAAGAGAGTGTTGAAGACCAGGACCTCAAACCCAGCACTAAGCTCATGGTCTTCAGAGCAGTAGAGATACCCGCCCTCCTGTATGCTTCAGAGACATGGGCCATGTACAGCAGGCACCTCAAAGCATTAGAGAGGTACCATCAACGCTGCATCTGCAAGATCCTGCAAATCCATTGGCAGGATAGGTGCACCATCAGTGTTCTCGCTCAGGCCAACATCCCCAGCATCGAAGCTCTGACCACATTCGATCAGCTCCGATGGACGGGCCACGTCGTCCGCATGCCCAATACGAGACTCCCAAAACAAACGCTCTACTCGGAGCTCCGACACGGCAAGAGAGCCCCAGGTGGGCAGAGGAAGTGCTTCAAGGACACCCTCAAAGCCTCTTTGAAAAAGTGCAACATCCCCACCGACACCTGGGAATCCCTGGCCCAAGACCGCACAAAGTGGAGGAGAAGCATCCGGGAAGGCGCCGAACACCTCAAGTCTCTTCGCCGGGAGCAAGCAGAAGCCAAGCACAAACAGCGGAAGGAGCGCACGTCAACCCAAGCACCACACCCACCCGCCCTTTCAACCACTGTCTGCCCCACCCGTGACAGAGACTGTAGGTCCCACATTAGACTCATCAGTTACCTGAGAACTCATTTTTAGTGTGGAAGTAAGTCATCCTCGGTTCCGAGGGACTGCCCAAGAGAGAGAAGACTCTTTAGTGAATCACATCCTGACCAATCAAAGCTTCTCCACCATCTACAAAGCTCAATGCAGGAGTGTGACTGAATATTCACCACTTGCCTGGATAGATGCAGATGCAACACAAGAAGCTCAACACCATCCAGGAGAGCAGTCTGCTTGATTGATGCCCAGCACCGGACTCAATATCCATCCCCTCCATCATTGGCATGCTGTGGCTACAGTATGTACTATCTACAGGATACACTCCAGCAACTTGCCAAGCTCACTTTGACAGAAGCTCCCAGCCCTGCAATCCCCACCACCAAGAACAAGAACAGAAATGTTGTGGGAACACCATCATCAGCTAGATTGCTTCCAAGTCATACACCATCCTGACTCAGACATAAATACTATTCCTTCACCATAGTTGGGTCAATATCCTGGAATTTGCTACTTAGCACCATCACAGGAGTATCATTATCACAAGAACTTCAATGGTTCAAAGAAAATTCCACCATTGCCTTCTCAGCACAACTAGGCATGGGCAGTAAATGTAACATTTCCAGTTCACCAACATCCCCAAAATAAAAAAAAATTTAAAAATTATATATTAGAAACTAGGGGTGCCTAAAAATATATTATGCGAATTAAACTAACACGAATAATACTGTTTAAATGATTGTATTAGTGCTCGAGACAAGTAAAGGGTTAATGTATAGTTGTGTTTTATTGGAACTGTGTAAATTTCATTTTCCTGGAGGCTTGTATTAGACTGAGACTAAATGTCTTCAGTTAGTTAGATTAGATGAGGCACGACATCTCAACACAGGGGCCCACAGTATGGCCTTGTCAGCTAACAGGCTAGCAGTCTGTTGTTTGCAAGTTTAGGATTTTTACTCTGTTGTTAGGTCTTTAATTTGGCCAATGAAGGCCCAACCTAGGTTTCTTCCATCACTACAAATAACCACATTATAATGCTAAGGTAGAATTTGGAGTTTGTTTAACAGAACTGCTTGCGAAGATAATTAAAGTTGATTAGTATATGGGAGTTAAGGTACCATCTCAGGAACATAAGAACATACAGGAGCAGGAGTAGGCCAACCGGCCCCTCGCACCATTCAATAAGATCATGGCTGATCCAATCTTAGCCTTAACACCACTTTCCCGCTCTCTCCTCATACCCCTGGAATCTCTTGTAGTTCAAATGTCTGTCAATCTCTGCCTTGAATATATTCAATGACTCCGCCTCCACAGCTCTCTGGGGTAGAGAATTCCAAAGATTCATGACCCTCTGAGAAGAAATTATTCCTCATCTCCATCTTAAATAGGCAACCCCTTAATCTGAAACTATGCTCCCTAGTTCTAGATACCCCCCACTAGGGGAAACATCCTCTCAGCAGCCACCCTGTCAATCCCCCTCAGAATAGAAACATAGAATCTAGGAGCAGGAGTAGGCCATTCGGCCCGTCGAGCCTGCTCCACCATTCAATACGATCATGGCTGATCATCCAACTCCAGTACCCTGTCCCTGCTTTAATCCCCACAGTACACATATCCCACCCTACCCCCGTAACCCCACGTATTTAATTCCCCCCAACATATCCCATCCTATCCCCATAACCCCACATATTTAATACCCCCCTAACACTAAGGGTCAATTTATCATAGCCAAATCAACCTAACCTGCACATTTTTGGACTGTGGGAGGAAACCGGAGCACCCGGAGGAAACCCACGCAGACAAGGGGAGAATGTGCAAACTCCACACAGTCACCCGAGGTCAGATTCGAACCCGGGTCCCTGGCGCTGTGAGACACCAGTGCTAACCACTATGCCACCGTGTTATATGTTTCAATAAGATCCCCTCTCATTCTTCTAAACTCCAATGAGTATAGGCCTAACCTGCTCAACCTTTCGTCATATGTCAACCCCTTCATCCCAGGAATCAACCTAGTGAACCTTCTCTGCACTGCCTCCAATGCAAGTATATCCTTCCTTAAATATGGAGCCCACAACTGTACGCAGTACTCCAGGTGCGGTCTCACCAGCACCCTGTAAAGTTGCATCAAAACTTCCCTACTTTTATACTCCATACCCCTTTGCAATAAAGGCCAACATTCCATTAGCCTTCCTAATTACTTGCTGTACCTGCATGCTAACTTTTTGTGTTTCATGTACTAGGATCCCCAGAGATCCCTTTGTACCACAGCATTTTGTAGTCTCACTCTATTTAAATAATAATTTGCTTTTTCATTCTTCCTTCCAAAGTGGATAACCTCACATATTCCCACATTATACTCCATCTGCCAAATTTTTGCCCACTCACTTAACCTATCTATATCCCTTTGCAGACTGTGTCCTCCTCACAATTTGCTTTCCCACCTATCTTTGTATCATCAGCAAATTTAGCTACATTACACTCAGTCCCTTCATCCAAGTCATTAATATAGATTGTAAATAGTTGAGGCCCCAGCATAGATCCCTGTGGCACCCCACTAGTTACTGACTGCCAACCAGAAAATGACCCATTTATCCCGACTGTTTTCTGTTAGTTAGCCAATCCCCTATCCATGCCAATATATTACCCCCAACCCCGGACGCTCTTATCTTGTGCAGTAACCTTATGTGGCACCTTATCGAATGCCTTCTGGAAATCCAAATACACTACATCTACTGGTTCCCCTTTATCCACCCTGTTTGTTACATCTTCAAAGAACTCTAGCAAATTTGTCAAACACGACTTCCCTTTCACAAAACCATGTTGACGCTGCTCGATTGTCTTATGATTTTCTAAATGTCCTGCTATTCACCTCCTTAATAATGGATTCCAGCATTTTCCCAATGACAGATGTCATTGAAGGAATAGTCTGTTAGATTAAGGGGAGATAGTTTGGATGGCGGCTGGTCGAGTAAGACAGCTCTGGCTTGGGGCTCGGATTTAATGGCCCAAAGCTGTGCCTGGTACAGGCACTGGCTGCACCAGGGGGGACAAGACAGGATGAGATAAGAGACTATTGCTTTGGAAGGAAAGGGCCAGATGAGATAAGGGAAGACAGTCCTCAACATGCTGAAAGGCTATGATTGGTCAAGTACAGAAAGCATGTGTAATGGTTGAGAGAAGATCCTGACAGGTGGGAGATAACAGGAGGGTTGACCCTTTTTCCATAGTTTAGACAAAGAACTTGACATGCCATTGGGCACCTTGTTTTAAGGGGAACCTCTATAGGTTAAATGGTCTTGTCCATATCCTACCTCAGGCCCACCCTGACATACGAGACAAGAAGAAGAACGAAGAAAAAAAAAGTTGTTTGCGCACGCCAGCCATCTGTCCGATTGGGTCCGGTACCAGCTGCTTGTCACAGTCCTATGTTTTTGCTGTATAAGTAGTGTGTTATATTCCGTCCTAAACTCCGATTAAACACAATATACCCACCATATTGGTTTGCATTCGATCCTGTTTGCCAGAGATACGCGAATCTCTAAGGTAGATATCAAGCTGAGCATGACACTGAATGGACAGAATCAGAGGCACCTGGAGTCAAAATGATTGCATCTATATTAATAAGTCCAATAGGGAATTCGGGAGAAACCTCTTTACCCATAGAGTGGTTAGAATGTGGAACTCACTACCACAAAGTAGTTGAGATGAATAGCATCGATGCATTGAAGGGAAATCTAGAACACAGACAAGGATGAAAGGAATTGAAGGTTATGCTGATAGGGTTAGATGAAGAGGGGTGGGAAGAGGGTGGTGTGGAGCATAAACACTAGTATGGACCAGTTGGGCCCAATGGCCTGTTTCTGTGCTGTACATTCTATGTAATTCTATATACTGCACTCATGTTCATTAATATCCTTCACAATGCCTGGCTTAATATTCCCTGCAAGCAACGTTTTCCCCACCATCAGAACCAATAACCACAGACAAAGCTAACTAATTCTTTACAACTATTTTGTGATACTCTGTAGGTGTGCAATTTATCTGAAAGACAGTCATGCAGCAAATCTGTCTTGGAAGTCATTTCGGAAGAATTGGTAGTGATATTCCTCCCACACCACGATGGAAGTCTCCAAAATTAAAATTATCATCTTTGAATTACACATGGCACCAAAGGTGATGAGAGCAGACCCAAGAATGGAGTGCGAGATTTCTCTTTGTACTATAAAGTTATTTTCATAAAAGTGATCCATCTACAACAGTAGCTCAAAATTGTGATCATTTCTCAAGTTGCTTACTTAAGAAACTGGCTCTTAGACGTACTAGGGTCACCAACAATACAGATATTAATGTCACCACGAAGAGAAATACCATCTTTTGTAGTCTTCGCAACTCCACCAAACAGCATCAATAAGATTCCTCTCTTAATTTCATCACTACCTGTAAATGTAAAAGAAAATATTAAGAAACTGGTGGTACAGGAATTCCTCATACTAGTCAGCTACTTGGATTTGGACTTGACCAGTGCTTTCCAACAATTTTTGAGGGGACTCCATTTCTTTGTTTTTCCATTTTGTGTGGTGGGAGGGTTCCCCTCTATATTCTCCAGGTAGGGGTTGAGGAGGGGGGCAGATGGCAGATGCAGGTTACAAACCTGTTCAGAATTTGGGTGGGGAAGAGAGGAGAAAGAGGGAGAAAGATAAGGAGGGAGGGTCAAATACTTTCTCACTTGGGGTGAAGAATGGGATGCCATATTCACAGTGCCACCTACCAGTACAGTTTTTTTTTTGGAATGCAGACAACACTCACATTTTTAATATATTACAGATATTCACTCACTGGCCCGTACATATCTTTTCCAACAATGAGGAAGATAAGGTTGCAAAAAAAAAAAAAAAAAAAATCAGAAATCGCAACATTGAAATATTTCACAGTAGCTGCAGTTTTGGATTCTGTCCCTCCCCTCACCCCATTAAACAACCATTGGGAATCCAGGGCAACGCTGCATAACTACTTCTTGAAGCTGTACTGTAGTATAAATAGCAATGAGAAAGTGAAATACTCTGGATTTTAATTGCGTAGTATAGTTGGAAAACAATTAAAAAAAGGTTCAGCTTTGTTACTGTTGACTTTTAACAAGTCCGTAGAAATGCTTTTCATACTCTGGTTAAACTAGGCGGTCACTTACCGTATATTGTAGGGTAAAGGCTGGTGCAAATATTGTGATACAGATTTTTATCCTGACTCATTTCAAACACTTTTTCCCACTCCTGCACAGTCATCTGGTTCTTGATGTTTTCTGCTGTCTGATTTTCCTCTCTGAACACTGGCCCACCAAACTTTATAACGGATCAAGAAATGGTAAAGGGGAGGAAAGAGAAGCCAATGCTGTCATTAATTTAATGAGAAACTTGCATTATCTAGGAAATATGCAAAAATCATATATATTTAATAGGATTAAGACAGCTGAAAATAGTTGCCTATAATTTTAACCACAATTCATAAACACAGTCTGGAATTTCCTAAAAGGTTTCGGAATGAGTACAACACACAACAGTGGGGATGTACTGCTTTTTCCAAGGAAATTTGCGTGCAACTGTTTTATGCCAAAACATTGCTACACACGAATTTCCTCATTCAGTTGTACCTCTCGAGTTATCTCTGCCAAAACCCCACTTGACTCATTAACATAACCCCAGCCCCAGACAAAAGACCAGAGGACGCAAGTTTGCTGCATTTACACCCATTCGGAACAGGTGTAAACTTACAGCCCAAATTCTGGGTGTAGCAAGACTGTTAGTCAGGCTTTCTGGTGTTTATGAATTTATTTAGCGATTTTATTTTATTTCTCCTTACTGAGACCTACACTGTATTTTCTGTATCCTTAACTTTTTTCTTTACACGACATCAGAATCGGTTACATTAAAAAGAGAAAAGCATCTACAGTTGCATTTTCTTAAACAGGTTGTGCTTAATGTACATATACAAAGCCATGAAACCATCATTTCATTAAGATAAAAGAGGGAATTGAAAGAATATGGCACATGTTCTGTGCTTTCCTCAGGCCCCAATTGTTTATACTGATTTCTGCTTATTTTACACCAGTTTTTATGTTCCAGCAATTTCTTAGGAAATTTGGGCCAAGTTTCCATTGTCAAGATTGGTGTACAAACCAGCGCCGATTTCTGCCCAAGTATGACGCAGCAAATTCCAGGTCTAGGTGTCAGTATATTTAGCAAAAATAATTCTATGAAACAAATGCAGGAGGTGGCATAAGCGAACTGCAGTGCCCTGCCAAGGACAAAGAGCCTGATCCCAACTAATAAAATTAAGAGTTTATGCTGGTCCAAACTCTTCTCACACTTTAGCCCAGCTAGAACAAACAAATGATTTCAAACCTTAAATAGGCATTGGTCCCAGTGGCATGGCAGCAAACCAAATGTACTTTCCTGCAAGCACTGTGTAACCAGTGCAACAGCTTTTATAAAATGTGTCTGCACAACCCTACACCTTTTTTTTTAATTGAACCGAAGAAAAACATTACAATCATGTGGAAGTCAGTAGTAAGAATGCACACCAAGTATATTGCACCTTTAACAGCAAACGTTGCAAGGTGCTAATGGAAGCATAATCAGACAAAAATGGACACTGAGTCAAAGGAGATATAGAAGGGGTGACTAAAAGCTTGGTCAAAAAGGTATGTTTTAGAGGAAGAGAGGTTCAGAGGCAGAGGTTTAGGGAGGCAGGACCCAATTGTAGGTCAGCAAGTACAGGGGTGATGGGTGAGCAGGACTTGGTGCGGGTTAGGATACAGGCAGCGAGTTTTGGATGAGCGAAGGATGACAGGTCGGCCAGGAGAGTATTGGAATAGTCAAGTCTGGTCATGACAAAGGCATGGATGAGGCAGGGATGGAGATGGGCAATGTTAGAGGTGGAAGTAGGCGATCTCTGATGTAGACAATATGGGGTTGGAACCTCAACTCGGTCAAATAGGACACCGAGGTTGTGAACAGTCTGGCTCAACCAGAGACAGTGGCCAGTGAGGGTGAAATCGGTGGCTAGGAAACAGAGTTGTGGCAGGAGCCAAAGCCAATGTGTAATTGAAGGAAATTGCAGCTCATCCGGGACTGGATGTCAGACAAGCAGTCTCAACACAGAGGCAGTGGAGGGATTGAGAGATGGTGGAGAGGTAGTTCAGGGTATCTTCAGATATGTCACCAAGAGGCAGTATGTTGATGAGAAATAGGAGGGGGTCTAAGGATAGATCTTTGGTATACTCTCGTTTCCTATTAAGTTAGGCTCTAAATAAAATTGTTGGCTTCTCAGCTAATGCAACTTGACCTGTAAGTAGGGACTAAATAAAATCAGCATTGTTAATATGAAACCTAATTAAAACAAAAGCCCTTTAGTCTTATAAAAACAAATAGCTCATTGCTCTTACCCGGGGGTTAGTAGGCGCCACGTAACAAGCCAAGAAAGCCAACCTGTAGGAAAGATCTCGAACTCCCAGTGCTTTCAGACCCTGTATGCCATCAAGCTCAAACCCTTGCATCCCTGAAACTCGACTACTTGTCTCTGCCCTGGTACCTGATTTTGATACAAAGCAACATTTTAATGACCAGCTGACATGTCTGCCAAAAAATTCAAAAATGATTTGGGCAGTCAAAAATGTTTGTAAAGATATTTACAGCCAAAGTTTAATTTTTATACACCATTTTATACCAGTGCTTGCTTTTCTTTAGGGTAATATCACACTTCTGAGGTGCAATGCTCAGAGGACACACTTTCAGGTGCGACATCTGTAAAATATGTGATGTTATGGACGCATGCTAGAGCAAGGAATTTTAATGATAGATGGATCTAGAGAGCAATTCTGTGCAAGACTAGCATAGTAAAAGGAGGAATAAGGTAACTTAAACAACTTCAAGCTTATGGAATAGATTGCCACCTAGTGCAATACCAATTTATTTGAAGTATTCAAAAGAGAATTTGATGAACTGCTGATTCAGAAGAGGAAGCAGATAGGAGGCGAGGAAAAGATGAAAAGTAGATCAGGTCATTTAAAAGGACATGTATAACAGACCAAGTTGGAGTTAATTACCTTGTTTCTTCTGAACACCATTGTTTTATTAGGTACACCAAAGTTCAGAGACACAATTTGATTTGGAAATATATTTGTTGTATTGCAATGTGTAAGTAATAAAAATTTGGATTCTGATTGCTTAATTGGAATTCCTTTAACTCAAGTATAGTGGATGGCTGTTGCCATTTTAATAAGTTTACACATTCTTACCTGGTGTAGCTAGTTGGTTAACATCAGGGACTACAATCAGTGTACCGGTGAAATCACATCTGTCCCCAGCCTGAGCCATTTCCACAGCCTCTGCTCTCATTATGACCTCCATACTGCGTGGAATGCTGCCTCGAGGAAGCTCTGCCTGGGTTTCTTGAATTCGTACCTACAGTAAAAGTACATTTTCCCCCCCCCCCAAGCTGCAAGTTAATTTTTCCCTTTTAGTTTTCCACGATTCTTCTGCACCACCTTTTCCCATTCAAGAGTCAGGCAGGTAACTTGGTTCATGTGCCCATCAAATCACCTCTGTTACTGGTGCACAATGCGAGGACACCCTCAGATTCTCTGCCTCGGCCTGCACAGATAGAATGGGCCTGCACCCAGCACATTCACCTGGCAAGGTACAACTCATTGTATGCAGGGTAATCTCAGGCTTGAACCGCATCCTACCACACCGTGGTAGAGAATGTAAATTAGAGATTGCAGGATTGAGTTTTTATTTTTGAGGAGGGCTGGTGTGTTTACGTCAGCGCTGTTTAGATTTATTTGAAGTCAGCAAGCTCTGAACATGTTCGGTCAGGGGACAAAAAGTAGCTAATGGACAAAAGTCAGTCACTGGGGAAAAAATAAAAACAAGTTTTGGAGAAATCTACGGTAGTAACTAATATAAAGTTTAGGGAAAAGGCATTTATGTGGTGAGGAAAGCAGCGAGAATGAAAGAACAAAAACAGAGACCTGCAGCAGCCAGAAGTAAAGAACAGGGACTTGGAACAGCCAGCCAGAAGCTACTTAAACAGATAAGGAGGGACGAGCAGCAGGTGCCCCAGGTTATTGTTTTTAGTTAAGACTGTAGTCTTCCGGGAGCAGGAAGAAGAGTGCAAGACTTGCAAAATAACCAAGAAGCTGACTGTACCAATGGCACTGCATCTTCCCTTACCAACTCTGCCTCAAAGTCAAAGTTTTTCCTGTGTTAAGGTGAAGAACAAACTTCACAATATACATGTAGTATAGGTTAATGGAGCAATTACTTAGCATTGGCAAAGTTCCACAAAGTCAAAGCAACTGCAGACAATTTAGCCTAATATCAGTCAACAGGTAAAATGATGGTATCCACTCCAAGAAGTAAACTGGAGAAGTAGCTGTAAAGCAATAGCTTCATTAGAGAAACACAGCCAACCGGGATTGGCAATGGAAAGACATGGCCCTGGGTATACCACATACTTTGCTAGTAGCATGCATCAGGGATCAAGTGGCTCCAGATTGGCTTCCACATCAATCAGAAGTTTTGATCGCCTCTCTATCCTGATAGCCAATCCTAAAGATCGAGGTTAGGGAAGCAAATTTGACTTTCTTTAAATATAAAACAGGCAACAGATATTTTCAGAATTTAAAAATAAACATTGGGCAGTATTTTGAACAAAATTACTCCAACTGGACTTTCTTTGCCCTTTAAAACTATGTCAACGTGATGTATTTGAAACACAAGTGAAGGTTACTCACTTGGTGTGTAACAGTTGACAATTGTGATACCATTCAAAGAATTACTTGTGTTCATATGAACATTTGCTCCATTCAAATGAGGTAAAGAAAGGCTGTGGTGAGCATAAAGGTTGGCTATGCAACCAGCGAGGGAGGGACAACAGGAGGAATACAGAACTAACTTCCTGTATTTCCCAAACTAACCTTCTGAAAATCCACAAAACGAGACTTGCTGGTATCCAATATAAACCTGCGGCGATTAGCACAAACTGGGTTCTTGCAGATTGCTGGCTGTGTGTACTTGAACTGCTGCTCCACATCCTTGGTAACTGACTGGCAATCCATACATAGGAAAGTACCAGTGATCAACTCGGGGTGAACAGGGTGCGTTCGTACCACCTGCCCACTAATGCGCAACAACGTCCCAATCTTCGCTGCTGTAAGTTCTCGAAGTCTATTCGCCAAAAAAGAGAATTGAAAGCAAAATTTGTACGCAAGATGCAGATATATTTATCACTATTTTCCAAGGCCTTCAGTGGTGACCCTTTATAGTATTTTACAGATTACTCTACTTATAAGCAAGTAGCTAAGCCATATAGACCAGGTAAGTCCCAATTGGATCGCCGAGTTCGCCAATCGTCGCTGGGGTGGTGCGAAGGCTGCTAGAATCAGAATCTAATTCCCGAGTATTGACACCAGGGAAGGGCAGGATTAGGCTTGTGGTCAAACAGTCAGTTGACAATCTAGGCTCACACATAGAATGGGCATTGTGTCAGAAATGTACCTTGTATGAGCCATGGAGGTGGGGAAAACTTGACAACCAAAAAAAGAGTTTAATTTAGAGGAAAACACATTCTGCTGAACTGTGCCAAAATGAAATACTGGCCCAAAAATTAAACCTAATACGCGAGAGTACGCACTGTGTACTCTCGCGTATTAGGTCCCGAATTGCCGGTTTCCTGCATGCACTTGAAGTGCCACTCTGAAGCATGGATATGCATGAAATGCAAAGTTATGAGCTATAACGTTACCGAAGGGTTTGGAATGGTGAGGCGCACATGTGGAATAAGCAATACTTTCTAGCAAGCAACTGTTGGGCTATATACGGTTCAGTTGCCAGATTCCTTTGTGTTGTCTTGTTCTGACCCCCCAGGTCCTGCAGGGTGCTCAGTGTTGAACCTGCTGCCATAAATGATGTCCTTGGAAGAGGGGGGGAGTGGTGCAGGGGTTGGTTTGAAGTGCCAAATTTTACAGCTCCATTAGGCTAACTCTTGCACAGGGGCAAAGCTGTGCAGGCAGCTCTGCATAATTATTCTAATGATTTGGAGTGAAAATTCCAGGGCTGTCAGTGCACCTCTGCATTGGGATACCAACAACGTAGCACAGAAACCAAACTTGTGCTGCGAGCTCCTTTAATGTCTTTGGAATACACTTCATGAGGTCACATTGGGAGCATTCCAGACAAAATGTCAGTTCCTACATGGTCTCCGACTACAAGTTCAGACTGATGTCACTATCTTGCTTGTTAAGTATACAGATATTTCTAATCACAAAAGCAACAATTTTGTTTTAATGAAATAGGAGCATTTTGATAATTTAAAACCAACTGACTGCATTTGAAAAATTATTATACACAGATAAATACATAATTTTTCAATGGGTCTTTTAGACAAAACAGAAGTTAGAAAAAATAGAATACAAAACTATTTACTTCTGTCTAGCTGGAAAGTCTTGAAAAGCAACATAGAACTCCTTAGAAGCAGGGACATTTCCATGATCTCGAGCAAAGTTTCGCACTGCTCGGCAAATGTATGGATAAATTCTGGGGGTAATAAAAATTGAGAAAACACAAGCATATAGAATCATAGAATAGTACAGCACAGGAGGCGGCCATTCGACCCATCGAGTCTGCACTAGCTCTTTCAAAGTGCAATCCAGTTAGTCCCACTCTTTCCCCATATCCCTGCAATTTTTTCCTCCTTCAAGTATTTATCCAATTCCCTTTTGAAGGCTACTATTGAATCTGTATCCACCCTATCAGGCAGTGCATTCCAAATCCTAACCACTCGTTGCGTAAAAAAGTTTTTCCTCATGTCGCCTCTGGTTCTTTTGCCAATCACCTTGAATCTGTGCCCTCATTATTGACCTCAGCCATTGGAAAGAGTAAACGATCTAAATCTTTCATAATTTTAAACACCTTTATCAAATCTCCTCCTGGCCTTCTCTGCTCCAAGGAGACCAACCCAACTTCTCTATTCTATCCACATAACTGTATTCCTCATCCCTAGAACCATTCTAGTAAATCTCTTCTGTACCCTCTCCAAAGCCTTCACATCCTTCCTAAAGTGCGGTGCCCAGAACTAGACAATACTCCAGCTGGGGCCGAACTAGTGTTTTATATAGGTTTAGCATAACTTCCTGGCTCTTGTACTCTATGTACAAGCACTCCCAGGTCTCTGTTCTTGCAATCCCTTTAAAATTGTACCTTTTGTGCGTATGGTCTCATTCTTCTGACCAAAATGCATCACCTCACACTTCTCTGCATTGACTTTCATCTGCCATTTCCACCAGCTTTAGCATTAGGACTATTACACCAGTTCACTTCCCTTTCCCCCCTGTTCTCCAATTTTTTTTTGAAGCCCTGCTTCCTGTTAGCTGTAAGGAAAAAAAAAAACCTGTCATACACCTCTGCCCCAGGCCCTGACAATATATACCCCTTCCCCCCACCCCTTCATCAAGCATCATTTCCTTCCATCCCAGTAGATAGTCAACCCTGACCCTTGGGTGAAAATTCTAAATAAATGCTGCTTTTGTCATTTAACAGTCCCAGCTCCTAAGCCAAAAGGTATTTTTTGATTCTTACAATTCATCATTACATTTAAAACTGAAGGAATTATTTTCTTCATGGTAAATAAATAAATGGTGCCTTGCCATTCTAAATAAATAAATCCCCTGTGCTTCTCCTGCCCTTAGAATAATACAGCACAGAAGGAGGCCATTCGACCCATTGCGCCTGTTGCTGGCTCTTTGAAAGAGCTATCCAATTAGTCCCACTCCCCTACTTTCCTCATAGCCCTGCAAATTTTTATTTTAAGTATATATCCACTTCCCTTTTGAAAGTTACTGTTGAATCTGTTTTCACCACCCTTTCAGGCAATGCAATTAAATAAATGGCTACATTCATCATCTCTGGTTCTCAACTCCAAATCTGAACACATTTTCCTTCTTTTCAAAACTGAAGGATTTTTTTCTCTGTTAAATAAATAAATGAATCACGCTCTCCGTGCTCGATAAATAAATATCCATTTTCATGATTTCAAATTTGAACTGCAAAGATGAACATATTTTTCTCATTAGTTATAATTTATTATATTTTACATTTGAAACAAGTAAAACTATCCCCATTTCAGTGACTTCCTTTTCCCAGCATTCTAGATTTATTGATGCAGTTACCCAGGTCATTTAATTGGATAGATTCCGTACTTATTCTCTGTACTTTATGTTCTTCCAACAAAGTATTAATATTTTGATTTTTTTCAGCTGCCATGTGGGGCACAATGCCACATCCTTTAGGAATACTGAAAGAAGAAATATCAATGTTATACAGGTCTTTAAGCCCTATGTGCAACTCCATGGGAAATTAACCAGTATTATATGAAAATCTACATGGGGTATGCGTTGCATTGAAACCTCCTATGTGAACCAGTCCTTATATGAAATTACATAAAAGTATCCACGTTTTACCATAACAATCTACACCACTGTAGGTGGTGCTGTGATGGAACTTTCAAGAGGTATCTCAGCTTGTCTGTCACATGCACTGCAGCAACTTGCCAAGGCTTCTTCGGCAGCACCTCCCAAACCTGCGACCTCTTTCACCTAGAAGGACAAGGGCAGCAGGCGCATGGGAACACCACCACCTCCAAGTCACACCATCCTGACTTAGAAGTATATCGCTGATCCTTCATCGTCGCTGGGTCAAAATCCTGGAACTCCCTACTTAACAGCACTGTGGGAGTACCTTCACCACACTGCAGTGGTTCAAGGCAGCAACTCACCATCACCTTCTCAAGGGCAATTAGGGATGGGCAATAAATGCTGGCCTTGTCAGTGACGCTCACATCCCATAAAAATGAATTTAAAAAATAGGCAAAGGAGGGGGAGGGAGGGGGCAAAAGAGTGAGGGGTGTTGGGGAGGAGAGAAGGAGGGATATGGACAGAAGAGAAGCAGAGGAGGAGGTTAAATTTATCAAAAAAATTGCAGACTATTTAATAATGATTTATTCAGTCACGGTAAATCAGTGGCCCTGATATTATCCCTTACAGGGCATAAATACCCGTTATGATACATGCAACACAAATAACTTTCTCAAACCTGTAATACTCCTCCTGAATGGTTGTTGCCAGCTGCTGATTGTAATATTCTATATCAGTGAAGTTCAAAAATAAAGTATTCCGCTCTGGTCGCATCAGCTCTCGAGCATCTTGAAGATACTTAACATCCCCATCAACACTTTGATACCTGAAAATATAATGGGCTTAAGAAAATCAAATTCACATGCATTACAAATGAAGGACAATAACTAAAATTTGTTTAAATACAGTATAAACCCCAAAAAATCATTTTGCAAGTCAAATTTGCAAAGATTAATTTTCATTGTTGTTTGACTCAGTTAATTGTTGATCTTAAGGAAGCAATATATTAAGCAAATAAAGCACCTCACAACAATAAACATTAAGGACCAATATTAAAGTTCATTAATTTTGTTAAAGAAAAGATATCCCTGGCCAATCAGTAGCATCCCTTACAAACCTTAAATATTGGCTAATGTTTTTCTCACTGCTACCTGTGGATAGGCTATTTCAGCTAGATAGGTTAGGAGGACCAATAAATGAGTATAATTACACAAGCATAGAACTAGATCAGATGTCATGAGGTACTTTTTTTTCATTGAGAGTCAACAGCGATTGCAGATACTGTGGCATAGTGGTTAGCACTGGTGCCTCACAGCGCCAGAGACCCGGGTTCGAATCTGGCCTCGGGTGACTGTCTGTGTGGAGTTTGCACATTCTCCCCGTGTCTGCGTGGGTTTCCTCCGGGTGCTCCGGTTTCCTCCCACAGTCCAAAAATGTGCGGGTTAGGTTGATTTGGCTATGATAAGTTGACCCTTAGTGTTAGGGGGGATTAAATATGTGGGGTTACAGGGATAGGATGGGATATGTTAGGGGGAATTAAATACGTGGGGTTACGGGGATAGGGTGGGATATGTGTCGGTGCAGGCTCGATGGGGATTCTGAGAGAGAAAGCAGGGACAGGGTACTGGATTTGGATGATCAGCCATGATCGTATTGAATGGTGGAGCAGGCTCGACGGGCCGAATGGCCTACTCCTGCTCCTAGTTTCTATGTTTCTCAAAAGGGAGCTGGACAAGTCCATTCAGAAAAGGTTTTTTTAAACCTTGGACTTAGACTTCCACTGTCAAGTGTGGCAGGATACCACTCCAAGTTTCCAGTAGAAACCCAAGGACGGGCTCCTCTGTTGTGCCCAGATTGCGGAAATTACCCCATTGTGGGATTTGGGATGTGGTCACGAGGAGGCCAAAGCAACAGGCGGAAGTCTCGCCCTGCTGCACTCGCTGGGACCTGGGAAAGTTTTAGCCTGTATGTAACTCCTGCAATACTAGTTTACCACTAGATGGAGTGATAGTCAACCTTTCTTCCTGGTTCAGCAGGACTTTAGTCACTCAATAACAAAATAGGTTCTTCAGAAGTTTACTCTGGTAATTTCTAATCTTATTTACCTCACTCCTGAATGGTCACTAGCTTCATAATCAGCTTTGAAGATGTATCCTTGGCTCAGTGATAGCATTCTCACCTGAATCAGAAGGTTGCATGTTCAAGGCCCACTCCAGAGACACAAGCACATAATCCAGGCTGACACTCCAGTACTTCACGGTCAGATGTGCTGTCTTTCAGATGAGATGTTAAACCAAAGGTCGGTTGGCCCTCTCTTATTGATCATTACATTTTGGAACCAGATTAGATTTACTCTATAAATGTTAGATTATGGAAGAGTGTGCCTGCACGCACCTGGACTGAATTTGTTGCAATTTGTCCAGACATTGTGAGGTTGTGTTGTCACTGCTACTCCGTGCACTTTTCATCCTCAAGTCTGTAGCATTCTTTCTTCTGCTTAAACTTGCAATGATGCTCCTCGTTTTCAGGCTCAAATTTGTAGTATTTATTCTCATCATGCTTCATAACTATTTTGCAACCGCTGGTTTAAGCACTTCTAAATGAGTGCAGTCTTTCCTTTTTCTTTAGGGTAACTCCAGCTTGGAATCTGCACCTCATGCAGGTAATTTTAAACACTACCATTTGCAATTGTTGACTTACTTTTAAATTTAATAATTTGAACAGTCAATTTTTGGTCAGCTGGCGAGATGCTGAGCACATCACTGCCAGCACCATTATGATTTTTGAGCTGCACCAGCTATTACTCATGTTCTGCACCAAGGACCATTGTCATAGGCAAGCCCACACTCCCCACAATCTGAAGTGTGACCTTGTACATGGTAAAGGCACATTGCCCAGGTGTTAATTCAGATCTGCCTTAGATACCATACCTTCCTGGGTCCAGTGGCGTCAGTCACTCCTCCCGCAACTGGTCTGAGCATCTTACTTTGATGGGTGCTAACTCTCTCAGCTCTATATTTACTTGTACAAATCGGAGCCCTTGAGGGGAGATTAAAATGGACTAGATCTCCATGCCTTTCACACATTTATTTCTTCAATCTCTCCGTAGGCAGACCAAGAAGCGGCTTTATTCCACAGCAAGATGAAAACATACAGACCACCAGTTATGACAGTAATTCCTTAGTTCAGTTGGTACAACTTGTATTCATGTAGCAATATGACAAAGGCCAAGCCATGCCTTCCCATATTGTTGGTCATCTTACTTGACTTCAACAGAATTCCTCTGCATCCTGTCCTGCACCCCAGGGCATTATCTCCTCCTGTCTTTTCAAACTCATTACAACTATGCTGTTTGTCTGTGTTCTATTTTTAAAAGCCTCTCAACACAAAGATGAGTGGTGTCTCTCCAAATAACAGACAAGCTAACAAATCACTTATACTCTGGGGGAAACAACTGTCATTTAGCATATTAACCATCTTTTGTTCAGGTGCTTCTTGTTTTTATAAAAAAACTTGAGAATACAAATTATTTTTAAAGACCCAGCATTTAAAAGAACTATTTTCCTCAAATCTTAGTGTAAAAATGAAGAAAAAGTACAGAATCACAACACCAGGGTTAAATAACATAAGAACTGAAGAACATAAGAATTAGGAGTAGGCCATACAGCCCCTCAGCCTGCTTCACAATTCAGTAAGATCATGGCAGATCTTTGCCCTCAACTCCACTTTCTCACCCGATCCCCACATCCCTTGATTCCCCTAGAGTCCAAAAATCTATGTTTCAGCCTCTAATATATTCAACTCAGCATCCACAGCCCCCTGGGGTAGAGAATTCCAAAGATTCACAACCCTGAGTGAAGAAATTCCTCCTCATCTCAGTCTTAAATGGCTGACCCCTTATCTTGAGACTATGCCCCCAAGTTCTACACTCTCCAGCTAGGTGAAACAACCTCAGCATCTGCCCTGTCAATCCCCCTCAGAATCTTATGTTTCAATGAGATCACCTCTCATTCTTCTAAACTCAAGTATAGGCCCAATCTACTCAATCTCTCTTCATTAGTTGGAGATGCCGGCGTTGGACTGGGGTGGACAAAAATGAGAAGTCGCACAACACCAGGTTATAGTCCAACAGATTTATTTAAAATTACAAGCTTTCGGAGCTGTCGCTCCTTCCTCAGGTAGAGTAGCTGTGAGAGAATCTCCCAGAATTCACAATATAAACACAGAAAAAATGTATTCAAATCTTTCCCTACATCAAAGACACACTAAGAGCACAGCCAAGACAATGAGATGTGTCCCAGGGGGTCCAATGTGTCAAAACACCTGTTGGCTGCATATCCTCTGCAATTGACTTTGGTTCTTGTGTTAGTTTTTTTTTTAAAAAGGCTGGAAAGACCGGCCATGATGTCAAGTCACGTTCTGTATCGTGACATGAACCCGATATCGCGATTGAGGCCATCCTCATGAGTGCGGAACTTGGCTATCAGTTTCTGATCTATGATTTTGCGCTGTCGTGTATCCCGAAGGCCGCCTTGGAGAACGCTTACCCGCAGATCCGAGGCTGAATGCCCCTGACTGCTGAAGTGTTCCCCGACTGGGAGGCAACCCTCCTGCCTGGCGATTGTTGCGCGGTGTCCGTTCATACGTTGTCTCAGTGTCTGCATGGTCTCGCCGATGTACCATGCTCTGGGGGATCCTTTACTGCAACGTATCAGGTAGACAACGTTGGCCGAGTCACATGAGTATGTACCATGTACCTGGTGGGTAGTGTCCTCACGTGTGATGATGGTATCTGTGTCCATGATCTGGCATGTCTTGCAGAGGTTGCCGTGGCAGGGTTGTGTGGTGTCGTGGTTGCTGTTCCCCTGAAAGATGGGTAATCTGCTGCGAACGATGGTACTTTTGAGGTTAGGCGGCTGCTTGAAGGCGAGTAGTGGAGGCGTGGGGATGGCCTTAGCAAGGTGTTCGTCGTCATCGATGACATGTTGAAGGCTGCGAAGAACATGGTGTAGTTTTTCCGCTCCGGGGAAGTACTGGACGACGTAGGGTACTCTGTTGGTTGTGTCCCGTGTTCGTCTTCTGAGGAGGTCTATGCGGTTTTTCGCTGTGGCCCGTCGGAACTGTCGATCGACGAGTCGAGCGTCATATCCCGTTCTTACGAGGGCGTCTTTCAGTATCCGTAGGTGTCCATCGCGTTCCTCCTTGTCTGAGCAGATCCTGTGTATTCGCAGGGCTTGTCCATAGGGGATGGCTTCTTTAACGAGGTTAGGGTGGAAGCTGGAGAAGTGGAGCATCGTGAGGTTGTCCGTGGGCTTGCGGTAGAGTGAAGTGCTGAGGCGTCCGTCTTTGATGGAGATTCGTGTGTCCAAGAATGAAACCTATTCTGAGGAGTAGTCCATGGTGAGTTTGATGGTGGGATGGAACCTGTTGATGCTATCGTGTAGTCCTTTCAGTGATCCTTCGCCGTGGGTCCAAAGGAAGAAGATGTCGTCGATGTATCTGGTGTACAGCGTTGGTTGGAGGTCCTGTGCAGCGAAGAAGTCTTGCTCGAACTTGTGCATGAAGATGTTGGCATATTGGGGTGCGAATTTGGTCCCCATGGCTGTTCCGTGTGTTTGGGTAAAAAAATGGTTGTCGAAGGTGAAGACATTGTGGTCAAGGATGAAGCGGATGAGTTGTAGGATGGCGTCCGGAGATTGGCTGTTGTTGGTGTTGAGTACTGAGGCTGTCGCAGCGATGCCGTCATTGTGGGGGATATTGGTGTAGAGTGCCGATACGTCCATCGTGACGAGGAGTGTTCCTGGTTCAACTGGTCCATGGGTGCTGAGTTTCTGCAAGAAGTCTGTAGTGTCGTGACAGAAGCTGGGGGTTCCCTGTACGATGGGTTTCAGGATGCCCTCGACGTACCCAGAGAGGTTCTCACACAGGGTTCCGTTGCCTGATACGATAGGACATCCGGGTGTGTTGGCTTTGTGTATCTTTGGGAGGCAGTAAAAGTCTCCTACGCGGGGAGTACGTGGGATGAGAGCGCGTAGGATGTTTTGAAGGTCTGGATCGAAGGTCTTGATCAGTCTATTGAGTTGGCGGGTGTGTTCTTTGGTCGGATCTGTGGGTAGCTGTCTGTAGTGTTCCTGGTTGTCCAGTTGTCGGTATGCTTCTTTGCAATAGTCCATTCTGTTCTGTATGACGATGGCTCCTCCTTTGTCCGCTGGTTTGATGACTATGTTGCGGTTGGTCTTGATAGCGTGGATGGCGTTGCGTTGTGCTCGGGTGACACGGCAACCTCTGCAAGACATGCCAGATCATGGACACAGATACCATCATCACACGTGAGGACACTACCCACCAGGTACATGGTACATACTCATGTGGTTAGCACTGGTGCCTCACAGCGCCAGAGACCCGGGTTCGAATCTGACCTCGGGTGACTGTGTGGAGTTTGCACATTCTCCCCGTGTCTGCGTGGGTTTCCTCCGGGTGCTCCGGTTTCCTCCCACAGTCCAAAAATGTGTGGGTTAGGTTGATTTGGCTATGATAAATTGACCCTTAGTGTTAGGGGGGATTAAATATGTGGGGTTATGGGGATAGGATGGGATAGGTTAGGGGGAATTAAATACGTGGGGTTACGGGGGTAGGGTGGGATATGTGTACTGTGGGGATTAAAGCAGGGACAGGGTACTGGATTTGGATGATCAGCCATGATCGTATTGAATGGCGGAGCAGGCTCGACGGGCCGAATGGCCTACTCCTGCTCCTAGATTCTATGTTTCTATGTGACTTGGCCAACGTTGTCTACCTGATACGTTGCAGTAAAGGATGCCCCAGAGCATGGTACATCGGCGAGACCATGCAGACACTGAGACAACGTATGAACGGACACCGCGCAACAATCGCCAGGCAGGAGGGTTGCCTCCCAGTCGGGGAACACTTCAGCAGTCAGGGGCATTCAGCCTCGGATCTGCGGGTAAGCGTTCTCCAAGGCGGCCTTCGGGATACACGACAGCGCAAAATCATAGATCAGAAACTGATAGCCAAGTTCCGCACTCATGAGGATGGCCTCAATCGCGATATCGGGTTCATGTCACGAGAAAGAACGTGACTTGACATCATGGCCGGTCTTTCCAGCCTTTTTTAAAAAAAAAACTAACACAAGAACCAAAGTCAATTGCAGAGGATATGCAGCCAGCAGGTGTTTTGACACGTTGGACCCCCTGGGACACATCTCATTGTCTTGGCTGTGCTCTTAGTGTGTCTTTGATGTAGGGAAAGATTTGAATACATTTTTTCTGTGTTTATATTGTGAATTCTGGGAGATTCTCTCACAGCTACTCTACCTGAGGAAGGAGCGACAGCTCCGAAAGCTTGTAAAATTAAATAAATCTGTTGGACTATAACCTGGTATTGTGCGACTTCTCATTTTTCTCTTCATTAGGACAACCCTCTCATCCCAGGGATCAATCTGGTGAACCTTCGTTGCACCACCTCTAAGACATGCACGTCCTTTCTCAGATAAGGAGACCAAAACTGTGCCCACACTTATTATAATTTGCAAATGACGTGTCCTTTCTTCTCCTAGTCTTCATATAACAGCAAAATAATCACTGAAGCAGAGTGGCTTAGCCTATAAATTTAAACAGTAGCAAAAGATTAGTCACAATAGAGTCACTGAAACTAGGAGTTAATGTCTCAGTTTAACCAGTCATCCAAAGGACCACAGCTCTACATATAAACCATGGATAACATACAATTGGTAATTTTTCTTTTTCAAAAAGCTCATGGTGACAGTATTAAGTTAGAAAGTTATTTTCTCTGTAGATATGGCTCATCTATTTAGTTTTTTTCTCCATTAACAAAAGGTTCCCTAGAGCTCTACCCTTTCTCCCACTCTGTTCCTGCTTTAATATCAATGACCTTCTCCATTTATTATCTGATCCTATCTACTCTTCCACCTCATTCAGATCAAACTCCAATTGCATGTAAAGTGAATTGTTGATGTAGCTTTTTCCTCCCAATTGCCAAGATTGCTCCTGCTTGTTCTAGCTACCACTTGCCTAGAATTACATTGAAATTACAACATGGAGACACACCATTCGGCTCAACCAGTCTGCATTGGTGTTTATTCTTCACACGAACTGTAGTCCCAAGGTCTGCTTCAATCACTAACTCCAGTGCTGAATTTCATAGCCTCACTACCCTCTGCCTGAAAACATTTTTCATCTTTTTTGTCCTAAATCTCTGGCATCTTGTATCTATGTCACCACAATCTAGATCCTTCAATCACTGGAAACAATCTGTTTCTACCCATCTACTTTGTTCCATCCTTTCACAATTTTAAACACCTCGATCAAATCACCCATTGTGTTCTTAGGCATACAGCACCATTGCCATCAAGTCTGATGAAACTACTATACAAGGTCACAAGCTCAGCAGCACAGCTGAGTCTTGCAGAGCAAATGACGAACATAACAAACGGGAGAGGTAGCAGAGACAGGGAAGTTTGGGAAATGGAACCAAAAGGCTGGAAAATGCAGTTCAATAAGCCATTCCAGGCTTAGATTTTTATAACATTGTTTTGGGGCAGAAAGAGCAGGTTATCAACTTTGAACACTATATGGTTAGTCAAAATGAGAACTTTTAAGACTATCCCTGAGAAAGAGCTATAAGGTGGCAGGATAACTGCAACCCTTAATGTGCTAGACAATTTGAGGTGGATGTTAAAACAATTAAATAACTTTTTTTTTAATTGGACCCCAGTCCCTAAATGGACAGTGACACCAGAAAAAAATCAAATGACTTTAAACTGGAAAAAGGAAAAAGTTTGACTGGATAAGAGAGCACAAAATAGGGAATAGAAGTGACAACTGGGCAAACAAATTAAATATTTAATTTGTGCAAAACTGTGTTTTAGGTGCTTCACTAGTTTTGGATTAATATTGCAGTCATAAAACTATTCCAAGAGTGTTATTATAAATGGGGTGGGTGTTTCAATGCCAGTGAGGTGCTAAAAACTTACAAAGCAGATGCTTCACTCAATTTTCTGCTGGTCTAAGATTTAATGTCAATCTTTACTTTTGTGTCTACCTCACATACATTTATAGCCACCATCAGTAAAGCAAGCTTTTTTTTTAAACTTGTAAAGTTATCTTGTCCTATAATTATTGCAGGGAACATAAAAACTGACTGTAAAAGCTTCCACAGATAAGTGAAGAGAAAAAGATTGGTAGGTCCCTTGCAATCAGAATCAGGGGAATTTATAATGGGGAACAAAGAAATGGCAGACCAGTTAAATACATACTTTGGTTCTGTCTTCACAAAGGAGGACACAAATAACCTCCCAGAGATGTCGGGGAACATAGGGTCTAATGAGAGGGAGGAATTGAATGAAATCAGTATTTGTAGGGAAATGGTTAGGGAAATTGACTGGATTGAAGGCTGATAAATCCCCAGGGCCTGATAATCTACATCCTAGGGTACTTAAGGAAGTGGCCCTAGAAATAGTAGATGCATTGCTGGTCATCTTCCAAAATTCTATAGACTCTGGAACAGTTCCTATGGATTGGAGGATAGCTAATGTAACCCCACTATTTAAAAAAGGTGGTAGAGAGAAAACGGGGAATTATAGACAGGTAAGTCTGACATCGGTAGTGGGGAAAATGCTAGAGTCCATTATAAAAGATGTAATAGCAGAGCACTTGGAAAACAGTGACAGGATCGGACAAATTCAACATGGATTTACAAAAGGTAAATCATGCTTGACTAATCTACTGAAATTTTTTGAGGATGTAACTGGTAGAATAGATAAGGGAGAACCAGTGGATGTGGTGTATTTGGACTTTCAGAAGGCTTTCGATAAGGTCCCGCATAAGAGATTAGCGTGCAAAGTTAAAGCACATGGGATTGGGGGTAAGGTACTGTCTTGGATAGAGAACTGGTTGGCAGACAGGAAACAAAGAGTTGGAATAAATGGGTCCTTTTCCGAGTGGCAGGCAGTGACGAGTGGGGTACCGCAGGGATCGGTGCTAGGACCCCAGCTTTTTTCTTAATAAAAAAATGATCTAGACGAGGGAACTAGATGTAATATCTCCAAGTTTGCAGACAACACAAAGCTGGGTGGGCGTGTGTGCTGTTAGGAGGATGCAGAAAAACTCCAGTATGATTTGGACAGGTTGGGTGATTATACTGCATTTGCCATGCATCTGCCCAATGTGGATAAATGCGAGGTTATCCACTTCAGTGGCAAAAACAGGAAGACAGATTATTATCTGAATGGCAATGATTGGGAAAAGGGGAAGTGCAACGAGACCTGGGTGTCCTTGTGCACCAGTCGCTGAAGGTAAGCATGCAGGTGCAGCAGGCAGTTAAGAAGGCAAATGGTATGTTGGCCTTCATAGCGAGAGGATTAGAGTACAGGAGCAAGGATGTCTTGCTGCAGTTGTACAGGGCCTTGGTGAGACCACACCTTGAGTATTGTGTGCAGTTTTGGTCACCTTATCTGAGGAAGGATGTTCTTGCCATGGAGAGAGTGCAGCGAAGATTCACCAGACTGATACCTGGGATGGTAGGAATGACGTATGAGGAGAGATTGGGTCGATTAGGCTTATATTCGCTAGAGTTTAGAAGAATGAGAGGGGATCGCATTGAAGCTTATAAAATTCTAACAGGACTAGACAGACTAGATGCAGGAAGGATGTTCCCGATGGCGGGGGAGTCCAGAACCAGGGGTCACAGTCTAAGGATAAGGGGCAAGCCATTTAGGACTGAGATGAGGAGGAATTTCTTCACCCAGAGAGTGGTGAACCTGTGGAATTCTCTACCACAGAAGGCAGTTGAGGCCAATTCATTAAATATATTGAAGAAGGAGTTAGATATATTTCTTAAGGCTAAAGGGATCAAGGGATATGGGGAGAAAGCAGGGACAGGGTACTGAATTTGGATGATCAGCCATGATCTCATTAAATGGCAGAACAGGCTCGAGGGGCCGAATGGCCTACTCCTGCTCCTATCTTCTATGTTTCCTGCATTCCACTAATACATTTTAATTCTAATGATTTAGAGCAACACTCATTCGTTGAACAGTTACATTCCTTGAAGGTCACCTACACAATTCTTACCTTGGAGCTTAGCGGAGATTTAAATACCTAGAGCAAGATTAGATACAACAATCTCCTTACATTTATTGAAGCACCCCTTGCATAGAAGAATGTTTCAGAGCACTTCACAAGATGGAAGCATTTTGACAGAGTGGAATAGGACTGGATATAGATTACTCAATCTAGCTACCAATTAAAAATTATATTTAACAGGGTACAAAATAGGAGTCCTTACTTGAAATTGGTGAAAACTTTAAAGAAGTCAGTTTTTAAATTAGTTACTGACCTTGGAATTGTAATTAACCACCATTACTAAAGAACTACTGTAGAGCACACTACAGTACTATGCTCCTATTAAAACATGTTCCGACATTCTTAGGTGCTTAACAATATTTTAAATAATGTATTAACTGCACCAGGTGAGCAGAACATTACCTTCATGTCACTGAACGCTTCTGTATTAGATATCACGTTTGGCGATTAATAACTTCGTGTCAAAATTATGGCTATTGTCCATGAAAAATTACACAAAAGCACTAGCCTTGAACTCCATAAAGCGACCCTATACGAGCTGCCCGCTGCATTAACAGAATTTATGTATTTGTAAAATATCAAATCTTAAAATTAAAAACGTGTCCTAATTTTAATTTACCAAATGCAACGTCCTAAATTGCTGAACTACCCTCTACCAGGTTCAGCCACTTTCGGTTCACTTACACTTCCAAAAATTCCAAGAAGAGTTTCTGGCATTTTTCAGCCAACTCGTCTTTAACTTGCTGCCTCGCGGCATTATCCGGATCCTGGCCCACGTCCATCGCTTCTCAGAGAGACAGCGGAAACCACACGCCACCATCCAACCCCATTTCAAACCTCCCGCCGCGGCAACGCCCCTGCCTGCCCGCGAAAACCCATTGGTCGGAGCTGGAAGACCGATTGTGACGTCACTGATACGTGCGTGGTCACTGGCCAATGGGGAGAGAACCTCAACTCTTATGGTTAATCAATTAGGTTGATTCAATCATCAATCTGAAACCTTTAAACCCAAAGTGCCCCCTTTTTAAAGGAGCACAAACAATGAGTTCTAAATTATAATAAAGCTAACATAAAGGGGGAAAAATTCAGTTGGTTAGCGCCCCCCATTAGCGCCTGGTGGGGGCACTAACGGGGCGCTGTTGCAGTAGCGCCGGGGCGAGGCAAATCCAGCGCCGCCGCTACCAGTTACCGCTGGGGACCTCACCGCCAGGCAGATCGTGACGTCAGTGCTGGGCACCCAATCTGCCAAATTCATTTTCACGCCCTACCTTAGCGCCTCACCCCGATAGGGAGAGGAGGAGTCAAGCAGGCGGATGCCAGCTCCAGGGGCGGTATTTAAAGGCATCCTCAGTAATGAGTCGCAGTTGTCAGGTTAGTGCTGTTTCACTGCTTCTTTATTAGTTTGACATTATGCAACAGTTTAATTCAGTCATTTAAAGGTAGTTTAGGATCAGGAATGTTGTGGCTACTAACAATTAGTTATATTTATTGTCACAACATAATAAAGTGCTACACTTGGTTACATTAATGGGGGCTGTAATGACAGTCAACCTCGCCCTCCAGGATCTATGGCGGAGGGAGCGGAGGCAGCGAGAAAGACGGGAACATGTGGCCAGAGGAAGAAGGGCCATGAGGGCTTTCAACAGGAGGCCTTACCCTCCGAGGGTATTCCAACAGCACTTCTCCTACCTCCAATTAAGCGAGGAGCAGTGCATTACAAGGCTCTGTTTCAGCAAGGAAGTGGTCACTGCCACCTCCTGCAACCAGACCTCGAGCCTCAGATCAGGGCGACCACGGCTCTCTCAGTGGCAGTCAAGGTCACCGTCACCCTCAATTTCTTCGCCAGCGGATCCTTCCAGTCTGCAACAGGAGATATAGTTAACATCTCGCAGTTCGCCATCCATCGCTGCATCCGGGAGGTCACAGAGGCTCTCTACAGTAGGGGAAGGGACTACATTTCCTTCCCCATCACTAGACAGAAGCAGGATGAACGCGCATGTGGCTTTGCCAGGATAGCGGGCTGCCCCATGGTGCAGGGCGCCATTGACTGCACCCATGTGGCTTTGTGGGCACTGCATAACAATCCTGAGATCTTCCGTAACCGCAAAGGCAGTTGTTAATGTGCAGTTGGTGTGTGACCACACACAGCGAATCCTCACCGTCAATGCCCGCTATCCTAGCAGCAGCCACGATGCCTTCATCCTGCGCCTGAATGGTTAGCCAGCACTCGTCCAGCCACCACATCAAGCTCGCGGCTGGCTGCTCAGAGACAAGGGCTATCCACTCTCCACCTGGCTCATGACTCCCGTCCGCAACCCCAACACTCCTGCCCAGCACTCGTATAATGAGAGCTAAGCTGCCACCAAGAACATCATCGAGCAGACCATCAGTGTGCTCAAGCAATGGTTCTGCTGCCATGACCGCTCGTGAGGAGCCCTCCAGTACTCGGCGGAGTGGGTGCATGCTCCACAACTTGGCCATCATGAGGGCCCGGCCATTGCCACCAGGGATTGTGGGACCACCTCAGGAGGAGGAAGAGGGAGAGGAGGCTGGAGGAGGAGGAGGAACAGGAGCGAGGGAGGAGGCAGCCAATCAATTGGCCTTCCGGAAGGTCGGTCCGTGACCGGCTCATCAGACTGTGGTTCGAATGAATTAAACCCCAGATCCCCGCTGCTCACCACATTCCTATCATTCCATCCCTGTCTGCAGGCCATATCACAGCGCAAAGCTGAAATGGGAGAGACCACAAAATAATCAAACTGAATTAATAAATTTATCAATAATGAGTGAACACATATTTACACCAAAAATATTAACTATTCACCCTAGTGCAATCCCTTGGTGCCTGTCGTTACTGTGCCTTTGCCTACTCTAGTGCTCCTACGAAGTGTTGGCCCAGTGGTTGCAGCACGGCGGGTGGAAGGCTGCTGAGTATCCATGCGGGAGACTTCAGATGGCCTTGCAGGAAACCCTCGACCAGCTTTGGGTCTGGAAGGGCCGGCTGTAGACTGCACCACCTCAACATGGGCGGCAGCAGTCTGGAATGGCTGGATGACAGGCAGCGACAAGGGCAATGGCAGAGTGGCAGTGGTGGGAGCAGGAATGCTCTCATCCTGAGAGAGGACAGCAGGTTCCTGCTCCACTGACCCACTGCCACTCCCCCGGATAGCACCTCAGCATCCTTAGCAATCTGTTGAGCACAGATTGCTGGCCTGCTGCGACACCGTGAAAGCCCTGGTCAACGGTGGTAGACCCAGCCACGATGGCAGCAGTCAGAACTTGCATGGCATCAAGTTGAAACTGCATGAGAGCAGTCTGAGATTGAATGCCGCCAAGCATAGACTGCATTACAGCACTAAGACGTTGTGTCGCTGCCGCCTGTGCTGCAATGGAAGCTGCCAGATCGCCCATCACAAACTGCATCAGGTCTGGGTCGCCATGGTCTCTGGGAGTCTACCATCCTTTGCAGACTGCAAATGATGGGCTCCACGGTGTGCGCAGAGCCTTGTGCAATGTTAGAGGTGGACTCCTCCACATTCTTTATCATTGCCGACAGGCTCTCGGGCACCCTTTCCATTGCATCTATCATCTCCGTGTGCATGCCCATCACCCTTCTTCTAAGCGCCTCCACATCGAGGTTCTCATCTAAGTCCTGTGCAGCAGAACTTGCGTGCGAACTCGCCCTCTAGAGAGCTGGCCCCGGAGCTACCCTCTCCCCCTCGCCTTGCTGCAGCCCACTCATCCCCGGTGCATCACCCTGTGCCGATCCCGCTACTATACTAGCCTCTAACGTAAGAATTTGGATCACACATTTTACCCAAAGAGTCTTAGGAGTCATCGGTCACTTTATTAAGGACCGGCAGTTTAAGCTATGCACAGCATGCAATAGTAGACATGCAACCCATAACAGATGAGGACAGTTTACCAGCCCCGGAATGGACAGACGGACAGACAGACATGGAGGCAGAATGGTGGTTTCGGATCTCTGCAGCCTGCGGCAGTGGTCTCTTCCTCTTTGGTCGTCTCCCGAGCCTGGCGGAGGTGTTAGGCCGAAGCAGCATGAATCCGCCCCAAGAAGCTCCCTCTCTCTGCCTCCCCGTGGAAAGCTCTTCCCCCACCCACTCCAGGGAAGCTCCTCCCCTCTCTGCCTGTTTTTCCCTTTCGGCTTCCCGTTTATATTGCTTATTTCGGGGGGGACCGGTGAATACCTTGCGTCAATCATTTGTTACCCATTCAATTGTCCAATTACAGGGGAATAGGTACCTATGACAGCCCCCTCCCAGCCTCATGAGGTCATTTTCCTCCTTACCTCTGTTTGAAAGATCGTGTTGCCCTCTCCTAGCTTGTTTATTCTACGGCTCTTTGCTGCATCACTTATCAGGCCCAGCTATGCCCACTTGAAGGCCTGTTTTTGTTTTCTGACCTCATAATTCAGCTCTCTGTACAACTCTTTTTCTGACATGACTGGAATCCTTCTGTGCCATCAACTTAGGCAAACTGCTGAGCTAGGGAACCCGTAACAGACTATTATTTCTTGCAATCCACGATTTCTTACACTAAAGAACACATAGTGCCAATATCTGAGCTGGTGCCTGCGGTTGAGACATGCAGTGACACAGTGTCTTCTTCCTCCTCCTCTTCTCCCGCCTCACTCTCAACGATGCCCTCAGAGATAGGCTCCTCAGGTGCTTGTTGATTGTCTGAAAGCATAAAGGCACAAGAGTCGGGTTAAGGTGAGAGGAGGGGGCAGGAAGGGAGAAATGCATGGAGACAGCATGATTAGGTAGAAAGTGCGAAACGCTTGTGGGGTGAGGGGGAAGTGGGATGTGAGAAGAAGGAGTAGGGATGAACATACAGTTGCTGTCCCCAAGGGGTTCAACTTCGCCAGTGGCCACGGCGCCCACCACCTGGCGCCCAATAATCTGCAGCACTCGAGTCTCTAGTTCAGACAGTGGTTGGGTGTCAGCTTGGCCCCCGCCTGTATGCTCCTGCTTCATCCTGTTGTGCGCCACCTTGGCCTGCAAGAGAAAGGAAAGTGTGTGAGTGAGTGTGGATCAATGTGTTTGGATGATGTGCCTGCCATAGTTGAATAGCTGTGATTGTGTGCAAGGTGTGAGATGTGGGTGTTGGTAGGTAGAGATTGTTGGTGGGTGAGTGCTGGTGGTGTTGTGCTTTGGGCACTGTGTGAAGATTGTGGTACAAATGGTGGTATGTAGCATTTGTTGAAGGATTGACACCCTGACCACCTGAGTAAATGCAGCTTCTTGAGTCATCCGGCTCCTTCTACTTGGCCTGCTTGTGCTTGCTGAGGCAGCTGCACAGTCAGCAATGCTGAGAATGAGGTTCTGCAGCATCAATGAACTTCCCCTTTAAGAACTGGAAAGAGCCTGTGGCAGTGGTGACTTGTGATTAGACTGCACCTGATATTGGTCAGTGCTTCGAGTTTAACGCCACTGAGCTAGGCCATTAGTGTTTGATTTAGCGCTCCAATCCTTTCTTTGAGCAATGAGACTGAATTTTGCGTTTATGTCCGAATCATTAGCGCCCAGCGCTAATTCTCAAACTTTTCTGGGCTATAATTAATTTCTCACCCAAAAACTTTTAAAATTCTAATTTTGTTCCCTGTATCCACTATGCACTCCAGTTCCTCCGGTGCCCACCGATTGCGGAAAGTCTCAAGCGTACATCGCATGCTCCCTCTCCAGCGACACCCAGGGTGCAGGCATAGCCGCTAAAGAGAGGCAGGCAGCCGGAGCGAACACCCCCCATCGACCGCACTCTGCCTGGACCTGTTAATAGCCATCTTGGCCAGGCCTAGGAGCAGATGCACGAGGAGATCCTCCGACTTGCCTGCTCCCCCTCTCCCGCCCAACCCGCAGTGGGAGGGCAACGATCAGGCGTGTGGGACTGAAGTGCAGCCAGAAATAGAGGAGCAGCCCCCTCTCACACTCTGTATAAACATGAAACATGGACTCATCCAGGCCGCAAAAATTGCAGGCGCCTGGGAGTGGAGGGAACCTCTTGTCGATTGTGCCCCCAGAAGCTGTCAATGTGTAGAAAGTAGCCTGAAATGTTGCAGATATGGGGAAATGGTACAAGCTGGTGCAGTTTGCAGAGATGTAGTAGAGTTTTAAAGATTAAGCCATTAAGTAGTCTGATTTTGAAAAAGCTGTTATGTCCACAGTACATTTTAAAAGATATCATTTTACATTCTGCTGATTACGAAAAGTCTGTTCAGTGAAATCCACTCACCCACTGCATGTATTATTTTTGGTGTAGGGGAGGTGAGTGTGCTGCTGTGTCTCCCAGATAGTGAGTACAGTAACAGGCAAGATAGGGTTGTATCACGTTGTTATTCCACATTTTCAAAAAGTAGTACCCCGCACAAGAACCAGAGTATACCGTATTGCTATTAAATTAAAAAAAGCCACATCTCCTTAAATAGAAAAATATAATTTTTGTATTTGTTCTCTGATGTAGGTGACACTGGGAAGGCCACATTTATTGTCCATCCCTACTTACCCTAATAAGATGGTGCTGGTGCTCTCACAAAGGTAGGGAATTCCAGGATTTTGATGCAGCGACAATGAAGGTACAGTAATAGACATCAAAGTCCCAGGAAGGGCCGCAGAATTTCAATCCCATATCCTCAACAAAAGAGTGAAATGATTTTTTTCTTTATTTGAAAACTTTGTTTCTCCAACACATTATGCAGTACATAATCGCTGTATTAAAAGTAATAAATAAATCTGCTCAGCAATACTTAGCTATAAGATACAATAGTCTCGATTTGAACTCAGGGCAGGAATTGGGGGTATGGGGACCGAAGAGGGCGCCAATCCGTTTGGCACCCCCAGAGCATGAGGCCAGGGAAATTTTAACTCCTGGGCCTCATTTAAATTTCCCGCCACTGACTCCCACCCAAAGCCGGGGGGAATGACGTGGAGGCAGGCGGGCGGGAGTGGAAAATCACACAGCTGCCATTGGGGATCAAAGGAAACGGTCCCCAGGAAGGTATGAGAGAAGAGCGGGGGGTGGGAGAGTGTCCGGCCGATTGTGGCTGGAGGAGGAGGGGAAGCCCGTCATAGAAGAGGCCCAAGATTGACTCTTCCTTCTCCTGGACCACAAGGAACCTCTCGGAAATGTTAAATTTTAATACTGACCTGGGCCTCTTCCAGCCCAATGCTGCTTGCCGCTTTCTTTTGCTTCCATCTTGGATATTGAACGCGATTCACACATTCCCAAGTTAAATTGGTGTTGGAGTCCGAATGACATAATTGAACCCTGACTTTTAAATATTTATGAGGCCCCCGTCTGCCTGCAGCAAGCAGCCTTCGCACTCCCGAGAACCCGAAAGTGAAAATATCAGAGGACAGGAACACAGTGGCTTCCACCCAGCCTGCATTTTAACCCCTCGCACACACAGTGTCAATTTTTGTCTGATTACGATGCTGTGAAGCACCTTGGGACGTTTTACTACATTAAAGTCCCTATATAAATGAAAGTTGTTGTTATTCAGTTATAATTATACATAGTTTATTGAACTGTCATAAGTTTTTTTTCTGTATGCTACTCAGCAAGACATCCATTGTTATTGCAGAATCTCTGTAGCCATTGAGATTTCCACAGATGTACATTTTATTGAGAGAAAACCTGTCATATCTCTAAAGCCTTGTCTTCCTGCTGAAGTGACATCATTGTGTTTTAGTGCTGTTAAATAAAAGCTATTTTGAGAAGCTGGTTTTAATTATTCATCAGTCAATAGTAAATGCTCTTATGGATAGAATCATAGAATCATAGAAACTTACAGCACAGAAGGACACCAGTTGGCCCATCGCGCGTGTGCTGGCTCTTCGAAAGAACAGTCGTGCTTAGTCCCACATCCCGCTTTTTGTCCGTAACTCTGTAAGTTCCTCACCCTCAAGTACCTTTCCAACTCCCTTTTAAAATTATTTATGCAATCAGTTTCCACCACCTTCTTAGGTAGAGTATTCCAGATCCCGCCAACTCTCTGAGTTAAAAAATTCTCCTCAGCTCCCCTCTAGATCTTTTTCCAATGATTTTGAATCTATGACCTCTAGTTATTGATCCATTCGCAGGGGGAATATTTTTTCCCTATTTACTCTATCAAAACCTCTCATCATCTTGAAAACCTTTATTAGGTCACCTCTTAACCTTCTCTATTCCAAGGAGAACAGTCCTAACTTTTCCAATCTCTCATCATAACTGAAGTCCCTCATCCCTGGTAACATCCTGATAAACCTCCTCTGTACCCTTTCTAAGGCCTTTACATCTTTCCTGAAGTGTGGTGCCCAGAACCTCCAGCTGAGCCCTAACCAGTGATTTATAAAGTTCTAGCATGATCTCTTTGCTTTTATATTCTATTCCTCTAATGATAAACCCAAGTAACCCATATGCTTTTTTAACCACCTTATCAACTTGCCCTGCCCCCTTTAAGGATTTATATATATGGACACCAAGGTCGCTCTGCTCCTCTTCACTTTTCAAAATCATGCCATTTGTAGTATAATGTCTTTCCATAGTAGTCCTCCCAAAGTGCATCATTTCACACTTCTCCGCATTGAACTCCAGTTGCCATGCTTCTGCCCATTTCACCATCTTGTTTATGTCAGCCTGAAGCCTATAACTATCCTCAACATGATCTACTACTTTGCCAACTTTGCAAACTTTATAATGCTGCTCCCTACACACAAGTCTAGGTCATTTATAAAAACTGCAAAGAGTAATGGATCCAAAACTGACCCTTGTGGAAAACCACTGCAAATCACCTCCCAGTCTGAAAAACATCCATCCATCACCACTCTTTGCTTCCTATCACTGAGCCAATTTTGCATCCATAGCACCACTTTCCCCTTAATTCCATGGGCTTCCATCTTCTTAAAAGCCTCCTGTGTGGCACTTTGTCAAATGCCTTTCGAAAGTCCACATATACAACATCTACTGCATTACCTTGATCAACCTTCTCCATTACCTCATCAAAGAATTCAATCAAGTTAGTCATACATGATTTACCTTTAACAAGTCAATGCTGGCTGTCCTTGGTTAACCCATGCCTTTCCAAATGGAAGTTTATTTTGTCCCTGATAATAGTTTCTAATAACTTTCCCACCACCGATGGTAGGCTGACTGGCCTGTAGTTTTCTGGTTTATCCCTCTCCCCTTTCTTGAATAGTGGTATAACATTAACTTCGAATTAGGTTCCAATTAATTTCTGTTTAAAAAATCTTAATGTACTGTCATCTTTCTGACAGCCAACATAGCAAATTAAACTCATTCCCCAGCCAATCTCCATCAATAGAACCAGTTCAGTTGTTAGTAGAAAATATTTCTGGAAGTTCAACGCCTACTTGTATTATCAGGAATACATAACATAACCTGGCTATGTCAGGGTAGACATAATGCTATTGATCCTAGCTTGAATTCATAAGAAGATTATCATATCAGCCTTTCCAAAAATACTCTAGACTGAACATGCTTCAAGACGCAAGTGACCACAAAATACACACAAACACAATGGGCTGGATTTTGTCAGCCCCAAGGAGGCGGGTATGGAGGCGGGACTGCCGGGAAAGTTGCAGAATTTGGGGGCGGGTGGCCAACCCGCCCCCAACCTGCTTCCATGCCCTCTTGCCAGGAGGCGGGAAGCCGTCCTGCCCTGGGTCCCGTCTCCTTGAAAGCGGGAAGGGATTAAAGCCTATTAACTGCCTGTTAACAGGTAGTTAACAGGCAGAAAATAGGATTAGCCCCATTTTTCCATCCAAAATGCAGGCTTCCCAACCTCGGGGAACCCCACCAGGGAGTAGGAGACAAGTAGGAGGTCTGCTGGGGTCAGAGGGGTCTGAAAGTGCAATGTAGAGGTGAGTGATGGGTGCAAGTGTGGAGTGGTAAGTATGTAAGGTGACTGTAAAGTGTTAGAAAATGTTCACTTACCTTTGTTTCTGCTTACAGCCTTCAGCCGCTGTGGAGCCAGAGTCCCGACATCTCCATTGTAGATTTCACAGACTGGCTGTTGGATCCTCCGAACCAACAGCCAGGTGATTTCTGCAAAGTTAAAAGGTTTGACGAGCCCTGAACACAAGGACTCATCAAACTACACAGAATGTAAGTGTTTGACAGCTTCACAGAGCTGTCAAACGCTGACATTTCTTCTTTCAAAAAATCTTGACAGATGGCACGTCATACGTTGACGTGCTCTGTCACTGACTTCCCCCTAATTGGCGGGCTTAACAAGGTCAATCCAGCCCCTTATATCCAAGAATATTTAGTACCCAATCCAGCACTTTATTGAGCCAGGTCTTCGTTATCGCCATGACATCATATTTCCATGTGGCTATTTGCACCTGCAGCTCACCAACCTTATTTACCATGCTGCGTGTGTTTACACATGCACTGTAAACCTATCTTAGACCTTCTTGTATTTTCTCTTAGTCTGACCCCACCTAATACCGTACTATTTCTTACTCTCGTGCTATCTGTCTCTCCCAATCCTTTGTGCACCTTGTTTCTTCTTTCTAATGCTACATCCTGATGCCCATCCCCCTGCCAAATTAGTTTAATCATTTAATCATGCTACTGTGAAGTATTTTGTTATTAATTGAATTTTATTTTGTTTAAGCCTTTATTTAAGACATTGAAATTTTAGTAACTAAGGAAAAAGTGGTTTTGAAAACATTATAAATGTGGACATAGGCATGTATAATGGGAAATAGTCGACATAAAAAGTGTGACAAAAATGTCAAAAGCAAGTCAAGTTGTTAAGACAGGAAGTGCATGCAAATATAAGAATTTTAATATATAAAAGATGATTTATACTAGTGGTTTCATCTCCTCATGTTGCTATTTTGCAGAGTCAGCATAACAAAGGTGACCCTTACCATATTTGTACTAAAAGTTTCTAGTTCACATCCCTGCTAAGATCTTCAATTATTTAGACAAGTGGATATTCTATTTTATTTGGCATGCTGAAAGGCGAAGCATTAGATCAGAATGGTTCTAATCTGTCGTAGATTGCAGGGGGTATTTCCCTTCCAAACTTCTAGTTCTATTATTGGGTTGCACACTTGCATACTCTTAACTTTCAATCCACAACAGGATGTGGCCTAGATAGCTATGGAGTACAATATGTGTGATGAAATTCCAATTCAGAATCTGTTTTTAAGTCTAAAAATGAGTGAATTTTGAGGAATGACCAAAGAACATCTAAATAACCACACAATGCGATCTAGGGTATGATTAATGATTTTTTTTAAATACTGATTAGCGCCACTATTTAAGAATTCCAATCTCATTATAAAAACAGGACGGGCTTGTCAAGTATTTGAAAAAATGTGAATTAATTTGAAAATCATACTTAGCTCAAATTTTTTTTCTTTTAGATTTTTTCAAACTTATCTGTACTTATATGTTCAAATATTTAAAAATCTACTAATGAAGCTGAAATGACATTTTATATTCCAGTTAAAGATGTTAATAAACTGATATAAGAGCTTCTTGCATATATTTTACAACTGTTTAAGTTATGTTTAGGCAAAATGGTTGCACAATATTAAATGATCTACTGAAGATGATGAAATAGAAATGATTAGCTAATAGTATTTTCAAAAATAATTTTTTAATAATTGGGGGCAAAATTCTCTCATTCGCCCAGTTTCTGGGCAGATATCGGGGAAATTGAGGTCCAATTTAGGGGGCCAATCTCCTGCATCTGAACAGCGTCGGAAACACATCTGACACCCTATTGGTTCAGGCACTGTAGAGTCGACCCTGACGTCAGACTAAAACAGAGGTTAGGCCCCTTGACTAATTGGCCTAAAGCTTATATTAGGACCCATTCCCGAAATTTGTTTACCCTGGGCCTTCTCCGTTCATGTTTACTTGGCCTTAAAGGACCGCTATAGGCTGCCACCAAAAAGGTAATTTTGTTTTTAAACTTAGTAGTACCAAGGTGTCCACCTAGCCCCACCTACCCCCCTCCCTCCCCCTAGGACCTACCTGAGGGCCACTATTGGTGTCGCATTCATCCTCACTTTGCCGTTCAGCTGCCTGGGGATGCACGGTAGGAGATTGTAGCTCGACGATCTTATTAAAATGAGGCCCGAGGTCCAATAAGTATCGACTTTTGGGCCTACCTGTTCCACCGCAGGGATTGTTCCTGCGTCCAGTTCATGTCAACCTGCTGGGCAAACCAATTTCTACCCCATTATGTTGCCGTATTATCTTACACAAGATCATTCTTTTCCAATTTTTTTCTCCTTCTCTCTTGAAAGCACTGGTTCTTGGTGGTTACTGTCTGCTTCTCATTCACTCATTAATTAACTCAAGTGTTCTCCCAATCAGCCGCTGTAACTTCGGTGAAAGATCAACAGAAACCCTGTTTACACGTGTATCTGGGATTTCCACCAATCTTCTGCCAAAGTAATGGCAGTCAATCGGAGAACCCCACAAGGAAATGCCTGGCGATGGTGTTAAATCTTATGTTTTTTTCCTTTATTTTGCTACTTTGATGAAAGAAATTAGTAAAATTGAATACCTTGTTGATTCAACCTGAAGAAAGGTCATGAATTCAGTATACGCATACGTTTTGTATCACCTAATCATCTTGTCTGTTCATACTGTATATTAAGCTACAGTAATTTAAAATACCCCAATTTTAATAGAACAATGACTTTTTGGATGAGGGATTTTCCACTAAATATATGTTTTCAGTGTATGGCAAAAGTAATTAGATAAAAGGCATGCTGCAAATTACAAGTATTGCTTACATACTCTGTGTAGAAATTGTATTTGCCAGGTAATATGTCTAATAAGAAATAGAAAAGATGACCATTGAACTCTGAGGAAATGACAGAGACAATGGCATTACATAGGCATTTAGGGGTGAAATCCAGCTTTGGCGAGGGTGCAAAACGGGCACTAGCAGATCGACCACCCGTTATACACCGTGCTCAATTTTCCTTTCCGTTGATTCCATTTCATTTCATAACAAAACATATCATCATTACCTGTTTATGTTGCTTCATCATATCAATTTCTCTTTCAACCAAATTGGTCAGTCCTACTTATTGAAAGATTGGGGTAAAATTAGGAAAGCCATTCAAGTTTAACAGCTGATGACATAAGGTAATGCTTCAAAGCTGAAGCTGCTTGGATGATTAAGAGCTGGAAGTATTTGAGTAAAGTTCTGTGCCCCACACTGTACTCACTGTGCACTGTGTTGGGAGTGACAGCAAAATGTATTTCTCTTTGACATTTACTCCACTGATCTGTAAATTGTACAGTTAGTCTGTAGATGCTGCTTATTATCATCATCATGATTATTACATTTTAATGTTAAAAAAATTGCCTAGATGTTACCATTACTGATATTAGTGGATGAATGCTTAACACATTCATGTGATATTTCTCTATTTTATTTCAACAGAGATGTTGATGTGTTTACTTTAAATGGATTAAAGCTGCCATTAAAATAATGGACATAGAGGCCTAAAAATTCGGTTGCTTTGCGCCTCCCGTTAACGCCCTAGGAAGGCGCTAACGGGGCGCAAAGCAACTAGCACCTGGGCGCGGCACCGCCAACGCCTCCCGCGAAATTCAGCGGGAGGTTAGCGGCAGCGGTAACCATTAGCGCCCCGCGGCACTGCGCCGCCGGCGATGATGTCATTGCCGTGCGCAGCGCCCTGCTTGTGCCCCGGCCACGATCTTCGGTAGCGCCCCCTGACTTACCACCAGACGCGATGCCCGACAGGGTCAGGGGGGCCTACCTGCGGCCGAGGCGGCGCAAATTAAAGGGGAGGTGCCGGGCGGCCATTTTTGTTGCTGGTCGCCTGCCAGCACCTGCCCCCTCTGCCACCCCGGCCTCCTCTTCAGCCCCCCCATGGAGTGCCGGCTGCGCTCCGTGAGCCCGGCACTTCTCTTGAGTGCCGAGCTCTTTTGCCGACACTCCGATCCCTGGTGGCCCAGCTGGGCCCCGGGTCGTGCTGCGCTAGGCCCCTCCCCTTTAATAAGGGGAGGAAGGCCTGCAGTACCGCTGCACAACGTGCTGCAGCGCCACTCGCAGCGCCCCAAGAGGGAAGCAGGGGCGCTTCCAGTCGTGCCCCACCTCCCTCTTTAAGCGCTACCGGAGAATTTCGGCCGCGGGGGCACTAATTTTTAGTGCCCCAGCGAAGTTAGCGCCCCAAAGGGGGCGCGACTCAATTTTTCCCCCAGAATGTCATAATAAATGCTAAATGTTCACCTGGTAATATTAACAACAGTAATTTGTAGGCTTCATTCCCATATTAGAATGTCATTCACAACAATTTCCCTGTCTCTCATGGAGAATATTGAAAAAATAAAGTGTGTCCAGACGTGAGGGGCTGAATTTTTACCTTTGAGTGGGTTGGGTGCAGGGGGGCCACATAGCAGGTCGCCATCAGGAACGGTCCATCAGCACCTTCTCCACTCCACTCCACTGATGGTGACTGATGTCAGCAGCCAGTGAAATATCATAATGTGCATAATGGTAACGTTAAACATTCTTATCATAAGCGTTCTAATTCATGTCTTTACTCTCCCATAGGTCCATCAAGTGCCCAGCCCCCACCACTGTCCAGCTGGAGGAGGAAGACAACTCCTCAGAGGAAGCTCCATTCTCTGATGATGCACTGTCACCAGACCCATGCGCACCCAGCACCAGCGCAAATACGCGCACGTTGGTGGGCCCTGCGAGACACAGAGTAGTGCTGTCACCTGGTGTCTCACACATCCCAAGTGAGCAAGAGCAGATGGTGGAGACAGGGACAGCAGTGGAGAGTCCTCATCGGAGGGTGCAGGATGCTCCAAGCTCTGCTCAGTTGCACGCAGATGCTGGACCTTGGGAGCCATCGAAAAAGAGGTTGATCTTGGAGCAGCAGAAACAAATGCGCGAGGTTCTAGCAGCTTTTCCAGCTGCGATGTGCGCAATTGTAGAGAGAACGGAGGAGTCCAACTCCAACATGAGCACCTCCAAATCACAGGCGATGGTGACGATGTGTTCTTCCATGGAAAGGATGGCCACTTGCATGGAGCAGCTAATGCGCCAGTCAAACGAGAACATGCTTACTGTGAACAACAGATTGCAGACTCTTATTGAACTCATCTCTAGAAGGGATACCAACGTAGACTTGGGCATTCGTCGCCCCACTGATGTGCAGCAAGGTGCTCTACAGCTCCTTGCTAGCAGGGAAATGTGGGTGGCCCATGAGAGGGATGATGGTGAGAGGGCACATGGAAGTGGGGACTCTGCTCAAAGCACTCCCACTTCTCCCCCATTTCCTTCCCCTCAGTCAGCACCCCACATGCTGCCTCGGATCCCGATGGCCGAGTTTGCTCCTGCGCAGTCACAGGAGGAGCAGACTTTGGCGGGGCCTTCACAGGCTCTAAAACCCAGAGGACATCTGCCAAAAGTGTCTAAGCAATCACTGCAGTGAAGTGAGCAGGCTGCCTCTACCTCTGCTGAAACCACAGGGGTGCACCTCGTAGAAGCACTTGGAAAAGAAAAATGACACAATCGTAGATGCACAAGGGTAAGCACATGGGTGTTTGCCAGAATGTTAGTGTTAAGTTTCATTTATATTTATGACGCACATAAAATTATTTCTTTGCACCACTTACCCGTCTTGTCAATTTTTGCCTGCTACCTGGAGTGAATGGTGAGACATTACTTAACCTCGAGCAATGGGCATGTCTATGACAGGAATGGCTTGGTCATTAGGACTGCTTTGTGGTGTTGGTGGTGGCAGGGGGAGGGAAGTTGGTACAGCATCTGGGTGCCAGATGGGTGCACTGATGCAACTTAACTAAATCTGGCCATTATGAGGCCTATCCCGGGCCTCTCGGGCAGCAATATGCACCGCTGCTGGTGCAATGTCCATCTCAGGTTCCTCTCCTCGGGTTTCTCCTCCTCCTCCTCATCCTCTTCCTCGTATTCCACCTGCTCCTCCTTCTCCTCCTCCTCTGAAGAGGCTGTGCCCTCTGCGCCTTGTTCCTCCTGCAGCTCCAACCCTCGCTGCTGCGCTATGTTGTGCAGCGCACAGCAGATGATGGTGACTCTGGAAACTCTGGCTGGTGTGTACTGAAGGGCTCCTCCAGATCTCTCAAGGCATCTGAAGTGCATCTTCAGCATCCTGATTGCTTGCTCTATGACACATCTGGTCGTCATGTGGCTGTCATTATAATGCTCCTCGGCCTCAGTATTTGGCCTCCTCAAGGGTGTCATGAGCCACTTCTTCAGTGGATAGCCCTTGTCTCCAAGCATGATAATCTTTTTGAGGTTGCAGACGAGCTGCATATTGAGGAAGAGGAAGCCGTTCTGGTTCACAAACACTCCTGGGTAATCTGGGGGGTGCCTTGATGGCCACCTGTATGCAGTTGATGATGCCGCACACCTGTGGGAAGCCAGCCAGAGCTGCAAAGCCAAGTGCCCGCTCACTCACACCGGCTTCATCAGTGGCAAAGTGTGCATAACTGCCTGACTTGTGAAACACGGCATCGGACACCTGGGTGAAGCATTTGTGAACGGCCGACTGCGAGATCCTGCAAATGTCTGCTGCAGATCCCTGGAAAGAGCCTGAGGCGAAGAAGTTGAGGGCGGTGGTGACTTTGACAGCCGCTGGTAAGGCGTGTCCACCGGTTCATCTGGGCAGCAGGTCTTCTTCCAGCAAGCTACAAATGTCCGCCATGACCCGGCGCGATAGCCTGAGCCTCCTTTGGCACTGCTGCTTAGTCATGTTGAGGAAGCTCATCCTCTGCCTGTGTACCCTGTGTTGGGGGTATCACCTCCGGCGTGTGCACCCCTGTGCTGATCCCCTCTCCTGTGAAGTATCAGGTCGCTGAGGAGAAGGCTGCTGGTGTTGTTGCTGCTGCTGCTGCTGTTGTTGCTGCTGCTGCTGGTGTTGCTGGTTTTGTTGGTGCTGGGGCTCACCTTGGTCCAACTTGGTGGTCCAACATGAAACAGCATAAACGGCACCCATGCTGATCTGATAGATGCCAGGTAAAGTGGAGATCAGACGCACAGCCCTCCAATGTACTGAGAGTGACTAGTAACGTGGTGAGAGTGGCTTCGAGTTTGCAGAAATCACCTGCAAACTCCTGAAAGCAAAATCTCTGCACAAAATGGTGTCAGCAAGAGCCTTTCCCTTAGGTAAGGAAGCAGGTGTAAGGTGTGAGTATTTATGTGCTTTTTCCAGGTGTCACTTACTGAACTCGCACAATGGCCACTGAGCTCTCGCCTTGCCGTGAATCTTGTGCACAAGCAATAAAAGCTGAAACCTCAGGTTAAAAAGCCTCTTAAGGGTCTCTCAACGAGCTGTTAAGTACTTCAATGAGGTCGCCCGCCTCATCCGAGCGGGTCCATGGTGTGCTGGGAAATGCGCCCAAGTTAAATGCAGAAGTCGGCGGATGAAGGCGGGTACCCGACGTGCTGTCAAATTCAGCGCTTTTAACTGCCAACCCGCATTCTCTGCAATGTGAAAATTCTGGCCGAGGTGTCTAGAATGATTTTAAACTAGTCATAAATGGCGATAGAATAACATAGTAAAGACTTTCAAAGCAACTAGTCAGTCATACCTTGGTAAAGAACAATGGTAACATCACCACAATTATTGTTATATTCTTTAATTTTTGTGCCTTTTGCAATTCAAAGCTCATCCTGACTATTTTCAATCTTCTTATATATATCTGCAATATTAGCTCATACACTTACGATAACAAAAACAAGTAACATACTATTGTTCTTTTGGATAGCCCATGTTAAATATGTATGACTGCATTAAAATTCAGCATTTTAAATCAGGCTGATACAAGTATGTTGGAATAACAGTCATCAAAGCAATCTTTTAGACTGACTATAATGTCTTGGTGGTTATAACAGTTCAACAAAAGAATATTCAGGTCACCAGTGCTCAACTCCATATTCAAATAAGGTGTGAAATAGCTGGGACAAAGTACGATGGCAAGGAGAACTTTAATGTGAATGGTATAGAGGGTGCGGAATTCCTAAAATGCATCAATGGGAGAGCATTTTGGTGCTAGTGATCATAATTCAGTTAGATTTAGGGTAGTTATGGAAAAGGACAAAGATAGACCAGGAATAAAAGTTCTCAATTGGGGATAAAGCCAATTTTACTAAGCTGAGATGTGGACTGCAAACGGCTACTTGAAGATAAATCACTGTCAGAGCAGTGGGAGGCATTCAAGGAGGAGATCCTGAGGGTGCAGAACAAGTATGTTCCCTTAAAGAAAAAGGGTGGGACTAACAAATCTAGAGCCCCCTGGATATCAAGGGACGTACAGGGTAGAATAAAGAAAAAAAGGGAGGCTTATGACAGAATCCGAGGGCTCAATACTGCAGAAATTCTAGAGGAGTACAGAAAGTGCAGGGGTGCAATTAAAAAGGACATTAGGAAAGCAAAGAGAGAGCATGAAAAAATTTTGGAAAGTAAAATCAAGGAAAACCCAAAGATGTTTTATAAATACATTAAGAGCAAGAGGATAACTAAAGAAAGAGTAGGACCTATTAGAGACCATAAAGGTAATTTGTGTGTGGGAGGCGGAAGATGTGGGTAGGGTTCTTAATGAATATTTTACGTCTGTTTTCACAAAAGAGAGGGGCGATGCAGACATTGCAATCAGGAAGGAGGAGTGTGAAATATTAGATGAAATAAACATAGTGAGAGAGGAAGTATTAAGGGGCTTAGCAGCTTTGAAAGTGGATAAATCCCCAGGCCCGGATGAAATGTATCCCAGGCTGCTAAGGAAAGCCAAAGGGGAAATAGCAGAGGCTCTGACCATCATTTTCCAATCGTCTCTGGCTACAGGTGAGGTGCCGGAGGACTGGAGGACTGCTAACATTGTACCTTTGTTTAAAAAGGGAGCAAGGGATAGACCAAGTAATTACAGGCCAGTCAGCCTAACCTCGGTGGTGGGAAAATTATTGGAAAAAATTCCGAGGGACAGGATAAATCTTCATTTAGAAAGACATGGATTAATCAAGGACAGTCAGCACGGATTTGTTAAGGGAGGGTCGTGTCTGACTAACTTAATTGAATTTTTTGAGGAGGTAACAAGGAGGGTCAATGAGGGTAGTGTGTTTGATGTAGTGTATATGGATTTTAGCAAGGCTTTTGATAAGGTCCCAAATGGCAGACTGGTCACAAAAGTAAAAGCCCAAGTGGCAGGTTGGATCCAAAATTGGCTCAGAGGCAGGAAGCATAGGGTAATGGTTGATGGGTGTTTTTGTGACTGGAAGGCTGTTTCCAGTGGGGTTCCACAGGGCTCAGTACTGGGTCCCTTGCTTTTTGTGGCATATATCAATAATTTAGACTTGAATGTAGGGGGTATGATTAAGAAGTTTGCAGATGATACTAAAATCGGCTGTGTGGTTGATAATGAAAATGAAAGCTGCAGACTGCAGGAAGATATCAATGAACTGATCAGGTGGGCAGAACAGTGGCAAATTAAATTCAATCCGGAGAAGTGTGAGGTAATGCATTTGGGGAGGGCTAACAAGGCAAGGGAATACACATTAAATGGTGGGACACTGAGAAGTGTAGAGGAACAAAGGGACCTTGGATTGCAGGTCCACAGATCCCTGAAGGTAGCAGGCCAGGTAGATAGGTGGTTAAGAAGGCATATGGAATACTTGCCTCTATTAGCCGAGGCATAGAATACAAGAGCAAGGAGGTTATGCTTAAACTGTATCAAACACAAGTTAGGCCACGGCTAGAGTACTGCGTGCAGTTCTGGTCACCACATTACAGGAAAGATGTGATTGCACTAGAGGGGGTACAGAGGAGATTTACGAGGATGTTGCCTGGACTGGAGAATTTTAGCTATGAGGAAAGATTGGATAGGCTGGGTTTGTTTTCTTTGGAACAGAGGAAGCTGAGGGGAGACCTTATTGAGGTGTATAAAATTATGAGGGGCCTAAATAGAGTGGAGAGGAAGGACATATTTCTCTTAGCAGAGGGGTCAACAACCAGGGCGCATAGATTTAAAGTAATTGGTAGGGGGTTTAGAGGAGATTTGAGGGGAAATTTCTTCACCCAGAGGGTTGTGGGGGTCTGGAATTCACTGCCTGAAAGGGTGGTAGAGGCAGAAACCCTCACCACATTTAAAAAGTGCTTGGATTTACACTTGAAGTGCCGTAACCTACAGGGCTACGGACCAAGAGCTGGGAAGTGGGATTAGGCTGGATAGCTCTTTGTCGGCCGGCACGGACACGATGGGCCGAAATGGCCTCCTTCCGTGCTGTAACTTGCTAAATTTCTAAAAAAAAAAGAACATTCCATTCCATAAAGTAGGGAATTTCTGGTTTCAATCCCACTTTTAAGAATGCCACTGATAAAAATCAGAGTGAACTCAAATTTTCCACTCCAGTCATTCATATTACACAGCAATAATTCATAATCTATGACTGCTAAACTCTGATTAAAGCATTTCACAATTGTGGATAAAGTGCAGTAAGACAACATCACTGATGAGGTATGCAATGTATTTTTGGTATCAGGAGTTCAGAAAACCCAACAAGTTTTTTCAGGAAGACACACACACACAGATTGTTCATTGTCTTATTACAGTCTGGAATTTCCTGCAGGGGGCAGTAAAGCACAAACGTTTCTTGGTTCATGGAACAGAAATGGAACAAAAATACAAGTTCAGGCAAATCTGTCTTGCGGTACACTGTTTATTATAAAATGCTTTGTTCAGTTCCAACTTGAAGTGCTTCCTCAGCTTATGCACTAATACTTCTACAACCATTAAACTGGTCAGGAACCCCCCCAGGATGTGTCCTATTCAAAACAACATGAATATTTCAACTGATGTAAGTTTCTCCTCTGATTAACTTGTAATATCCCTAATAAATACTGCCACTGAATAAGCACTATACCTCCTCTCCAACAGCTTCGAGAAAAAATTACAAGTTCTAAAACAGTACAAGCTGAGAACAAGCTCTCTCCAATCTATAATCAAACTGATTATCAGGAGTAAACTTGACAATTATCTGTACAATAACAACCTAGTAAATAGTAAACAACGTGAATTCAGAAGGGGAAGCTCATGTTTGAGCAACCTTATCAACTTCCATGAGGAACTGATTGTGGAAAGGCCCATGTTATAGTGTACCTCGACTTCCAAAGAGCATTTGAGAAAGTTCCACAGGCCATTAGTCAAACTCAAAGCCATAGGGATTCAGGGTAAATCTTGGGAAAGGATAAGAGACTAGCTGAAGGATAGAAAACAGTGAGTACCGTTACGTTAGTATGGCGGGGAAGGGAAGTACTGAGTAGGCCTGGTGTTGGGACCACTACTGTTTCTCATTTACATAAATTATAAGCACTCAGAAACTCAGTGTAAAATAGTCAGATTTGCTCATGATAACAAATTGGGAGGAGCAGTGGAACCACAGCAAGACTCACAGAATAAGTTGGAAAAAATAAGTATGTGGGCAGAACATGTCAGATGAAATTTAATGCATACAAGTGTAAAGTACTTCACATGGGATGGAAAAATACACATATTACGTGAATGGTGTTGAAATGGCTAAAGCTGAAAGACACTTTGGAGTCTTAGCAGGCTTGATATTAAATATATCCAAACATATCAATAAAGCTAATAAAATTCTGACCCTACACCCACCTCCATCCTTGAGGCCCACACTGAACAATAACAGCTACAATAGATACTACACTTGCTCAACCCAGTCAGATAGCCCTTAGAAATAACACTAGATTAGGCAATAGGAGAAGCATACCTTAGGGTATCAAAAGGAAACTCAATGGTAGACAGTAGAAGTACATATAAGGGTATATTTTCTTTCACGACAAGGTATCTTGCACATTGTGAGCATGCATCAGAAAACTGCAGGCCTGAAAATCACAGACAGTAACAGTAAACTCTTATGCCGTGCAAGTCACCTTGCTTCAAGCAAGGACTTGTAAAATCTACACTATAGTGTAAATTTCACATAATAAATTGTCTGAACTTTATTTTTCCTTAGTCAAGAGAGTTTCTTTTGAAAAGGGCTGATAAATGGCAGGATATTATAGCATGCTAGTTAAGGTACAGAACATGGGAATGTACAGTGTGGCATTTCTGGAGCCACTTATTAGTGATAAATTGGTCAGGGATACTTGTGCAGAGGTCAAATCTAGGAATTACTGGAAGCATTTATCTATCAGTGCCTGGCACACAAGTGTTGATAGCTGCACATCTGCTTCCATCATTTCTTCCTACTCTGCTAATGGTGGAGCCTGAGTCTCCTTTTCATCCTGCTTGCTCCTCATTGTATAGTGAAGTTATGGAACTTGCAGTGGGCATTTTATACCTTTAATGGGCTACACAGCAGTACGATATTTTTGTTAACATATATAAATTTGGTAAGGGATGCTATTTAACTATATAAAATAAATTGTAATCATAAAATCAGGATCATTGCTGCTTCAAAGAAGAGTGGATTTTTCTTTAGGCTCAATGAAATTAGTTATTTTATGAATAGAGTATTGCAAAGTTTATCAGTTTTTACCCATTATACAGGTCACACAGTCAGTCAGACACATGCTGCTACGCAGTGACCTCATGATGACATTTCAGGTTACAAATGTTTCTTGTTTAGTCTACAACCACTGACAATGTAAATCATATCAAAGCCTCAATGTCTATTACTACAGAACAAAGAATTTAAAGGAACAGGGCCACCTATGAAGGTTGACATGGAAATCCATATTACACTTGTACTTTAAGAGACAGAGCATTTTTATTTCCATGGATGTATGTGGAAATTAAATGTAATCAATTGACCTTCAAATCACATAACAAGATACAGATGACTCCTGCTACATTATATTTATGGATAGGAAATTAAGCCATATTTGTCACATGGATCTGAGTAAGAGGTAGGGGGTGGAATTCAACTTCAACAGAGGCACAAGATGGGCAGTAGCAGATTGTCTTCAATGGAAAGGAAAATCTGGTGAGGTTTACAACGAGCAGCCAGTCCGATACTGCTCATTTTGTGCCCCGCCGAAGTTAAATTTCACCCTCATAGTGATTATTTGCTACATTGGAGATCAACAATTTGCCGGACTGGTTGAAAGCATTTATATTATGAAACAACAGTTACCAAATGTAATGGAACAGGTGTAAAAATGTGAATTGTTAAGATAACACACAGTGTGGTATATGTGAATAATTGGTAGCAGGAATCTAGTTCAGGCTGAATACTAAGTCAAATAAGTCATGTGTTCAGTCAACTGCTCTTGTTTGTGATGTCTGCTGTGTGACATCTGGTGCATGTGCTAGATACCAAAACGTTGTGTTGTTTAGAGGACAAAATTGAGAGGTCGCACAACACCAGGTTATAGTCCAACAGTTTTATTTGAAATCACAAGCTTTCGGAGCTTACTACTCCTTCGTCGGGTGAAGTAAAAAGATACAGAATCACCAAAGCATATATAGATAGAGAACAATGCATGTGTACCTTACAATTGCAGACAACTAAATTAAATCATCCTGACTATCTGCCGAGGTGTGATAAAGTTAATCAGGTCAGCCAGGAAGGTACCACATCAAAGACATAGCAAGATACAACTGAGACAATGAGGTGGAGTCGCAGGGGGTCTAACATGTCAAAAGCTGCCGTCTGTATGTAAAACGATAAGCTTTAAAATTTTTACTTTTTTACTGGGAAAATGTTTACTTTTTTACTGGGAATCACATCTGTGAACAAGCCAACGACGACTCGAGTCCGGATCACGTCATGTATCGTGACATAAATTGTTTAGAGGAGTCAGGGGAGCTGAGGGTTGATTCCGCTCTCCTATCAGGGAGCTCACTGCAGAAAATTGGATGTGTGTCATCCGTGGTCTTTCATCCATTTTAATGGGTGGGTTTCTTGGTGGAGAACCCCACAGAGTTCAAGATGTTTTGAGCAATTTGATTTGTTTGCCTGCTCCTTTCTTTTATTGGTAGGTTTTCCTGACAGTTTATACAGAATGAGTTGTTTTCATGATTCCTGAGCGGTTTCTCATTGCCAGTCATCTAGCCACTTACCTTACTTTTGTTTCCCACCTTCTCAGTTCTGATTTGCTGTTGTTTCACTTTAATGCAGGCATGGTATTCTAGTAGTAATGGTACTGGACTGGCAACCTAGGGGTTATGAGTTCAAATTCCATCATAACAAGTTGTGAAACTGAATTTGTTAATTTGTGGGCTTGCACCAGAAAGATGTTACATAAACACCAATGGGTCTGTGTTGTCCTTCAGGAAAAGGAACCTTCCATCTCCACCCAATTTGGCCTAAGTGCAACTTTTAATGCCCTCTGAAATGGCCTCACAAGCTACATGGTTTAGCGATCGGCAATAAATGAGGTCTTGGCAGCACTGCCCACATCTCCAGACAAATAAAACAAAGTATGATTTCTGCTACAACATATAACATCAAACATCCCAGATGGCCCAGGAGCGCAGCGATTCTTAGCCAGGTCAAAAGTTTAGGCTCTCAGTCACTCAGAGTCATAGATAGAGTTATACAGCACAGAAAGAGGCCCTTCGGCCCATTGTGTCCACGCCGGCCATCAAGCCCTGTCTATTCTAATCCCATTTTCCAGCACTTGGTCCATAGCCTTGTATGCTATGGCGTTTCAAGTGCTCATCTAAATGCTTCTTGAATGTTGTGAGGGTTCCTGCCTCTACCACCCTTTCAGGCAGTGAGTTCCAGATTCCAACCACCCTCTGGGTGAAAAAGCTTTTCCTCAAATCCCCTCTAAACCTCCTGCCCCTTACCTTGAAACTATGCCCCCTGGTTATTGACCCCTCTACTAAGGGGAAAAGTTCCTTTCTATCTACCCTATTTATGCCCCTCATAATTCTGTACACCTCAATCAGGTTCCCCCTCAGCCTTCTCTGCTCTAAGGAAAACAACTCCAGCCTGTCCAGTCTCTCTTCATAGCTGAAGCACTCCAGCCCAGGTAACATCCTGGTGAATCTCCTCTGCACCCTCTCCAATGCAATCACATCACTTCTATAGTGTGGCGACCAGAACTGCACACAGTATTCCAGCTGTGGCCTAACTAGCGTTTTGTACAGCTCCATCATAACCTCCCTGCTCTTATATTCTATGCCTCGGCTATTAAAGGCTGTATCCCATATGCCTTCTTAACCACCTTATCTACCTGTCCTGCTGCCTTCAGGGATCTATGTACATGCACACCAAGGTCCCTCTGATCCTCTGTCTTTCCTGGGGTCCTACCATTCATTGTGTATTCCCTTGCCTTGTTAGTCCTCCCAAAATGCATCACCTCACACTTTTCAGGGTTAAATTCCATTTGCCACTGTTCTGCCCATCTAACAAACCCGTCTATATCATCCTGTAGCCTAAGGCTTCCCTCCTCGCTATTTACCACTCCACCAATTTTCGTGTCATCTTCGAACTTACTGATCATACCTCCTACATTCATATCTAAATCATTAATGTACACTACAAACAGCGAAGGACCCAGCACCGATCCCTGCGGTACACAACTGGACACAGGCTTCCAGTCACAAAAACAACCTTCGACCATAGAGTCATAGAGTTATACAGCACAGAAAGAGGCCCTTCGGCCCATCATGTCCGCACCGGCCATCAAGCCCTGTCTATTCTAATCCCATTTTCCAGCACTTGGTCCGTAGCCTTGTATGCTATGGCGTTTCAAGTGCTCATCTAAATGTTTTTTGAATGTTGTGAGGGTTCCTGCCTCTACCACCCTTTCAGGCAATGAGTTCCAGATTCCAACCACCCTCTGGGTGAAAAAGTTTTTCCTCAAATCCCCTCTAAACCTCCTGCCCTTCACCCTCTGCCTCCTGCCACTAAGCCAATTTTGGATCCAATGTGCCAAATTGCACTGGATCCCATGGGCTCTTACCTTCTTGACCAGTTTCACATGTGGGACTTTGTCAAAAGCCTTACTGAAGTCCATGTACACTACATCAACTGCACCACCCTCATCCACGCACCTAGTCACCACCTCGAAAAATTCAATCAAATTGGTCAGACATGATCTCCCCCTGACAAAGCCATGCTGACTATCCTTGATTAATCCTTGCCTCTCCAAGTGGAGACTAATTCTGTCCCTCAGAATTTTTTCCAATAATTTCCCTACCACTAATGTTAGGCTCACTGGCCTGTAATTCTCTGGTTTATCCCCACCACCCTTCCTGAATAATGGTACTGCGTTAGATGTCCTCCAGTCCTCTGGCACCTCCCCGGAGCGGAGAAACTACGACATGTTCTTCGCAGCCTTCAACATGTCATCGATGACGACAAACACCTCGCTAAGGCCATCCCCACGCCTCCACTACTTGCCTTCAAACAGCCGCCTAACCTCAGAAGTACCATCGTTCGCAGCAAATTACCCAGCTTTCAGGATAACAGCGACCACGACACCACACAACCCTGCCATGGCAAACTCTGCAAGACATGCCAGATCATCAACACAGATACCACCATCACACGTGAGGACACTACCCACCAGGTACATGGTACATACTCATGTGACTCGGCCAACGTTGTCTACCTCATACGTTGCAGGAAAGAATGCACCGCGGCATGGTACATCGGCGAGACCATGCAGACACTGAGACAACGTATGAACGAGCACCGCGCAACAATCGCCAGGCAGGATTGTTACCTCCCAGTCGGGGAACACTTCAGCAGTCAAGGACATTCAGCCTCGGATCTGCGGGTAAGCGTTCTCCAAGGCAACCTTAGAAACACACGACAACGCAAAATCATCGAGCAGAAACTGATAGCCAAGTTCTGCACTCATGAAGATGGTCTCAATCGGGATCTTGGGTTTATGTCACGATACATGACGTGATCCGGACTCGAGTCGTCGTTAGCTTGTTCACAGATGTGATTCCCAGTAAAAAAGTAAAAATTTTCCCAGTAAAAAAGTAAAAATTTTTTTTAAAGCTTTTCGTTTTACATACAGACGGCAGCTTTTGACACGTTAGAACCCCTGCGACTTCACCTCATTGTCTCAGTTGTATCTTGCTATGTCTTTTGATGTGGTACCTTCCTGGCTGACTTAATTAACTTTATCACACCTCGGCAGATAGTCAGGATGATTTAATTTATTGGTCTGCAATTGTAAAGTACACATGCTTTTTTTTCCATCTATATATGCTCTGACGATTCTGTATCCAATTTACTTCACCTGAGGAAGGAGCGATAGTTCCGAAAGCTTGTGATTTCAAATAAAACTGTTGGACTATAACCTGGTGTTGTGCGACCTCTCAATTTTGTCCACCCCAGTCCAACACCGGCATCTCCGCATCATGACCTCCCCTGTGGCCAGAGAGGTTCTGAAAAATTGAGTCAGAGCCCCTGCAATCTCCTCCATTGCCTCACACAGCAGCCTGGGATACATCTCATCAGGGCCTGGGGATTTATCCACTTTTAAGCCCACTAAAACCGCTAGTACCTCCTCCCTCTCAATACTAATTTGTTCAAGTATATCACAATCCCCCTGCCTGATTTCTATGCCGACATCGTCCTTCTCCATAGTGAACACAGATGCAAAATATTCATTTAAAACCTCACCGACATCTTCCAGCTCTACACACAGATTGCCACTTTGGTCCCTAATGGGCCCTACTCTTTCCCTGGTTATCTTCTTGTCCTTAATATACTTATAAAACACCTTGGGATTTTCCTTTATTTTGCCCGCCAGTGTTTTTTCATGCCCCCTCTTCGCTCTCCTAATTTCTTTTTTAAGTACCCCCCTGCACTTTCTATACTCCTCTAGGGCTTCCACTGTTTTTAGTCCTTTTATCTGCCAAAAGCCTCCCTTTTTTTCCTAATCCATTCTTGTATATCCCTTGACATCCAGGGTTCCCTGGGTTTGTTGGTCCCACCCTTGACCTTTACGGGAACATGTTGGCATTGTGCTCTCTCTATTTCCTTTCTGAATGACTCCCACTGCTCTGATGTGGATTTTCCTACAAGTAGCTGATCCCAGTCCACTTTGGCCAGATCCTGCCTTATCATATTAAAATCACCTTCCCCCAATTTAGAACCTTTATTTCTGGTCCATCTTTGTCCTTTTCCATGACTACCTTAAATCTCACCGAATTGTGGTCACTGTCACCAAAATGCTCTCCTACTGACAGTTCTACCACTTTCCCGGCTACATTCCCTAGAATTAGGTCCAGTACCGCCCCCTCTCTTGTAGGACTTTCTACATGCTGGCTTAAAAAGCTCTCCTGGATGCACTTTAAGAATTCCGCACCTTCTAAGCCTTTCACACTCTGACTATCCCAGTTAATATTGGGGAAGTTGAAATCCCCTACTATTATTACCCTATTATTTCTGCACTTCTCTGAGATTTGCCTACATATCTGTTCCTCTATCTCTCCCTGACTGTTTGGGGGCCTATAGTACACTCCCAGCAATGTGCTTGCCCCCTTTTTGTTTTTAAGCTCTACCCATATGGCCTCATTAGAGGAACCTGCTAAGATATCATCCCTCCTTACAGCAGTAATTGACTCCTTGATTAATATTGCAACACCCCCTCCTCTTTTACACCCCCCTCTGTCTTGCCTGAAGATTCTATACCCCGAAATATTGAGCTGCCAGTCCTGCCCATCCCTCAACCATGTCTCTGTGATAGCAACAATATCATACTCCCATGTGTTCATCAACACCTTCAATTCATCTGCCTTACTCGCGAGACTACTTACATTAAAATATATGCCATCCAGCCTTGCCATACTCCCTTGTGCCGTTACATATTTGCTCTGCCTTCCAGACTGACTTGTTTTTTCCTCTATATTTGGCTGTGCATCACCCCCTACTATAGCTCCACTCCGTATCCCATCCCCCTGCCAAGTTAGTTTAAACCTCCCCCAACAGTACTAGCAAACCTCCCCGCAAGGATGTTGGTCCCGTTCCAGTTCAGGTGCAACCCATCCGACTTGTACAGGTCCCACCTTCCCCAGAAGCAGACCCAGTGATCCAGGAAACTAAAGCCCTCCCTCCTGCACCAACTCTTTAGCCACGCATTCATCTGCTCTATCCTCCTATTCCTATACTCACTAGCACGTGGCACTGGGAGTAATCCAGAGATTACAACCTTTGAGGTCCTGCTTTTTAATCTGCTACCTAGCTCCCTAAATTCTTGTTGCAGGACCTCATCCCTCTTTCTACCCATGTTGTTGGTACCAATGTGAACCACGACCTCTGACTGTTCGCCCTCCCCCTTCAGAATGCCCTGCAGCCATTCAGTGACATCCTTGACCTTGGCACCAGGGAGGCAACATACCATCCTGGAGTCATGTCTGCGGCCACAGAAACATCTATCTGTTCCCCTTACAATAGAATCCCCTATCACTATTGCTCACCCACTCTTTTTCCTCCCCTCCTGTGCAGCTGAGCCACTCGTAGTGCCACGGACTTGGCTCTTGCTGCATTTCCCTGAGAAACCATCTCCTCCAGCAGTATCCAAAACGGAAAATCTGTCGGAGAGGGAGATGGACCCAGGGGACTCCTGCACTACCTTCCTAGTTCTTTTACTCTGTCTGGTGGTCACCCATTTCCTGTCTGCCTGTGCACTCTTTACCTGCGGTGTGACCACCTCATTAAACGTGCTATCCACGAAGATCTCAGCTTCGCAGATGCTCCACAATGACTCCAGCCACAGCTCCAGCTCTGAAATGTAGATTTCGAGTAGCTGCAGCTGGAGACACTTCCTGCACATTTGTTCGCCCTGGACACCTAAAGTGTCCCTGACTTGCCACATAGCACAGGAGGAGCACTCCACGCAGCCGAGCTGCCCTGCTATGTCCTACCCTTAATTTACTCCCTTTACTTCCTTTAAATTAAAGAATATTAAATACACTAGGGACCTTACTTCCCTTTAAACACTTCTTACTCTAAACTAGAGACCTTACTTTGACTTTAACGACTGGACTGTAGAAAAGTCACCAGGTCCTACTTACCAATCAGCTCCTTCCCTGGTTGTGACGTCACTTTAGAGGTTTCGCAGTTGTGGTTGTTTGACTGCTCCTGCTCTCGGACTCTTTCCTTGGTGTAAAGTAAGAACCAATTCCTACAGGGTGAAAAGTTAGGAAAAACAAAGGCGAAGCAAGGGAGCTCCTCCTTCCACTCCTCACCTAACTCCCTGACTCACCCAACTCGCAGCACTCTGTTCTAAACCGCACTCACTCACATTTTCTTAATTTATTTTGCCCAATTTAGTCAACTCTAAGCCAAGTTGCTTAGTGGAATGCTTAGTGGAATGCTCTATGGAGATAGGCCATTACAAAGAGGATGCTGGAATATAACTGATATTGTTCAGTGTGCCCTGTTTAAATCATACCTCTTGCCAGACTAATGACTGAGCAGCGCTAAGATGTCTACAGCCCAACCATTCTGCCTTCTGACTGGAATAGGATACGTGCTGCTAAAGGGCCTCCAATGGTGGAGAAATAGGAACAAAAACAAATTAAATGTGTGTAATTTTGAAACCCTGATACATCATATAATAATATGTAGAACTCTTGCTTCTAGCACCAGACTGGTTAGCAGAATAAATATCTTGGCATATTATTGGCATTTAACTTTACAATGTTGATTGCAGTTTGAACAGAAGGTGCTGGTATCTCATGGAACTTAAAGCAGTCAATTACTTGCAAAAGCTGCTAAACATTATTTTAACATGTGCAAGCTTGGCTGTTTCCTTCCTGAACATTGTTTAAATGCCAGCTGAGCAGATCCAGAGTTACCGTGTTGTCAGCAAAATCTGTTCTTTTGAATCTTCATCAGCGACAAAGGAGTTTTGAAGTGACATAATTGTAACATTCATTTTTGTTACTGTGACTTGAATTTGACACCCTCCTTCAGAAGACAGATGTTGCTTTGGGTTATACAGCTGAATCCTGAACAAAATGGCTAAGTGATAGGAAACAGAGAGTAGTGGTGAACGGTTGTTTTTCAGACTGGAGGAAGGTACACAGTGGTGTTCCCCAGGGGTCGGTTCTAGGACCACTGTTTTTCTTGATATATATTAATGACTTGGACTTGGGTGTACAGGGCATAATTTCAAAATTTGCAGATGACACAAAACTTGGAAGTATAGTGAACAGTGGGGAGGAGAGTGATAGACTTCAAGAGGACATAGATAGGCTGGTGGAATGGGCAGACACGTGGCAGATGAAATTTAACGCAGAAAAGTGCAAAGTGATACATTTTGGTAGAAAGAATGAGGAGAGGAAATATAAACTAAAGGGTACAATCCTAAAGGGGGTGCAAGAACAGAGAGACCTAGGGTTATATGTGCACAAATCGTTGAAGACGGCAGGGCAGGTTGAGAAAGCAGTTAAAAAGCTTACGGGATCCTGTGCTTCATAAATAGAGGTATGGGCTGGATTTTGTCTTGGGGTCGGGTTGGGGTCGTGTTACCCACATTTTGTGTTGCCCCCCCGACTCCAGATTAATGTGGATTAATGATGCAATTTTCACTTAATTGGGCAATTGAGTTCCAGCATGTGGGAACCCATGAACTAATTAGTGGTTTCAGTCTGAAAGTCGCCTCTGATGATGTCATCATTGCTGCTGCCTGGTCTCAGAGACTGACTGGATGTTGGTGAGAGAGGACCTGCCTGGTTTTTGCTGTGGGACCTGGATATGAGAGAGAGAGAAAGAGAGAGAGAGAGAGAGAGAGAGAGGAGAGAGAGAGAGAGAGAGAGAGAATTTTTTTTGCATCCAAGTCCTCTCACAGCAAAGGCCATGCAGTCTCTGAAGCCATTCAATGCAGCAGCATCAGAGGCGAATTTCAGACCTAATACTACTACTACCTTCATCACATCTCCGTTGTAAAAGTGGACCTGCAGCTGATAGTCAGCTATCCACTTGTGCTCCCGCCAGGTTTCAGAGAGCCGGCACGGGCTCGATGAGCCGAATGGCCTTCTTCTGTGCTGTAACCATTCTATGATTCTATGAACAACATAAAACTAATTTGCTATGGAATGTTCTGCTTGGATCAGGATTTAGATATAAACAGACAATTTCAAAAAAAGCTTTGCAGCACAAATCATTTAATCATTCAATTTGTCATTTAATCAGAACAAAAACTACTTAACAAAAATATACATGCGATAAAAGAAAAAAAATGCTAATGCTAATGCTGTAAATCTGAAATAAAACCAGAAATGCCAGGTTTTGATGACGTAAATTGGGAAATGGTATTTCCACTGATAGTTGACTCGGTTACTTGACTTGTCCCATTACCATCTCCTTTTGCTTTGCACCATCATCCCTTTTGTCTTTTAATCTCTCCTGCCTTCCACCCTATCACAGACCTTCCCTTTGTTCTTTCCTCCCCTCCTCCCTTTCCCTGCCCCACACTTGCTTAAAAACTTGCTACTTCTCCAACTTTTTCCAGTTCTGACGAAGGATCATCGACCTGAAACGTTGACTCTGTTTCTCTCTCCACGATGCTGCCTGACCTGCTGATTGTTTCCAACATTTTCTGTTGTTGTTTCAGATTTCCAGCATCCGCAGTATTTTGCTATTGGGAAGCAGCATGCTTGGCTGTTGAAATAGGCCTAGATTCCCTGCTGCCGCTTGTTTTGCTGCATTCCCGCCCAAAAGTTAAAATCAAGCCCAATATGTGAGTGGGTAGAACAATGACAGATGAAATTTAATGCAGAAAGTGTAAAATGTTACATATAAGAATGAAAAATAGCCGAAACACATACTCCATGAATGGTGTTGAAATAGCTAAAGGTGAAGCGGAAAAAGACCGAGGAGTCTTAGTAAACTCAGTGCTAAACATGTCCAACCATTGCAGAGCAGCAATCCACAAATCCAATTGGATGTTGAACTACCTAATCAGAAGAGTAGAATATCGAAACTTTATAGTGCTCTGGATAGGCTGCACCTTAAATACAATGTCCATTTCTGGTTGTCAAGAAATAAAAGAGATATTCAAGCACTGGAGACAGTGCAGAGAAGAGCTATTTCCCTGATTCCCAGTGCCGGGGTCTGAATTATGGGGAAGACTGGAGAAACTGGGGTTTTCAGCCTAGAAAAGAGTCATCTGAGAGGTGATCTTATAGTGATATATGAGATTGTTATGAACAAGTTAACCTGGAATACTACTTTAAATTAAACTGCAAAATTCTAACTGGGGGAACAATTCAAACTAGTAAAAGTTAATTTTAGGACTGATATCATGAAATTCTTCTTTCACACAAAAAGTGATCATTATGTGGAATACATGTCCTGAGGAGGAAAAAGCCTTGGAATCATTTAATAAATCATTGGATGCTACAATGGTTGGTTCATTAGGATCTCTGGATGGATGGGCCAAATAGCCTTCCTCGTCCATAATCATCTTGTGATCGTAGCACAACACTGTGCAATAAAAGTACAGTACAGTACAAATGGTGGTAATATTTATTTAGGTTCTTCCCCATAGATTAATCCAGGCTATAGCCTGCTAGACTGGATTCACTTCATCTAAGAAGCATAGGAAAGAAATGTCTGCTGCCATTTTGACCTGTAGACTGATTTAGACTTCAATTTCAATAAATTTGAATTTTGCTCCCCACCAGGTTGAAACTAATTAACTCAAATACTCACCCTTCATGTTTATTCCTCCTGATATAGTGTTTCCTATGCAAGTCTACTTAGTCTGCTGAGTTTTATTTGTACCATGTCCAGAATTCTTCACTGTGCACACTTTGTGGGCGGAGTTTGCTTTTTATAATCATTGTATTCAGAAAACTACAACTGACATAAGAATGGGAATTTAATTGATCTAATAATATCTTGCTGTAATTCAGTTTTTTCCCTTGTCAGGTGTATAATTATTTCATCAGCTCTTCTGTGAATAATAAAGTTACTTCGTGACATTAAAGAACATCAAAGCACTTTGTTATTCAAAATGGAAAATACAAATATAATTAATTCTGCATGAGTGTACAATCCTTTTACAGAATTCCCATTTCATTATAGTGCAGGGGTACTGACCTTTCAAAACTCAAGAGCCAGAAAAAAAAATTATATCCTGACAAAGAGTCACACGCTTTAAATAGTAGAGTTCAATTTGTAAATCTCTTCCAATAGTGTGGGCCTTGCTTGCGGTGGCCAGGGTTCAAAAAATGCGTGACTTTGCATGTAGTAACCAATTTGGGACTAGAAAATCAGAGAGATGATCTTATGGTGATATAGAGGATTGTTAAGGCTATAGAAAAAGTTTACCTGGAGTGCTACTTTAAATTAAACTACAAAAATATAACTAGGGGACACACTACCTACACGTGTGGTCTAATTTAAACAGATTCATTATTAAAATAAACTCCCTCGCCAAATTTTACATCTTTTGGCTCAACTCAGATACTATAGCCTAGAAATTTGATGGCGCCGAGCCTGTTTTCCAGGTGTTAAACAAGTGCCTAAGCTTCCAATCTGGCGAGCAGGAAGCATGCATTCATTACAAGCCGGAAAGTGCACGGCCCACCATGTTGGTATAGGCAAAAGATAGTCGTCCAGGGCCCATGCCTGAAACAAGTGCTAGGTCCTTTGGATATGCAAATAAGGTGTCTAATGCCTATTTGAGGCCCCTGTCCAAAATTAAGTTGTCCTGAACTCAGCCGTCACCTGGCCGACTGCATTCAGGAAAACCAGGTTTACATGCGGTCTAACCAGGAGACTGCTGCAAGCCGCCACTAAAAAGGCTCCACATTAAAACCACAGGCTGCTGCTGGCCACTGCTCTCCCTACCCCACTCCTGATCGCCCCCCCCCCATCCCACTGTTTCAATTGCCTCACATCCTGATCGCCCCCCCACCACACCACCCCACCCCACCCCACCCCCCTATCCTGGTTTCACACCTTTCCAGTCACGGCCCTGCTGATCACCCCTGCTCTCCTGGTCGCCACTCTCAGATCACCTTCCCTTCCTCAGTAAGCACTTACCCAAGAGCCACTGACTGTGCTGTCTGGTGACACTGCCTTGGGACACCCAGCACGTATCCGTAGGTCATCGGTCTCATTTAAATGAGGCCCAAGGCCCAATATCAGCTGCGGCTCGGGCCTAGCCATTCAGGCATAGAGATTGATCCTTATGCCCAGTTTTGCTTCATTATTCTTGATTGCTGCTGCCATTTCAATAATACCTTACAAAGTAGTGAGAATGGTTATTCCTTTGGGGGTTTCGAACACACTGCACAATTGAAGGCAAAAAAAATTGTCAGAAGTGCAGGTGGAATGATGCCTGAGGGCTTTTGTCGACACCCACCAATCCCATTACTCTAGGATCCATATTGATAGACCCCTCCACATGTGCTTCATCATGTCAGAGCAGACCTGTCTTCACCAGCTTTGCTTCACAATACAGATGGCCACAAAGTTGTACCATCTATTGCAGGATGACCTGTAGGCAACATTAGGAACAGAGAAAGCTCTTCTTGTGAATATGAAGATTGCCATAGCATGAAACTTTCATGCTGCCAGATCCTTAAAAGCTGCTCCAGGGGATATCCGCACTATCAGTCTGCAGTGCACTCATGTATTAAGGAAATGAGATGTGCTATATTTGCAAGGGGCATCACCTTCATCACATTCCCTGTGGAAAAGAGACATCAGCTAGACAGAGTCCAGGGTTTTCACCAGGTGCCAGTGGCCCCTTGATTGCAAGGTACTGCACATGGCAGCCATGCGGGCATCAGGGCTTCGCATAATAACCCATGACCCTCATCACCAGCAAGAGTTGGCACTCAATTAACGTTCAGGTGCCATCTGATCACAGAATTATGTCCATTATCCAAAATGCCACATGTCTTCGCCCCTTTAAGAGCTGCTAAATTCCACACTTTACATTCCTCAGACAAGTGTGCTACAAGCTGAGTTCTCTGGACAGGTTTTCCATATGCCACTAGTCTATTCAAATTAGGGGACAGGACTCCCAGTGTAGATTTGACACAGCTGCCCCCCTAAGCCACCAGTGTAGGTGAACCTGCACTATGGGTTAGTTCAACCCCATTTTTGACATTCTCACAAAACCAGGGGTACAGTGTACTAGTGTGCTCAACAACGTTCTTACTGTGACTACAACTAATACAAGTATACTATGCAAAAAGATTTCAAGCCTAGCAGAGCAACAGGACTTTTGACATGTTTTATTTCAAACTATTTTCTTGAAATTCTGATTGTATTCTCTCCTGCCTTTTCTCTGTCATTTTCCTTTCTATTCATATCTAATTTTCCACTCTCCCTCAATCTCCAGTCTCTCATTTCCTGCATTTTCCACCATTCCTCCTCCTATTCTTCATCTGTTCTCCTTTCTCTTCTTCCCTCTCTTTCTCATTAAGTTCTCTGGGGGTACAATTCAACTTCAGCAGGGACACAAAATGTGCGGTTGCGGATTATCGCCCATGATACATCCCGATAGATTTTTCTATCTATTGAAGTACATAGGATATACAGCACAGAAACAGGCCATCGGCCCAACCAGTCTATGCCAGTGTTTATGCTCCACTTAAGCCTCCTCCCGTCTTTCCTCATCTAACCCTATCAGCATAATCCTCTATTCCCTTCTCCCTCATATGCTTATCTAACCACCCCTTAAATGCATCTGTACTATTCGCTTCAACCACTCCCTGTGGTAGCGAGTTCCACATTCTCACCGCTCTCTGGGTAAAGAAGTTTCTTCTGAATTCCCTATCTGATTTCTTGGTGACTATCTTATATTGATGGCCTCTAGTTTTGCCCTTCCCCACAAGTGGAAAAACTGGGCTCAATTTTGCCAAGCACGAGGAAGCGGGTTTGGAGGCGTGTGAGATGGTACAATCGCAAAATATGGCGGACGGGCCCAATCCCGCCTCCATCCCGCCTCCGAGCAATTTTCCCAAATGCGTGTTTTCTGACCCACTTTCCATCCCACCTCCAAGAGGTGGGATAGGCCCTTAAGGCCCTTAACAACCACGTAATTGCCTCTATTATCCCATTTTGAGAGGCCTTTCCGATTTTTAGACATTTCCCCCATCCTACACGCCTCCTCTGGAACACGCCAGGTAATCCTGGCAGCCTCACAATTGGATTGCTTACTAACAGCTGCAGCTCTACCATTACAAAGGAGTTTTCACTGATGATCATTTGCAGGTGCTAGAACTTTGTTGTCTCAGGTCTGGGCGAACTTTTAGCAGGCCTTTTGGAGCCTGACACTCATCTCCAGTGTGACCTCCTGGGAAATCCCTCTCCCCACCTTGACTGAGCGCTTCCTCAACTGAGGCATATACCAGAAGCATAGGCGACCATTCAATTCCTTTCCTCCTGGACATCAGATTCGAACAAAGACCAGCCGCGGCAACAGCAGAACCATGAACAACAGCAGCACCAACAGCAGGAGCATCAACAGGAGCGCCAAGCTGCTAGTCACCCACCTGAAGCTGCACAGGCCAGATGGCGCCAGCGTACGACAACATTGCTGCCCGGGATGCAAAGGACGCACTTATCTTGGCCAGATTTGGTGAGCCTGCACAATCAAACACTTTTATTTTGCACCTTCTTAACAGAGCATCCACAATGGACAAGAACCTATGGATTCTTATCACTCTGACCACCATACTGACAATTGCAAGGCGCCCTAAGCCCTCAATGTGAAAGTCCCATTTGCGAAATGACACAGGCCACAACTTCAACAGTTTGCTATCAAATCTGTTTATAATACAATGACAATGATGGCTGGTCCAAATACAAAACATCACAGCACCCAAGTGACTACCCTTGTGACTACTTGTGCTTTATCTTCCTCTTACGCGTGCTCCTACGTGGTGCTTCCCCTGTGGCTTCAGCAGATGTGGAGGCCCCTTGTTCACTTTCTTGCTGCTCCTGTCTCGATGCCTTTGGCGGCCGTCCTCTGGGTTGGCGAACCTGTGCGGGCTCGCCAACAGTCTGCTGCTCCTGCGGCTGTGCAGGGACTGAGACGCCCATCTCAGTTGGATGAGGATTCTGGTGGGGCTCTGACCGAGGGCTCTGCAGTGGCATGGTCGTGTGAGCGCTTGGAGAGGAGCCCCCACTTCCTTGTTCTCTGCCACCAACATCCCTCTCATGGGTCAGCCCCACTTCAGAGCTAGCAAGTGGCTTGACAGCACCTTGCTGCACTTCAGGAGGGCCATGACGACCCGTTTCTGCACTGGAAGTCCTACTCCAGAGGACTTCCTTGAAGGTCTGGTTTGTATGCTCAATAGCTGACCATCGCTCCTCAAGAGATGTCATTCTATTCTGAAAAATTACCATGTTTTCCATACCCTGGCGACTAAGCTCCTCCATGGCCGTAGCCATCCTCTCCTCTACCGTAGCCATCCTCTCCTCTGTGGTCGCCAGCTTACCACGGAGGTTGCCATCCTTTCCGCGGTGATGCGTTCATGCGCCAATGCCTCCACAAAGGCTCTGCTCATGTTCGCGATGGACTCCTCCATTCGCTCCACACTCACAGCGACCCTGGAGACAAAACCTGCCAGAGACTCCTGCACCTGTTCCTGGAGTTCCAGCACCGCTCTCTTTCTGGATGGACCCGGAGGCACAGGGTCGACATGCAGCTGAGCCGAGCTGGCAGAGTCCTGCGCCCTCCGACAAGGACTCTCCACTGCTGACCCTGTCTTCACCATCTGCTGATGCTCACTTGTGAGCTGTGATACACCAGATGCCAACACTACACTATCTCCCGAAGGTCCCACCGATGTGTGAGTGTCTGCGCTGGTGCTGGGTGCGCTGAATTCTGCTGACGCTGCACCCTCAGAGGTTGCAGCTTTCTCTGAGGAGTCTGGAAGCTCAGGCTCTTCCTCCTGGACAGTGGGCAAAGGGGCTTTCGATGGTCCTGTGGGGAGTTAAGGAACGAGTTAGAGACGTGAGGTCAAGGTTACATGCACATTGAATAGTGCAGATGATCATAAGTCAATCTGTTAGAGCATCAGATTCATTATCAGTGACTCATGCAACGTCAATGAGAGAGATGCCAAACTATTCTGTCACCAGCTTGCTGTGATACGCCCGTCTGTCCGTCCCCCACTTGGGTATGGTTCTCGATCCCAGCGATTTCCAGGGCTGCCTCCTCCCAGGCGGTGAGCTGGGCTACTGAGGGTGGCCCTCCTCCTGTCATGGCTCTTTCCCTCTTATTGTGGGCTCTCTTTTCCTGCAATGAGGGACACAAGTGGAGTTTGAGTGAGAATGAAGGAGTGAGTGTAGAGAATCCATAGCATAGATGCTTAGAAGGAGACAAAGGACCCTCCTTGTGTGTTGTAAATTGTTGCTGTTGCATCACAGCGATAGGGAGTGTGAGGGCTGCATGGTAGAATAGTTAAGTGAATGTGACCATAGAGAGAGAGGGAATGGGTAAGGGTGCAGGGATGTAAGTGTCAAGTGGGATGTGGAGGAAGAGGTTGGCAAAGCAGAGTAATGGTGAGGAGAGGCGATGGGGATCAGATTGAGGGTGATGGGAAAGTCATACTCACTTTTCCTGTGCGGAGAAGGTCATGAAACTTCTTCCTGCATTGCAGACATGTTCTGCGGCTCATTGAAATGGAGTTCACCTCCTCGGCCACTTGCAGCCACACAGCTTTTGTCTGCTGGGGTGGGTTTTTTTCCCTGAGGAAGGGAACAGCACCTCCTTATTACATCTGGCTCCATGCACCAGAGCTTGGAGGGAGGGCTCATTAAACCGAGGTGCACACTTTTGCTTGATTGTGGACATTGTCGGGAAATCAACGCCTTCATACAATTTGCAAAGCGTTTGCAGTCTCCAGAAGAAGCAAGGCTGTTTGCAGGCCTTAAATCCAGCAGCATTGATGACATCATCGGAGGCGACTTTCTGTATGAAAAGACTTAATGGGCCAGGTGTTCCCACACGCAGGAAATCAATTGCCCAATTAGGGGAAAATCCCACTTTTTCAACACTTCACTTAGGAGTCGGGGTCCTGACACGATTTCCACCTGACACGCCCCAGCCATCCCACACTGGCAAAATCCAGCCCACTCTCTCTGTATCTACTCTATCAAAACCTTTCATGATTTTAAAGACCTCTATATGGTCACCACTCAGCCTTCTCTTTTCAAGAGAAAAGAGAACCAGTCTGTTCATCCTTTCCTGATAGGTATACCCTTGCATTTCTGGTATCATCCTTGTAAATTTTCTCTGCACCCTGTCCAGTGTCTCCACATCCTTTTTATAATATGGTGACCAGAATTGCTGGTCGCCATATTATAAAATTATATATTATATTATAACCACAGTACTCCAAGTATGGTCTAACAAAGGTTCGATACAAGTTTAGCATCATTTCACTACTTTTCAATTCTATCCTTCTAGAAATAAACCCTAGTGCTCAGTTTGCTTTTTTATGGCCTTGTTAACCTGTGTCGATACTTTTAGTGATTTGTGTATTTGTACTCCGAGCTCCCTTTATTCCTCTACCACATTTAGATTCTTGTTTTCCAAGTAATATGTGACCTCCCTATTTTTCTTACCAAACTGTAATACTTCATATTTATCTGTGTTGAATTTCATTTGCCAATTACAGGAAACTCTTTATTAACCGGCACCGACGGGACCGGCGTGGTGCCGGTTAATCAAAAAGTCCGGATAACGGAGAGTTATATCTCCCAACGTACGAGAGCCCCGTACACATTGACATGCGCCTGCATTCGGAGCTCCGTCTCCCCGGGGACCGCCAGCTGACCATCTGTCGTGTCTGCTGCCTACCCGGGCTGCACATTCCCCTCCCAATCTACATGCTCCGATACAAGGCAAACGCCTCGGGGGTTTTTTTAAAGTTAATTTTAAACGAGAGATGAAGGAAAACCCCGGTTACCTACTCAAGAATTTTGCCGGTTAAGAGAGATTTCCGGATATTTGGGTGCCGGTTAATAAAGAGTTTCCTGTATATGCTCATTCTGCAAGTTTATTAATGTCTTGTCATTTGTTGCAGTCCTCCTCAGTATTGGCTTTCCCCCCCCAATTTGGTGTCGTCCGCAAATTTTAGAAATTGTGTTTTTGATTCCAAAGTCTAAATCATTAATATAAATTGTGAACAACAGTGGTCCCAGCACTGATCCTTGTGTAACACCACAACCCACCTTCTGCCACTCTGAATAGCTACCCTTTACCCCTACTCTCTGCTTTCTGTCTTGAAGCCAGCTAGCTATCCATTCTGCTACTTGTCCCCTGACTCCACATTCCCTGACCTTATTCATTAGTCTATTATGGGGTACCTTATCAAAGGTCTTTTGAAAATCTAGATAAATTACATGTACTGCATTATCGTTGGCTACTCTCTCTGTTGCCTCTTCAAAAAATTCAGTGAGGTTGGTCAAGCAAGACTTTCCCTTTTGATATCCATGCTGACTATTTATTATTATATTTTTTATTTCTAGATGTTCTTCTATTTTCTCCTTTAGTAGGGATTCCATTATTTTTCCTACCACCGATGTTAAGCTGACTGGTCTATAGTTCCCTGGACATGTTCTATCTCCCTTCTTAAATATAGGTATTACGTTAGCTATCCACCAGTTCTCTGGCACTACACCTTTTTCTAATGAATTACTAAATATGTTTAGTAATGCCTCTGCTATTTCTTCCCTAGATTCTTTTAAAATGGGTGGATGTAATCCATCTGACCAAGGGTTTTATCCTCTTTGAGTTTCATTAATTTATTTAGTGTATCTCCTCATTTTATTTTAAATGCAGTTAACTCATTACCAATCTCATCATCTGATGTCATCTCCACCTGTTCTATCTCCCTGGTAAATACTGAAGCAAAGTAATTATTTAATATCTCTGCCATCTCTCTATTGCTGCCTATGGTATTATCCTGTCCATCCCTGAGTGGCTCTATTCCCATCCCGACCTTCCATTTTTTATTTATGTGCCTGTAAAATATTTTACTATTTTGTTTTATGTTCCTTGATAATTTAATTTCATAGTTCCTCTTTGCCTTCCTAATTGTTTTTTGACTTCTCTCCTAACGCCTTCATATTCTCCCTTATCATGCCCTCCCCTGCTGTCCATGTACTTAATGTATGCCTCTTTCCTTACCCTCAATTTTTCCCTCATGGCCTTATTCATCCATGGTGTCTCATTAGTGTTTAGCTTGTTCTTGTTTATTACCAGAATACATTTTTCCTGGACTCTGTTGAACACCGTTTTAAATGTTTCCCATTGTTGTTCTATATCATTGTTTGCCAATACTGTTGTCCATTTTATTTTCCCAAGTTCTATTCTCAGCCCCATAAAATCAGCTTTTCTCCAATCTATTACCCTGGTCTTTGTCATACCTATGTCCTTCTCAATTATTGCCTAGATGTTCCCCTACTTGTACTTCTCTTATCTGCTCTGGTTCATTCCCCATTACTAGATCCAATAGCGAATCTTCCCTTGTTGGGCTTTTTACGTATTAGGTTAGAAAGGAGTCCTGTACACATTGTAGGAACTCCATTCCCTTATCCCCTTTACCTACCTCTTCTGTCCAATTTGACTTGTGCTCCAGAACTAGCCGTGCCTCTAGTCAAGCTATTCCAGTACAGCTACAACACTGGCATCTCTCCGACAATGTGGAAAACTGCCCAGATATATCCTGTCCACAAAAAGCAGGACAAAGCCAATCCGGCCAATTACCGCCCCATCAGTCTACTCTCAATCATCAGCAAAGTGATGGAAGGTGTCATCGACAGTGCTATTAAGCGGCACTTACTCACCATTAACCTGTTCACTGATGCCCAGTTTGGGTTCTGCCAAGACCACTCGGCTCCCGACCTCATTACAGCCTTGGTCCAAACATGGACAAAGGAGCTGAATTCCAGAGGTGAGGCGAGAGTGACTGCCCTTGACATCAAAGCAGCATTTGACCGAGTGTGGCATTAAGGAGCCCTAGTAAAACTGAAGTCAATGGGAATTGGAGGGAAAACTCTCCACTGGCTGGAGTCATACCTAGCACAAAGGAAGATGGTTGTGGTGATTGAAGATCAATCATCACAGCCCCAGGACATCACTGCAGGAGTTCCTCAGGACAGTGTCCTAGGCCCAACCATCTTCAGCTGCTTCATTAATGACCTTCCCTCCAACATAAGGTCAGAAATGGGGATGTTCGCTGATGACTGCACAGTGTTCAGTGTCATTCACAACTCCTCAGATAATGAAGCAGTCCATGCCCGCATGCAACAAGACCTGGTCGACGTTCAGGTTTGGGCTGATAAGTGACAGGTAACAATCGCGCCACACAAGTGCCAGGCAATGACTATCTCCAACAAGCGAGAGTCTAAACACTGCCCCTTGACATTCAATGGCATTACCATCGCCGCATCCCCCACCATCAGCATCCTGGAGGTCACCATTGACCAGAAACTTAACTGGACCAGCCACATAAATACTGTGGCAACAAGAGCAGGTCAGAGGCTAGGTATTCTGTGGTGAGTGTCTCACCTCCTGACTCCCCAAAGCCTTTCTACCATCTACAAGGCACAAGTGTGATGGAATACTCTCCACTTGCCTGGATGAGTGCAGCTCCAACAACACTCAAGTGGCATAGTGGTTAGCACTGTTGCCTCACAGCGCCAGGGACCAGGGTTCGAATCCAGCCACGGGTGACTGTCTGTGTGGAGTTTGCACATTCTCCCCGTGTCTGCGTGGGTTTCCTCCGGGTGCTCCGGTTTCCTCCCACAGTCCAAAGATGTGCGGGTTATGTTGATTTGGCTATGATAAATTGACCCTTAGTGTTAGGGGGATTAAATACGTGGGGTTACGGGGATAGGGTGGGATATGTGTCGGTGCAGGCTCGATGGGCTGAAATGGCCTCTATCTGCACTGTGGGGATTCTGTGAAGAAGCTCGAAACCATCTAGGATAAAGCAGCCCGTTTGATTGGCACCCCCTCTACCACCTTAAACATTCACTCACTCCATCACCGGCGTAACGTGGCTGTAGTGTGTACCATCTATAAGATGCACTGCAGCAACTCGCCAAGGCTTCTTTGGCAGCACCTCCCAAACCCGCGACCTCTTCCACCTAGAAGGACAAGGGCAGCAGGCGCATGGGAACACCACCACCACCAAGTTCCCCTCCAAGTCACACACCATCCTGACTTAGAAGTATATCGCCGATCCTTCATCGTCGCTGGGTCAAAATCCTGGAACTCCCTACCTAACAGCACTGTTGGAGTACCTTCACCACACGGACTGCAGCAGTTCAAGAAGGCGGCGCACCACCACCTTCTCAAGGGCAATTAGGGATGGGCAATACATGCTGGCCTTGCCAACGATGCCCACATCCCATAAAAACGAATTAAAAAAAAAATATCTGGGTAGTTGAAATCCCCCATGATTATTATTCAATGCTTTTTACTAATTTCCCTAATTTATCTGCATATTTCTTCTTCCACCTCCCTTCCACTAATAGGTGGTCTATAGACTACCCCTATTAATGTGATTAATCCTTTATTATCTTTAATCTCTATCCACATGGATTCTATTTTTATCTTGCTGATATCTGCATCACTTTTTTCTACTGCCATTATGTTATCCCTAATAAGTACAGCTACTCCACCTCCCCTTTTTCCCTCTCTATCTTTTCTAAATATGTTATTCTCTGCAATGTTTAATTCCCAGTCCTGATTTTTCTGTAGCCATGTCGCAGGGAATAAATAGAGTTATAGAACACTGCCTTCTATCCTATCACAGACCTTCCCATTTGTTCTTTCATCCCCTCCCCCCTTTCCCAGCCCCTACACTTGCTTAAAAATCTGTTCCATTTCCTGCTTTTTTCCAGTTCTGACGAAAGATCATCGACCTGAAACGTTGACTCTGTTTCTCTCTTCACAGATGCTGCCTGACCTGCTGAGTATCTCCAGCATTTTCTGTTTTTATCGCAGTAATCCCTTCTATGTCTCGTTCCTCGCAATGCATGATTGCCTCCAGCTCCCCTGTTTTATTACGGACACTGTGTGCATTGCTGTACAGACAGTTTAACTCATTTTTAAGAGCAGTTCCTCTCACTTTATTTTTAGCCATCTTTTTGAACTCCTGTTCTATAACTCTATTTATTCCCTGGCCATCAATGTCCTCTCTTACTTTACTCTTTCCTATGCTCTCCATTCCTGTTTTGTTTATATTTAGTCTGGTTTCATTTCTTGTAGATCCCTCCCCCCGTCTTACTAGTTTAAAGCCTTTGCCACCTCCCTATTTATCCTTTCCACTAGGACACGGGTCCCATCCCGGTTCAGGTGGAGCCCGTCCCATCGGTACAGCTCCTTTCTGTCCCAGTACTGGTGCCAGTGTCCCATGAAAAGGAACCCCTCTTTCCCACATCAGCCCTTTAGCCACGTGTTAATTCTCCTGATCTGACTGTTTCTATGCCAATTTGCACGTGGCTCGGGCAATAATCCAGAGATTATTAACCTAGAGGTCTTGCTTTTTAATTTTGCTCCTAACTCCCGATACTCCTTCTGCAGGACCTCCTCTCTGTTTCTACCTAAGTCGTTTGTTCTGACATGGACCACGACAACTGGACTTATCCCCTCCCTTTCCAAATTCATCTCCAGCGGCCTCGAGATATCCCTTACCCTGACACCGGATAGCCAACACACCCTTTGGGATTCTTGTTCTTGGCTGCAGAGGATGCTATCTATCCCCCTAATTATAGAATCCCCTATCACTACCACATTTCTATTCTGCTCTTCCCCTCCTTGGACAGCCTTCTGAGCCACAGTGCCTTGGTCTGTATTGTGGCTGTCCTCCCCGCAGTCTTTCTCCTTGTCCTCACAGGTAACGAGTACATCGTACCTGTTGGACAGGCCCAGTGTCTGTGGGACTTCCTTCTCAACCTCTCCTAAGTCCCCGCTACCCGTCTCCCTAGCAGTCACACCCTCCCCTTCCTGAACCTGTGCTTTCCTCTGGGGTGTGACTGTATTCTGGATAAAGCTATCCAGAAAACCTTCCCCTCCCTTATGTTTCGGAGTGTCTCTAACTCGCACTCCAGCTCAATGACTCTGAGCCGGAGTGACTGAAGGCAGAGACATTTCCTGCAGATGTGGGAATCCGGGACCGTCTCGCTGTCCACAAACTCCCACAGACTACAGTCCCGACACATAGCCTGCCATGCCATCTCTAGACTATTTATTTGCTTATTTAGTCAGTTAAAGTTTTTAAACAAACGATTATTTATAGTTATATTAATTATTTAGTTTATCTAGTTAAGTTAATATTTAAAAACGCAATAGTTAAAGTTCCCTGGCTCTTAGTTTAAAGACAAAAACAGCTGTACTACTCACCCACCAATCACCTACCTGCTGTCCTGTGACGTCACTCCTTGATTTATTTTTGCTCTCTCTCCTCCGCTCCCGCTCCTTTTATCACCGCCGCTCTCACTGGGCTCTCGGTCAAGTAATTGGAAAGGAAAATCGGGGGCAGGCTGCGGTGGGGGGGGGGGGGCAGTATTTAAAGGGCAGCCGATCCACTATTGCCAGTTTTGAGCCCCCTCAGTCTCTCATTCTCCCTTCATTACTTAGTTACTGGCAGCAGCTTAATCAGTAAACATCGAGCAGCACCTCCAGTCTAGGTAACTGATACATGTTTGTGCTCATGGAAGTATCATTGCTGCTCCCTATTTGCTCTGTGACTGGTTGATCTGATTAATTCAAAATATATTTTAGCTGGATCAGAATGGCTGAATGCTTTATGGTGGACAGTATGCAGATTTGAGATTAATGTGTGGATAAGTGCAGAGAATACACTGTAATCACAAAAGAGCAGCACATGGCTTAGAAATGTCAGTTATCCACCCTTGCTATATTAGAAAGAGAAAAGATAAGGTAATTAATATGCAATTATTTGCTGAGGTATCTGGTAATTTAACATAATGATAGTTGTATGGTTCATTTGTCACTTTCTGGAAGAAGTAGGCTAACTGGACAGGCTGACTTAACATTTCATGCTATTCATCAATAAATCCAGTCACATTTGATATCATCAACTTCTAAAATTAATGATAAATTAGCACTGTCTGTAAGGCTTATTATAAACTAATCTATGAGAGAAGATATTTGAACAGCTCTTTATTTTGCCAATATCATCCTTTTGATATAAATTGGATATAAGTAACAATCTGATCACTGCACACCCCTGTAACAAGCTGATCACTGCACACCCCTGTAACAAGCTGATCACTGCACACCCCTGTAACAAGCTGATCACTGCACACCCCTGTAACAAACTGATCACTGCACACCCCTGTAACAATCTGATCACTGCACATCCATGTAACAATCTGATCACTGCACACCCATGTAACAATCTGATCACTGCACACCCCTGTAACAAGCTGATCACTGCACACCCATGTAACAAGCCGATCACTGCACACCCCTGTAACAATCTGATCACTGCACACCCATGTTACAAGCTGATCATTGCGCACCCATGTAACAAGCTGATCACTGCACACCCCTGTAACAAGCTGATCACTGCACATCCATGTAACAAGCTGATCACTGCACACCCCTGTAACAAGCTGATCACTGCACACCCCTGTAACAATCTGATCACTGCACACCCCTGTAACAAGCTGATCACTGCTCACCCCTGTAACAAGCTGATCACTGCACACCCCTGTAACAAGCTGATCACTGCACACCCCTGTAACAAGCTGATCATTGCACACCCCTGTAACAACCTGATCACTGCACACCCATGTTACAAGCTGAACACTGCACAACCCTGTAACAAGCTGATCACTGCACACCCATGTAACAAGCCGATCACTGCACACCCCTGTAACAAGCTGATCACTGCACACCCCTGTAACAATCTGATCACTGCACACCCATGTTACAAGCTGATCACTGCACACCCCTGTAACAAGCTGATCACTGCACACCCCTGTAACAAGCTGATCACTGCACACCCCTGTAACAAGCTGATCATTGCACACCCCTGTAACAAGCTGAACACTGCACACCCCTGTAACAAGCTGATCACTGCACATCCATGTAACAAGCTGAACACTGCACACCCCTGTAACAAGCTGATCACTGCACACCCATGTTACAAGCTGATCACTGCACACCCCTGTAACAAGCTGATCACTGCACACCCCTGTAACAAGCTGATCACTGCACACCCCTGTAACAAGCTGATCACTGCACACCCCTGTAACAAGCTGATCACTGCACACCCCTGTAACAAGCTGAACACTGCACACCCCTGTAACAAGCTGATCACTGCACACCCCTGTAACAAGCTGATCACTGCACATCCATGTAACAAGCTGATCACTGCACACCCCTGTAACAAGCTGATCACTGCACACCCCTGTAACAAGCTGATCACTGCACACCCCTGTAACAAGCTGATCACTGCACACCCCTGTAACAAGCTGATCACTGCACACCCCTGTAACAAGCTGATCACTGCACACCCCTGTAACAAGCTGATCACTGCACACCCCTGTAACAAGCTGATCACTGCACACCCCTGTAACAAGCTGAACACTGCACACCCCTGTAACAAGCTGATCACTGCACACCCATGTAACAAGCTGATCACTGCACACCCCTGTAACAAGCTGATCACTGCACACCCCTGTAACAATCTGATCACTGCACACCCATGTAACAAGCTGATCACTGCACACCCCTGTAACAAGCTGATCACTGCACACCCCTGTAACAAGCTGATCACTGCACACCCCTGTAACAAGCTGATCATTGCACACCCCTGTAACAAGCTGAACACTGCACACCCCTGTAACAAGCTGATCACTGCACATCCATGTAACAAGCTGAACACTGCACACCCCTGTAACAAGCTGATCACTGCACACCCATGTTACAAGCTGATCACTGCACACCCCTGTAACAAGCTGATCACTGCACACCCCTGTAACAAGCTGATCACTGCACACCCCTGTAACAAGCTGATCACTGCACACCCCTGTAACAAGCTGATCATTGCACACCCCTGTAACAAGCTGAACACTGCACACCCCTGTAACAAGCTGATCACTGCACATCCATGTAACAAGCTGAACACTGCACACCCCTGTAACAAGCTGATCACTGCACTCCCATGTAACAAGCCGATCACTGCACACCCCTGTAACAAGCTGATCACTGCACACCCCTGTAACAAGCTGATCATTGCACACCCATGTAACAATCTGATCACTGCACACCCCTGTAACAAGCTGATCATTGCACACCCCTGTAACAAGCTGATCATTGCACACCCATGTAACAAGCTGATCAGTGCACACCCCTGTAACAAGCTGATCACTGCACACCCCTGTAACAAGCTGATCACTGCACACCCCTGTAACAAGCTGATCACTGCACACCCCTGTAACAAGCTGATCACTGCACACCCTTGTAACAAGCCGATCACTGCACACCCCTGTAACAAGCTGATCATTGCACACCCATGTAATAAGCTGATCAGTGCACACCCCTGTAACAAGCTGATCACTGCACACCCCTGTAACAAGCTGATCACTGCACACCCTTGTAACAAGCTGATCACTGCACACCCCTGTAACAAGCTGATCACTGCACACCCCTGTAACAAGCTGATCATTGCACACCCCTGTAACAAGCTGATCATTGCACACCCATGTAACAAGCTGATCAGTGCACACCCCTGTAACAAGCTGATCACTGCACACCCATGTAACAAGCTGATCATTGCACACCCATGTAACAAGCTGATCATTGCACACCCCTGTAACAATCTGATCAATGCACACCCCTGTAACAAGCTGATCACTGCACACCCATGTAACAAGCTGATCACTGCACACCCATGTAACAAGCTGATCACTGCACACCCCTGTAACAAGCTGATCATTGTACACCCATGTAACAATCTGATCACTGCACAGCCTTGTAACAAGCTGATCACTGCACACCCCTGTAACAATCTGATCACTGCACACCCCTGTGACAAGCTGCTACACTTCCAAATATTAAGGTGTTTCTGTGTAAAATGTTGAGATGTAGATTATGTAGATGTAGTCAGGTTATTTTGTTTATACTTCAAACTCCTCTGTACGAGAAGACAGAGGTTTAAAATTAACAGGCATCATGATAGCATTTTTATCCCCACAGAATAATGAGGGGAGCAGTAGAAATCAAGGGTGCAGCTAGGGATTTCTGGCAGATTTGAATCATTTATTCAAATGCACAGACAGATGGCAGGTGAAATTTGATATTAATAATTTGATATGAATAATCATTCCTCATTGGACAGTACAAATTGAACGGACTAGAATTAGCATAGGGTGACTCAGAAGAGGACCTGCAAGGAGCAGTGAATTTATCACTGTCAATGTACAAACATTGTGTGGCATTGTAATTAAAAAAGTTAATAAAAATGTGGGATGCATAGCAAGAGCAGTGGAATAACAAATCTAATGAGGTTATGCTGAGACTTTACAACACACTTGTCTGACTGCACCTGGTGCACTGTGTACAGTTCTGGTCACCACACTATAAGGGGCGTGCAACCTTTGGAGAGGGCGCAGAGAAGAGCAACAAGAATGATTTTAATTGCACAAGGGGTGAGATATGAAGAAAGGTTAAAAAAAGGTCAGTCTCTACTGCCCTGAGAGAACAGGGTTGGGGAGTGGGAGGAGGGGTAAGACCTCATTGTAGTATATAATATATTGAATAGCTCAGTCAAGGTAACCCTAGAACAGGAGATAAAAGCAAAAGCAGAAAAAAAGAAAAACCTGCATTTAAGCAGCACTTCATGTCATTGAAATGTTTCGAAGTGTTTCGCACAATTCTTTTGGAGCGCAGTGATGGCTGTTGGGTAAGCAAATATAATAGCACCAGAGGCCAGTAAAGTGATTTTACAAAATGACATTCCCAGTAGGGAGCCTGTTCTACATATCAGAAATTTGAATTCACACATTTGGATGGAAAATCACGCGAAGTATGAATCCAAATTCCTGATATGTGGCCCCAAAGGATGAGTCTCCCCACTGGGGGCAAATATAAACTAGTGAAATGAAATATAAACCAGGTATCACAAGAACTTCTTCCGAAAGAATGATAAATGTCTGGATAATCTGGCAGGCAGGTAGAGATGCAGTGGATTAAATTGGATAACCCTCGAAAACAGGCACAGGGATTGCGATGCACAATTAACCCGTGCCTGTTGATTGCACTGCAGGCAGGACGCCAACTTCGTGCTGCCTGCTCATTACCATGATTGCTACGTGCAGCCAGCGCTTCCCGCGCTGTTCATTGGCTGCACACTTAGCAGGGGGGCCTAATATCATGAGTGCTTAGCACTACTTAAAGCTAGCCTGCACTACTTAAAGCTAGCCTGCACCTCTTAAAGGGGAGATGCATTGTGGCTGGTGGTGGTGCTGAGATCATTCTGAATACTGTGCTGTGGAAGATTCAACAATGGCTGACCATGGGAGAGAGCTTACACCAAAGTTTCGGAAGCTGCTCTGGAGGTCTTGGTGAAAGAGGTGGAAAAAAGGAGAGACATCCTGTATCATCAGGGGGGCCGGAGGCAGTGGCAAGAGATAACGGCGGAGGTCAATGCCAGGAGTGTAGCCCCAAGGACCTGGATGCAGTGCAGGAAGAAGTTTAATGATCTCACATAGGTTGTCAAGGTCAGGAGTACATCTTCAAATGCCATATCCTACCAACTGCATCAGTAGCCTCTACTGTTCAATTCACTACACACCCATCACTCACCTACCAACAATCTCTATTTATCAGGATTCATCCCTAATATTCATATGCTTTACCTCACCCTCACACACTTAGCACTGCTGCAAGCCTCACACCCACATCTCACAGCTATTGCACACACTGGCAGCTATTCAACCATGACAGCCACATCACCAAAACATATTTCACGACACATAAGAACATAAGAACATAAGAAATAGGAGCAGGAGTAGTCCAATCGGCTCCTCGAGCCTGCTCCGCCATTCAATAAGATCATGGCTGATCTGATCCTAACCGCCAATCTACTATCTATCACAGAACCATCTCCTGCATCTAACAGAATTGCACACACAAAATAGGAGCAGAATCAGGCTACACGGTCCCTGGGCCCGCTCCACTACCCACAGGGCCATGACCGATCCGAACCTAGACTCATGTCCAAATTCCTGCCCGCTCCCCGTAACCCTTAATGCCCTTTACTTCTAGGAAACTGTCTATTTCTGTTTTAAATTTATTTAATGATGTAGCTTCTACAGCTTTTTGTGGCAGCATATTCCATGGACCTACCACCCTCTGAGTGAAGTAGTTCCTCCTCATCTCAGTTTTGAAAGAGCAGCCCCTTATTCTAAGACTATGTCCCCTAGTTCTAGTCTCACCCGTCATCGGGAACATCCTCCCCGCATCCACCCGATCCAAACCCTTCACAATCTTATATGTTTCAATAAGATCGCCTCTCATTCTTCTGAACTCCAATGAGCAGAGTCCCAATCTACCCAACCTCTCCTCATATGACCACCCCCTCATCCCCGGGATTAACCGAGTGAACCTTTTTTGCACTGCCTCGAGAGCAAGGATGTCTTTCCTTAAGTAAGGACACCAAAACTGTATGCAGTATTCCAGGTGCGGTCTCACCAATACCTTGTACAACTGAAGCAATACCTCCCTATTTTTATATTCTATCCCCCTAGCAATGGAAGCCAACATTCCATTTGCCTTCTTAATCACTTGCTGCACCTTGTAGAATTCGCAATATATCGCGATTTTGTTAATAAGGAGAAAACACAGAGTTTCGTTCAAACAGCTTTTATTTCAGCAGAATGCTGACAGGTTTAAAGTGGACACAAGCAGCCTGTAAAATGGCCGCCGCACCTCGTGACAGAACATTCTAGACTTTTCAACAGGCAGACAAGATGGCGTTCCAATAAACATTTGTGCAAGATCGATTAAGAGTCAGCACAGTGAAGATAATACACGAGACATTATGGGTTTGCAGTATACACATAGATACTGAAATCGGTCTCCCAGGTACAAAGGAAAGCCATTGTACCGAGTAATCAAGGGCCCATCCAAAAGACATTAATATGTAAAATCCCAACGACTCTACGATGAGAGAGCCGTTAGCAGGTAGTTATACAGGACACTTGGAAGCCCCAAACCCCTCCAGGGAGAACACCGACCGATTTAACAATGGGAGAAATATTAACAGGTACTCAGACATTTACGAGTAGCCCCGAAACCCATTAAGAACGGAGATCACCCATACAAGACATTTGAGCGCCAAACCCTAAACAAAAGAATGGACATTATAGTTGGGCGGGAAACGGAAGATTTTGCACTATAATTACAGGCTCCAAACCGTCCATTTTTCTCTTGCTGCTCTTATCATCGTGGCTGCTCCTGTGTACTCGTAGTTGGGCTTCTGCTTGCCTGTTGCCTCTTCTGAAAAGACTGTTGAACTTTCTGATCCGTTCGGATCTACCTCGTGTCGCGTAACGAAGACCTATGTTGGTAACTGGCAGCGGAACCGAAGGCCCGAGATGAGATGAGATGAGATGAGATGAGATGAGATGAGAAGAGAGGAAGACCATATCCATCGCCACGGTCAGTAAATCCCGACCGCGCCTGTAGGTCGATTAGCCAAGTTTTCCTTGCCAGGAAGACTTCTTCGAACTTGCAAAGAAACATATCGTATCGATGATATCGACAACTGTGCTCGAAAAGTACCTGTTAAACCAACCAACACAGGTCTTCATCACAGCAGACGTTCCAGCCTGCTAGCCGGAGCAGCAGAAGCAAGTAAACAAGTGGGACCAGGAGATCTCCTGACCGACACGTGGGTGCTGCGGTGAAAAACATCCGATCAGCTATTCGGAATTTCTCCGAGTTATCACGAGTGGTGAGCATGAGTCTCGAGATCCTACGAATCTAGTTTAGGATAGATATTGATAGGGGAGGGTTTAAGGATTAAGGATATTTGTAATGTGTGCCCCTATTTACTTTGTGCCGTTCGTTCCTCGTTTCCCTAAGATCGACTATATAACTGTTTGTAAGATTGTACTGTCATTAATCTGTGCTTATGACATGTATTTCATAATCTTAAGTATCATGCATAAAGATTTTCCATTTCGTACCATTCAAACCGAGTCTACATGAGTTTCATCTCCATTACTGCTCTCGCATCTAAGTCCAGTGTCTAGAACCGTAAGGGCGAGTGATTCGAACCACTCACAGGTGTGTCTAGTGTTCCCAGACTGGCTGGAGACCAGAACAGGCAACGAGGCCTAGACCCGCACTGACATACAGGCTGCACAGAGCCGCGTGAATCTCACAGGCTGCGAGACACGCAGGGTCAGAATCCCTTACAGAAAATGGCGACCGCGGCAGGACACTGGCAGCGAGAGGGTAGTGTGTTAGATTTTGGAATGACTGTACGAAATGTTATGCAGGAAAAGATAGCGGATTATGTGTTTGGAAAGGTTAATCTAACTAAGAAATGGATAAGTGAATTGTTAGCGGATAAAAGCCCACTAGAGGCAGCTGAAAGGTGGACAGATAGTAAAGAACATAGAAAGACACTTGAGAAAGCAGTCTGGCTTATGTGTTACAAAAGGCAGGTTCAGATTTCAAACCAGACCATTACAGCGCTAGTAGCTCGAATCAGTCATTTAGAGGGAGAAATGGATGAGAAGGTTTCTGGAGGGGAGGTGCTCATTAAGAATTTAAATGAGTTACACCAAGAAAGCCAGGAAGTCTCCAGTCACCTTAAAACAAGGATAGATTATCTCGAGTGCCAGGTCACTGAGGCGAAGTTGAATGAAAGCAGGTTAAAGGAGAGATGTAACCGCCAAGCTGCCCAGATAAGAACTCAAGAAGAGAGCTTAACGGGGGTTAGGGCGGCATATAAGTTGGCCCTTGAGGATAAGTTTCAGGGAGCCGATCATAGCGCCTGCCAAAGGGAGATAGAGCACCTCAAAAAGGCCGTGAACAATGCGAACGGCATGGTGTGCCTCATCAATCCGTCGGCACACCAGCCGCTAGTAAATGAGAGATTTAGAAAATCCCCACCAAGTAAAGCAGAAGAAGTAGTAGCCACTGCGCCCTCCGCGCCACCCAGCTATTCAGAAACCTGGGTTAGGGAGGAAGCAATGGAAGAAACAAAAGAGCCCATTGAAAAAGAAGTAGGAAAGGGATCGTTGTATCCAGTAACGGGTATTAAAAGGGGCCCAAGCAGAAACGGTGGGGAAGAACCGGGGGATCTCCTCGGACAGCTGGTGTTGCCTCACAGTTCACATCAGCTGAGAGCTATGATAAATCACGTACGGAAGCTGACCGAGGCAGACGACCCTTCCGTACATTTCAGAGAAGTTGAGCAAGCCGCAGCCATTAACGGCTGTGATGATGGGGAGACAGCAAAAATGCTGCTGTTCTCATTAGACAGCTCGGTCCTTCAGTGTCTCTCAGGCGAGAGCAAGAGGGGAACCAAGAGTTATGAGGAATTAAAGAATGAGGTCCTGGAAGTGTTGGGGGCGAACGACGAAGGTCCGTTTGCTAGAGTGGGACAGACAGTGCAGATGGAGGGAGAACCCCCGAAGGTTTTTGCCGACAGGCTGTGGCCAGTATATGAGCGCAGCTGCCTAGGTGCGCCCGAGCGCGAAGATGTGGAAGGCACCGCTTTAACTCATTGGCTTAGGTGCATAATAGCCAACAGTTTACCAGCCGTCAGAGAGCAGGCAAAAGCATGGTTTGATCCCAATGACCCCAACATTACGGAAGAGTCGGTCTTGAATCGACTCACGTTAGGTTATCGCAATATAAGGGGTATGGCAACACATCCCCTTAAGGGAAGAGTACATGAGGTACGACCCGCAGCCCCGTATCAAAGAGAGTGGCATCAGGAGGGTAATCGCGCCCCACAGGCAGGTAATGCTTGTTACGGGTGTGGGAAGACAGGGCACTGGCGCAAGCATTGCAGGAACCCTTGGAAGGATTCCAAGGATAAAAATCCCGCGGTCCGAGCCCAGGCGCCTGTCCCGGCTAGGGAAGCTAGTGCTCCCACCCCTCCCGACGACCTCGAAGCAGTGTTAGGAGCCATGCGCAAGCTGGTCTTGAATGCGCGTGGACAGGTGGCGGTCGCAACCGGCCCCGTAGGTGCCGCAGGACCGTCTAATAGTACCCCATGACTAGAACCGGCGCAGCCCGTCTACCTGTGTCCGCTTAGCTATGATGCGTGGAGGCGACCTGTGGTGGAGATGGAGGTAGAGAAACAGAAGGGTAGTTATTTGTTGGACACGGGAGCTTCTTGCACCATAATCCATACAGATAACCCTTTTGACTCGCCGCTATCTACCAAGGTCCCATTCACGTTAGCAGGGTTCACAGGAAAAGAACAGGCTGGCACGTTTTCCCTTCCGCTATCCATTCGTTTAGGAACACTTCGCCTTAAGTGGAAGTGTATACTGATGGCATGGCAAAAGGGGGGTGGAAGAGGTATTCTCGGGTCTGATCTCCTAGCGGGACACGGGATCCTCGTGGACCTCAGAAATCACTGTCTCTGGGGGGCTAAAGGTGAAAAAGGCGAGGTAATAGTGATTCCGGGGGAGGAAGAAACAGGGGTCCTGTGTACCGTACAGCCATCCGGAGGCTACGACCTCAGGCTTATGGTCGCAGATGTCCCAACGGACATGCAAACGTACGTGTCAGATAATATGCACGCGTTTGCAACCCACAAGCACGATTGTGGGAGAGTGGTCGGGTTTGAGGTCAGCGTAGATGGGGACCCCATGACCCGACCCCAAAAGCAGTATAACTTCCCCAAAGAAGCCGAACCCGATATGGAGACAGCAATGTCTTCCTTGGTGCAGCAGGGCGTGTTGAGGCCGATAGCCACACACGTGAACTCCCCATTATGGCCGGTTAGGAAGCCGGATAATTCGTGGAGAGCCACGGTGGACTACAGAGTCCTTAACAGTAACATTCCCGCCTGCGCGCCCACAGTAGCAGCAGTTGCTGACCTAATAGGGAGCATCCCAGCGTCCGCGACCACGTTCACGGTGCTGGATATCTCGAACGGTTTTTGGTCCATCCCGCTGCGGCGAGAGGACCAGTACAAGTTTGCCTTTACTTTCAAAGGGCAACAGTACACGTGGAACTGTCTGCCACAGGGTTTCCACAATAGCCCCAGTATTTTTCATCAGTGTATGGCAGGAAGTTTAAAGGAGTTTAGTCAGCCCAATCAGATAGTACAGTATGTGGATGATTTGCTCCTATTTACGGACTCAAGGGAGGAGCACGGACCACTACTGGACGAGTTATTGGAGCTGTTAGCGAGAAAGGGTTTTAAAATAAACCCTAAGAAAGCACGTATCGGTCAGCGGGAAGTAAAATTCCTGGGACTGACCATACGCGCTGGGGAAAGAGCCATAGACAAAGCAAGGAGGGAGTCGGTGCAAGAATTACCGATTCCCAACAACGTAAGGGGTGTGAGGTCCTTCTTGGGACTGACCGGTTACTGCAGGGATTTTATCGAAGATTATGCGGCCACAGCGGCGCCGCTCCTCCGACTCCTCCATAAGGGGGTGGAGTGGCTTTGGGACGAGGGCTGCCAAGCAGCCTTCGAGAAGTTAAAAGGGGATCTGCAGACCGCGCCAGCCTTAGGGGCCATAGATGGGGGGAAGGAGTTTTTCCTGGAGGTAGCTGCCAGCGGAGACAGCTTAAGCGCCGTGCTGCTCCAAGAGCGTCACGGCAAGCTGAGGCCGGTTGTCTATTCATCCAGGGTGTTAACGGATGTGGAGAGAAGTTTCTCCAATTGCGAAAGGCACCTTTTAGCCACGCATTGGGCTGTGAAAAGATCAGCGATCTTCACAGGGCTCTCTCCCATCACTCTCCTCACACATCACACACCAACTAAGATGCTTCTGGATGGGAGGATTAAAAACGGGACCGTAAGCAGCGCACGCATTGCGCGTTGGACCCTTCTCCTCTCCCAGTTGGATCTCAGAGTAAAAGGTCTTTGCGAGCCAAGGCTTGCGGCCAATTTGGTATACCCCGGTACAGCCCACCGGTGTTCGGTGGAAGGGGTATGGGACGTCAACATAGGTTTACGGGCCGGGATACATCCCACTGGGCGCGAGATTTATGTTGATGGGTCTAGCACAGTGTCTGCTGGCGAGCGACTCACAGGGTGTGGAGTTTATGACCCTGCGGCAGACCTTGCCCTGGCGATCAAGCTCCCTAGCACTATGAGCGCGCAGCAAGCTGAGCTGTCTGCCGTGGTGTACGTTGTGACCCACCCAGACATTTTCCCAACCCCATACACGATTTGCTCGGACAGCATGTTCACCTGCAATTCGTGTACGGAATACCTGGCCATTTGGTCCCGCCGCGGATACACCTCCGCGGACGGGCGACCTTTAACGGTGAAGCCCTTGCTGGAAAAAATCTTAGCAGCAGCAGTGGGGGAGGAAGGAGAGATTTTCATCCATAAGGTGAAAGCTCACTCCTCCACAGAGCCCCGTGGGGAGGGCAACCGGCAGGCGGATGCGCTAGCCAGGGAGGGTGCCCGCGACGGCACTTTCTGGAACCCCTATAGGACCGGACCCATAGCAGCGGTCCGAGGCGGGGACGGGAATCCCGGGAACCCCAGGGTAGCATTGCCCCTAGACCTTAAGACCGTCCAAGCCCAGGATCCCGCCCTAAAAGCAGTCCTAAAAACGATTGCTGAGGGGAGGCAGGTAGAAGGTCCGTACAGTACGGCAACCCTCTCAGTTAAGGAAGGCATGCTGTTCCGCGAGGAGCAGTGGGTTGTGCCGCAGCAGCACAGGAGGGAATTCCTCCAGTTGGCTCACGAGGGACCAGGGGCAGGGCACCCCGGGCCCGAGGTTACCTGGCAACGGGTAGAGCAAGCGGGATGGTGGCCAGGGCTCAGGGAACAAGTCCGCGAGTTCTGCGCAAACTGTCTTGTGTGCGCTGCAAACAACCCAGACCCCCAGAAAAGGAAGGTGCCCATGGGACACGTAAGAAGGGTAGAGGGACCATGGCAGTCGATACAGATCGACTATATAGGACCCCTGCCCACCACCCAGGGAGGTTATAAGTACTGCCTCGTCCTGGTGGATGTGTTTTCCAAGTGGGTGGAAGCCTTCCCTTGTCGAACAGCTACGGCACTGGGTACAGCAAAAATCTTGGTCCGGGAAGTGTTCTCGCGGTGGGGACTCCCCCGTTTTGTGGAGTCAGACCAAGGGAGTCATTTCACCGGCCAGGTGATGCAGAACACCCTCATGCTTTTGGGCATTGAAGGGAAGTGGCACGTAGCACACAATCCCCAGTCATCCGGGATTGTTGAACGCATGAACCGGACCCTGAAGGAGAAATTGAGGAAAGAGACTAGGAACTCGCCCCAAAAATGGGCGGAAGTTCTGCCTTTAGTCCTCATGGGGGTCCGGGCCAGTCAGTCAAAAAGTACGGGGTACTCCCCGCACGAGGTAATGACCGGGAGGCTCATGCGAACCCCCACCCATGTGCTAGCCCCGGTGCTCACTGAGGGTCAGCTCCAGGAGATAAGCAGGGACAAGTTCGCCCAGACTCTCTTGGAGCGCCTGAAGCAAGTTTATGAGCAGGCGGCTGGGAACATGGGAAGGCAGCATCAGGGCAATCGCTTGTTGCTGGAACCCCGCAAAATTGCGGGAGTGGGAAGTGAGAGACCAGGCATAGCAGCTTGCATCAGGGGAAGGGACATCCCGGACGATCATGCAGCGTTTTTCTGGAATTGGGGGTTAGATGAGGAAGAATTCAGGGTACCCTTGTCAGATGAGGATAGTGCAGATGAGCATAGTGATGATGACGGGTGGTTCCTGAGGAACGGTCTGGAGGGAATGGGGGCTGTAGGTAGAGATCCACACAGGGTGGACACACAAGCTGCAGGTCCCGAGGACAGGAGGGAGGAGCTAGAGGAGGCAGGGCCAGCCGCTATGGGAGCACAGAGAGTACCGGTGTGGCTCCCAGAGATGTGGCCGCCCGCTTTGAACGTCCCGTCCTCGGGGGAGGCAGAGATCACGAGTGAAGGGCCGCCTGCTGGGCCGAGCAGGGCGGAGCCACGAACTGCCAGCCCCGAGGTTAGGGAGGCGGAGTCAGCGGAGGCGGAGCCAGCGACTGTGATGGAACCCCAGGTCATCCCGATGGAAGTCTCGGAACCCGGTCCGTCCGTCACGGAACCCCCGCCCATAGCAACTCCCCGTAGGTCAAGTAGAGAACCCCAGCCCAGGAGGATGTGGTCATGTCCCCAGACTGCCCCAAGGCGAAAATTTAAGGTTAAGATAACCCAGATACAGACCGGCCACATCGCAGCAGTAACAGGCTGCGGCAGATCAGAGGGAAGGGTCAGCGCAGTAACAGGCTGCGGCAGATCAGAGGGAAGGGTCAGTGCCCTCCCACCGTCGGGAAGAGCTCGCAGCAGCCTTCTCAGAATTTAAAGGGGCCGCCCTGAGAACGGGCGGCACTGTATAGTAAGAAGTTCTAAGTTTTAAGTTTATAGTTCAAGGTTAAGTTTTAAGTTTATAGTTTAAGGTTAAGTTTGTAGTGTTTTTAACAGAAAACGATAAAATGATGGGAGTTTTAAAGATAGGTTTAGTTAAAGTTTATTCAGCGAACGTTGAAGTTTACGTGAGGCGAGGTCAGGGGACCCGCTCACCCTTCATAAAAGCCAGAGACTCTTGCGAGGCTGGCTACCTCATTCTATCTGATCACAGGAACCAAGGAAGGATGGAACGAATTCTAGTATTGCTCGTGGCAATCGGATGTGGATTGGCCTATCGAGGCCGCACCAAGGATGTCGTGGTGTTTGGATGTTCCGGGGACACGGCCCCCATCGCGGTGGATGGGACCGGAAGACGGGAGGCAGAGGAGACCAGCACCTATTTCCACAAGGGAAGGTGGCCAGGATGGCTGGGAACAAACTCAACGGAGTATTCTAGCACATCGGGGTTTGCCTACAAAGAGACTTCTTTACTGTGCCCCAAAGTAAGGATCATCGCACCCAGGATCAGCGTCACCGTCGGCAAACGGATTTGTTTGACTTGTAGTGGGAAGGTCCCATTGAGCCGATGGTGGTGGCTGCGAAAGCTGAGCAAAACTATGAGGAACTCTTCGGTCGAGTGGGAACGACTGGGTAATAATACCCATCGGACAATTACGGGGACAAACGGACAAGTGAAAGTCTGTTGGGACAAATGGTGGGAACCGGACGAGGGAATTTATGTATGTATGTGGGGGTCAAAGTACGTTTGCCCCAAAGGCATCTCCATATTTTTCATTAATCAATGGCAGGATAACGGACAGGGGATGAGGTGGGATGCGAGCACCAGGGGGTGCGGAGCCCCGTTCTCCCCGATCCCAGTAAATGCCACTGAGCTCATTACGCGCCCACGCAAAGCCCCGCCCACGATTCCGGTGGTTCTAGCTGAGGAAGAAGGGTGCCCTAAAACTAGTAAGGGACCCGGGAATGGTTTGGTACTGGTCCCCACAGACCAGATACTATTTCAGGGGGTACATTACGCGGTGGCCTCGGTGATTTTAAATCTCACCGAGGTGCGGTTACCAGAGTGGTGCCCCAAAAAGACGGAACAGTTGTATCAGGTCCTGTTGACCAAGATGTTCAGACAATTTTACGAATTCGATTTCGCGGAAATTGATAAAACAAGTTTGTACACCGCACCACAGGAAGTTTTGAATCAAGCAGGGAGGCAAAGAAGGGGTTTGGTGAACGATGCGTTCACCGCTTTTAACACAGGTACATCTGTGGTCAACGCTCTAGACAGTGTGGAGCTGCAGACCCAGATTAATGGTTTAAAGACACAATTAAAAGACATTCTAACAGATGAGAATAAAGTGGTAGGGTCAGGTTTACACGAGGACCAAGCCATGACTCTCCATTTAAAGGAAATTATAGCAGAGTTGGAGAAACATGCAAAGACGGTAAATGCCCTGATTAGGGAAGATCGGAATGCATCCGATCAAGCTGCGCAGAACGAGGTGTGCGTGCTTTACGGGGCGTGGTTACTGGGCGAGGGCCGCAGTAATTTGGAGGATTTAAAACAAGGTTTGGTTCCGTCCTGGATAAGTAACAAACACCTGCGGGCGCTCCACCCTTTTCAGAACGCATTAAGTCCATGCCAGCTCAGGCTAGCTTCAGAAGCATACCCAGTCCCCGTGGAATGCGGACGTTCAAACCATACTATTATGGGAATAGTATTACGTATGCCGGTTTTGGGCGACACAGCAAAGCCCGCCCCGGTGTATCGGGTAGAGAACATTGGTGTCATTCAGGGGGGAGCCCACATTCGTTATGCAGCGGTTCCACCTTACGTCATCCGCTGGGAGCAAACGATGACAGGTACAGATCTCTCTGGTTGTCGTGGCAGGGGAGCACACATAATACTGTGCCCCCAGCACTTGAATGCCTTTTTAACACCACAGTGCGGGTTCAGAACGACTGGCGCCAAGTCCATGAATTGCACCATGGAGGCAATGGCACAAGATCATGTGCCTCCGCAGGTAGCATACATCGGGGGTGGAACATATTGTGTTACCACTGCAGCGCAACACTACCAGCATGGAAACCGTAGCCGGTGTCCGGTGAGTGACAGCAGTTTCTGTTTTAAACCCAGGGCGGAAGTTCAAGTAGCACAACAGCGAATTGTCCCAATCCCTGAACCATCCACTGTTCATCTCACAGTAAAAGAGAATTTCACCGACTTGCAGCGATTCGTCGCGCATTTTGGATACCTCATTCCCCCTCTCCCTGAACACCTCACCAAGCTTTTAAAAGCCGTCGCGGTGTCACAGAAACACTTTTACACATTAGAACAGAAAACTGTCGAAATAGGAACAGACATTTTGGATATAGTAGTTCCACCGTGGTGGAATCTGTTCACCAATATTGAAGTGCCTTCATGGATTAGAATAGCCTCCCACATTTTAGTCGTATGCCAAGTGTTTATTGTAGTGTACCTATTGGTCGTACATTGTAAAAGAGACAAGCGCCTCACCAAGCATGAAAACACGGGAGAGTGGCGAGAACGTTACGTGCGCGTGCACGATGAAAGTACCGTGTGATCGGAAAATGGCGTCACTCCCGCTCGCCACGTGCGCCGCGGAAGTTTGTACTCGATCATGATTTTTCAGAGATTGTAAATACGTTGGGAACTCGACATGTTTTAAGAGTTGGTGTTGATTATTTTGGTGATGGTGTTACAGTTAAAAATGATTGTTTTGGTTTTGAGTTTTGTTTTTCCTTTCCCTGAATAAAAGATGAATATACAGGTGATACGAGAGGCATCGGCCTGGTTACGCCGGGAAGGAAAACAAGTGGTGTAAGTTTAAGGGCAAATAATGCCTACGGTGATATAAAATGTAATTTTCTCGGGAAATAAGGACGACACAGAGACCCTAGATAGGTTAAATTTATGGGATTAATTTGCTGGATTCGGAGAGAAATCGAGATAATATTGCTCACCACTATGATTTTTGATACGATAAGCGGAGTTATTCGCATCAACAGGAGGGACTGTAGAATTCGCAATATATCGCGATTTTGTTAATAAGGAGAAAACACAGAGTTTCGTTCAAACAGCTTTTATTTCAGCAGAATGCTGACAGGTTTAAAGTGGACACAAGCAGCCTGTAAAATGGCCGCCGCACCTCGTGACAGAACATTCTAGACTTTTCAACAGGCAGACAAGATGGCGTTCCAATAAACATTTGTGCAAGATCGATTAAGAGTCAGCACAGTGAAGATAATACACGAGACATTATGGGTTTGCAGTATACACATAGATACTGAAATCGGTCTCCCAGGTACAAAGGAAAGCCATTGTACCGAGTAATCAAGGGCCCATCCAAAAGACATTAATATGTAAAATCCCAACGACTCTACGATGAGAGAGCCGTTAGCAGGTAGTTATACAGGACACTTGGAAGCCCCAAACCCCTCCAGGGAGAACACCGACCGATTTAACAATGGGAGAAATATTAACAGGTACTCAGACATTTACGAGTAGCCCCGAAACCCATTAAGAACGGAGATCACCCATACAAGACATTTGAGCGCCAAACCCTAAACAAAAGAATGGACATTATAGTTGGGCGGGAAACGGAAGATTTTGCACTATAATTACAGGCTCCAAACCGTCCATTTTTCTCTTGCTGCTCTTATCATCGTGGCTGCTCCTGTGTACTCGTAGTTGGGCTTCTGCTTGCCTGTTGCCTCTTCTGAAAAGACTGTTGAACTTTCTGATCCGTTCGGATCTACCTCGTGTCGCGTAACGAAGACCTATGTTGGTAACTGGCAGCGGAACCGAAGGCCCGAGATGAGATGAGATGAGATGAGATGAGATGAGAAGAGAGGAAGACCATATCCATCGCCACGGTCAGTAAATCCCGACCGCGCCTGTAGGTCGATTAGCCAAGTTTTCCTTGCCAGGAAGACTTCTTCGAACTTGCAAAGAAACATATCGTATCGATGATATCGACAACTGTGCTCGAAAAGTACCTGTTAAACCAACCAACACAGGTCTTCATCACAGCAGACGTTCCAGCCTGCTAGCCGGAGCAGCAGAAGCAAGTAAACAAGTGGGACCAGGAGATCTCCTGACCGACACGTGGGTGCTGCGGTGAAAAACATCCGATCAGCTATTCGGAATTTCTCCGAGTTATCACGAGTGGTGAGCATGAGTCTCGAGATCCTACGAATCTAGTTTAGGATAGATATTGATAGGGGAGGGTTTAAGGATTAAGGATATTTGTAATGTGTGCCCCTATTTACTTTGTGCCGTTCGTTCCTCGTTTCCCTAAGATCGACTATATAACTGTTTGTAAGATTGTACTGTCATTAATCTGTGCTTATGACATGTATTTCATAATCTTAAGTATCATGCAATAAAGATTTTCCATTTCGTACCATTCAAACCGAGTCTACATGAGTTTCATCTCCATTACTGCTCTCGCATCTAAGTCCAGTGTCTAGAACCGTAAGGGAGAGTGATTCGAACCACTCACAGGTGTGTCTAGTGTTCCCAGACTGGCTGGAGACCAGAACAGGCAACGAGGCCTAGACCCGCACTGACATACAGGCTGCACAGAGCCGCGTGAATCTCACAGGCTGCGAGACACGCAGGGTCAGAATCCCTTACAACCTGCATACTAACCTTTTGAGTTTCGTGCACCAGGACCCCCAGATCCCTTTGCACTTCAGTACTCTCCAGTTTCTTGCCATTAAGATAATAAATTGCTCTAGGATTTTTCCTGCCAAAGTGCATCACCTCACACTCACTAACACGCTTCCCTCTTTCTTTCCGGAGAAGGTGGCGTACAACAGGAGGCAGCAGGAATTAATGGGAGGGGGAGAGGCATGCCTGCATGTTTTAACCCCCACGGAGGAGACAATGCTGGCCATTATAGGAAGTGGCATTGCTGAGAGCCCTACTCCCCCTCCTCCTCCTGCCTCTTCTAACAGCTTGTCCTGCTCACGTGGCCTCTGCACATTCTCCCAATCATGCTCAATGCCAAGAGAAACCCTTACTAGGCCACCCATGTTTGGAAGCAACTGGTTTATGAACAAGTCTTTAAGTCACCAAAAAGGTACTTTAGCACCAGCCAGACCACACCCTGTAGACTTTTGAAACTTTAAACAAGTATGGAAAAGCAACCAAAATGCGTAGAATTGCAGCAACAGCCAGAAGAAATAATCCAGCAACTAACCTGCAAGTAGTTGATGATCCCTTTAAAGAGCACTGGTGATGGGTTCTTCATGCCGTTGAACGCGCGTTCAGCTGTGCGAGGTTAAGAGTGGGCGTAGGCTGCAGTGTGAAGCTCCAAAATGGCAGCGCTGGCATTAAATCGGAGTTACCTCTCAAAGCATATAGATTGATATGCAAGGATAGGAAGGATAGGCAACGGGTGAGTGTTGCTTTTTAAGTAAAAGATATGAAGGGAAGGGAAATAATTAAACCTGGTGTAGTACAGGCAAGGAGGAGGTGTTATGTATTGAGGTAAGGGATAATAAGGACATAAAACTAGTTATTGGGGCTTGTTACAAATCAGTGAGGCTCTAAATGGGGAACTATACAAATGGATTTGGGAGGTATGTTTCAGCATGAATACGATTGTCCAAAGGGATTTTAATCTACAAGGAATTAACTGGGAGAACTATAGCGGGAATAGGTACAAACAGATTTATTGTCTGGACATGATTATGGATAATTTTTTGACACGGGTGGTAAAGGGGTACATGGGAGGGGAGGCAACTCTGGATCTGTTTTGAGTAACAAACCAGAAACGATTGAACATGTTAAGGTTAGGGAACATCTTGAAAACAGTGATCATAACATATTTGAGTTTGGCATCAAACTTACCATGGATAAAACTTTTAATTTTAGGAAGGCAAACTTTGGGGAATGAAGAAGCAGTTAATGGAGCTTGACTGTAATAGATATTAGCATGTTATATTAACTAATGATCTGGAAAAGGGTGTAGATAGTATAATAGTCAAAAGTGTGCATGATACCAAATTGTGTGGTTGATTCAGGACAAGAGGGATGTGGATTGTAACTGGATGTGAAGAGAATGGGGAAGTGGGCCAAGTGGGCAAATGGCTTTCAATATACAATATGCAATACTGTTCCATTTCCTGCTTTTTTCCAGTTCTGACGAAAGGTCTTCGACCTGAAACGTTAACTCTGTTTCTCTCTCCACGGATGCTGCCTGGCCTGCTGAGTATCTCCAGCGTTTTCTGTTGTTATTTTGGTTTTCAATATAGATGCATGCAATTCAGAATACAGGTATTGGCCGCAAAGTTTGAGGAGACTGGTCTACTGGTGCCAGTGTAGTGGAATGGAATTCCCCTTTGCCCATGGACCTCGATGTACACTGTCCCACATCGTGGGGGTAGGGTCTTGTAAGTTCTTGGGGTGGACAGCCTGCACTTGTAAGGGCACATCAGAAGTGCCTACCCTAAAAGAACATCAGAAAATTAATATGCCAGCATACCACTCCGATAGTTGAACGGAGGCCTGGGAAGTGCAAGAAAGGAATGTTGCTAATTTTCTCTTCTGCTCCTCGGGGAACAAACATCCATATCTAGAAAGATAATTGGCCCTCTCTGCAAACATCCATATCTAGAAAGATAATTGGCCCTCTCTAGGATCGAATGCTTTTGCCTGTAGTGCTTTTAGGGGCCTTTACTAAGCTGACAGAACTTACTTTCAGCTGGCAAGAGTGCCTTTGGGCCGAATGGTGTATAAGTGGAGGAATGCCAATGCCCCCTTAACACAGTGGGGGTGCTCGTGGGGTGGGGTGCTGGCGGAAGACTCGCCCACATCCCTTCTCCAACTTGAATTTACTGTGCTTCTTGCATAACACATTATCCTGATGGAGCCAAAGTCCACCCTAAATTCTGGCCCCCCTCAGCAGGCGATGTGTCTGGTTTCTGGCATCCAGATTGTTGAGGCCATAGAATACAGCATGAGTAGAGCAGGTTAAAGATAAGAGGGAGGGGAGAAGACTTTAGAGTGACCTCTAGTGCTTCTGGGTCAGAAGGTTGTGTGGTTCAAGTCCCACTCCAGAAACCTGAGCACATAAAGCTAGGCTGACACGCCAGTGCAGTGCTGAGGGAGTGCTGTACTGAGGGAGTGCTGTACTGTCAGAGGTGCCCTCTTTCGGATGAGACATTAAACCAGCTCTCTCAGGTGGATGTAAAAGATCCCATGGCACTATTTCGAAGAAGAGCAGAAGACCTGGGGTCCTGGCCAATATTTATCCCTCAATCAACATAGCAAAAACAGATTATCTGGTCATTATCACATTGCTGTTTGTGGGAGCTTGCTGTGCACAAATTGGCTGCTGTGTTTCCCACATTACAACAGTGACTACACTCCAAAAAAGTACTTCATTGGCTGTAAAGTGCTTTGAGACGTCCGGTGGTTGTGAAAGACGCTATATAATGTAAGTCTTTCTTTTTTCTTGACATTGTTCTGGATCCTTCAGGTGGTGGTCTCTCCCTAAAAGTGCAAGCACCGTGTCAAGAGGCTACAGTCAATGTGAACAGGGTCCTGGGCGGTATAGCACCTACTGTTCAGTACAAAACTGGGGTTATATAAGGCTTTCACAAGACTTCTTCTAGAGCAGAATATACAATTTTGGTCTTCCCACTTCAAGAAGGACACTGTGGCCCCAAAATTCTGAGCTAGAGGGAGGGGAATGCATCTTGACGTAAGTGACGAGGTGCGCCCACTAACCTTCGTTGCTGATCCTGATCACTGTCCAGTAACCCTTGTTGGAAGTGTTTGTGTGCATATTCCAGGTCAGAACAGCAAGAATAGAAAAAGTCAGATATTAAAAATTCAGCCTCCATTAAAATGAATGGACTGTGGAGCCTGCTGACCGCCACACCTTGATCCATGTAATCCAATACCATGGTGTAATTCACTGTCGAGGCTCACACATGAATAACGGGGTATTGGAAGGCAACTGGTGCTTGTGAAAACATATCGCAGCAAGAAGAGCTGGGGAGGGAAAGAAAAAAATACAATTTTAGAATGCGCTACAAATCACTATGAAAGAAACGTGAAATTGATGTTTTTTTATCCCAAACATAGTGAAATTTAAGACATTATTTCTTCTAATTCATTGGCAATGTAATAATTTCTTATGCATGCCAAAAGAAAATATATTTGTAATTTTGAATTTTGTCTGACTCATCCTTCACATTTGGCCTCGTCAAATAACTTGGAAAGTAAGGAATAACAATGAATTACAACAGAAATCATTCTGATAACCCGTAACTGTAATATTATATATACTCAACAAATGTTTAATTGCTTTTAAAATTGATTTGCACCGAAGAATGTTTACTGGTCAGCTTTAATTTCCCACAATACACAATAAATACTGGCAAACCTGTGTGTTAAGTTTGCTATCTTTGCCAGTCCATTCAATTCTTTTTAAGCCAGTAAGTTGCTCATATTACCCATGAACTATGTATGCCGAATCTACTATATTAATAGGCAGAGATCTCCGGCTTCATTTTAACATTCAGAATAACACACACTGTACGATCATATTCCCAATTATCATTTAAACAAAAACATTGCTTTTATTTGGGAATGTAACTGTGCATGATTTCTAAAAATATCTGAGGGTAAATGTTATGAATTTGTGCTCCTGGAGAGGAGTTTCATGCAGTGGGAATTAACATATGGAGGTTAATGGAGTGCAAATTCTTCTGTATCCTTGCTATTAATTACAGGTTAATTTCCCAATGTATTTCATGTAGACAAAAATAAAAAAGTGCTTGTCTTCCTGTAACTATTAACAGGGACAGATTACGTAGGCAGAGTTTCAGACAGGAAACCCAGAAGTCCGGATTTCCCCGCATACTGCGGAGTTTTAGCTCCAGAACAGTTTTAACCTCACAGAGTGCATCTTTTGGCCCTAACAAGTTCCCTGGCTGGAAGTCAGCCTGATTGGCAGGCTTGGCTTCCAGTCGACGGGAGCACGACTGGGTAGGACGCAGGACCGGGTAGGTCCGAACCACGACCCCGTGGGGGGTGTCTGATCCCGGGGGGGCCTGATCCATGACCTCAGAGGGGTGTCTGATCCCTGGGGGGTCCGAACCACGACCCCGTGGGGGGTGTCTGATCCCGGGGGGGCCGAATCCATGACCTCGGAGGGGTGTCTGATCCCTGGGGGTTCCGAACCACGACCCCGTGGGGGGTGTCTGATCCCGGGGGGGCCTGATCCATGACCTCAGAGGGGTGTCTGAACCCAGGGGGGGTCTGATCCATGACCTCGGAGGGGTGTCTGATCCCGGGGGGGTCCGAACCACTACCCCGTGGGGGTTGTCTGATCCCGGGGGGGTCTGATCCATGACCTCGGAGGGGTGTCTGAACCCGGGAGGTCTGATCCATGACTTCGGAGGAGTGTCTGAACCCGGGGGTTTGGGGGGTGCGGTCAGATCCTGTGGGTTTTCCAATCCAAACCCAGGGTGGGATCCGATCCCTGACCCCGGGGGCCTTTGTATGGGGGGGGGGGTCTGATGGGGTGGAGCTTGGGGGACTGGGCAGGGGGGGTGGGGGAAGCACTCCTGTTATTCCTGGCCCACAAGCAGTGCTGTGAAGGCACTTGCGTTCTCCCTGAAGCTGTCCTCGCCTCGCTTCAGCTGCCTGGTTTCCTGAGGCCAGGGAAACCCGGTCACCAACTGTTAAACCTGCAAAGCAGGTTCAATCAGAGATTGCCAGCCTCAGTAACATATTTAAAATGCCACCTGCCTCCTGGGAGCGGGTTGGCTGTCTGCCCCCTGTCCTATCTCCATAAAACCTGGAATTGGGTCTGTTGGAGCCGGCTTCCAGAAGCGCTCGGAATTTTTCCCGATTCAACCCCTTACCCGTACCCAATCCCACAGGCTCACCCATGTTAAAAATCCCCCCAATGTTTCTGCTTGTCTTGCAGTTTTATTTTCTCTCAGCCTTTCTGCATCTTACAATCTGTCTGCTTGGCTGTTTCCTCCCTGCGTGTCTCTCGTATACTTTCCCCAAATCTTGCCTCTGCATCTTTACACTTGTCTCTGCCTTTTTTCTCGCTCTTTCTTTCTCTCTCCCAGTAACTCTTCTTTCCTCTGTGGAAGGGCACATGAACTGAAACTCCAGGCATGGTTTGTTCTCAACGTCAATTATTAAAAAATGCAGCTTTTTTATTTTCCACACCTAATTTGTATCGAATACCTGAAAGATAACTTTAAGTTGCTTGTATCAGAATGTTCATGCCCCTGTCCAGTTTGACTGGTAGCTTTAAACTGCATTCTGGGACTTACAATGTGTATCCACAGAGTGACACTGGTGCCTTCTGGGGGTTCTCGTCCAATATCTGGTTGAGTCTCCATATCAGCAGGGAAGATGTTACACACTCTGGGAATGAAGTAGATCTCAAGAAACAAACACTGGACTCTGATGGACCAGATAATAGAACCCCGATTGCCATTTGTGGTTGGAACAGGTTAGAGCCTGCAGGTTCCAATCAGTTCCATGGGCGAGTGTTGAATTATTTTTGTAGGCCCCGGAGTCGACCCTACTTATCTCTGGACTGAAAGGTCAGGCTGCTGGATTACTAGTCCAGTAACATAATCACAACACTACCATATGAGGAGTGTAAAAGTAATCCAGCCTCCAGAGAGAGAGATCTCTTGCTGTCGGACTCCAATTCCTTTTAAGTTATTTTAAAGAATAAGCTGACTTCATAAATTGAGCATAAGCAGCATAAGTCCATCTGATGCAAAAAGAAAATACTGCAGATGCTGGAAATCTGAAATAAAAACAGAAAATGCTGGAGATACTCAGCAGGTCAGGCAGCATCTGTGAAGAGAGAAACAGAGTTAACGTTTCAGGTCGATGACCTTTCGTCAGAACTGGAAAAAAGCAGGAAATGGAACAGATTTTTAAGCAAGTGTAGGGGCTGGGAAAGGGGGGAGGGGATGAAAGAACAAAAGGGAAGGTCTGTGATAGGATAGAAGGCAGGAGAGATTAAGAGACATTAAGAGACAAGGCAAAAGGAGATGGTAATGGGACAGGTTAAGAAACAAAGGATGGCTCTAGATGAAGTGTAAATTGCACTGGCAGAATGAAAGACAGCTGCCATGTGGGAGAGAAGAAAAAAGACACAAACAAAAAGTGTGGATAAAAAATATATATATGATAGGGGCCGGGGTTATGATCTGAAATTGTTGAACTCTATGTTGAGTCCAGAAGACTGTAAAATGCCTAATCGAAAGATGAGGTGCTGCTCCTCGAGCTTACGCTCAGCTTCAGTGGAACAATGCAAGAGGCCGAGGACGGTGAGGTCTGAGTGGGCGTGGAGCGGTGAATTAAAGTGACAGGCGACCGGAAGCTCGGGGTCCCCCTTACGGACTGAACGGAGGTGTTCCGCAAAGCGGTCACCCAATCTGCGTTTGGTCTTCCCAATGTCGAGGAGACCACATCGTGAGCAGCGAATACAGTATACTAAATTGCAAGAAGTACAAGTAAATCACTGTTTCACCTGGAAGGGGTGTTTGGGGCCCTGGACAGTGGGCAGGGGGAGGTATAAGGGCATGTGTTACATCTCCTGCGCTTGCACGGGAAGGTGCCGGGCGAAGTGGAAGGGGTGTTGGGGGTGATAAAGGAGTGGACCAGGGCGTCGCGGAGGGAGCGGGCCCTTCGGAATGCTGAAAGGGGAGGTGAAGGGAAGATGTGTTTTGTGATGGGATCACGCTGGAGGTGGCGGAAATGGCGGAGGATGATCCGTTGAATGTGGAGGCTGGTGGGGTGAAAGGTGAGGACAAGGGGAACTCTATCGTGGTTCCGGGATGGAGGGGCAGGGTTGAGGGCAGAAGTGTGGGAGATAGAACGGACACGGTCGAGGGCCGTGTCAACCACAGTAGAGGGGAATCCTCAGTTGAGGAAAAAGGAAGACATGTCGGAAGCACTGGTATGGAAGGTGGCATCGTCAGAGCAGATGCGGCGGAGATGGAGAAACTGGGAGAATGGAATAGAGTCCTTACAGGAGGCGGGGTGGGAGGAAGTGTAGTCCAGGTAGCTGTGGGAGTCAGTGGGCTTGTAGTGAATGTTTGTCAATAACCTATCCCCAGAAATGGAGACGGAGAAGTCGAGGAAGGGAAGGGAAGAGTCGGAGATGGACCATGTGAAGGTGAGGGAAGGGTGGAAATTGGAAGCAAAGTGAATGAAATTATCTAGTTCAGAGCGAGAGCAGGAAACAGCACCGATACAGTCATCAATGTACCGGAAAAAGAGGTGAGGGAGAAGACCCGAGTAGGACTGGAACAAAGAGTGTTCCACATATCCCACGAAAAGGCAGGCATAGCTAGGACCCATGCGGGTTCCCATAGCAACACCTTTGATTTGGAGGAAGTGCGTGGAGTCAAAGGAGAAGTTGTTCAATGTGAGAACAAGTTCAGCCAGGCGGAGGAGGGTTGTGGTGGAAGGGGACTGGTTGGGCCTCTGTTCAAGGAAGAAGCGGAGTGCCCTCAGGCCATCCTGGTGGGGGATGGAGGTGTAGAGAGATTGTACGTCCATAGTGAAAAGGAGGCGGTTGAGGCCAGGAAACTGGAAACTGTTAAAGTGGTGGGGGGCGTCGGAAGAGTCGCGGATGTAGGTGGGAAGAGACTGGACAAGGGGAGAAAAAGTAGAGTTGAGATAGGAAGAGATAAGTTCCGTGGGGCAAGAACAGGCTAAAACGATGGGTCTACCAGGGCAGTCCTGTTTGTGGATCTTGGGAAGGAGGTAGAAGCGGGCTGTGCGGGGTTGGGGAACTATGAGGTTGGCGGCCGTGGGGGGAAGATCTCCAGAGGAGATGAGGTCAGTGACAGTCTTGGAAATGGTGGCTTGATGTTTGGTAGTGAGGTCATGGTCCAGGTGGAGGTAGGAGGGGGTGTCGGAGAGTTGGCGTTCAGCCTCCACTAGGTAGAGGTTGGTTCGCCAAACAACAACAGCACCACCCTTGTCATCAGGTTTAATGACAATGTTGGGGTTGGATCTGAGAGAATGGAGTGCTGCAAGTTCAGAGGAAGGTAGGTTGGAGTGAGTGAGGGGAGCAGAGAAATGGAGACGGCCGATGTCACGCCGGCAGTTTGCAATGAAAAGATCTAGAGAGGTTAAGAGGCCAGAGGGAGGGGTCCAGGTAGAACGAGAATTCTGAAAGCGGGAGAAAGAGTCGGCCGTGCGGGGGGAAGACTCCTGGTGAAAGAAGTGGACACAGAGACGAAGACGGCGGAAAAAGAGCTCAGCATCGTGCCAATTGAGGTGGGGGCGTAAGGGGATGAAGCTCAGGCCTTTGCTAAGAACTGATCATTCGGGGTCAGAGAGGGGAAGGTCAGAGGCGATAGTGAAAATACGGCAGGGGGTGAGATTGGGAGAAGGGATGGGGTCAGAGGAAAGTGAAGGGGAAGAAGGTTCCGGAGGGGCGTTGGTGTCCAAGAGTTGTTGAAGCTTGTGATCCTTGACACCTGAAAGGAAGAAAAAAAAGTTTTTGTTAAAGCGCCGGATGAGGCAAAGGATGAAATGGAACTGCGGACCAGGACAGCTTTGAGATAGAGTGAGTCGGTGCTGCTGAAGAGAGAGGTCGAGAGTGTTCATGTGGTGGCGCATGGCATTCAGCGTGGATCTCAGGATACGGCGAGAGCAGTGGTTCGAGGAACGCTGAATATCTTGGAGATATCTGTAGTCCTGGGTGGATCCAAAACACGAAGGGTGGAATTTCAGTTGGAATCCACGTGGAGTAAGTCGGAGCCGGAGACAGTTGCTGAGGAAAGATATGTGGCTGTGAAAGCGAGTTTTGGTAGATACCTGATCAAACACGAGAAGGGAGACAGAAAGCAATGAAGATGAACGAGTCGATCTGAGCCTATCTAAAACATGTTTCTAACCATTCAGGTGTAAAATGAGAAATGCACCAATTGGAAAATCTTAAGGGTTAGATTTGGGAATGCCTAAATAGTGAGGTCTGAGGATCCCCGGATATTGGGCCTCGGAGCTCATCATAATAAGGCATGGGTAAGTTGTTGTACTTTGTAGTCGGGGCCTTGGAAGAGGGATTGAGGGTAGGGGGCTTTGAGGTTGGGGCCTCGAAACCAGGTCGCCACCGTTTTCTGGTGATTTTCGCTAGACTCCTACTGGATTTATGATGGGCCTGCAGCAGAACCCTGAAGAAATTTGGGGCCACTGTGTTTTCTCTGTTGGCTTTTACACTGTACTTCTCTTTCTGCTTAGAAACTTATGGGGAAAAATTCGGTATCGCCCATTTTGGGGCACTAATATCGGCCGGGCACAAAGTTTAGCGCCCGGCGCTAATTATCGCCTCCGACCGCAAAATTCGCCTCCATCGCCCCTGGAGGGGATTTGAGCGCTAAATCAAGCGCTACACACCTCTCTTAAGGCACTAACGTTGTGGAGCGAGGCGTTACCTCAGAATGCTACCGAAGCTCAGGCGGGCGCCATCCAGTTCTTAAAGGGAAGGGGCCGTCTTGCTGCCCAGCCACACCCTGCTCATTGCAGCATTGAACCTCGGCCTGCAAACACCTAACTACTATTGAGCTTAAACTAGTGATGGATATTCAGAGGCTCAGGGAGAGAGCTCGGCGCTTTAGTGACCAGGCCTTGGTGGCTCTGGTTGGCACTGTTGAATGGCGACGGGCAGTGCTGTACCCAGAGAGTGGCAGGAGGCCATTGCCCCGGGAGTTTAGAAGAGTCTGGAGGGAGGTGGCCCAGCATGTGTCATCGCGGAGCCTGGTGCCGAGGACACATACACAGTGTCGGAAGAAGTTCAACGACCTCACTCGGGTGGTCAGGGTGAGTACCTGCTTTTCAATACCTCTACATCCCTCCATCTCAACTTCACTCTGTGCCCAGACGATGTAAATACCCAAATGTCCAACACTCATCCAACAACTATGGCCATCTCATAAAACTCACATGCACATCCCACACCTTGCAGACATTAACGGCTATTCAACTATGGTAGGCACATCTACCAAGCACATGGCTGCACACTCACTCACACACTGTCCTTTTTCTTGCAGGCCAAGCTTTCACATAATCGAAGAGAGACCCAGTGGACGGGAGGAGGATTGGTGGACCTACAGCCCCTCACTGAATTGGAGGACAGAGTCCACAGATTCATTGCGAACCAGGTCATAGGCACCGTGGCCGGTGGAGAGGTTGACCCCTTGGGGACAGCAATGGTATGGTCATCAGCTTTCTCTCCTCTCTCATACCACTTTCCCCTCACAACACCATCCTTTTACACTTTCAATCTAACTAACTGTCTCCAGTCCTTGCTCATTCCTGCCCCCTGCCCTCACGCTAAAGCCACTCTTGTACCTTCCTGCTTTCAGATAGTGAACCACCAGCTGACCAGCCTGTCCCTCAGCCTGCCAGTGGCAACGACACACCAGAGGAGGAGGAAGAGGAAGCCGGAGCCTCACCGCCTGCGTCTCCCGAGGGTGACACTTCCGATACTGGGGCCACGCGTTCCCTGGAGGGGAGCAGGGGGTTAGATTCTGATGTGGCTGAAGCTCCTGTACCCAACGGGCTGCAACAACGCCATGGGGGAAGGGAAGCTCGGTGGCCATCTCCCCGGAGGGTGAGTAGGCGCACGAGTTCTGCTGCACAGGACTCGGATGAGGACCTCGACATCACGTCCAGGAATAGGCAGACCTTAAGTACGCACACTGAGCTCATGGGTGCAATGGCAAGGGTGCCCGATAGCATTGATGCACTGGCTAGAAGCATGGGCGATTCTGCCGCTAGCACAGCTGTCATCTGTGCGCAAACCCTTGAACCCATCTTTGCCTCGTTGCAGAGGATGGTTGAATTGCAGAGAGACCGTGGGGAACCAGAGCCCATGCCACGTGTAATGGGTGAGGTGGCAGCATCTATTGCAGCACAGGCCGACACAACACAACGGCTTAGTGTTGCAATCGAGTCATTGGCTGGTGCCATCCAATCGCAGACTGCTCTCATGCAGTCTCAGATTGATGTCACGCAAGCGCTGACTGCTGCCATCCTCGCTGGGTCACCCACAGTCCCCCGGGGATCTCACGGTATCGCAGCAGGCCAGCAATCTGTGCTCGAGCAGATAGCTCCGGATGCTGAGGTACTGCCCCGGGGGAGTGGCAGTGTGTCGGTCGAGCAGGAAGGTGCTGTCCTCTGTCAGGATGACAGCATTCCTGCTCCCACCACTGCCACTTCCCCATTGCACTTGCCATGGCTTCAACCCAGCCAGCCCAGACTGCTGCTGCCCATGCAGAGTTGGTGCAGTTTGCAGCCGGGCCCTCCAGGCCCAGAGCTGGTTGAGGGCGTCCTTCAAGGCTATCTGCAGTCTCTGGATCCAACATTCAGCAGCCTTCCGCCAGCCTTGCTTCAGCCACTGGGGCCACATTACGGAAGAGCAGTAGGGTGGGAAGGGGGGAAGTGCGCAGGGGATGGAGATCACCCTCGAAGGCTGAAAACTAAAAATTATTAATAAATGGGGGGAATGCTTGTGGGAAAGTTTGATGTTCATCTTAATATATTTGTTTGCTGTTTTGATGCTTATCTCGATGTTGTGAGAACGAGTTTTGTTAGTTTATTAATTGTTGGGTTTGTTTCTAATTGCTTGTCCTGAATAAATAAGACAGAGTTTGTAATATAAATAAAACATTTTTATTGTCACTTTACAACTTTGCTGATTTGATTCATTGGAGCTTTGCCCGGCAATAGGGGCTGCGGGATGCTTGTGATGATGAGCTTCTTCATCCCAGAAGCCATCTTCTCTGTCATTCGTTAGAAGTGGTGTCTTATCAGGTGTTCATGGACGGCCCTTGCAGAGGCAACATTGTGCACCTCCCTCCCATGTTGGTGCTGCTGATCCTTCTCTTCATCTTCCTCCTCCTCCGCCTTCTCCTCCTCCTCTTCCTCTCCCTCTTCCTCCTCCTGAGGTGGTCCACCAATCCCTGGTGGCAATAGCTGGGTCCTCATAATTGTAAGGTTGTGCAGCATGCAGCACACAACAATGAAAACCGAGACTTGATCAGGGGAGTACTGCAGGGCTCCTCCAGAGTGGTCAAGGCACCAGAACCATTGTTTCAAGACGCCGATCATCTGCTCAATGAGGTTCCTGGTGGCGCTATGGCTATCATTGAATTGGAGCTCAGCAGGAGTGTTGGGGTTACGCAGCGGTGTCATCAGCCAGGTGAAAACAATTTCCGGTCCGGGGCGCTGCGGGGCGTTGCACGCTTGCATGACGTCACGATCTGCAGGCACAGGAGATCGTGGTGGTAGTGTTTAGTGCCACCGCAAAACGACAGGTCAATTTCGCAAGCGGCGCTAAAATCGCCGCGCTCGGGTGCTAAGTTGCTAGCACCCCGTAGCGCCCCCCCCCGGAGGCGCTAACGGAGGCGCTAACCAACCGAATTTTTCCCCCCATAGCTATTAAATTGACTGTTGGAACTTACTTTACATTCTCTACATCTGTTTTGATCTAATACATTTTAACCTTTCTTTGACCTTCTAACTTTGCATTCTTAAACTACCTCTCAGACTTTGAAAACTTTCTTATGCCTTCTAACCCCCTTCGTAAATCACCTGATTTAAATGACGATGCCGAATCTTAAATACTTTAAAATACCACAAGAGATCCCACTTCAGCTAACCAATCACAGTGACAATTATTTGGATCTTTCAATTAAACAGGCATGCCTCAGAAACTATAATTAACAGATTTTAATTAATTTTACAAAAACCTTACTTCCACTCCATCTTTTCTTTCAGTGCCTAAATCATCAGGAAGGAATGTAACACTGATGACATCCTCTCAAGGCCTCTTTGTGGTGCTATCAGCCACAATACATGAATGTACCTTTGTTCTTTCAGTGTCATCGGGCATTGGCTTGTCTTGGTACAAATGCAGTAATGGGCACCAATATGCACCAGAGTATATGTATGTATTCAAAGAATTAACCTTTCAATTTGAGCATTTCTTACAGTCAGTAGGAACAAAAGCAGCTTGCCTTTGGCCAGCTGTCCCACTTCCCCAAAGTGCCGGCCACTTTCACTTTAAGAATTGCATTTCCTCATAATCCAGGCCCTATATGAATAGAAAAGACTTCAAATCCTCAATGTATGGATAATTTGTGACTAACAGCCCAAAGGAGTGCATGTCAACCAGTGCTACCCTGGGGATATGCATAACTCAGTTATTTTGAGCCAGTCCAGTGTGACCAAATTGTTTAAGGGAGAAAATCACATAGAAGCTGTTACATTTTTGTGTCGATTCTTCCCTTATTAACCTAGATACTTTGGCCTCTGTGTTTTAGATTACTCTCATTGGTGATTGCTCGCTCTCTATGGTCTCAAAAGTATCTTCCCTGGCCCTGATGTCTAGATAATTTTTTAATAGTGAATCCAGGATAGCAAACACTTAACACTTCAGATGTGTACTTGTGATCAGAACTGAAATTGTGGGTCAAAATTCTGGAACTCCCTTCCTAACAGCACTATGGGAGTACCTTCACCACACGGACTGCAGCGGTTCAAGAAGGCGGCTCACCACCACCTTCTCAAGGGCAATTAGGGATGGGTAATAAATGTTGGCCTTGACATCGATGCCCACATCCCATAAACAAATTAAAAAAAGCCTGAAAGTTGGACAGCTTGGCCTAGAAAATCTATGGGAGTGCAATTCCATCAGTTACACTGGGATTGTGCCCACTGCAGAACTCCACCACTGGCCCCAGCAATGTTCACAGGATTAGAGGGAGCGGAGTCCAAGAAGTTGCTCCCATCTCCAAAATAGACAGTAAAAAGAAAGACTTGCATTTATATAGCACCCCTCACAACCTCAGGGTGTCCCAAAGCGCCTTACAAACCATGAAGTACGCTCGAAGAGTAGTCACCACTGTATTGTGGGAAACGCAGCAGCTGTGTAGTACCTTGAGCTGTTTATTTACATTAAATAAATACAAGTTGTTGTTGCTGCAGAATTCCTCAGGAAAGAATCATAGAATCATAGAAAGTTACAGCACGGAAGGAGGCCATTTCGGCCCATCGTGTCCACACCGGCCAACAAAGAGTGATCCAGCCTAAAAGGGACCTAGTACTGAGCCCTGCAGAACCCCACTGGAAACAGCCTTCCAGTCACAAAAACACCCATCAACCATTACCCTCTGCTTCCTGTCTCCGAGCCAGTTTTGAATCCAACTTGACACTTTGCCCTGGATTCCATGGGCTTTTAACTTCGTGACCAGTCTGCCATGTGAAACCTTATCAAAAGCCTTGCTAAAGTCCATATACACTCCATCAAACGCACTACCCTCATCTACCCTCCTTGTTACCTCCTCAAAAAATTCAATCAAGTTTGTCAGACACGACCTTCCCTTAACAATTCCGTGCTGACTATCCTTGATTGATCCGTATCTTTCTAAATGAAGATTTATCCTGTCCTTCAGAATTCTTTCCAATAACTTTCCCATCACCGAGGTTAGGCTGATTGGCCTGTAATTATTCGGTCTATCCTTTTCTCCCTTTTTAAACAAGGATACCACATTAGCAGTCCTCCGGCACCACACCTGAAGCCAGAGAGGATTGAAAAATTATGGTCAGGGCCTCTGCTATTTCCTCTTTTGCTTCACTTAACAGCCTGGGATACATTTCATCTGGGCCTGGGAATTTATCCACTTTTAGAGCTGCTAAACCCCTTAATACTTCCTCTCTCACTGTTTATTTCATCTAATATTTCACACTCCTCCCCCCTGATAGCAATGTCTGCTTTGCCCCTTTCCTTTGTGAATGATGTGGAGATGCCGGCGTTGGACTGGGGTGGACAAAAATGAGAAGTCGCACAACACCAGGTTATAGTCCAACAGATTTATTTAATTTTACAAGAAAACAGACGCAAAGTATTCATTAAGCACCCTACCGACGTCTCCCGCCTCCACACACACACATTACCCTCATGATCTCTAATAGGCCCTACCCTTTTTTTAGTTATCCTCTTACTCTTAATATATTTATAAAACATCTTTGGGTTTTCCTTGATTTTACTTGCCAAGAATTTTTCATGCTCTCTCTTTGCAAACTGCATTTAAATCAACTGATGAGGATCGAAAAATGTAAGATAGATTGATGTCTTGGAGTATGTCAGAAGGAAATTACAAAGAGCTTTTTGAAAGTTTTGCCTGTGCCTAGTCACCTCTGTCAGAACATTAAATTAGTTAGATGAAATCCAAGATAGGCCAAATTGTACTGTGTCTAAGGTAGGAATGGCTTTGATGGGCTGAATGGCCTATTTTTTTCTTAGTTTCTTACATACGTCTCCCTTGGTTTGCTTACTGTTGCCAGCAAACTGGAAACTTCTTCATAGACTTCCAAGTAGTTGGCAACCCCAAGTTGCTCAAATGACCCAGAAATGGACAATATTCAATCAAAGTAAAATGTAGCAATACTTTTTACAAAACTGTTAATATACTTTGATATGAATGTTTACATTATGGTGATGTTGTTCACTTGCACTGCACAGTGATGCCATGTAGTGTGTGTTCTTAATAATGGAACGGTAGCATAGTGGTAATGTCGCTGGGCTAGTAATCTAGAGGCCTGGACTAATGATCCAGAGCTGTGAGTTCAAATCCCACCATGGCAACTGGGGAATTTAAATTCAGTTAATTAAATAAATCTGGAATTTGAAAAAAAAAAAGCTAGTAATAGTAACCATGTAAACTATCAGATTGTCGTAAAAACACATCTGGTTCACTAATGTCCTTTAGAGAAGGAAATCTGCCTTACCTGGTCTGGTCTATATGTGACTCCAGACTCAATGTGGTTGACTCTTAACTGCCCTCTGAAATGGCCGAGCAAGTCACTCAGTTGTAACGAAACACGATAATAAGAATAAAACTGGACAGACCACCTGGCATCAACCTTGGCACTGGCTACGGACAAGGCAACAGCAAACCCAACCCAATCAACCCTGCAAAGTCCTCCTCACCAACATCTGGGGACTTGTGCCAAAATTGGGAGAGCTGTCCCACAAGCTAGTCATGCAAGAGCCTGACAGAATCATACCTTTCAGCCAGTGTCCCAGACTCCTCCATCACCATCCCTGGGTATGTCCTGTCCCACCGGCGGGACAGACCCACCAAGGGTGGCGGCACAGTGGTATATAGTTGGGAAGGAGTGGCCCTGGGAGTCCTCAACATTGACTCCGGACCCCATGAAGTCTCATGGCTTCAGGTCAAGCATGGGCAAGGAAACCTCCTGATGATTACCACCTACAGCCGACTCTCAGCTGATAAATCAGTACTCCTCCATGTTGAACACCACTTGGAAGAAGCACTGAAAAGTAGCAAGGGCACAGAAAGTACTCTTGGTGGGGGACTTCAATGTCCATCACCAAGAGTGGCTCGGTAAGAGAACCAACACGAGGGAAAAACCTACTTGACCTCGTCCTCACCAATCTACCTGCCGCAGATGCATCTGTCCATGACAGTATTGGTAGCAGTGACCAATGACAGGACTTTGTCTTTGTGGAGACGAAGTCCCGTCTTCACACTGAGGACACCCTCCATCGAGTTGTGTGGCACTGTCACCGTGCTAAATGGGATAGATTCAGAACAGATCTAGCAACTCAAAACTGGGCATCCATGAGGTGCTGTGGGCCATCAGCAGCAGCAGAATTGTATTCCACCACAATCTGTAACCTCATGGCCCAGCATATCCCTCATTCTACCATTACCATTAAGCCAGGGGACCAACCCTGGTTCAATAAGGAGTGTAGAAGAGCATGCCAGGAGCAGCACCAGGCGTACCTAAAAATGAGGTGCCAACCTGGGGAAGCTGCAACACAGGATTACATGCATGCTAAAAAGCAGAAGCAGCATGCTACAGACAGGGCTAAGCGATCCCACAATTATCGGATCAGATCAAAGCTCTGCGGTCCTGCCACATCCAGTCGTGAATGCTAGTGGACCATCAAACAACTAACGGGAGGAGGAGGCGCCATGAATATCCCCATCCTCAATAATGGTGGAGCCCAGCACATGAGTGCAAAAGACAAGGCTGAAGCGTTTGCAAACATCTTCAACCAGAAGTACCGAGTGGATGATCCATATTGGCTTAATCCTGAGGGCCCCACCATCACAGAAGCCAGTCTTCAGCCAATTCGATTCACTCCATGTGATATCAAGAAACGGCTGAGCGCACTGGATACAGCAAAGGCTATGGGCCCCGATAACATCCCGGCTATTGTGCTGAAGACTTGTTCTCCAGAACTAGCTGCACCTCTAGCCAAGCTGTTCCAGTACAACTACAACACTAGCATCTATCCGACAACAGTGGAAAACTGCCCAGGTATGTCCTGTCCACAAAAAGCAGGACAAATTCAACCCGGCCAATTACCGCCCCATCAGTCTACTCTCAATCATCAGCAAAGTGATGGAAGGTGTCATCGACAGTGCTATCAAGCAGCACTTATTAACCAATAACCTGCTGACTGATGCCCAGTTTGGGTTCCGCCAAGACCACTCGGCTCCTGAAGTCATTACAGCCTTGATCCAAACATGGACAAAGGAGCTGAATTCCAGAGGTGAGGTGAGAGTGACTGCCCTTGACATCAAGGCAGCATTTGACCGAGTCTGGCATCACGGAGCCCTAGTAAAACTGAAGTCAATGGGAATCAGGGGGAAAACTCTCCACTGGCTGGAGTCATACCTAGCAGAAAGGAAGATGGTTGTGGTGGGTGAAGGTCAATCATCACAGCCCCAGGACATTGCTGCAGGAGTTCCTCAGGGCAGTGTCCTAGGCCCAACCATTTTCAGCTGCTTCATCAATGACCTTCGCTCCAACATAAGGTCAGAAATGGGGATGTTCGCTGATGAGTGCACAGTGTCCAGTGCCATTCACAACTCCTCAGATAATGAAGCTGTCCACGCACACACGCAACAAGACCTCGATGACTTTCAGGCTTGGGCTGATAAGTGGCAGGTAACATTCGCGCCACGGAAGTGCCAGGCAATGACTATCTCCAACAAGCAAGAGTCTAACCACCACCCCTTGACATTCATAGAAACATAGAAACATAGAAACTAGGAGCAGGAGTAGGCCATTCGGCCCATCGAGCCTGCTCCACCATTCAATACGATCATGGCTGATCATCCAAATCTAGTACCCTGTCCCTGCTTTCTCACACAGAATCCCCATCGAGCCTGCACCGACACATATCCCACCCTATCCCCGTAACCCCATGTATTTAATTCCTCCTAACATATCCCATCCTATCCCTGTAACCCCACATATTTAATCCCCCCCTAACACTAAGGGTCAATTTATCATAGCCAAATCAACCTAACCCGCACATTTTTGGACTGTGGGAGGAAACCGGAGCACCCGGAGGAAACCCACGCAGACACGGGGAGAATGTGCAAACTCCACACAGACAGTCACCCGAGGCCAGATTCGAACCCGGGTCCCTGGCGCTGTGAGGCACCAGTGCTAACCACTATGCCACCATGTTGCCCGTATTACGGCATTACCATTGCCGAATCCCCCACCATCAACATCCTGGGGGTCACCATTGATCAGAAACTTAACTGGACCAGCCACATAAATACTGTGGCAATAAGAGCAGGTCAGAGGCTAGATATTGTGCGGTGAGTGTCTCACCTCCTGACTCCCCAAACACTTTCCACCATCTAAAAGACACAAGTAAGGAGTGTGATGGAATACTCTCCACTTGCCTGGATGAGTGCAGCTCCAACAACACTCAAGAAGCTCGACACCATCCAGGACAAAGCAGCTCGCTTGATTGGCACCCCATCCACCACCTTAAACATTCACTCCCTCCACCACCGGCATACCGTGGCTGCAGTGTGTACCATCTACATGATGCACAGCAGCAACTCGCCAAGGCTTCTTCACAAGCACCTCCCAAACCCGCGACCTCTTCCACCTAGAAGGATAAGGGCAGCAGGCGCATGGGAACACCACCACCTCCAAGTTCCCCTCCAATTCACACACCATCCTGACTTAGAAGTATATCGCCGATCCTTCATCGTCACTGGGTCAAAATCCTGGAACTCCCTACCTAACAGCACTGTGAGAGTACCTTCACCACACGGACTGCAGTGGTTCAAGAAGACGGCTCACCACCACCTTCTCAAGGGCAATTAGGGATGGGCAATAAATGCTGACTTTGCCAGCGACGCCCACATTCCATAAACAAATAAAAAACAAATTTAAAATATAATTTACAAGTTAAGCAGAATCAAATGTTATAACCTTTCTGTTCGGTGAGCAGGACATTTCTATATATTTTTTGACTACTTCTTATATCATTTTTTTCCTACTTAATGTCAATATAAAAAGTGCTTCCTTTTTCCCAGGAGACATTCTAATTTCCCACGGTTAGCTTTGGAAGTTAAGAAATACGTGCCTTTTCCAATCATGCAATACAGAGTTACAATGTGTAGTGACGTATGAATTGGTGCATATGCTGCCCTGTGATCTGCCAACTGTTCCTTCATTAAGAACACACAATTTGTGAGGCGTATGTTATTTCCTCTTTCTATATTAAAGGGGCATCAACTTCCTGAAAAATTATTTCTCAAAACTTTTTTTCATTTTTTTCAGCTATACAACACAATAATCATAACCAAACATTCCAATGTCCGTAAGGCGATTGGCAAGAGAACCAAAGGCGACATAAGAAAAAACGTATTTACGCTGCGAGTGGTTAATATCTGGAATGCACTGCCTGAAAAGGTGGTGGAGGCAGACTCAATCTTATCTTTCAAAAGGGAGTTGGATAAGTATCTGAAGGAAAACAATTTGCAGGGCTACGGGGAAAGGGCGGGGGAGTGGGACTAGCTGAGAGTCGGCACGGGCTCGATGGGCCGAATGGCCTTCTTCCGTGCTGTAACCATTCTATGATTCTAACATAATTGTACTGACAATTACACCTAACTATTTTCCCTCCCCAAACAAAAAAAAAGTCTTAAAGGGAAACTGTTTTCATGATAATGTGACTGGGAAATTTTCTTATTTTTGAGAAGAGGGATGGGAGGGCAGAAAATTTGTTCAGGATTTTTATCACCTGCAAATGATGAGCTAACCATTGAAATACTTTTATATTTGTTCTTGGGATGTAGACAACTTTGGCAGCCAATATTTATTGCCCTGAGTTAACCATGTTGTCTGGGACTGGAGTCACATGTTGACCAGACCAGGTCGGGGTGTCAGGTTCCCTTCCTTGAAAAGATAAACCAGCTGTATTTTACAGCAATCCAGCTGCTTATAAATGGGTATTTTCTCGTGCAAATGCAAATTGAAATATCTGCTTTGTGCTTGTAAACAGATCAGGGAGATGAGTAGAAATAACAAAATTATTATTCTACAAGATTTTAATTACCCACTTATTGATTGGGATAGTGGGGAAGTAAACAGCGAAAGAGGAATGAAATTCCTAAAATGTGTGCAGGACTCCTTTCTCAAGCAGTATATGCATATGCCTACAAGGGGAGAGGTATTGCTCGATCTAGTTATGACTAAAAAAATAGATCTAGTAGATATGTGGGTGACCTCATTGTTGTTGTCCCACATATAAAGGGGAAAAGTGAGAAAAAAAAATACGCCAAATATAGGTAGATTTTAGAAAGATGAGGAATGAGCTCACTGAGATGAAGTGAAAAGAGAAATTTGCATACAGGACTGTAGATCAACAACAGGATATTTTTAAAGAGGAGATTGCAAAGTTTCAGACTAAATATATACCATTACAAAAAATGGAGACTACTTAAACTTTAGAATGCCATGGATAAAAAGATGATGTTGGAGATAAACTAACATTGAAGGAGCAGGCATACAGGGGGCAAAAGGTATAATAAAATAATAAAAATAAATAAGAATATGAGAAAATAAGGAACAAAGAATGTGCAACTTGTACATCAGAAGATATTGTGGGATGAGGGGGAAGTGGGGATGTGAGAAGGGATGTGAGAAGGAGGATAACATATGAGGATACCGGAATCTTGTATTCTTTCAGCGCTGCCGCTGGCCAAAGCCTCAGCCATGCCCCTGCTAAGAATGACCAGCACCGTCTCCTCCAAGGGGATGAGTTGAAGCTAGAAATGTGAGGTGTGACTTGTGTTTGGTAGAGATTATTGGTAGGTGAGCGTGCAGAGGGTTTGTGCATTGAGCAGTGTGTGAGGCTAGTGGTGCAGTTGGTAGGAGACGGCTTTTGAAATGCATTCACTGACCTTCACCACTTGTCTGAGGTCATGAAACTTCTTTGGGCACTGGAGCCAGATTCTGGGGGCAACACTGCTGGCAGTGACGGCATTGGTGATCTGGTCCCACATCCTTCTTTCTGGAGGGCCTCCTGGCCCCCTGTGGGTAGAGGACCTCTCTTCCAGTGTTGAGCCCCAGCATAAAGATGGAGTGCTGCGCCAGAGACATGGGTGCCCTTTCCCTGACCTGTTGAGCCATTTGTGTTAGTGCTGCAGCACTTTTACCATTTTTTACATGCAGAAGGCAGTTCAGCTTTAAGAGCTGCAAACTGCCTAGTTTGAAATGATTTTTAATGTTTTTTAGCAGAATGCAGTTGTGCTTTATGGGCTAAAGACTGCCTAGTTTTGAATGATTTTTTTTTTTAGAAGGCAGTTCACCTTGAAGGGCGGCTGCTTTCAAAACTGACAGCCTTGCTTTAAGAAAATGCAGCATTGCTTCATTGGGCCTCCTGCTGAGTGCACAGCCTGAAGCAATGCGATAGTCGCTGGTCTGTGCGCTAAAATCATTCAAATTAGCAGGCAGCACCAAATTAACATGCTGCCTGCACTTTCTATACGAGCGAGGGCAAATCTCGTCCCGCGCTTCCCCCGCCCATTTTTGGGCCTTATCGAATTTCACCTCCTTAGAGCCTACATTATTAAATGCTGGAAATGACTCTCTTTGTTTGTGCTACTCTTGTACTATAAATAAGAATTAATTCAAAAACTTTCAATAAACATTTATAAATTAGAATTGTGCCATTTTACTGCTGCAAAAAGTAAGGCTGGAATTTTTCGGGGGGTTGGGGGCGCATTTGGTGACGGGTCGGCTAGGAAAATGTTTTTTTTTGACAGCGGGTAGGGAACCCGCTGTCAAATTGTTAAGGGGCAATTAAGTAGTATTTTAAGCTTACCTTTAGATTTTTAGGCCTAAAAATTCGGTTGCTGTGCGCCTCCCAGGTGGTCATTTTTGTTGCTGGCCGCCTGCCAGCACCTGCCCCCATTGCTGTCCCCGGCCTCCTGAGCAGCGCCCCCACGGAGTGCCAGCTGCGTTCCGTGAGCCCGGCACTTCTCTTGAGTGCCGGGCTCTTTTGCCGGCACTCTGATCCCTGGTGGCCCAGCTGGGCCCCGGGTCGCGCTGCGCTAGGCCCCACCCCTTTAATAAGGGGAGGAAGGCCTGCAGTACTGTGGCGCGACGTGCCGCAGCGCCCCAAGAGGGAGGCAGGGTGCTTCCAGTAGCACCCCGCCTCCCTGTTGGGGTGCTGCCGGTGAACTTCGGCAGCGGGGGTGCTGCTTTTAGCGCCCCAGCGAAGTTAGCACTCCAAAGGGGGCGTGACCCAATTTTTCCCCCTTAGAGTTCACCAATGGCTTCCCCGCTGCTTGGGGATCACGTCAGGTAAGGAGGTCAGGTGTTGTGTCAGCATGGGATGATTTCTAAAGTTGACAGCTGCAAGTGGTCTATAAAATCTCCCATTTCATCGGTCTTCACTTTGCAAGGTTAGAAGCTGTTGCTTACTGCATTTGGAAGACAAGTTGAGCTTTATGCAGCTTGCAAGTGTTTGGAGCAAACTCTGTATCCAGTGTCACCTCATTGGACCAACGTCTCTCACCACTGACAGATCGCTTCTGTCATCTCAAGTTCACCTGCCATCTATTCCATCAGTATCGGTGCCCTTGAAAAAATCTCACCTTGGTCCTCAGAATCCCACCATGATCAGCCCCAACACCAGCAGCACCAGGCACACCAGCAGCACCAACAACAACACCAACCTTCTCCGCAATAAGCTGATGCTGCACAGGACAGAAAGCATCAGCTCCTGACCATATTGCTGCCCAGGACGCCAGGGATGGCCTCACCATGGCCAGATTTACTTCACTTGATGCTGTACACCCTGGCTGCCACATGATGCACCAAGTTGGCACCACCCCACACCAACACCATAAAGCATCCCTACAATGCCCAAGCCATTCCTTTTACACTCATCACCATTGTGGGGGATACTGTTATGTCTCACCATTCACTGCAACTCACTAAGCCACTTCCAAAGGTGCACACAAATCTGTCCAAGAACGCAAAGTGTTGAAAATAAAGATTTCAATGCTTGTCACCGCATTAACAGAAACTTCACATGAACATTGGTTAAAACACTCAAGTGCCTACCCTTTTGTGTTGTTAGTTGATATGATTGGACTAGGATGAGGCTGAGTGTGAGGGGTGGCTAATGAGATGAGGAAGTGATAATGTAGATAGAGAGGGATGGGTGGAGATGCAAGGTAAGTTGGTGTGAGTAAAGATGTGAGGAGTAGGGTAGGGAAGGCAGAGTGATGGGGATGTGATGGGTGGCACAGCAGGATGAGGCTAAGTGTGCATTTGTACTAACGTTTCGTGATCTACTGAGATCATTGAAAGGTTTGCGCCACTGCAGCCTGGTCCTCCTGATGACATCCCTGCTTGTGTCCTCCTGTGCACTGTGCAACCAGACTGCGTTGATCTCCTGGGGAGGTCTCTTCCGCCCATTGGAAGGGAAGAGAACCTCCCTGCATGCTGTGACTCCCTCCATAAGCATACGGGAGAGCCTGGGTGCAGCTCTGCACCTCTGTGCAGTGCTTGTCAGTGTTTGCTGCACCTCAATGCTGTAGAACACTGACAGCACAACTGTCAAAATCAATTTGCGCATGGTCCCTTTAAGGAAACCAGCTGATGACGCGTCATCAAGTGACGACATCAGACCCGCTTCCTTCAATTGGCCGACAAACACGCTGGGCGGGCTTAACAAGCCCAATCAGTGTAAAATTCTTTTCACAGAGCGGGATGGAGCCAGCAGCGGGGTCGCACCCCACCACCGACCCCGGTCGCCCCGGACCTGCGTCAGTAGGCGAAATTGCGGCCTAATATTTTTGACTGCAGATCTTTGTCATTATAATGTTTCAAAACCACAAAAATATAAATAATTAGTTTCAGCGTGGAGCAAAGTATACTTTGGTGGGAAAGTTCTACGAGCTTCTTTCCCATCTTGTTTACTGATTATTTGATTATGATCTCATGTTTTGAACCGGAATCCAGATTCCACATTATTTGATGGTTATTTATGTAGCTTCTCATTTGCTGGGTCAAAAAGACAGAAAACTCAAATGCCTAGAAACATTTCATGATTAAAAAAAAAATCTTATGGAACAAACCCTCTGAGGACTTCAGTGTTGTTGGATTTATTTTATTCACAGAAACAGCCACTATGCTCATTATCAATTGAAGAACTGGGAAGCTGCGCTCAAGTCTGCTGGAAAATAGGGGGGAAATTTGTGTGCGCCAACAGAATTGCCGGTGTCACCGGCAACTTGAGATAACGGCCGCTGCAAATGGTTGCAGCACTACCGTTGAAAAATTCATGCTGAGGGTTGGTGATGTGGAGCGCAGTGCTAACTTACCGTGCAACGCCCTCCTGGTGGCATTAAGGGAAGCCTCCGACCCGGAGTTCCCGTCCATAGTTGGTGCTGCTGCTTCTTGCAGCCTGTAGGAGCAAGGATGTGGAGTTCGCAAGGCATTGTGGGCAATTAAAGGGACTATGAATTAAAGGGGCAATGCATTCAGAAGTAATAAATTTACAATGCAGTGAAAAATACAGCTTCCAGCCCTTACTGCCTTTCAATAAAAAAATTACCATTAAAAGGAAGTCCCAAATGGAATTCTTCAACACTTAAAGCTGAATTCCCTTCTGAACTGCAAAAAATGGAAAAAGTGCTTCACTACTAACACCAAAGGCTCAGCAAGCCAGGGAAGGAGCACCCAGGGTCTCGCATACAGCACTCCAGCTTTGTGCAGGGGGTCAACACTGCAAGACAGGCCCTCTACCCACAGGGACCAGGAGGCCCTCCAGAAAGAACGATGTGGGAGTACATCACCGAGGCCATCACTGCCAGCAGTGTCACCCCCACCACCTGGCTCCAGTGCCCAAAGAAGCTTCATCACCTCAGACCAGTGGTCAAGGTCAGTGAATGCATCTTCAAAAGATATCTCCTACCAACTGCATCACTAGCCTCACACACTGCCCAATGCACGACTCCCCACCCCCCACCAATCACTCACCTACCAACAATCTGTACCAATCATGAGGTACACCTCCCCTTCCTAGCCTCACCTCACCCCCTTAGAGGAGACGGTGCTGGCCATTCTTGGCAGGGGCATAGCTGAGCCCTTGGCCAGCAGCAGGGCTGAAAGGATATAAGATGCTGATATCCTTATACGTTATCCTCCTTCTCTCATGCACTTCTTGCTTTCCCACCCTTCCCTCACCACAACTGCACCTTTATGCCTTCCTCAATTCACACACCCAAGAAATGCAGCCTGCCCAGCCAATGGGTGACCAAGAAGAGAGAGAGGAGAGTGAAGAAGAAGAAGAAGAAGAAGAAGAAGAAGAAGAAGATTGATTTGACACTCCCAGCAATCAGCTCCTCAAGGTCGGCCAACAAGGCCATTTGCAGTGTCCCCCACTGAAAGTCAGCAGCCTTCCACCAGCCATATTGCAGCCACTGGGGTAGCACTGCATGACATCAGTAGGATAGGCAAAGGCACATACAAGACACTCACTAAGAGAATGCATAAGAGTGATGAGTTGATTTCTTGATGTCATATTGGATGGATAGATATATAAAGATGGATTGGAAAGTTTGTTTTGTGGTGGCTTTTATTTCAGCATTGTGGCCAAGAGGACACTATGATAGTCAATAACAGAGGGAAGGTAAGGTGTGGGACTAATGTTGAAAGGGGAATTGGGGTTGTGGTCACTGGGACAGCAGGCGGATGATTCAATCCCAGATATCCCGGCCACAAATGGGCTGTCTGGGATGCATCCTTCCGTCTGCTTCCTCCTCTTCTGTGTCTTCCTCTTCCCTCTGCGAGCAGATGCTGTAAATCTGAAATGCCAGCATAAAATGCTGGAAATACTCAGCAGTTCATGCAGCATCTCGACCTGAGACATGAACTCTGCTTCTCTCAGATGTTGCCTGACCTGTTGAGTATATGCAGCATTTTCTGTTTTCTCAGAGGCCTTCCTTTACCATCCAAGGCCTTGCAAGCATCCAGCAGCACTCCCTACACACTTTAAAAACTTTTAACAATTATTGCAGCAAGCCACTACTTCAGTAAAATCAAAAAACCCAGTCCAAAAGCTTAAATGCAAACTTACCTGAAAAATGTGTGTGACCCTTTAAGAGGTGCTGCCAGCACCTTTGTCAGTCTCTTTGCCTGCTGGGTTTCCTTGGCATGGTTATGACCCAGCGCTGAACTCAGCGCTACGGTCGAAGTTGGCTGTGGTGATGTTAATGCGGTGTGACATCACCAATCCACCTTTTTTTTTGTAGGGCATTAATACTTAACTGGCAGCACTATGGGGAGGACCAAAATGGAGGACGCTTCGGGACCCGCCACCAGCTGGCGAAAGAGCGTCAGCCACTGCTCTTTCTCCATTTTTTGACAGTAACGGCTGACGTAAAGCCCCCGAATTTTTCGCCCATAGTCTTCAAGAGCTATACTGAATTTTACACGGATAATTTTAGATAAGGTAAATAAGACATTAGCTTCTTATCGTCAGGATGGAAAAAAAAGGAAAATTATGAGGACAGGTTACATAAACTTGGTTCATCTTCCCTTGAGTCTAGGAAGCTGAGGGGTGATCTGATTGAGGTGTTTAAAATGATAAAGTGATTCTATAGGGTCGATACAGAAAACTTACTTTCTCTGGTGGTGGAATAGAGAATAAGAGGGCACAATCTTAAAATTAGGACGAGGCCTTTTAGGAGTGAAATCAGGAAGCGATTTTCATACAAAGGGTAGTGAAAATCTGGAACTCTCTCCCCCAAAAAACTGTTGATGTTAGGTCAATTGAAATTTTCAAGACTGATATAGATAAGATTTTTGTTAGGGAAGGGTATCAAGGGATATGGATGAAAGGTAGGTAAATGGAGTTGAGGTACAGATCAACCATGATCTTGACTGAATGGTGGAACAGGTCTGAGGGACTGAATGGCCTACTCCTGTTCCTGTGGTTTTTCAGGAGAAGTAGGACCTCCCCGCAGCTAATTTATGAAGGAAGTAGCTGAGCCCTAAAGACCAGAATGAACCCAGATTCAGATTGACAATTGGTGAGTTGGGATTAATAACAGGAGCAGTAGATGGTAACTTTGATTACATCAGTAGATAGGCAGGAAAGTGGAGTTGAGGTCGATGATCAGCCATGATCTTATTGAATGGCGGAGCAGGCTCGAGGGGCCGTATGGCCTACTCCTGCTCTTAATTCTTATGTTCTTATGCTCTCAGTTTCAGTTTCAACACTGTTGGATTTCACAGCTGCGTTGTCCGTTATCCTTGTTGCCAACTGTTATGTCCAATAAACACTTATATTGGTGTGATAATCTATTGGCTTCTTTCATTTCAGACTCTTTGGAACATTTTGGATATAACATACAATGGCCCAGATTTTGCGGTGGGTAATGACGGTGAACTGTCAGCGTTTGCCGTCATTACCCCTCTGAAACTGACCATAACTTCAGAAATTAGCACATGTGCATCTACATGTGGAAACCCTGAAGTTGCAGTCAGTCATTCACTGCTCCACCATTGGCTGCGCTGTGGAACTCCCCATTGCTGACAATCAGTGAAATCAGTTGAACTGACAAAAACTTAGGGGGAAAAATTGAGTCACGCCCCCTTTGGGGCGCTAACTTCGCCAGGGCGCTACTTTTAGCGCCCCGAGAAAATTAGCACCCCCGCAGCCGATTTTCCCAGGTAGCACCCCGAGAGGGAGGAGGAGTGCTACTGGAAGCGCCCCGCGTCCCTCTTGGGGCGCTGCGAGACAATATCTTAGGACACTAACGGAGGCGCAAAGCAACTGAATTTTTCCCCCTTAAACTTTTCTGATCTAATATCCCATTAAAAAGTTAAGCCTTCTTAGAATAGGTGTAACTGGTGTTTTAACAGGATATTGACTGCTGAACAACAGTTCTGACCCTGAAAAACAAATTTTATATTTGTGGAATGTCAAATTTCTCCATTATGATAGAAAATTACTAGATTTTTAAAATAATAAAAAAAATATTTTTTTATATTATTTTAAGTTTGTTAATGATTTTCAGCTTCTATCTTAACCCCATGTCTCTGTAAAATTTTTAAAAAGTGAATTGAATCAATGCTTTTTATTTCCTGGTTTGATGTCTGTGTGAATTCTTCAATGTGATTGGATGCTTAGACAGCTTGATGACATCACTGCTGCATCAAATTAATGTCGAGAAAGCTTAAATTTTTGCCACAGAGATTGCGAGATCGTTGTGGGCAACTTTCTTCGTGGTCAGCGGCGATCGGCGTCAATTCATCGCTGACCGCAAATGCCAGGCCAATATGAGTGGCGACTCTGGAGTGCAATTGCTGCTGTATGCTTGCTCCCATCAGGGAGGCGCTCTAGTGTTCAATTACCAATATGCAAGTATAATATCTATCTAACAGTAATTTCCAGCCTTATATTTTCAAAAAGGATTTTCTAGTTGGCAGTGTAAAATGGCAAGTTAGAGGGTCAAATTCTGTGCCAAACAGTAATGAGATACAGGAGCATCCTGCAGTTTCCATTTGGTTAGTTCTCAGTTTCAGCTGTGCAGAACCCAGAGAATTCTCGACAGAGAGAGGAAATAATGGAGGACAGGTTCTGTCACATACCTTCTAATGGTTGGTTATAAAACAGTATTGGCAGAGACAAATAACCACAGCCACCATATGTTGTAGAACATCATCTTCAATCAGCCAAAAGTAAAATCATCTCAGACTTACAGATGGCTGGAGGCTTTCAGTAATTTGGAAATAAGTCAGATTCCCACAGCTATGTTAATCTGCTTCCTTGCTTAAAAATCAGCATTGGTACTAAACAGAAGACAGCAAAAAAAAGTAGACTCAAAGCACAAAGGTCTTTGGATGTGAATTAAAACTGACATTGTGCCACTGGGACACCAGTAATATTAGCCAGTCAGCTGTGCCTAGATGCATAAAGTAATGCTTACGAGAGCAGGCAATTCAACGTCACAGTGGCAGGAAGGTTCCAATGACTCAGGGATTTCACCCACATGCCCCTACCTGCTCCCTTATTCAATACGACTGCTTACGTCAACAGGAAAGAATTCTATTCTCTCAAAGCATGACCAGCAGCTCTGCACTACGCAAGTAAATGCTTGCATACGATGAGAAAATCCAGGCTTTCATGCCGGGCACCCGGTATGCCCTGGGATGGAGAGCTGGGACGGAAACTGGCCCCATTGCTGTAACCAACTGCGACATTCGATCCAGAGAACTTCAGCTTTTTTAGGTATGAGTTCCAATTTCTTAAACATCAAAAAATAGACATACAGTAGCTGCGTAAAGCTTTGATGCAATTGAAAAAGATCAAACTAGTAATGTTAATGGGCGAATAGTTAAGTATCAGACTGGCACTTCAGGGATTTTATGCCCAGCAGTGAGCCTCACTTGCCAAGAGCACGTATCAGAAATCTGGGTGCGCTGTGCATGATTTTCTAACCATTAATTTAAATGTTACGAAAATCATGTACAGCACATGGCATAATTTACAATATGTGGTCCCAAAAGGTTAGCCTCCCCTTTAAATTAAAGCCTCTGCTAACTAGTACCAAATCACTACAAAAGATATATTAATTGCAATTTTCCCATCACAAGAGTTGGGAATGATGCTTCTACCAGTATTTGTTGCTTTTGCCCAATTGATAGCGGTAATCACATGACACTGGAATGTACAGGGATGATTCCATGATCCTGCACTCCCAATGAGGAATGACACTTCAGTGTTGCAGCTCTATCGCCAGCTTCTTCGCTGGGTGTGTGCTTTCATTGGATCTCCCCTGATGTGATTTACTTAGGACTGAGCAATAGAGAGTGGGCGATTTTGACCATACCCGCACTCCTCCTCAAAGGAAACTGTTCCAAATGTGGACATCAGTATTCAGACCAACACTTAAAAGAGTCTTGGAAATATCATGAGATATTGCTACTAGAAAAACACAAAACAGAAGCAAGAGCTTTAAAGGCGGATAGTGGGTTTCAGTTGGTTTGCTTGAGTCAGAAAACTTTATCAGTCATAATCCAGGATCATTTGACAGAGAGGGGAGGCCCAGGAAGACCAAAGGAGTAATTTAGTTGATAAACAATCTGGAGACATTCTGAATGAATATTAATTCCATAGAAAGGCAATGATTTGGAATTCAGGGAGTGGAAGTTAAATGTGGAGCCTTTCTCAAACAGATGCTTAAATCTAATATTTGGTAAGAAACCATGGCACCGGAAATCCGTGGCTGTCTGGAAGACTCCCAACGTAACATTGGTGGAAACTAGGCCGGGTCAGTTATGAATATGCTGGATCCCGGCCTTGCAGCCAAGTTTCATGGATGGCCTGTGGGCATGGAGTCTCCTCCTGCTCCTTACTATTGACATAAGGGGAGGGTGGCGACTCCGAAAATTGGAGGTCCCATTTCCCGGGCCTTCTTTGGGGCCCAATGTGTGGTTGTTACAGATAAGCCTGGTGTGACCAGATGCACAGGCTGATCAAACGGCAGATGTGAAGCCCATCTTGGGGTGCAGGCCAGGATTATGGCCCCAGAACCTACTCCTCAGCCTAGGATTCTTCAGTCAAATTTTCCTTCCTCTTCCGCGGAAGGGTGGGAGAGAGGCCAGGTGGAGGTGACCTGATACACCCCAATTCACTGAAGACACTTAAATCTCAGGACCTCCCAACTCTGTGAACTTTTGTGGGATAAGTAGGCGGAGTTCTATAGTGGGCACATCTCAGCACCTACACTGAGATGCAACCCCCTGTGAATTTCCAGGCACCATGTGTTTTTTTAAAGTTATCAATTATCTAACCAGTTTTTTTTTCTTGTACCAACTTTGATATAGCATGGTCAATTATTAAAGGATATCGGTGGACTCATATCTGCCAACCTAGAAAACTAGGAAAACCTAACCAACAGCACCAAGAAAGCCAAAACAGCTCCCAAAGTTGACACCTCAAAGATGGTCCTGCTGATAAACCTATGAGATGTGAAAACAGTAGTTAGCCTGGCTCTAGCCATTCAACAACACCTTGCATTTATATAGCACCCTTAATGTAGAAAAACATCCCAACCAAAGAATTCCTTCACTTGTATTGGAGGAAAAAAAGCATAAATGCCTGAAAGCTGAACAGGGGAATCCAAATGTTGAAGATGTAAAATTGATGGTGCATTTCTAGGGGTATTTGGGCGCATGCTGCACGAAAAATGAGCAATAGCCACTTAGGTGAGGTATTAAAAGGCTACCAGCACCCATGGATCTAAACCCCAGCAAGAGGTCAATGGAAGTGTGCAGGTGAGTTCAGTATGTTTTTCCCAGTGTTTCCCTTTCTGAAAATTCGTCTTGGGCGGTGGTGCAAAACAGACTATAGCAGAAAAGAAAATCGGGCAGAGTGTAAAACGAGCTGTCGATTCACTATCGCCCATTTTGCACTACCACCCAAGATGAATTTCACCCCCAGCATTTTCCACTTCCTAAAACTGTGTTCTCAGTGGGCGGAGGAAGTGAGGTGGATGACCACTGGGTGTGAGTGTCTGCTTTTAGAGATGTAGGTGGTCCAGTATCTCCTTATGCTGGGTCAGTCGGTGGCCCTGCACCTACAGGGACTACAGGTATTGCCATGTTAACTGCTTGGGCAGCATGGAATCTGGCACATCTGGAGTCATTTGAGCAGATGTGGTGTTACCCTGAGAGAAATCGCCATCATCCGTGCCATTCCCCTACTGCTGGCTACTCCCTCAGCACAGCCAGATAATCTGCAAAACAATAGTGATTTCATTGGCTTTGAGACATCCTAGGGATGGGAAAGGTATAAGTTCTTTCTTTATTTCTTGGGCAGATCCAGCAGGCTTGTTAAGAGGCAATTTTACATTCAGATTTTTACCCCTAACAAATGCTCAAGGCGCCAGTTAGTGCTAATTGCTTTTCCTGACATTTTGCAGGCCCTTGTCAGTATTAAGTGCTTCCATTGACTGACACTTGGCCTTAACCACTGATTATTTCTTCTTCTGACATGTTCCAGGCCTTGGATGATATGGACTGCTTTGCCTGACTGACACTTGAGGCCCTCGCCAATGCTGACTACTTCCTCTGGCGACAGATGTTCCAGGCCTTCACTAATGCTGACTGCTTCCTCTGACAAATGCTGCAGACTCCAGCTAATGCTCAGCAATTCCCTAATGGGTGCTCCAGGCCCCAGTTAGTGCTGACTGTTTCCCCTGACATGTTCCAGGTGCTGTTGATGTAAACGCTCTGGGCTTTAATCAATGCTGATTGTTTTCTGTACTGATGCATGCTCAAGCCTTTGGTTGATGCTGACTTCTTCCTCTGATGCATGTTCCAACTCTCAGCTCTGCCAGCTTCCTCTAGTGATGGATGTTTTAAGCCCCAGCTGCTCGAGGCTTTGTAGCGTTGACTATTTTTCCCGTTCCAGGTCAACATTACCACTGAATACATCTTTTGATGGGCAGTCCAGGCTCTGGTCGATGCCAACCACTTCACCTGACTAAGAGTGTAGGCTTCAATAAATGCTGACTGGTTCCTCTGGGTAGCTACGTAAGATCAAGACTGACTGGAAGATCCCATGACTCTAGGCTAGGAGCAGAGGAGTTCCATGACTAGCCTTTCTTAATTCAACTTTACTGTGGTTTAAGCTTGAGCTAGTTTGTTAAACATTTTCACATAGAGCATTCATAACAATTCATTACAAAAACAACCTTGACAACATTACTGGGTATGGTAGTGTATTGGTTATGTTACTAGACTAATATTCCAGAGAACATGCGTTCAAATCCCACCATGGCAGTTTGAAAATTTGAATTCAGTTTAAAAAATCTGGAAAAGAGCTGCTATCCGTAAATGTGACTGTGAAGCTATTGGATTGTCGTAATAACCCAACCGGTTCACTAATGTCCTTTAGGGAAGGAAACCTGCTAATCTTACCTGGTCTGGTCTATATGTGACTCCAGTCTCACACCAGCATGGTTGACTCTGAGGTGGTCTAGCAAGTTGCAAGCAGTTGTATCAAACTGCTAGTGGTTCAAGAGGAAGGCACACCTTGGAATGGCCTATGAATGAATACAACAAAGAACAGGCAAAGCTGGTGACCTCAATATCTGCCTCTTTGGTGACCCAGAACTTGAGAAGATAGGTCGCTACGTCACTCCCAGGTAGGTTTGCCAGGGCTTGCAGAAATGGTGAGGGGCATCTTGGCAGTTGTGACCAAACAGGCTGTGCTGCCATTCATTCTGTAATGAATGGCAGCACAGACATGCTATGATTATGGTGCTTATAAAGAAACTTCCAACAGAATGGTTAGTCAGGAAACAGGGTCATTGATTGGCTATAATTTTCTTTTATGGACAGCTTAGTACTGGGGTTTCCAATGATGGGATTACATTGGTCTTCATATACTTAGTTTGACAGTGAGTCTTAATTTTTAAGCTCTGTGATTTAAGATTGTATTGAGCAACTAGGTCAGCTTGAAGCTGTGACATGTGTCACAGCATGAGAAGTGTGCTTCTGTTTCGAAATCTTTGTTTAGAGAGAAAGTAGCAAGAAGCATAGCAAAGTGTACCGTTCACTGTTTATACTATATACTTATCTGTTTTATGCAAATAAGTATGAGTCTTGGTCCAACAGAGTGTACATGCAGTCCATTTTTAGTAAAGAGAATCACATGGTGCCACACGATATATTCCAGTAGCTGATATACAAAGTAAGGCTTCCTTGTTACAATCCTTGGGTCTTGCTATTGTTTACCTACACATTAGGCAGATAACAGTACACTCTAGATCATAGGGGATGTAGGGGAGTGGCTGGTGACGCTGAACCCAAGAAAAATGAAAAAGTACCCCATACCGCAAAATGAACTGAGTTTTTAAGAGAGAGATAGCTATTTACTTGGGAAGTCAGGGTATTAAGGATACAGAAAAATGGCAAGACATTGGGATTAAAAAGACAGAGCTACCATTGCAAACAACAACAATGGAGCATGCTTGAATGGCCTCCCGCCCACCCCCACCTCCGTTCCTATTTACCAAGTCTATCTTTCATACTGGTTTCTATTATCAATTTCTGTTGCCATTTTTATGATTTAAAAAAAACTCCTACCTGTACATGTTTATGAGAATCTGAAAATAGCCAAACATTTTTTGCTAATTCACCAAAAAGGCAATGGTAACTGAAGCATTTCCAAGAGTTATCCCAAACCAGAAGAGCTGAAGAACAGTGGAAACATGAAAAAGGAGTTCTGACAATACAATTGTTCACAGGCACTCAGAGAAGACAAGATGTGTAAATGAAGGGTCCCTTGGCAGTCAGCAAGTCGAGCTAAAATTAACGATGGAGGATGGTTTCGGACCATCACAAATACAATCTTTTGTGGTTAAAATGATACAAGTTGGAGAAAAAGGCATGGCTGGGAGATCATCAGATGCTCGAATCAGACTGCCTACACTCACTATTTTCTACCAACCGTATCTGTAGCCCTTTGTGCACTTACCATGAAGAACTAGCTCCACAGGCTTAGGGTCAGCACGGAGCTAGTTGCAGACCTATGCCATCTGCAGTTTAGAGACATCACTGCTAGTTATAGTAAACATCACTTCCTCCCTCAATATTTTTATCTCTACCTACTTCTAGGCTTCATCTGCAGCATCAGACAATATGCTGGCCACACATGCAGCAAATGGTTGAGTGATGCATAGGTAAGTATGGCGAGCACTTGCTGCCCTTTTCCACTTAATAGCAAAAGCGCCGTGACACAGCTTCCCAATTTCAGCACACTGCTGCATTCCCAACATTGAGGGGTCTTTCTGATGCTTATCTTGTGGCTCATTTAGTGTGTCAGTAAGTGACTGTACATCGTTCAGGTAGGTTGTGTTACAATAATTTTATTCATGAAACCCTTTTCAGATGAGATTGTGCCAAGGGTCTCCAGCTATAAATTGCAGATTAAATGTGTGTTCTGGAGTACGGGCGTGATAAGCAATGAAAGAGCTGCAAGGTTGTGTGTGGGCTTGGCCTGGCCCAGCTGTAAATCTGAAACGTACTTATCTGAATAAGACTAGGCAACACTTTGTGGCATGGATACTTGGACTATCTATCTGGTAAAAGATACTGTTGGTTAGTTTTACCTTGGCAGTTCCCTTAGGGTGTGCCATCCTTTCCATTTTTCCCATGTAATGTGGGTAGTGTATACAGTGTAAAGTCCTGACTACCGCCTCCTGCTGGTCATGCTGCACTGCTGTCCTCTGCATAGGATGTCTTGGAGTGCCAGTCAGGGCATCCCTACTTGTACCCAGCAGTTCCACTTCATTTGCCATGAAACAAGGGGTTCAGCTGCTGCACTGCTCCATCACATGTCCACAGATTCATTTCTTGCCTGCAGATTTATTTTGCTTTTTACTAAACGCTTTTCTTTTTGATAAATACAACTTTTTGAAAGACTGAAATGTACTTTTAAATTATTTCCAGCCTTTGTAAATGTTGCAAGAATATTCACCCACCCAATACAGCTGCTTACCTTTAAGTGGGCATGTCCCTCTAAATTTTAGCTGCAGCTCTCTAAGATCTGGACATGAGAAGAAGTTACAAAACTTCTCATAGACTAACAACTTCATTAGAGAAGGCATATGACTGGTGTGAGGAATTGGCTGGAAAATGAGTTCCAGAAAATCATGCAGTGTAGTCTTATTGTCGTCTACTCCTGCCTGCGCTTCATTCATTGGCCACATGTGCTCCACTCGGGCATCTCACTCTCTGACAGACATTGGGGGAGAAATTCAGTATTGCCCCGTTTGGGGCGCAATTATCGGCCGGGCACAAAGTTTAGCGCCTGGTGCTAATTATCGCCTCCGACTGCAAACTTGGCTTGTATCGTCCCTGGAGGTGATTGGAGCACTAAATCAGGCGCTTCACACCTGTCTTAAGGCGCTAACGCCGAGGAGCGAGGCGCTACCACAGAGCGCTGGTGAAGCTCATGTGATGTCAGTCAACAATAGAACACAGATACACTGGCACTGTCCAGTTCTTAAAGGGGAGGGTTGATCTTGCTCTCCATCCACACCCTGCTCATTGCAGCCTTGAATCTCGGCCTGGAGAGACCTGTACATCAATTCTGCTGGAAAGAACAATGGAGAGGCCCAGGGAAAGAGCTCAGAGTGCAGCCCCCATGGTCTCTTCTAAATCGATGCAATGAAGGTCAAATCAAAATGAACCTGCAAAGTGCTGCTCAGTACCCAAAACTCCTTCACACAGCGTTGAATCTCTCCAGAAGTCTCTCTCTCTCTCTCAGAATGCGTGGTGCAAAAATGTCGCAGACAAAAAAAGGCAGGAAGCGGTCGCCTTTAAATAGCGCTCGCCCAGTCCCTTCCCGACTGCAAAACGCTCCCCTCAACCTGTTGTTGCTAGCGGTAGGCGGTACGGCAGGGGGCGCCACTCAATATCCAGTCCGGGGCGCTACCGGGGCGCTGCACGCTCGACTGCCATCACGATCTGCGGGCGCAGGAGATCGTGGCAGTAGTGTTTAGCGCCGCTGCAAAATGTCTGGTCAATTTCGCGAGCGGCGAAAACATCGCCGCGCCCGGGTGCTAGTTGCTTTGCGCCCCATTAGCGCTCTGTTAGGGCACTAACGGGAGGTGCAAAGCAACCGAATTTTTCCTCCATTAGTCCTGCCTGCCAGTTACTCCCCATCCTGGCTCGAACCTGCACTCCAACTTGCTGCTCACTTGGCCTTCACACAAAGCTTCAAGAGAAGTACTGATTTATTTTTTTGAAAAGTAACTGTTCTGTGTTGTACTGACACGATTTAGTGGGTGGGAAATGAATATAAATAAATACACAATGGTGAACACAAAACAGGACAGGGGCGTGATCCAGATCTGTAAAATGCTGAAAGACATTAACAATGGGGATATAACCAGATTATTACATTTATGACAAAAGCAAAATACTACGGATGCTGGAAATCTGAAATAATAACAAAATGCTGGAAATACTCAGCAGGTCAGGCAGTATCTGTGGAAAGAGAAACAGAGTTAACGTTTCAGGTCGATGACTCTTCGTCAGAATTGGAAAAAGTTGGAGATGGAACAGGTTTGTAAGCAAGTGCAGGGGCAGGGAGAGGGGGGAGGAAAGAACAAAAGGGAAGGTCTGTGATAGGATGGAAGGTAGGAGAGATTAAGAGACATTAAGGGAGATTAAGAGATAGTGCAAGGCAAAAGGAGATGGTAATGGGACAAGTTAAGAAACAAAAGATGGCTCTAGATGAAGTGTAAATGGCACTGGCAGAATGAAAGACAGCTGCCATGTGGGAGAGAGAAAAAATATATAAATGGAAAAAAAAGGATAGGGGTAGAGGTTATGGTCTGAAATAGTTGAACTCTATGATGAGTCCAGAAGGCTGTAAAGTGCCTGATCGAAAGATGAGGTGCTGTTCCTCGAGCTTACGTTGAGCTTCGTTGGAACAGTGTAAAAGGCCGAGGACGGTGAGGTCTGAGTGGGCGTGGAGCGGAGAATTAAAGTGACAGGCGACCGGAAGCTCAGGGTCACCCTTACGGACTGAACGGAGGTGTTCTGCAAAGCGGTCACCCAATCCGTGTTTGGTCTCCTCAATGTAGAGGAGACCGCATCATGAGCAGCGGATACTAAATTGCAAGAAGTACAAGTAAATCGTTGTTTCACCTGGAAGGAATGTTTGGGGCCCTGGACAGTGGGAAGGGTGGAGGTAAAAGGGCATGTGTTGCATCTCCTGTGCTTGCACGGGAAGGTGCCGGGCGAAGGGGAAGGGGTGTTGGGGATGATAGAGGAGTGGACCAGGGTGTCGCGGAGGGAGCGGTCTTTTGTTTCTTAACTTGTCCCATTACCATCTCCTTTTGCCTTGCACCATCTCTTAATCTCTCTTAATATCTCTTAATCTCTCTTGCTTTCCATCCTATCACAGACCTTCCCTTTTGTTCTTTCCTCCCCTCCCGCCGCTCCCTGCCCCTACACTTGCTTAAAAACCTGTTCCATCTCCAGTTTTTTCCAGTTCTGACGAAGGGTCATCGACCTGAAACGTTAACTCTGTTTCTATCTCCACAGATGCTGCCTGACTTGCTGAGTATTTCCAGCATTTTCTGTTTTTATTACATTTATGATATGGTTGCTAGAGGACATGAACACCAGAACCAACAATAGTCCAGCAACACTGGAAAGGGGACAATAGGGAATATGTGGAATTTAAAGTAGCTAAGTTGATTTTGAATAGCTCCTTTAAAAATAGTTGGCTGACTGATTGAAGATCATCGGGGTTAAATTGGACAACCCCCGAAAATGGGCGCAGGGATCGCGATGCATGATAAACCCGCACCCTTTGATTGCACTTCAGGCACGACATCAAATTCATGCTGCCTGGTCATTTCCATGATTGCTGCGTGCAGCCAGCACTACCCTGCGCTGTTCATTAGCTGCACGTATCAGCAGGGGGCCTGATATCGCAAGTGCCTAGCGCTACTTAAAGGCAGTCTGCACCTCTAAAAGGGGAGATGCATTGTGGCTGCTGGAGGTGCTGAGAGTATTTTTAAAAGTGTGCTGTGGAAGATTCAACAATGGCTGACCATGGTAGAGATCATGCACCAAGGTTTATAGATACTGCACTGGAGGTCTTGGTGGAAGAGATGGAAAGGAGGAGAGATATCCTGTATCCTCAGGGGGGGCAGGTGGCCCTCCAGACACGTGCTCAGGAGGCAGTGGGAAGAGATAGCGGCGGAGGTCAATGGAAGGAGTATAGCTGCAAGAACCTCGATGCAGTGCATGAAGAAGTTTAAAGATGTCACACAAGTTGTCAAGGTCAGTGAGTTTATCTTCAAATATCCTACCAATTGCACCACTAGCCTCATCCACTGCTCAATTCACTACACCCCCATCACTCACCTATGAATCATCTCCATCAATCAGGACTCAACCCTACCATTCATATGTTTTCCTTCACCCTCATACACTTAGCAGTATTGCAAGCCTCGCACCCACAGCTCACAGCTCGCGCACACTGGCAGCTATTCAACCGTGACAGCCACATCACCCAAACATATTGCACAACAGTCACTGACACACTTCCCTCTCTCTTGCAGGAGAAGGTGGTGCATAACAGGAGGCAGTGGGAAAGACTTAGAGGGGGAAAAGAGTGCCTGCATGTTTTAACCCCATGGAGGAGACAGTACTGGCCATCATGGGAAGAGGCATCTCTGAGGCTGTGGCTACCAGCGGGGCTGAAGCGATCGATGATGAGGGTATCGGCATACATAAGCCTCATTCTCTCATCCCACTTCTCCTTCATCCCTCAATCTCTTCTGACTGAGAAGCTGCAGAGGGTGTGAGCGTGCACTTCTTACTTTCTCCTTTTCCCTCACTACAACCCAAACCTTGCCCCTTTTTCATTTCAGATACTCAAGAACTGGAATCTGCCCAGGCAATGGAGGAAGAGGAAGAAGAAAGTGAAGATGAGCCACCATCACTCGCTCTCACAGTCGCAGCCACCAGCTCAGATATTGACACTGTGCATATTTAAAGGATAGGATAGAGGAGGGATATGCATATGGTGAGACATCAGGCGCAGGATCCACGACGGGGGGAAAGGGTAGCGCAGGTGCCAGCTCGCTGGAGGGCGAGGTCTACTAAAGAGGACTCAGATGAGGTCTTTGATGGGCCAGGCTACAGAAGGAGGGCGACGGGTGTACACTCCCAATTGCTTGGTGCACTGGAAAGCCTGCCACAAAGCCTGCGCTTTGTCAAGGAGCATGGAGGAGTCTGGCACCAACTTGGAACAGGGCTTTGCGCAGAGCTTGGAGTCCATCTTTTGTAACATGGGATGGGTGGTCACCTCCATCAGCACACCTGTCGAACCAACCATGATGCAGCATCTGATGGCCGGTGTCTCAGCTTCCATTGCAGCACAAGCAGCTGCCACTAAAAGTCTGGGTGCGGCAATGGAAGCTCAGACTGCTGTCATGCAAGCACTGACTGCTGCCATCATGGCTCTGGATACCAGTGTTTGAAGGTGTTTCCAGGATGTGACAGCACTCCAGCAATCTGTTCTCCAACAGATTACTAGGATTGCTGACGTGCTATGGAGGATGAACCTGCTGTCCTCTCTCAAGATGACAGCATTTGTTCTCCCACCCCTGCCACTCCGCCAGTGCCCTTGCTGTTTCCAGTCAACCAGCCAGTCCAGACTGCTGCAGCCCAGGCCGAGATGGTGCAGTCTGAAGCAGGCCCTTCTAGGCCCAGAGCTGCTCGAGGTCGCCCTCCAAGGACATCTGTATTCTTCTCAACTGAAGGTCAGCAGCCTTCCACCAGCCATGATGTAACCAGTGGGGAAGCACCTTGAAAAGCACTAGGAGGGGCAAAGGCACACGGATGAGGCACTAAGAGAATGCACAAGGGTGATTAGTTTATTTTTGTATGCCTTATGTCATGAATGAATTTATAAATTTGGATTGGAATGTGCATTTTGTTTTGGGTTTTATTTTTGCATTGTGGGAAAGAGGACGATGTGATGGTCAGTGACAGAGGGAAGGTAAGATGTGGGACTGTTGGTGAATGAGGAATCGGGGTTAAGGTTACTGGTATTGCTCATTCATTATTTGATCATGTAGAGCCCAGGCAGAAAAGGGATGTCTACAGAGCTGCCTCCCTTCCTCTTCCTGTCCCTCCACTTCCTCCTCCTTCACTTCCTCCTTCTGGTGCTCAGCTTCTTGCCTGATAGGTGGTGGCAAGGGTTGCTCCCTCATAATAGCCAGGTTGTGCAGCTTGCAGCTTACCACCACAAACCTTGATACCCACTCAGCTGAGTACTGCAGGGCTCCTCCAGAGTGGTCTAGGCAGCAGAAGTGTTGCTTGAGGACACCGATGGTCTGCTCTATAATGTTCCTTGTGGCAGCATGGCTCTCATTATATGCCTGCTGTGCACGTGTGCGTGGGTTCCGGACTATAGTCATGGGCCATGTCATGAGTGGATAACCCTTGGTGCCCAGTAGCCAGCCTTTGATTTGCCATAGTGGGTCAAATACAGCTGGCACAGAGGACTGCCACAGAATGAAGGAATCGTGGCTACTGCCAGGAGAATGGGCATTGACTTGCATGATACGCTGCCTGTGGTCGCACACCAGCTGCACATTGAGGGAGTGGAATCCCTTTTGGTTCAGGAAAATGGCAGAATTGACATGAGGCACACGCAAAGCAATCTGCATGCAGTCAATGGCACCCTGCACCATGGGGAAGCCTACAATCTGAGCAAAACCTTGTGCTCGCTCCGCCTGCTTGTCTCTGGTAAGTGGGAATGAGGTGAAGCTTTGATCAAGCGCCTCAATGACCTCCCTTATGCAGCAGTGTAGTGCAAACTGCAAGATGTTGCTTATATCTCCAGCGGCAGCCTGGAAGGAGTCAGACACATAAAAGTTCACAGTTCACACTTGGCAGCTACAGGCAATGCGGTTCTTGCCATGCTCTGAGGTTGGAGTTGTGGCTGCAGCAGTTGGCAGATTTCAGTCAAGACCTCTTTAATGAAACGCAGCCGTCTCAAGCATTGGTTGTTTCTGAAGTTCAGGTAAGAAAATTGCTCCCTAAACACCCTCTGCGTATATGGCTTCCTGCTGAGAGCCCTTCTTCCCCCTCCTCCTCCTCCCTCTTCTAGCAGCTTGTCCTGCTCTGTGTGGCCTCTGCTCATTCTCCCTGTCATGCTCAATTCCAAGAGGAAGGCCTACAAGGCCACCCATATCTGCAAGTAACTAGTTTCAGCACAAGACTTTAAGGAGGAAAAATTGAGTCACGCTCCCTTTGGGGCGCTAACTTTGCCTTAGCGCCCCGAAAAAATTAGCGCCCCCGCAGCCGAAATTCATTGGTAGCACCCTAAGAGGGAAGCGGGGTGCTACTGGAAGCGCCCCGCCTCCCTTTTGGGGCGCTGTGAGTGAATATCACAGCACTATGTGCCGCGGTACTGTAGGCCTTCTTCCCCATCTTAAAGGGGAGGGGCCTTGCGCAGCATGACCCGGGGCCCAGCTGGGCCACCAGGGATCGGAGTGCAGGCAAAAGAGCCCGGCACTCAAGGGAGGCTTCAGAGGAGGCCGGGGATGGCTGAGGGAGCAGGTGCTGGCAAGCAGCCAGCAACAAAAATGGCCGCCCGGCACCTTCCCTTTAATTAGCGCCGCCCCGGCTGCAGGTAGGCCCCCGTGACCCCATCGGACATAGCGTCCGGCGGTAAGTCAGGGGGCGCTACCGAAGATCGTGGCCAGGGCGCGAGCGGGGCGCTGCACTTACAGTTACCGCCACCACTAACCTCCCACTGAATTTTGCGGGAGGCGTTGGCGGTGCCGCGCCCGGGCGCAAGTTGCTTTGCACTAACGGGAGGCGCAAAGCCACCGAATTTTTAGGCATAAGTCTCCAAATAAATACTTCAGCACTAGCCCGACCATTCCCTGTAGACTATTGAAACTTTAGACAAATATGAAAAGCTCACCAAAACGCATAGAATTGCATCAACAGCCAGAAAAAATAATCCAGCAACTAACCTGTAAGTAGTTCATGATTTCTTTAAATAGCGCTGGTGGGAGGTCCTTCATGCCGTTTAACGTGTGTTCAGCTGTACAAGGTTAAAAGAGGATGTAGGCTGGAGCATGGAGCTCGAAAATGGCAGCGTTGGTGTCAAATCAGCATTGCACATTGATTGACGGCATGATCTGCCTGCTCTGCATGCTGTCAGCGATCATTAGGTACCGCGTGGAAACCTCTTTACAAATATGGCGTCCAGCGCACTTCCCGTCGGAAGTGTGCACGCATCGTGGACACCATTTTTGAACTTTAGGAGGCCTCATAGCGCCCAAAAAATGGGCGCTATAGAGCCCAATGTCTCCCCCCATATATTCACAGATATAAGAATAGTTATAGACCCTGAAATTCCTGAGAGCAGGGGCATTGCTGCCGTCTCCCCCACCCCCACCCTCCAGGTTGGCAGAATTTGGGGCACAAGATGGTTCCATCAGGTTTCTGTCCCATTTAACTTCCACCCAAAATTCTTGATATTCTCTTTTTGTAAATTTTATCTTGAGCTGAAAACTTGAAACAACTGGCTTGAAACAGCTAGATTCCTCTGGCAGATAAAAATCCCACTTCTGACATCCTTGAGGAAATATCTTAAATGTTACATCACTTGTCTCTTCACATGCTGCAAGCTTAAAAGTAAAATGTCTAAGAATCTGAATGCATTCACAGTGTCATCATTCATATGCTACATAACCATTATGTCAGTCCTTGAAGCAAGAAAATTACATAAGAACATCAGAAATAGGAGCAGGAATAGGCCACTTGGCCCCTCGAGCCTGCTCCACCATTCAATAAGGTCATGGCTGATCTTGGGCTCAAAGCCACTTCCCCGCCCGCTCCCCATAACCCTTCACTCCCTAATCTTGCAAAAATTTGTCTATCTCCACCTTAAATGTATTTAATGACCCAGCCTCCACAGCTCTCTGGGGCAGAGAATTCCACAGATTTACGACCCTCTGAGAGAGGAAATTCCTCCTCATCTCAGTTCTGAAAGGGCAACCCTTTATTCTAAAACTGTGCCCCCGCGTTCTAGATTTCCCCACGAGGGGAAACATCCTCTCTACATCTACCTTGTCGTGCCCCCTCAGTATCTTATATGTTTCAATAAGATCACCTCTCATTCTTCTAAATTCCAATGAGTATAGGCCCAGTCTGCTCAACCTTTCCTCATAAGTCAACCCCCTCATCTCTGGAATCAACTTAATGAATCGTCTCTGAACTGCCATCAATGCAAGTATATCCTTCCTTAAATAAGGAGACCAAAACTGTACGCAGTACTCAAGGTGTGGTCTCACCAATACCCTGTACAGTTGTAGCAGGACTTCCCTGCTTTTATACTCCAACGCCTTTGAAATAAAGGCCAATATTCCATTTGCCTTTTTGATTACTTGCTGTACCTGCATGCTAACTTTTTGTGTTTTATGCACAAGGACCCCCAGGTCCCTCTGAACTGTAGCATTTTGTAATCTCTCTCCATTTAAATAATAATTTGCTTTTTTATTTTTCCTGCCAAAGAGTATAACCTCGCACTTTCCCACATTATACTCCATCTGCCAAATGTTTGGCCACTCACTTAGTCTGTCTATATCCCTTTGCAGATTCTTTGAGTCCTCTGCACAACTTGCTTTCCCACCCATCTTTGTATCATCCGCAAACTTGGCTACATTACACTCGGTCCCTTCATCCAAGTCATTAATGTAGATTGTAAATAGGTGAGGCCCCAGCACCGATCCCTATGGCACCCCACTAGTTACCGTTTGCCAACCGGAAAATGACCCATTTATCCCAACTCTCTGTTTTCTGTTAGTTAGCCAATTCTCTATCCATGCTAATATATTACCCCCAACTCCGTGAGCTCTTATCTTATGCAGTAACCTTTTATGTGGCGCCTTTTGGAAATCCAAATACACCACATCCACTGGTTCACCTTTCAATCTTACTGCTATTTTTGTTTCTTAATATTATGCTTTATCTGATTTGCAATTTCATTTCAAAATGTTTGTTGTTGATGCTTTTACAAAATGGAAGTGAAAAAGTTTTCAGCGTGGCATTAACAGAAGTATAGGAACTATTGTAGTGCTTATATTGAAACATGTCCTAATTTAACTTCAGATTACAATAGTAGTGTCTGGCTTGTTCAATATAAGCACAGTCAAGGAGTTAAGTGAAAACTATGAGGGGAGTTTTATCTTCCCCTGCATAGCGGAAATTCGATGGGAGGGGACAGTTAAAATGGAGCGGGTGAACCGTCCCTGATCCATTGCAATTTTAAAATGCATGATTTTTCAGGCACATGAGCTGCCTGCCTATGTCAAGCAGGCATCTCATGCATTTATGGAAATCAGGGTCCTATTACGTCAATAGGAGCCCGGCGCCATCTTACCCAGGAAGTCAGCTGGGTGCTCGCAGCAGCCGCCCAGACAGCAAGAACCTGGTTAGACCACTGAAGAGGCCTTGTAAGGTAAGTTTAAAACTTTTCTTTGTGGAGCCAAGAGGAGCAGGAGTGCTCCTCCAGGCCCCACAAGGGAAAATGTAAGCCTCACCTGCACAGATTTCGCTCTTCCCCTGAACCATTGACACCCCAGAGCCCCTGAGCCCACACTTAAACCTCCAGGCTGTCCGAATTTCCGCCGCTTCCCACCAATGTCCCAGATGTTTTGGTTGGGAGGTTGGCCAGTGGCATGTTAATGAAGCCTGGCCGTTAGAATCGGCTGAGATTCCTGCTGCCGCACCCAGATAGGCTGACCACTCACTAGGCCTCTTTCCTGCCCTAGAGTTAAAATTCCCACCATGTGTGTGCAATGAATCAGTACCGTTGCATGCTGGGAAGAGCACAAAATGGAAAGCAAACACATTCGGGATTCTGGAAGATTATAGAGTATGTACGAGAGTGTTGGAGCTGGACAAAAAGACAGTGGACTCTTATTTTTTTTTAGTATATCCAGAATCAATTTTATGTTTTCATGCAAATATTCACAAAAATATACTGATGTCACTTCGACCTTTTCATAAGTACATTCCATGTATTATCATTTCTTTAAAATCGTTCAAGTTCGACCTTGAATTTATTTCTACTGAACATTAATAATAGCACCACCAATTGATCTAGTTTAGGGAGTATGGAAGTAATGGATGACTTCAGCAAAGAACAGCTTCCAGAATGCAGCAAGGGTACCAATTGCTGAAAATAAGAGGCATGGAGAAAGAAAGAAAAATAGCAAGAGGTAAGGAGAGAGAAGTCAAGAAATTTACAGGGTTGATAGAATAGTTCATGATATCTAAAATTTGCCTTCACGTTAAGAAGGTTAATTACTGCATGAACATCATGGTGGGGGCAGGGATCTGGAATAAATGTTGTGGACTGAGGTTACAACATCTGCCTAGTTAACCAAAGGAAAGAGGGCCAAAAGAAGAAATTCTTTTGTTTATGAGTTCATTGGTTTATTTTCCACAAACTCATAAGACTTATGGAATAATTGCAACCCACACAATCCTCCATTGTTGTCCCTGATGGAATCCAGAGAGTGGCAACTTTGGCCATTTTTAACGGCAGTTGCATTTCTTTTGTTTGGGAAAAATCTTGAGATTTTGGAATCATTTGAGAATTTTTTATTGTGGTGCAAGTACTTCTGTGTAACTATTCTTCTGCACTCTAAAAGGATATTAGCATAAGAAATATAAACAGAAAATGCTGGAAATACTCTGCAGGTCAGGCAGCGTCTGGTGGGAAGGCTGTCGCCAGGTGTTATGCAGAGAAATGGAGTAATGGAGAGCTGTCAGACGCTGCCTGACCTGCTGAGTATTTCCAGCATTTTTTGTTTATATTTCAAATTTCCAGCATCCGCAGTATTTTACCTTTTGTATTAAAATAAGGACTTGTTCTCAATAGTTTTTTTTGTTTTTTTATCGTACTCCAGCTCAGTCCTTTTCTTGCTGCTCTTCCACAGGTATCTACATTGTGATTTTTAAATGATCTGCCTGAGCATCCTTTCTGGGCCCCCCCTATTTAAAGCATGTATCTGTTCCTATTGTTTTTCAGAAGAGGAAATTTGTTAAATTGCAATAAATGGACATTTTCATTTCATCGAGAATTTGGACGAATCATTTTGTATTTACAAATGTTCCAATGATGCATTGAAATGATGCTGTGTGAAAATTTGCAGTGAAAGTAGCCACAGTCCTTAACTTCTTTGCCTCAGAATCTTTCCAGGCTGCTGTAGGGGATATTTCTCGCATCTCTCAGTCTGCTGTTCGTAAGTGCATCAAGCAGGTTGCCAACGCCCACTTTGCCAGTGCCAACGATGACATATCCTTCCCAATGGATACCAGCAGTCAGAATGAAAGGGCTCTGGGATTTGCTGCAGTGACTGGCTTCCCTTTCGCGGGGTGGCGGGGTGGGGTCGGGGTGGGGGTGGTGATGGGGAGTGAGCGCGGTGATGAGGAGTGAGCGCAAGCCCACCTGATGTCACCAGTGTGAAGCTGGGTCGATTTTAACTGTCCCCTTGTGATTGGTGAAGATGCTGGGGAATGGGGGTGGGGGGGGGGGGCAGGGGGCGGTTGCTGGACAGGCTGTTGCCAGGTGTTATGGAGAAATGAGGAGCTGTCTGATAACGTTGCTGTAAAATGCATTGGAACATTTTACTACATTAAAGGTATATAAATCCAAGTTGTTGTTGTTGTTGTACTCACCATGCGACTTTGATCAGGCCATTGAACTATTTTTCTGCATTGAATCCAGGTCCTGGTGGTGATGCTCCTTGAACTGATGGGTTCAGCCACTTCTCTCCATTCCTGTCGGGCGTTGGCCTTTGGAATCTTCTTCCCGTCTGTTGAAAAGGGAATGTCTCTCCTCGCCCTCCCCTCTTCCATTAGGACCTCCAGGGAACTTGGAGGCATGCTTCCGACTCATTTCTCACAATCATTAATTTGCAGCAGTGCAACACAGCAATTTTCCACAAAGTGAATGCAACCTCCCTTTAAGACGTGTACTCATGCTTTAAATAGGCCCTGCAGGCCCGCGCTGCAAGTGGACGGGCTGCCTGTTCCTGACTCGTTTGGACAGGCAATCGCCAATTAGATGTAAATCAGGTCTGGCGTTAGAATTGACCCAGCCTCACACTGATGCCTTTAGGTGGGTTTACCACTCGCCCTGCCCCCACTGCCTGAAACCCAATGCTAATTATAATTCTCCCCTTGGTGTCAGGTTGATTTATTGGCGCTCTCTTTTGGGTGCTCGCTCGTAAGGGTGGAGGGCCGGGGGATGGGGGAGGGGGATGGGGGAGGGGGAGGCTCCTGCTGCAGCACAGTCTGGCTGGTGATGCTGATGAAAACAAATGCTTTTTCTTTGAATTTAATTTAAATCTACTGCCCTGCAAACAATTTCATGAGGCAAGGCAGCCTTTTAATTTAGAAACTGCCTCTCCATCTCCTTAGCAACACAGGATACTAGGAATGCAATGGCAGTCATGATGCTTAGTGTTAATGGCATTAATGATGGGAAAAAATATAAGATGAGGCTTGCCATCATTACCCTAAATTTTGCATATGTCAGCTTAAATACGGGCAGGCCAATTCAATATCAACAGTCACTTCCGAGAAACCCCGGAAGTGGTAGCAGACGTCAGGGAAGAGGCTCCCCACTACAATTCCCACTCCCATTAGCCCTAATATCACCCAAAAATGGATGTAAATACAGACAAAATATAGGCCCTAGTAAAACTGAAGCCAATGGGGATCAGGAGGAAAACTCTCTAGTGGCTGGAGTCATAACTAGCACAAAGGAAGATGGTTGTGGTTATTGAAGACTAATCTTCTCAGCCCCAGGACATTGCTATAAGAGTTCCTCAAGGCAGCATCCTAGGCCCAACCATCTTCAGCTCCTACATCAATGACCTTCCTTCCATCACAAGGTCTGAAGAGGGGCTATTCGCTGATGATTGCACAGTGTTCAGCTCCAAGAAGGACAAGGGCAGCAGATGCATGGGAACACCATCACCTCCAAGATCCCCTCCAAGTCACACACCATCCCAACTTCGACATATATCATTGGTCCTTCATTGTGGTTGAGGCAAAATCTTGGAACTCCCTACCTAAAAGCACTGTGGGAGTACCTTGGCCACATGGACTGCAGCGGTTCAAGGATAAGGCCCACTATCACCTTCTCAAGGGCAACTAGGAATGGGCAATAAAAGCTGGCCTTGACGAGAATGAATTAAAAAAAAGAAACATTTGGGGCTGGATTTTCATTGACCCGGGATGGAGGCGGACTTGTGCCCGCCCACCAGTTTTCGCAATTTTAGCCCCCCACACGCCTCCAAACACGCCTCCACGCAATTTTCATTAAATCGTGTCTGCTGGTCCCGACTCCGTCCCGCCTTTAAGAGGCGGGATAGGCTGTTAAGGCCCTTAACAAGCACTAAATTGGCTCTATAATGCCATTTTGAAAGGCCTTTGTGATTTTAACCCTTGATCTACGTGAAGCACGCCTGTTCTGAACCACGATTCTGAAACCTGGTGGGAGCACAGTTAGATAGCTGACTATCAGCTGCAGGTCCACTATTACAACGGAGATGTGATGAAGGTAGTAGTAGTATTATTAGGTGTGAAAGTCGACTCTGATGCTGCTACATTGAAGGTGTTCGGAGACTGCCTGGCCTTTGCTGTGAGAGGACGTGGATGCAAAATTTTCTCTCTCTCTCTCTCTCTCTCTCTCTCTCTCTCTCGCTGCTGCTCATTTTGCATCCAGGTCCTCTCACAGCAAAGGCCAGGCAGTCTCTGACCTTCAATGCAGCAGCAATGATGACATCATCAGAGGCGACTTTCAGACTCAAACCACTAATTGGTTCATGGGTTCCCACATGCTGGAACTCAATTGCCCAATTAGGTGAAAATTGCATCAATCTCCCACATCCAATTGCAGTTGGGTGGATAACATGAAAAGCGGGATGACATGACCCCAACCCGCCCCAGTATCAAAATCCAGCCCTTGGACTATAATATTAGTATCTTTTGACCTATAGCACAAGCGTAAAGGGAAATTAAAAGAGGAGAGTATTTTCTATTACGTTTCTGCTGCAAAGTGACTATCCAGTTAGTTGAAATAAATATCTTCCTAATGGGCAGTACATTGTTCAGTTTCAGTGGACCGATCAAAAATTCATGAAAGCTCTCATACGTTTCTAATTTTATCTAATAATCCTGCTTTTGAACTATATATAATTTATAACAGTGGTGTGTAGGAGTAATAAAGAATTCAGAGCTAACCAACAATCTGGACAGTGATATACAGCTATTGTTTATGTTGGAAGGTGATTCAATTGACCTAGTTATTAGTAGAATTGAGATTTCACAATGTTTTATATGAAAACAAATTCTGCTTGTGACAAATCATTTTGCTCACAAGGGCATCAGCAGAGTGGGTCTGTTAGAGTCAGAGGTAAATCCCAGTAATAGTTCTGGATTGGAAATATAGCTGGACTGCTTGCTCTCAGACTTTTGCTCTGAGTGCGACTTGGCTGGAGGCACTTCGCTGAAGTAGTGTTTTAACTGTTGCAGGGAGGAATTTTAACACTCCTCTCCGGGCGGGAATGGGGCAGGCACGCAGTTAAAATGGAGTGGCGATCTGCTTTGCTACATTACTGCCCAGGCGGTGAAAATTAAAATCTAAGATCAATGCGTCATGGAAGAAATGAGTCCAAGCATTCTATTCCTTGCCACATGAAGGCTGTAACTTGTACTATTGGGCTATAGATCCATGGTAGTGGACGTTGAGAGCCAATATTAGCAGCTATAGTAATGACAGGGACATTTGGAGGGGGGTGCGGGTGTGCACTGTTGGGGACGAGCAGACAGACACTCGGCTTCTTCACATTGAATCACTTCCTGCCGCTGCTTCTACCACGGAGGATGATGATTACAGGCACCCCAATATGCCGGCATTTCCAACAGATAATCATATAGTGGCGCTCACATTCTGTTCCAAAGAATTCTCTCCAACAAGCCCCAAAGCAATTATTCATTTATATGCAATACTCAATATTTAATGTAAGATGAAGAATGACAGATGGTTATGCCGTTCGCAAAGATTTAATTTTAAAATAAACTGCGAAGTACTTACCCATGCCTGTCAACTCAAATAAGCTCATGTTTTTTTTAATTTTCTCCTCTATAAAGTCAATGACTGGGACTTTTTTTTTGCCTTTCTTTACCCTAATATCAGCTGGCAGTGCAAAACTTTTGATTCCAAATAGAGTCATAGGGGGAAAAATTCAGTTGGTTGCGCCTCCCGTTAGCGCCTTAAGAGGGCGCTAATGGGGCGCAAAGCAACTAGCGCCCGGGAGCGGCGATGTCTGCGCCGCTCGCGAAATTAACTAGACATTTTGCGGCGGTGCTAAACACTACCGCCACGATCGCCTGCACCGGCAGATCGTGACGTCAGTCGAGTGCGCAACGCCCCGGTAGCGCCCCGGAGCGGATATGGAGTGGCGCCCCCTGCCTTACCGCCTGCCGCTAGCAACGACAGGTTGAGGGGAGCGTTTTGCAGTCAGGAAGGGACTGGGGGAGCGCTATTTAAAGGCGACCGCTTCCTGCCTTTTATTGTTGGTGACATTTTTGAACCACGCATTCTGAGAGAGAGAGAGAGACTTCTGGAGAGATTCAATGCTGTGTGAAGGAGTTTTGGGTACTGAGCAGCACTTTGCAGGTTCATTTTGATTTGCCCTTCCTTGCATCGATTTAGAAGAGACTGTGGGGGCTGCACTCTGAGCTCTTTCCCTGGGCCTCTCCATTGTTCTTTCCAGCAGATTTGATGTACAGGTCTCTCCAGGCCGAGATTCAAGGCTGCAATGAGCAGGATGTGGATGGAAAGCAAGATCAACCCTCCCCTTTAAGAACTGGCCGGCGCCATTGTGTGTGTGTTCCATTGCTGACTGACATCACATAAGCTTCGCCAGCGCGCTGAGGTAACGCCTCGCTCCTCGGCCTTTGCGCCTTAAGACAGGTGTGAAGCGCCTGATTTAGCGCTCCAATCACCTGCAGGGGCGATAAAAGTAAAGTTTGCAGTCGGAGGCAATAATTAGCTTCAGGTGCTAATCTTTGCGCCCAGCCCATAATTGCGCCCCAAATGGGGGGATACTGAATTTCTCCCCCATAGAGTCATGGAGTTATACAGCACAGAAAGAGGCCCTTCGGCCCATCGTGTCCACACCGGCCATCAAGCCCTGTCTACTCTAATCCCATTTTCCAGCACTTGGTCCGTAGCCTTGTATGCTATGGCGTTTCAAGTGCTCATCTAAATGCTTCTTGAATGTTGTGAGGGTTCCTGCCTCTACCACCCTTTCACGCAGTGAGTTCCAGATTCCAACCACCCTCTGGGTGAAAAAGCTTTTCCTCAAATCTCCTCTAAACCTCCTGCCCCTTACCTTGAAACTATGCCCCCTGGTTATTGGCCCCTCTACTAAGGGGAAAAGTTCCTTTCTATCTACCCTATCTATGCCCCTCATAACTTTGTTCACCTCAATCAGGTCCCCCCTCAGCCTTCTCTGCTCCAAGGAAAACAACCCCAGCCTGTTCAGTCTCTCATCATAGCTGAAACGCTCCAGCCCAGGTAACATCCTGGTGAATCTCCTCTGCACCCTCTCCAATGCAATCACATCCTTCCTATAGTGTGGCGACCAGAACTGCACACAGTATTCCAGCTGTGGCCTAACTAGCATTTTGTACAGCTCCATCATAACCTCCCTGCTCTTATATTCTATGCCTCGGCTAATGAAAGCAAGTATCCCATATGCCTTCTTAACCACCTTATCTACCTGTTCTGCTGCCTTCAGGGATCTATGTACATGCACACCAAGGTCCCTCTGATCCTCTGTCCTTCCTAGGGTCCTACCATTCATTGTGTATTCCCTTGCCTTGTTAGTCCTCCCAAAATGCATCACCTCACACTTTTCAGGGCTAAATTCTATTTGCCACTGTTCTGCCCATCTGACCAACCCGTCTATATCGTCCTGTAGCCTAAGGCTTCCCTCCTCACTATTTACCACTCCACCAATTTTTGTGTCATCTGCGAACTTACTGATCATACCTCCTACATTCATATCTAAATCATTAATGTACACTACAAACAACAAGGGACCCAGCACCAATCCCTGCGGTACACCACTGGACACAGGCTTCCAGTCACAAAAACAACCTTCGACCATCACCCTCTGCCTCCTGCCACTAAGCCAATTTTGGATCCAATGTGCCAAATTTCCCTGGTTCCCATGGGCTCTTACCTTCTTGACCAGTCTCCCATGCGGGTCTTTGTCAAAAGCCTACTGAAGTCCATGTAGACTACATCAACTGCACTACCCTCATCCACACACCTAGTCACCCCCTTGAAAAATTCAATCAAATTGGTTAGACATGATCTCCCCCTGACAAAGCCGTGCTGACTATCCTTGATTAATCCTTGCCTCTCCAAGTGGACTCTAATTCTGTCCCTCAGAACTTTTTCCAATAATTTCCCTACCACTGATGTTAGGCTCGCTGGCCTGTAATTCCCTGGTTTATTCCTACTACCCTTCTTGAATAATGGTGCTACGCTAGCGGTCCTCCAGTCGTCTGGCACCTCCTCTTGGGTTTATGTCACGATACATGACGTGATCCGGACTCGAGTCGTCGTTAGCTTGTTCACAGATGTGATTCCCAGTAAAAAAGTAAAAATTTTCCCAGTAAAAAAGTAAATTTTTTTTTTAAAGCTTTTCGTTTTACATACAGACGGCAGCTTTTGACACGTCAGAACCCCTGCGACTTCACCTCATTGTCTCAGTTGTATCTTGCTATGTCTTTTGATGTGGTACCTTCCTGGCTGACTTAATTAACTTTATCACACCTCGGCAGATAGTCAGGATGATTTAATTTATTGGTCTGCAATTGTAAAGTACACATGCTTTTTTTTCCATCTATATATGCTCTGACGATTCTGTATCCAATTTACTTCACCTGAGGAAGGAGCGATAGTTCCGAAAGCTTGTGATTTCAAATAAAACTGTTGGACTATAACCTGGTGTTGTGCGACCTCTCAATTTTGTCCACCCCAGTCCAACACCGGCATCTCCGCATCATGACCTCCCCTGTGGCCAGAGAGGTTCTGAAAATTTGTGTCAGAGCCCCTGCAATCTCCTCCCTTGCTTCACACAGCAGCCTGGGATACATCTCATCTGGGACTGGGGATTTATCCACTTTTAAGCCCGCTAAAACCTCTTCCCTCTCAATGTTAATTTGTTCAAATATATCACAATCCCCCTGCCTGATTTCTATGCTTGCATCATCCTTCTCCATAGTGAACACAGATGCAAAATATTTATTTAAAGCCTCACCTACATCTTCCAGCTCTACACACAGATTGCCACTTTGGTCCCTAATGGGCCCTACTCTTTCCCTGGTTATCCTCTTGCCCTTAATATACTGATAAAACACCTTGGGATTTTCCTTTATTTTGCCCGCCAGTGATTTTTCATGCCCCCTCTTCGCTCTCCTAATTTATTTTTTAAGTACCCCCCTGCACTTTCCATACTCCTCTAGGGCAACCACTGTTTTTAGTCCTTTTTATCTGCCAAAAGCCTCCCTTTTTTTCTAATGCATTCTTGTATATCCCTTGACATCCAGGGTTCCCTGGACTTGTTGGTCCCACCCTTGACCTTTATGGGAACATGTTGGCGCTGTACTCTCTCTGTTACCTGTCTGAATGACTCCGACTGCTCTGATGTGGATTTTCCTACAAGTAGCTGATCCCAGTCCACTTTGGCCAGATCCTGCCTTATCAAATTAAAATCGGCCTTCCGCCAATTTAGAACCTTTATCTCCGGTCCAATTTGTCCTTTTCCATGACTACCTTAAATCTCTCCGAATTATGGTCACTGTCACCAAAATGCTCTCCTACTGACACTTCTACCACTTGCCCGGCTACATTCCTTAGAATTAGGTCCAGTACCGCCCCCTCTCTTGTAGGACTTTCTATATGCTGGCACAAAAAGCTCTCCTGGATGCACTTTAAGAATTCCACCCTCTAAGACTTTCACACTCTGACTATCCCAGTTAATATTGGGGAAGTTGAAATCCCCTACTATTATTACCCTATTATTTCTACACTTCTCTGAGATTTGCCTACATATCTGTTCCTCTCTCTCCCCCTGACTGTTTGGGGGCCTATAGTACACTCCCAGCAAAGTGCTTGCCCCCTTTTTGTTTTTAAGTTCTCCCCATATGGCCTCATTAGAGGAACCTGCTAAGATATCATCCCTCCTTACAGCAGTAATTGACTCCTTGATTAATATTGCGACACCCCCTCCTCTTTTACACCCCCCTCTGTCTCGCCTGAAGATTCTATACCCCGAAATATTGAGCTGCCAGTCCTGCCCCTCCCTCAACCATGTCTCTGTGATAGCAACAATATCATACTCCCATGTGTTCATCAACACCTTCAATTCATCTACCTTACTCGCAAGACTCCTTGCATTAATATAAATGCCATCCAGCCTTGCCATACTCCCTTGTGCCGTTACATATTTGCTCTGCCTTCCAGACTGACTTGTTTTTTCCTCTATATTTGGCTGTGCATCACCCCCTACTATAACTCCACTCCGTATCCCATCCCACTGCCAAGTTAGCTTAAACCCCCCACCCCCCCCAACAGTACTAGCAAACCTTCCCGCAAGGATGTTGGTCCCGTTCTGGTTCAGGTGCAACCCGTCCAACTTGTACAGGTCTCACTTTCCCCAGAAACAGACCCAGTGATCCAGGAAACTAAAGCCCTCCCTCCTGCACCAACTCTTTAGACACGCATTCATCTGCTCTATCCTCCTATTCCTATACTCACTAGCACGTGGCACCAGGAGTAATCCAGAGATTACAACCTTTGAGGTCCTGCTTTTTAATCTGCTACCTAGCTCCCTAAATTCTTGTTGCAGGACCTCATCCCTCTTTCTACCTATGTCATTGGTACCAATGTGAACCACGACCTCTGACTGTTCGCCCTCCCACTTCAGAATGCCCCGCAGCCGTTCAATGACATCCTTGACCCTGGCACCAGGGAGGCAACATACCATCCTGGAGTCACGTCTGCGGCCGCAGAAACGCCTGTCTGCACCCCTCACTATTGAGTCTCCTACCACTATTGCCCTTTCACTCATACTCCTCCCCCCTTGTGCAGCTGAGCCACCCACAGTGCCGTGAACTTGGTTCTGGCTGCACTCCCCAGAGGAACCGTCACTTTCACCGTTTTCCAACACAGACAAATGGTTGTTGAGTGAGATGCACTCTGGGGCTTTCCTGACTACCTGCCTGCCTCCCTTCTTCTGACTGGTGGTCACCCATTCCCTCTCTGACTGCACTTTCTTAAGCTTCGGGGTGACCACATCTAAAAACGTGCTATCCACGTAACTCTCAGCCTCACGGATACACCGCAGTGCCTCCAGCTGACGCTCGAGCTCCGAAAACCGGATCTCAATTTGGCCAAACCATTGGCACTTACTGCACATGTGGTCATCCTGACTGCAAGAAGCTTCTAGGAATTCCCACTTGCTGCAGGCCATGCAACACTCGGGACTGAGGTCCCCTGCCATACTTTTAATTAAAAAACTCTTACCTCAAATTTAAACTCTCAGATTCTCGCTCTCCTGAACTACCTTAACTATGAACTACCTTAAAAGAAATAAATTTAAAATTGAAGAAAAAAAAAGCACTCACCCACTACTCACCAATCAGCTTCTTCCCCAGCGGCCCCGTCACTTTCTGTACTGTGACGCCACTCTCGAATTCTGCCGCCACTCCCGCTGCTCGACTGGGCCTGAAAATCACCGACCTTGATTTTCTCCCACAGCCGCTGCTCCCTCGCAGATCCGCCGCTCCCGCCGCTCTGTTTATTTACAGAATCTCCTGCCCTGTTTACTCACAGAATCTCCCGCCCTGTTTACTCACAGAATCTCCCGCCCTGTTTACTCACAGAATCTCCCGCCCTGTTTACTCACAGAATCTCCCGCCCTGTTTACTCACAGAATCGCCCGCCCTGTTTACTCACAGAATCTCCCGCCCTGTTTACTCACAGAATCTCCCGCCCTGTTTACTCACAGAATCGCCCACCCTGTTTACTCACAGAATCGCTCACCCTGTTTACTCACAGAATCTCCCGCCCTGTTTACTCACAGAATCTCCCGCCCTGTTTACTCACAGAATCGCCCGCCCTGTTTACTCACAGAATCTCCCGCCCTGTTTACTCATAGAATCTCCCGCCCTGTTTACTCACAGAATCGCCCACCCTGTTTACTCACAGAATCGCCCACCCTGTTTACTCACAGAATCTCCCGCCCTGTTTACTCACAGACTCTCCCGCCCTGTTTACTCACAGAATCGCCCGCCCTGTTTACTCACAGAATCTCCCGCCCTGTTTACTCACAGAATCTCCAGCCTTGTTTACTCACAGAATCGCCCGCCCTGTTTACTCACAGAATCTCTCACCCTGTTTACTCACAGAATCTCCCGCCTTGTTTACTCACAGAATCGCCCGCCCTGTTTACTCACAGAATCTCCCGCCTTGTTTACTCACAGAATCTCCCGCCCTGTTTACTCACAGAATCTCCCGCAAAAGTTTTATTTTTAAAAACAACAATAAAAGATAGTTTAACAGTGAACAATTGGATTCCAATAATCCAGGGTACTTTCAAGTGATTTTTTATCATAAAGAGAAAAGGCTGGTTCGAGTTTTTCCTTTCCTCATGTCTGACATCAGCAAAAAAACAAAAGAAAATCCTTAAAAGTGCTGCCTATTGCTGTGTCAAGTAAAGGTTGCTGCTTAGCAGATATCATGGTTCCTGCCTTGCCTGCTCTGTTCGCGCGCGCTGGGTGTGCACTGACTATTGGGTGAACAGAGGCTGCCAACTGAGGACACAACAGATCAATAACATCACTGGCTGCAAACCTCTCCAGAGGCAATAACTTCAGACATCAGCCTCCACATAGCAACCTCAATCCAAGAGTATTGGGCACCACTCATTGGGACACCAGCCCGTGTGAGCAGATATCAGCACAGGTGAGGAACAACATCGGGGAGGAATGGGCTAGCAGCAGATCAGGAGTGGAGAGGCAGTCCTGGGTCACAGGAGTCCTGGCAGTCCTGTGAGAATGTGCCAGAGAGTCGCAAAATGGTGCAGACAGGAAGTGCGTTCACAGACGTAAGGGCCCTTAAGTTCCACGGGGGTTCTCACTGTTTCTTAGGTTCTCCCATATCTTTGGCCAGGAAAATCTCTGCAGACTTTTGGGTCAAGATTACCCTCAATCAAAGAAAACTGAGGGTAATTTTCACCTTCAGCACTTGGTGAGTAAAATGGCAAAGTGGATTGCCCGCCCTTTACAGAACCCTCCTGACTTTCAGTTAAATTAATGTATAGGAAAATTGAGCAGGTTTTATAGCCTACTCCTCACATCACTCCTGACACCCACTTACCTTGCAGCTGCACCCATCCTTCTCTTCGGCCAAATCAAATTGGCAAAAGCAGCCTTGAGGACGAGTTCATAGAATGTATTCGGGACAGTTTCTTGGAACAATACTTTGTGGAACTGACCAGGGAACAAGCTATTTTAGATCTGGTAATGTGTAATGAAACAGGATTAATTAATGATCTTACAGTAAAGGATCCTCTATGGAAGAGTAATCATAACATGATAGAATTCCACATTCAGTTTGAAGGTGAGAAACTTGGGTCTGAAACTAGAGTGTTAAACTTAAATAAAGGCAATTACAAAGGTATGAGGAGAGAGTTGGCTAAAGTGGACTGGGAAAATAGATTAGAAGGTAAGATGGTAGAAAAGCAGTGGCAGACATTTAAAGAGATATTTCATGACTCTCAACAAAGAAATATTTCAGTGAGAAAGAAAGACTCGAAGAGAAGGATGAACCAACCATGGCTAACCAAGGAAGTTAAGGATGGTATCAAATTGAAAGAAAAGGCATACAATGCTGCAAAGATTAGTGGTAGGCCAGAAGATTGGGAACATTTTAGAAACCAGCAAAGAATGACTAAAAAATAATAGGGAGAAAATAACTTATGAGAGTAAACTAGCAAGAAATATAAAAACTGACAGTAAGAGCTTCTACAAGTATATAAAAAGGAAGAGAATGGTGAAAGTAAACATTGGTCCCTCAGAGGACAAGACTGGGGAAATAATAATGGGAAACAAGGAAATGGCAGAGGCATTGAACAAATATTTTGTATCTGTCTTCACAGTAGAGGACACTAAAAACATTCCAGTAATAGTAGAAAATCAAGGGGCAAAAGGGAGGGAGGAACTTAAAACAATCACTATCACTAGAGAAAAAGTGCTCGGCAAACTTATGGCCTGCATCCTAGGGTCTTAAAAGAAGTGGCTGCAGAGATAGTGGATGCATTGCTTGTAATCTTCCAAAATTCCCTTGACTCTGGAAAAGTCCCAGCGGATTGGAAAACCGCAAATGTAACGCCCTTATTCAAAAAAGGAGGGAGACAGAAAGCAGGAAACTATAGGCCAGTTAGCCTAACATCTGTCATTGGCAAAATGCTCAAATCCATTAATAAGGAAGTAGTAGAAGGGCATTTAGAAAATCGTAATACAATCAAGCAGAGTCAACATGGTTTTATGATAGGGAAATTGTGTTTGACAAATTTACTAGAGTTCTTTGAGGAGGTAATGAGCAGGGTGGATAAATCTGGCTTAGCAGGCCAATTAAGGGAAAGCCAGTGACAGAGAACGTCAGCGTATGACGTTTCATCTGTCAAAAATTTTTGACAGATGAATTGTCATCATTTGACAGCTCTGTGAAGCTGTCAAACACTGACAATCTGTCTTCTAAGTTGAGTCCTTTACTCAAGACTCACTTAGAAAGATTTCCTGAGCAGAAAGCATAAGGCTGATGCATTTAAGAATGCAGCGGCCATTCTGCTTTCTCTGCCGGTGAGATGAGGCAGCTCCGCAGCCTAAAGGGATGAAGCCTGGAGGAAGAAGCAAAGGTAAGTAATCTTATGAAAACACTTTAGACTCACCTCACACACGTACCTCTCCACACTTGCACTCATCACTCACCTGCACACCGGACATTTTGGCCCCTCCAACCCCCGCAGACCCACGGCTCGCCTTGCTGACCCTGGCGAGGTTTGGAGCCGTCGGGAAGCCCACACTTTAGGTCTCAAAATAGGGATTAGCCAAAAAACTGCCTGTTAACTACCTGTTAACAGGCACTTAATTGGCACTAATCCCCTTCCCGCCTCGAGGAGACGGGACCTGGCCCGGGTCGGGTACCCACCTCCTGGGAAGATGGCACGGAGGTGGTTGGGGGCAGGATGGGTAACCGCTCCCAGATTCTGCCATTTTCCCGGCAGTCCCGCCTCCATACCCGCCTCCCCAGGGCTGGGAAAATCGCCCCCAATGAGTCTGCAAAGGGACATAGATAGGTTAAGTGAGTGGTCAAGAATTTGGCAGATGGAGTATAATGTGGGAAAATGTGAAGTTATCCACGTTGGTAGGAAGAATAGAAAAGAAAAATACTATTTAAATGGAGAAAAACTACAGAATGCAGCAGTACAGAGGTATTTGGGGGTCCTCGTACATGAAACTCAAAAAGTTAACATGCAGGTGTAGCAAGTAATTAGGAAGGCAAATGGAATGTTGGCCTTTATTTCAAGGGGGATAGAGTATAAAAGTAGGGAAGTCTTGCTACAACTGTACAGGGTGCTGGTGAGACCACACCTGGAGTACTGCGTACAGTTTTGGTCCCCTTATTTAAGGAGGGATATACTTGCATTGGAGGCAGTTCAGAGAAGGTTCACTAGGTTGATTCCTGGGATCGAAGGCTTGTCTTATGAGCAAAGGTTGAGCAGGTTGGACCTATACTCATTGGAGTTTAGAAGAATGAGAAGTGATCTTATTGAAACATATAAGATTCTGAGGGGGTTGGACAGGGTAAATGCTGAGAGGATGTTTCCCCTCGTGGGGAATCTAGAATGAGGGGGCATAGTCTCAGAATAAGGGGTCGCCCATTTAAGACAGAGATGAGGAGGAATTTCTTCTCTCAGTGTGGCATAAGAATAAAACAAAAAGGGTGACTCAACCGTGGCTAACAAGGGAAATTAGGGATAGCATAAGATCCAAGGAGAGGGCATATAAATTGGCCAGAAAAAGCGGTAGCCCTGAGGATTGGGAGCAGTTTAGGATTCAACAAAGGAGGACAAAGGGATTAATTAAGAAGGGGAAAATAGAATATGAAAGTAAGCTTGCTGGGAACATAAAAACTGACTGTAAGAGCTTTTATAGATATGTGAAGAGAAAAAGATTAGTGAAATCAAGTGTAGGTCCCTTGCAGTCAGAAGCGGGGGAAGTTATAATGGGGAACAAAGAAATGGCAGCCCAATTAAATGCATATTTTGGTTCTGTCTTCATAAAGGAGAACACAAATAACCTCCCAGAGATGTTGGAGAACATACGGTCTGATGAAAGGGAGGAACTGAAAGAAATCAGTATTTGCAGGGAAATGGTGTTGGGGAAATTGACGGGATTGAAGGCTGATAAATCCCCAGGGCCTGATAATCTACATCCTAGGGTACTTAAGGAAGTGGCTCTAGAAATAGTAGATGCATTGCTGATCATCTTCCAACATTCGATGGAATCTGGAACTGTACCCATGGATTGGAGGGTAGCTAATGTTACCCCACTATTCAAAAAGGGTGGTAGAGAGAAAGCGGGGAATTACAGACCGGTAAGCCTGACATCGGTAGTGGGGAAAATGCTAGAGTCCATTATAAAGGATGTAATAGCTGAGCATTTGAAAAACAGTGACAGGATCGGACAAAGTCAACATGGATTTACAAAAGGTAAATCGTGCTTGACTAATCTACTGGAATTTTTTGAGGATGTAACTGGGAAAATAGATAAGGGAGAACCAGTAGATGTGGTGTATTTGGACTTTCAAAAGGCTTTCGATAAGGTCCCGCATAAGAGATTAGCGGGTAAAGTTAAGGCACATGGGATTGGGGGCAAGGTATTGACTTGGATGGAGAACTGGTTGGCGGACAGAAAGCAGAGAGTAAGAATTAATGGGTCTTTTTCCGAGTGGCAAGCAGTGACTAGTGGGGTACCGCAGGGATCGGTCCTTGGACCCCAGCTATTCACAATATACATTAATGATCTAGATAAGGGAATTAAATGTAATATCTCCAAGTTTGCAGATGACACAAAGCTGGGTGGGAGTGTGTGCAGTGAGGAGGATAGCGAGAAACTCCAGGATGATCTGGACAGGTTGGGTGAGTGGGCAGAAGCGTGGCAGATGCAATATAACGTGGATAAGTGCGAGGTTATCCACTTTGGTGTCAAAAACAGAAAGGCAGACTATTATCTGAATGGCAATAGATTGGGAGAAGGCGAAGTGCAACGAGACCTGGGTGTCCTTGTGCACCAGTCGCTGAAAGTAAGCATGCAGGTGCAGCAGGCGGTGAAGAAGGCAAATGGTATGTTGGCCTTCATAGCGAAAGGGTTTGAGTGTAGGAACAGGGATGTCCTGCTGCAGTTGTACAGGGCCTTGGTGAGACCACACCTTGAGTACTGTGTGCAGTTTTGGTCGCCTTATCTGAGGAAGGATGTTCTTGCCATGGAAGGAGTTCAGCGAAGATTCACAAGGCTGATACCTGGGATGGCAGGAATGACATATGAGGAGAGATTGGGTCGATTGGGCTTATACTCGCTGGAGTATAGAAGATTGAGAGGGGATCTCATCGAAACATATAAAATTCTGACAGGTCTGGACAAACTAGATGCAGGAAGAATGTTCCCGATGGTCGGAGAGTCCAGAACCAGGGGTCATAATCTACGGATAACGGGTAAACCATTTAGGACAGAAATGAGGAAGAATTTCTTCACCCAGAGAGTGGTGAACCTGTGGAATTCTCTACCACAGAAGGTAGTTGAGGCGAGGTCATTAAATATATTCAAGGGTGAGTTAGATATATTTCTTAAAGCTAAAGGTATCAAGGGATATGGGGAGAAGGCAGGTACAGGGTACTGAGTTTAGATGATCAGCCATGATCTCCTCGAATGGCGGAGCAGGCTCGAGGGGCCGAATGGCCTACTCCTGCTCCTATCTTCTATGTTTCTATGTTTCTATGTCGTGAATCTTTGGAATTCTTTACCCCAGAGAGCTGTGGAAGTTGGGTCATTGAATATATTCAAGGCTGAGATAGACAGATTTTTGAGCAACAGGGGAGTCAAGGGTTATGGGGAGCTGGCAGGAAAGTGGAGTTGAGGCCAAAATCGAATCAGCCATGATCTTATTGAATGGCGGAGCAGGCTCGAGGTGCCGAATGGCCTACTCCTGCTCCTATTTCTTATGCTTTGTTCTTTCTATGCACTTCCTCACATCCCCATCTATCCATCCACCACTCCCACTCATCCTCATCCTTATACAATGTCATACCTCGCCCTCATAGTCACCCTCACCAAATGCACTCCATGCATTGGAACAACACATACCATTACACTCACTCATAGGTCTGTTCTTTCCCTCCTTGCAGGAGAAGAGAGCACAGAACACCGAGAGGGAGAGAACCGCAGGGGGCCCACCACATACCACGCAGCTCACAACTACGGAGGAGGAGGCGCTGGAAATAAGTGGAATTATGGTGTCCCTGGCTGTCGGGGATGGGGAGACAGGGAGCTGCCAGCTATCTAAGTGACACAGTTAAATAAAAGGCACCCACATGTCACACGGCACTCAGTCATGTTGACTTTGTTTCAACAGCGAGTGAAATATGATCATCTTCATAATAATAATTGCAACATTCTTACCTCACCAGGATTAGTTCATACGAACATACGAATTAGGAGCAGGAGTAGGCCACTCGGCCCCTCAAGCCTGCTCCGCCATTCAATAAGATCATGGCTGATCTGATTACTCCACATTCCCGTCTATCCCCGATAACCTTTCACCCCCCTTGCTTATCAAGTCTTTTATCTCCCATAGGGCCTTCACGCATGCAGCAGGAGTCGGTGGACATGGCGGGCAACGAGTCCTCAGAGGCGCTGAGTCCTTCTGAGGGTGCACTGTCACAGGACTCATTCAGACCGTGCAGCAGTTCAGAAACTCACACTTTGGTGGGATCAGTAAGGCAGATAGTTGGGTTTTCACCTGGTGACTCACACTTCACAAGTGAGCAAGAGAAGATGGTGAAGACAGGGGCAGGGGTGGAGACTTCGCATCATAGAGCACAGCCTTCTCCAAGCTCCGCTCAGCTGGACACGGATGCTGTTCCCCTGGGATTATTGATGAAGAGCAGAATCATTGAGTAGTAGCAGACAATGTGCGATGCACTGACAGACCTTCAAAATCCACCTCAAGCATGACAGGGGTGATGTCGCAGGCCACTGAAATGATGTCTTCTTCCATGAATGGAGTGGCCAGTGCCATGGACCGTCATACGTTCCAATCAAATAAGTCCATGCACGTCTTCAACACCACAGTGCAGACTCTGGATGCCAACATGTCTGCTGCCTTAAATAGATTGACATATGCCTTAGCCTTGGCCTTAGAGGGCCACACTGATCTGCACCAAAGTGTTCTCCAGCACAGTGGTAGCAGTGAAGTGCGGCTGGACCATGAGAGAAATGATGGTGAAAGGGGTCATGGAAGTGGTGACTCCACTCAAAGCACTTCCACTTCTCACCCACGACCCACCCCTCAGTCAATAGCCCACATGCTGCCTCATCTCCTGATGGCTGAGTCTGCCCCTGTACAGGTGCAGGTGGAGCAGTCTTTGGTGGGGCCCTCACAGGCTCCAAAACCCAGAGGGCGTCAGCCAAGAGCATCTCAGCAGTCAGAGCAGGGATCTGAGCAGCCTGTCTCTACCTCTGCTCAAGCCACACAGGTTGCACTGTGTAGGAGTAGCAGAAAAGGAAGAGTAAGGCTTTGTAATTGCACACGGGAATGCAGGTGGGTGTCTGATAAAATGTTGTTTTGATAAGTTGATGTTCTTTATTTAGCCCACATAAATGTCATCACTTTCCCACCTTGTCTTGGGTGTTTGGTGGTAAGTGGCCTTCTAACTTGTTTGATGATGAATATGAAGACATAAATTGATGGGGACCAATGGGGGGATGTTCAAAGGGTGGTTGTTTGGTTGCAGGACTGCTTTGTGTTAGTGGCATTGACGGAGGCAGTGGAGCAGGAAGGGTGGTCGTTGCATTTTCTGGTGTCATGGAACCACTGGGGCAACCTAAGTGAACCTTGCATTAATAAGGGCATTCCAGTCAGCAATGTGAGCAGCTAGGGGTACATTGCCCTCATCACCCTCCTCTTTCTCCTCTTCTTCCTCCTTCCCTTCCGAATCGTCCAAGGAGAATTTGAGCTGTTCGCCTTGTTCCTCCTGCAGGTCCAAGCCTTGCTGCTGCGCAATGTTGTGCAGAGCACAGCAAACCACGACCATTCTGGAGACCCTGGCTGTTGTGTACTGTAGGGCGCCTCCAGATCTCTCCAGGCACCTGAAGCGCATCTTCAGCAAGACAATGGCCTGTGCAATCACACATCTGGTGGTGATATTTTAGCACTGTTGGGCTTCAGTGTTGGGGTTTCTGGCGAGTGTCATGAGCCAAGTTAACAGTGGATAACCCTTGTCACCTAGCAGCTACCCCTTAAGTCTGCTTCCAGGTCTGAAGAGATCAGGGAGCTTGGACTGCCGCAGGACAAAAGCATTATGGTAGCTGCCTGTAAATCTTGCACACACCTGCATAAAGATCTTTTTGTGGTTGCACACCAGCTGCACATTGATGGAGTGGAAGCCCTTGTGGTTGGCGAATACTACTGATTGTTCTGGGGGTGCCCAGATTGCCACGTGTGTGCAGTCGATGGCACCCTACACCTGTGGGAAGCCAGCCAGAGCCACAAAGCTGAGTGTCCGCTCATTCTGACTGGCATCATCACAGGCAAAGTTGACATAATTGCCTGCCCTGGCAAACAAGCCATCAGTGACCTGTCTAATGCATTTGTTGGCCGTCGACTGGGAGATCCTGAATATGTCAAGGAAGGAGCCAGAGGCAAAAAAGTTGAGGGCGGTGGCGACTTTGACAACCACATGGCTACCAGGTGCAGGTCTTCTTCTTGGAGGCTGCAGATGTCTGCCACCACCTGACGTGACCTCTTGAGCCTCCTGAGACACTCATGTTCAGACATATCAAGGAAACTGAGCCTCTGCCTGCAGACCCTGTTTTGTGGGTCGTGCCTCCTGCAAGCTGCATCTCTCTGCTGGTCCCCTCTCTGCTGCTCCCCTCTCTGCTGCTCATCTCTGCTGGTCCCCTCTCTGCTGCTCCTCTCTGTTGATTGCCTCTCTGCTGTTCACCTCCCTCCTGTGCATCTGCAGGTCTGTGACTAGCAGGCTGCAGGTGCTGTTGCTGGTGCTGCTGCTGGTCATCTTGGTCCTCATCTGAGGTCTAACCTAAGGCAGCATAAGCGGCCCCCATCTTCATGTGACACAGCAAACCTGCAAAGTGCAGAATGTAACCTCTCAGCAAAAGTACTGTGAACAAACCATTTCCCACTAGCGGGTAAGAGAGCAGCTGTGAGCACTGGGTATTTATTGGCATCTTTGCCTGAGATTGCTTCATCCCCCTCAATTGCCGCTGTGTACTCGCCTTGGTTTCACTGGTGAGTTTCAGGAAGCCCAGGAAACCTGTGGGCCGGACGTTAAACTGAAAACAGTGTGTTAATATCGCTAATTGAGCAATTAGCATATGGAAATCGACACCCGCCTCTCCCAAGGGGGTTGCAAGCAGGCAGCCTAATGTGCTGGAGTCAAATGCAGAGTCGACAGGTTGGAGCCGGCTTCCTGACGCACTGTCAATTTCGCTGGTTTTAATCCGCCACCCGCACCCAAGCCCACACTTCCAAATTAAAATTCAGCCCATACTATCTGTTGTGATGGTATTCATAGAATCATAGAAAGTTACAGCACGGAAGGAGGCCATTTTGGCCCATTGTGTCCGCGCCGGCCAACAAAGAGCTATCGAGCCTAATCCCACTTCCCAGCTCTTGGTCCGTAGCCCTGCAGGTTAGAGCATCCCAAGTGCACATCCAAGTACTTTTTAAATGTGGTTGGGGTTTCTGCCTTTACCACCCTTTCAGGCAGTGAGTTCCAGACCCCCACAACCCTCTGGGTGAAGAAATTTCCCCTCAAATCCCCTCTAAACATTCCACCAATTACTTTAAATCTGTGCCCCCAGGTTTTTGACCCCTCTGCTTAAGAGAAATAGGTCCTTTCTATCCACTTTATCTAGGCACCTCATAATTTTATACACCTCAATAAGGTCTCCCCTCAGCTTCCTCTGTTCCAAGGAAAACAAACCCAGCCTATCCAGTCTTTCCTCATAGCTAAGATTCTCTACTCCCGGCAATATCCTTGTAAATCTCCTCTGTACCTTCCCTAGTGCAATCACATCTTTCCTGTAATGTGGTGACCAGAACTGCACACAATACTCTAGCTGAGGCCTAACTAGAGTTTTATACAGTTGAAGCATAACCCCCCCTGCTCTTGTATTCTATGCCACGGCTAACAAAGGCAAGCATTCTGTATGCCTTCTTAACCACCTTATCTATCTGGCCTGCTACCTTCAGGGATCTGTGGACATGTACTCCAAGGTCCCTTTGTTCCTCTACACTACTCAGTGTCCTACCATTTAATGTGTATTCCCTTTCCTTGTTAGCCCTCCCCAAATGCATTACCTCTCACACTTCTCCGGATTGAATTCCATTTGCCACTGTTCTGCCCACCTGACCAATTTATTGATATCTTCCTGCAGTCTACAGCTTCGTCCTTCAGTATCAACCACACAGCTAATTTTACTATCATCTGCAAACTTCTTAATCATACCCCCTATATTCAAGTCTAGATCATTGATATATACCACAAAAAGCAAGGTACCTAGTACTGAGCCCTGCGGAACCCCACTGGAAACAGCCTTCCAGTCACAAAAACACCCATCAACCATTACCCTATGCTTCCTGTCTCCGAGCCAGTTTTGAATCCAACTTGACACTTTGCCCTGGATCCCATGGGCATTTAACTTTGTGACCAGTCTGCCATGTGCAACCTTATCAAAAGCCTTGCTAAAGTCCATATACACTCCATCAAATGCACTACCCTCATCTACCCTCCTTTTTACTTCCTCAAAAAATTCAATCAAGTTTGTCAGACACGACCTTCCCTTAACAAATCCGTGCTGAATATCTTTGATTAATCCGTGTCTTTCTAAATGAAGATTTATCCTGTCCTTCAGAATTCTTTCCAATAATTTTCCCATCACCGAGGTTAGGCTGACTGGCCTGTAATTACTCGGTCTATCCTTTTCTCCCTTTTTAAACAAGGATACCATATTAGCAGTCCTCCGGCACCACACCTGAAGCCAGAAAGGATTGGAAAATGATGGTCAGGGACTCTGCTATTTCCTCTTTTGCTTCGCTTAACAGCCTGGGATACATTTCATCTGGGCCTGGGAATTTATCCACTTTTAAAGCTGCTAAACCCCTTAATATGTCCTCTCTCACTATGTTTATTTCATCTAATATTTCACCCTTCTCCTCCCTGAAAGCAATGTCTGCTTCGCCCCTCTCCTTTGTGAAAACAGATGCAAAGTATTCATTAAGAACCCTACCGACGTCTCCTGCCTCCACACACAGATTACCCTCATGATCTCTAATAGGCCCTACCCTTTCTTTAGTTATCCTTTAACTCTTAATATATTTTAAAAATATATTTGCGTTTTCCTTGATTTTACTTGCCAAGAGTTTTTCATGCTCTCTCTTTGCTTTCCTAATAGCCTTTTTAATTGCACCCCTGCACTTTCTGTACTCCTCGAAAGATTCTGGAGTATTTAGCCCTCGGTATCTGTCATACGCTTCCCTTTTTTTCTTTATCCTACCCTGTATGTCCCTAGACATCCAGGGGGCTCTAGATTTGTTAATTCCACCTTTTTTCTTTAAGGGCACATATTTGGTCCGAACTATCCGGATCTCCTCCTTGAATGTCTCCCACTGCTCTGACACTGATTTACTTTCAAGTAGCTGTTTCCAGTCCACTATGGCTAAATCCCCTCTGAGCTTAGCAAAATTTGCTTTTCCCCAATTTAGAATTTTTATTCCTGGTTTATCCTTGTCCTTTTCCATAACTACCTTAAATCTAACAGAATTATGGTCACTAGCACCAAACTGCTCCCCCACTGATACGCCTTCTACCTGCCCAGCTTCATTCCCTAAAACTAAGTCCAGAACCGCCCCCTCCCTTGTTGGGCTTGCTACATACTGGCTGAAAAAGTTCTCCTGGATGCATTTTAGGAATTCCGCACCCTCTATACCCTTCGCACTAATTTTATCCCAGTTAATATTGGGGTAGTTGAAATCCCCTGCTATTACTGCCCTATAGTTTTTGCACTTCTCAGAAATTTGTCGACATATTTGCTCTTCTATCTCCCTCTCACTGTTTGGGGGTCTGTAGTACACTCCCAGCAGTGTGATCACCCCTTTTTTGTTTTCCAATTCGACCCATATGGCCTTGTTTGATGATCCCTCCAACATATCATCCCTCCTCACAGCTGTAATAGTTTCTTTAATCAACACCGCAATCCCCCTCCCTCTTTACCTCCCTCTCTATCCCGTCTGAAAATCCTGTAACCAGGAATGTTGAGCTGCCATACCTACCCCTCTTTCAGCCACGTCTCTGTAATAGCTATAATATCATAGTCCCAAGTATCTACCTGTGCCCTCAGCTCATCTGCCTTGTTTGCTATACTCCTTGCATTGAAGTATATACCATTTAGTACAGGCAAACCTCCTTGTTGACTACTATCTAGCCCTTGATTCCTCTGTCCTTCCAATGTACTTTCTACCTTTTTGTTTTCCAATTCCAGTTTTTCTTCCCTCCCTACTGACTCTATTCTTAGGTTCCCATCCCCCTGCCAAGCTAATTTAAACCCTCCCCCTAACAGTACTAGCAACCCCCCCCACCCCCCCACAACCCCCACGAGGATATTGGTCCCAGCTTTGTTGAGGTGCAACCCGTCCAGCTTGTACAGGTCCCACCTCCCCCAGAAATGGTCCCAATGCCTCATGAATCTAAAGCCCTCCCTCCTGCACCATCCTTCCAGGCATGCATTCATCTGCTCTATCCTCCTATTACTCTGTCCAAACAGACATCTGTTTTACGATCCACAATACCCAATTAACCTGAAATAGTTATAGTCAGTGCTTGTCTTAACATATCTAAGATAATTGCAGGGGGCCAAAGTTTGTGTTGTTCTAGCAAGGCTAGCTTTACTTAAAGCTAGCCTGCTCCTCTTAAAGGCAGTGAGCACCTCTTAAAGGTGAGCTGCCTTCTGCAGATGAAAACATTTAAAAGTGCTTCATCACAAGGCAGTCTGCACCTCTTAAAGGTGGTAAAACTGCTTCAGCACTAACACAAATGGCTCAAAGGCCAGGGAAAGGGCACCCAGGATCTCAGACGCAGCACCCAAGCTTTGTGCAGGGGGTCAACACTGGAAGAACAGTCCTCTACCCACAGGGGGCCAGGAGGCCCGCCAGAAGAAGGATGTGGGACCAGATCGCTGAGGCTGTCATTGCTAGCAGTGTCACCCCCAAGACCTGGCTCCAGTGACTAAAGAAGTTTCATGACCTCAGACATTGGTTAAGGTCAGTGAATGCATCTTCAAAAGCCAACTGCTACCAACTGCACCACTAGCCTCACACACTGCTCAATGCATGATCCCCCCATCACTCACCTACCAACAATCTCTACCAAACACGAGGCACACCTCACATTCCTCGCTTCACCTCACCCACTTGGAGGAGACGGTGCTGGCCATTCTTGGCAGGGCCATGGCTGAGCCCTTGGCCAGTGGCGGGGCTGAAAGAATGCAAGATGCCGGTATCCTCATACATTATCCTCCTTCCCACATCTCACTTCCCCCTCATCCCACAATATCTTCTGATTAACAAGCTGCACATGGTGTAAGCATGCACCTCTTGTTTTACCCCCCTCCCCTCACCACAACCCTATCCTTGTGCCTCCCTCATTTCAGACACCCAAGAAATCCAGCCTGCCCAGCCAGTGGGTGACCAAGAAGAGGGAGAGGAGAGTGAAGAAAATGAAGAAGAAGAAAAAGAAACGCCATCACCGGATTTCACACTCCCAGCCACCAGCTCCTCAAGGTCATCCTGCAAGGCCATCTGCAGTCTCCCCCACTGAAATTCAGCAGCCTTCCACCAGCCATGCTGCAGTCACTGGGGTAGCACTGCATAAGAGCACTAGGACAGGCAAAAGCACATGCAAGACACTCACTAAGGGAATGCACAAGGGTGATTAGTTGAATTCTTCATGTAATATTGGATATATATATGGATAAAGTTGGATTGGAATGTTTGCTTTGTGGTGGCTTTTATTTCAGCATTGTGGCCAAGAGGACGCTGTGATGATCAAAAACAGAGGGAAGGTAAGGTGTGGGACAAATGTTGAAAGGGGAATTGGGGTTGTGTTCACTGGTACCGTAGGTGGGTGATCCCGGATATCCCGGTCAAAAAGGGGGTGTCTGGGCTGCCTCCTTCCTTCTGCTTCCTCCTCTTCTGCTTTTTCCTCTTCTGCCTCCTTCTCTGTCTGCGAGCAGCTTGTCCCCTTTGCTGCCTCTGCTCCATCTCCATGTCGTGCTGCAGCCCAAGGGGGACTGCAATTAGAGCCCCCAGGACTGGGAGCAAGTTGTGTTCTCAGAGACCTTTGTTTAAGAGCCTCAACCTTGCAAACATCCAGCAGCACTCCCTGCACTCCCTGCACACTTTAACAACTTTTTAAATGTATTGCACCAAACCACTACTCCAATAAAATGTAAAGAAACCAATACAAAAGCAAAAATCTAAGCCTGAAAGTTGCGTGTATCCCTTTAAGAAGCGCTGGCAGTGGCTCCGTTGTACTGCTGCACGCACGTTCTGCCGTGCATGCTTTGGAGAGGGCGTTAATAAGAGCGGCAACGTCCAAAATACCAGATCATGCGTCAATTCAGCGTGCCCACTGATTGACGTCATGATCTGGCTCATCTAAATATCTGGAGCAAGCTCAGGCAATGGCATCGCAGCCGGCCTGCCCAAAATGGTGGCCGCCACGTTCCGCGCCGGAAGCGGCAGAAGCAAGACCGCTGCCATTTTTTCTTCCAAACTGGCCGTAACAGCCGACACATACGGTTCCAGTTTCCTGGCCCGAGCATTTCCAGCATCTCTTCATAATTATCCCTGGCACTCTCCATGGCTTCAATGCCCTTTCTCGTACTCTGTGTCCTTATTTACAAACCTTATTTACAAACCTAAAATGCTATTCGCAGAAAAACTGAAAAATTCAAACATTTCAAAACTAATCCTTTTCGAATAGCATGATATTTAAGAGGGCACTTTCTACTGAGAGTCTCTCTTGAAGGCATTTTATATTTTGTGGTTTGCAGTGAAATGTCCCCATTCTTTAGGTATCACTGTGAGGAACGGAGTCAGGTTTTGAGGTGTATCCAATATTTTCAGACATTCTGAAGTAATTTTAGAGCACAGTAATATGTCACTGTTCAAGAAGTGTTCAGGTGAAATATTTCATTTAAGAATTACTTTCTGATGTTCTGCATTGCAGTGAAAACAAATAAAGCAAGGGCTTAATTCTTTGCTGCACATTGCCAGCTTTTGAATGTGTCAATTTTTTTTTAATTCATTCATGGGATGTGGGCGTCGCTGGCAAGGCCAGCATTTATTGTCCTTCCCTAAATATATTGACATTATAACAGAGACTGACAATGAGCTTAAGTGTACATGGTAGTTACTTTTTTATTTGAATTATTTGTTATTTGTAAGGACTTTTATATGCTTTTGCAAAGTCTATTTAAATGCTTGTGTTATTTACAATTGATATTCTACAAAATATTAATTGAATAAATAAATATGTTCATACAACGTTAATTATGTAAACAATATCTTATTTTACAGATTTATAAGCCATTAGACAATATAATTAGAAGATTTTCATTTTTAAGCAGTTAATCTAAAATAATGTGGTTATGTTTATTGACCTTTATATATATATATTAATCCCTGTATACTCATTTTTTACATACGTTTCATTATTTCTAAGTGGAAGAAAACCAGAGACAGGAGCTGCATCATCACGCTCAACTCTAATTTTGTAATTTATAATCATTGACTTGATTCAGATGTGTGTAATTTAATTATTGATGCATTGACAGTGCCCTAGATGCAATTGCTAAGAATAATTTGTGCACCACACGTAACTGAACAGCAGAGACAGAATGTACTGACAAATATAGATCGAGCACCCCCATAATCTTTCCTTATTCGATAAATCACAATTCCTGACCAGGATATCTAATGCTTTGCTGAGTCCTGGCCACCACTCAAATCACTCTCAACATTTTGAGCTTCTTTGCTAACCTTCATGCAGAAAATCCCTCGTCTCTAAGCATACAGTCTAACCGAATTTGACAATCCTTCTGACACTTGCCAGTGTTCCCCATGGGCCCTCTCACTGCTGATTTTTCCAGCCACCCTTTTGCACAATATATCATGATTAATTTAACCTACCAATTATGCTCTACACTGTTCTTATACGAACACTTAGCGTGCTCACACTAAATACCTCTCTATAATATTTTAATGTGGGTGCACTATTCGAAGAAGAGCAGGGGAGTTCTCCCCAGTGTCCTGGCCAATATTTATCCCTCAACCAATAGACCTAAAAACAGATTATCTGATCATTATCACATTGTTGTTTATGGGATCTTTGTCATTGGCTTAGAACTGGTGCAAATCCAAAAGGTCAAATGCAAATAGCATGTGATTCATCAGTCCAAACATATTTACAAGGTTATTCACCTATGTGGACCTAGGGATGACAAGAGAAAAATTGCATGTAAGTCAAATTTAAAGGGAAGGGAACAATTAAAGGGGACTATCACAATGGAGTGACATATATTCAGAAAGCTTTTGGAGAGCCTCAAAAGGCATTGCAACCAATTAGCAGCCTTTGTCAAGGTTGAACAAGCAGGGGAAAGACATAGCAGGCCAAAATGAAGGGAAAGGCAGCCCAGAATCCGAGCCCCTGTTTGATGTCTACAGAAGTCAAGCTGATGCTGCAAGAAGTGCTTGTGGTGAGGATTGCCATTAGTACCACTCCACAGCACCATCCCATAGGTCAGCATTGATGCTTGCCTGCAAGTAGAAGCCGCCAAGTTTCAGACCATAGCTGACCATTACTGCTCCTACATGTGCCAGCCTCCTGCTGCATGGAGGAAGAGAGTGTTTGAAGACCAGGACCTCAAACCCAGCACCAAGCTCACGGTCTACAGAGCAGTAGTGATACCCGCCCTCCTGTATGCTTCAGAGACATGGACCATGTACAGCAGGCACCTCAAAGCACTGGAGAGGTACCACCAACGCTGCCTCCGCAAGATCCTGCAAATCCATTGGCAGGATAGGCGCACCAACGTCAGTGTTCTCGCTCAGGTCAACATCCCCAGCATCGAAGCTTTGACCACGCTCGATCAGCTCTGATGGACGGGCCACATCATCCGCATGCCCGATATGAGACTCCCAAAACAAGTGCTCTACTCGGAGCTCCGACACGACAACAGAGCCCCAGGTGGGCAGAGGAAACGCTTCAAGGACACCCTCAAAGCCTCCTTGAAAAAGTGCAACATCCCCACCAACACCTGCGAATCCCTGGCCCAAGACCGCACAAAGTGGAGGAGAAGCATCTGGGAAGGCGCCGAACACCTTGAGTCTCTTCGCTGGGAGCAAGCGGAAGCCAAGCGCAAACAGCGGAAGGAGCGCACATCAACCCAAGCAACCCACCCAGCCGCCCCTTCAACCACCGTCTGCCCCACCTGTGACAGAGACTGTAGATCCCGCATTGGACTCATCAGTCACCTGAGAACTCATTTTTAGTGTGGAAGCAAGTCATCCTCGGTTCCGAGGGACTGCCTAAGAAGAAGAAGGAGGTAGCCCCAAGTGTCCTTACAGCAGATGCCACAGCTCTGATCCTGACGATAAGAAGACAGGCCGCCATGGTCACTGGCAGGTAGGTGTGCCAGGATCTGGAAAAATAATTCATGACACCTTGCCAGATGTGACCAGTCAACATTGGATCTTGGTCACCCTCAGATGCGTTCCTTCATGCACTACCACATAAAGCATTTCTTTCGCGATTGGAATGCTCCGGAGGAACTTTCCAGTAGAAAAGTTAGGCAGATGTTCAAATATCATAGTGAAACTACTGAGGGTCTGTTGGTGTGACTTCCTTTGGGAAGAAGAGCCTCCACCAGGCCTATATCTGTCAAAGTGAGGTAATTTTCCCACTCTGCAGATGGGGGTGTGTGACCTGCCTAGCATTCCTCTGTAGGTCAGCTCAGAGGACTGTCAATGGGAAATCAGTTAGCACCAGTCATGGGAGTAAAGTAATAATTAATGACAAAGACATATCAAAGTCTAAGTCAGATCGGGCATCAGGAGCGGGGTAGGTGAAGGATCGAGGTCGGGAGCAGCAGCAATGATGGGGGGGTGGAAGTGGTGATCGAGTCCATTAATGTGGGTCAAGAGGAGCACTTCTGACCCTCCCGGCTCCACATTCAGGTAAGCATCAGACCACATATCCACACCATCATTAAGGCTGCCTATTTCCACCTCCGTAACATCGCCTGCCTCTGCCCCTGCCTCAACTCATCTATTGCTGAAACCCTCATCCATGTTTTTGTTACTTCTAGACTTGACTATCCCAACACACTCCTGAATAAACTTGAGCTCATCCAAGACTCTGCTGCCCGTATCCTAACTCGCACCAAGTCCTGTTCACCAATCACCCCCGTGATCGCTGACCTACATTGGCTCCCAGTTAAGCAATGCCTCGATTTTAAAATTCTCATCCTTGTTTTCAAATCCCTCCATGGCCTCACCCCTCCCTATCCCTGTAACCTCCTCCAGCCTTAAAACCCTTCAAGATATCTGCGCTACTCAAATTCTTGCGCATCCCTGGTTTTAATTGCTCCACCATCGGTGGTCGTGCCTTCTGCTGCCAAGGCCCTAAGCTCTGGAATTCCCTCTCTAAACCTCTCCGCCTCTCCACCTCTCTTTCCTCTTTTAAGACGCTCCTTAAAACCTACCTCTTTGACCAAGCATCTGCCCTAATATGTGGCTCGGTGTCAAATTCTGTTTGATAACGCTCCTGTGAAGCGCCTTGGGATGTTTTACTACATTAAAGGCGCTGTATAAATGAAAGTTGTTGTTGTTGATGTTGTTATTGTAAGTTACTGACTTTCTTGGTTGGCAGGTGCTCAGTAGGGCTGGTTTCCCTGAGTGCAGCCCACGATGGCACTGGCTGCCTCAGGGCAAACCAATGTTGGAGCGGGGACCTCAAGCAGGCACAGGGTTGCCAACTCTGGTTGGACGTACTCTTGAAGGTTTCATCACATGGCCTCCTGCCTCCAACCGCTCTCCCCGCCCCCACGCTCCTGCCATTGGTCGCCTGACCCGTCCATCCTCGTGATGCACCGCCTTCCCACGCCAATTGGAAATCAAACCAGCTTTCATTTACCCGACTGGATGATTCTTAACTGTCAGTCAAAAAGCCTTTTTATACCATCTCCAATATTTTTATAATTAGTAAATGAAAGTGTTCAAAGAAAATTTTAAAAATTCCACAATTTTTTTTGATGCATCTACGATTTTACCCTTGGGTTGCTCGCAGCGGTGTCCTGGAGATTAAACTTAAATTCCTGGAGATGCCAGGACAATCCTGGAGAGTTGGCAACCCTAAGCAGGCATTAAGCCCCTTATTTGCATATGCAAAGTGCCTAACGCCTGCTTCAGGCATGGGTAAAGGACGCCTCTTGTTTGCCCTTACCCAATATGGCGGTCGTCGCACTTCTGCCCAGAAGTGAGCGTGCGCTTCCTACCTGACATTTTGGGGCCTTAGTAGGCTGCACAGCGCCTGAAAACCAGACACTACGCCGCCCCAGTTTCTCGGCCCACGCTTCAGTTGCTGTTCTTTCTTGTGCCATGCTTATGTAAAATCCCATACTAGATACTGAATAATTCCTCAATGAATGAGATCTGAATGGCAAATGATAAAGGTTTTAAGAATGTTTAGTTCTTTTGCAGTTTATCAGTGCTCATTGTGATGGTCTGTGAAGGAATTCTACTATATAACCTTTTTAGAAAAATATACTATATAAGATAAATAGACTATAGCCTTTTTAGAAAAATACACTATCTTTTTTAAAGGAAGGCATGACAAGCTGGATTTGGAAATCCTACCTTCTGAAAGAATTCTGGCCTCGTTGAGATAAGACAGTGGTTAACCCCGAAGAGTACCTTATAAGGAACTCTACCTTATAAATTCTTTAAAACATTACAAACTGGGTTTGGAAATTTAGAAACCTAACTATGAAATAGCTATGAAAGAATTCTGGCTATTGAAACAGGACAAGTTGTTGACCCTGAATAAATAACCTTATTGAAACAGAAGAATGGGTGGCCCTGAATGGGTAAGCTTATTAAAATAAGACAATGGTCAGCCCTGGATGAAAGATCTTGATTAAAACCTCTTGAGAATGACATGATGTAAGGTACATCTGCCCTTTGCACATATATGGTAAACCCCCAATAGCTATTGATGATGTGGCAGTAAGAATTTCAGTAGACCAGCTAAAAGATGATTAGTGATAATTAACTTGGATTAACAGAAACCTTATGAAAAACAACTGAAAAAGGGGTATAAATATTGGAGTCTCGAATGAGATAATCAGACTCCCTTTAATCGGGCAAAGTGATTCTCGACTACAGGGGCGGCTCTGTAGCTCTTCACTCTTTTGTACCTCGGGGATTGAAGGTAACTGCTACCTTGATAATTGATGGATATCCTGTAATAGACAAGTTTAAGAATAGTAATACTGTAGCGAAGTTAAGATTTATAAGTAGGATTCTCTGTTAAGAATAAGATTGTATTTTTTCTCTTTTTAAAATTGTTAACGTTGCGATTGACTGATTCACCAACTGTAAATTGCATGTCGGTTTTTTTAATAAATCTATATATTTTTAGAAGTGTCTCATATAAATCTTCTGTATCAATAACTCATGAACCCAATCTTTGTACACTCTTTGGTGAAGAGTTAGAATTTCTGAAGAAAATCTCCAGACCCTCATAATATCCGGGACTTTACTGTCTGGCTAAACTTATTAAAAGTGCTATCTGGAGGACGGTAACATTCTCGGATTGTTCCTTTCCTTTAGGGAGCGATAGCCTGGACCTTTAGACCCAGTTAAGCGTCTTTAGGATTCAGCTATCTCAACCTTTAGTTGAAGGTGAACATCTGAGAAATACGCCTGATCCGGGATAGCCCCAAAGGGGCTAGGACAAGTAAAAATCCTTTCAGGTCATCTTGTCCATGGTGTCATCTTTTTCAGCATTACTACATTAAAATTCTGTCAAGTCCTGTTTACTATCATACAGCCTTGTCGCAGATGTAGTTTGTCATGTAAAACCATTAAGACTACACAGATTGCTGCAGTTTAGATTATAAAATGATAAGTCAAAATAAACCTTCTTCATGAAAGAGAATGTCACAAATCACACGCACAGCCAATCACTTAACTGAAAGGATTCGCAAAATTTCATGTTTCCCCCCCCCCCCCCGAAGATTTTATTGGACTTATTAAAAGGAACCCTGGTCAGACTGAGTTTTAAAATCCAGGGCATAAAATGGCTGCGGTCAGACCTCGTGACCAAGAGCCTTTCAGACGCTGGCAAACGGCTGGAGAGTGGCGGCGGACCTGTGGGGAACCAGGCAGCGGCGGCGAGGTTAAAGAGGTGGCAGAGACCAGGTAGGCCTCAGAGCGGCGGCGGACCTGTGGGGAACCAGGTGGCGGCGGCGAGGTTTAAGAGGCGGCAGAGACCAGGTAGGCCTCAGAGTGGCGGCGGACCTGCGGGGAACCAGGCGGCGGCGGCGAGGTTAAAGAGGCGGCAGAGACCAGGTAGGCCTCAGAGTGGCGGCGGACCTGCGGGGAACCAGGTGGCGGCGGCGAGGTTAAAGAGGCGGCAGAGACCAGGTAGGCGTACCAATCTCTGAGCTCGGAGGGAGAGAAGTAAAAAGTAATCGAAGTGTGACGTCACCAGAAAGCAGGTAAGTGAATGGTTGGTAAGTATTTCTCTCTTTTTAAACTTAAACTCTGTGGTTTATAGTTTCTAAGCTCTCTGTGGTGTAGCGGGGACTGTTGGTAAACCAGGGCCCTTAAGTATATAATTTAACTGTAGTGCAATCGGTGGGATTGATTTGTTTTAATTTAATTTGAATTAATTAAAGGGTAAGTCATGGCAGGAGAGCTCGGCCCCGTGGTATGCTCCTCCTATGCTATGTGGGAAATCAGGGACCCTTCCGGTGTCCTTGACAACCATGTGTGCGGGAAGTGTATCCAGCTACAGCTACTGGCAGACCGCATTACAGTGCTGAAGCTGCGATTGGATGTGTATTGGAGCATTTGCGATGCTGAGAACCTCGTGAATAGCATATTTAGCGAGTTGGTCACACCGCAGGCAAAGGGTGTACAGGCAGGAAGTAAATGGGTGACCACCAGGCAGAGTAAGAGGTGCAGGCAGGTAGTGCAGGGGTCCCCTGTGGACATCCCCCTCTCAAACAGATATACCACTTTGGATACTGTTGGGGGGGATGACTTATCAGGGGAAGGCAGCAGCAGCAAACTTCCTGGCACCATGGGTGGCTCTGCTGCACAGGCTGGGAGGAAAATGAGTGGAAGAGCTATAGTGATAGGGGACTCAATTGTAAGGGGAATAGATAGGCATTTCTGCGGCCGCAACCGAGCCTCCAGGATGGTGTGTTGCCTCCCTGGTGCAAGGGTCAAGGACGTCTCGGAGCGGCTACAGAACATTTTGGAGGGGGAGGGCGAACAGCCAGCTGTCGTGGTGCACATAGGCACCAACGATATAGGTAAAAAAGGGGATGAGGTCCTAAAAGCAGAATATAGGGAGTTAGGAGGTAAATTAAAAAATAGGACCTCAAAGGCAGTAATCTCAGGATTGCTACCAGTGCCACGTGCTAGTCAGAGCAGAAATAGGAGGATATTTCAAATGAATACGTGGCTAGAGGAATGGTGCAAGGGGGAGGGATTCAAATTCCTGGGACATTGGAACCGGTTCTGGGGGAGGTGGGACCAGTACAAACCGGATGGTCTGCACCTGGGCAGGGCCAGGACCGCTGTCCTAGGGGGAGTGTTTGCTAGTGCTGTTGGGGAGGGTTTAAACTGAAGTGGCAGGGGGTTGGGCACCTGAGCAGGGAGACAGAGGAAAGCGTGTCAGGAAGGGACAGAAGGTAGGGAGTAAAAGGTAAAGTGTTAAAAAAGGAAAAAGCAGGAACTAAGTGTCACAAAACATATTTGAAAGTTCTTTATCTGAATGCACGTAGCATTCGTAACAAAATGGACGAGTTAACGGCACAAATAACTACGTATGGGTATGATCTTGTGGCCATTACAGAAACATGGCTGCAGGGTGACAACGACTGGGAACTAAATATGCCAGGGTATTTAACAATCAGGAAGGACAGGCAGGAAGGAAGGGGAGGTGGGGTGGCTATGTTATTAAAGGAAGGAATCACTGTAATACTGAGAAATGATATTGGGTCAAAGGATCAGGATAATGAAACAGTTTGGGTGGAGATAAGGAATAATAAGGGGAAAAAAACACTAGTGGGAGTAGTATATAGGCCTCCTAATAGTTGCAACTCTGCTGGAAGAAGTATTAATCAGGAAATAGTTGGGGCATGTAATAAGGGAACAGCTATAATTATGGGGGATTTTAACTATCATATTAACTGGACAAATCAAATTGGGCAGGGCAGCCTTGAGGAAGAGTTTATTGAGTGTATTAGGGATGGATTTCTTGAGCAGTATGTAACTGATCCTACAAGGGGGCAAGCAACCTTGGACCTGGTCCTGTGTAATGAGTCAGGATTAATTAATAATGTCCTAGTTAAGGATCCCCTTGGAATGAGTGACCATAACTTGGTTGAATTCCATATCCAATTAGAGGGTGAGACGGTTGGTTCTCAAACAAGCGTACTGAGCTTGAATAAAGGAGACTATGATGGTATGAGAGCGGAATTGATTAAAGTGGACTGGGAAAATAGATTAAAGGGTAAGACGGTGCATGAGCAGTGGTGTTCATTTAAGGAGTTATTTTACAACTTTCAAAAGAAATATATTCCACTGAGGAAAAAAGGGTGCAAAAGAAATGATAGCCATCCGTGGCTAAGTAAAGAAATTAAGGATAGTATCCAACTAAAAACAAGGACATATAAGGTAGCCAAACTTAGTGGGAGGATAGAAGATTGGGAAGTCTTCAAAAGATAGCAAAAAGTAACTAAAGGATTGATTAAGAAAGGGAAGATAGATTATGAAAATAAATTAGCAAAAAATATAAAAACAGATAGCAAGAGTTTCTATAGTTATATAAAAAGAAAAAGGGTGGCTAAGGCAAATGTAGGTCCCTTAGAGGATGAGACCGGGAAATTAATGGTGGGAAACATGGAGATGGCAAAAATGCTGAACAAATATTTTGTTTCAGTCTTTACGGTAGAGGACACTAAGAATATCCCAACACTGGACAAACAGGGGGCTCTAGGGGGGGAGGAGCTAAATACGATTAAAATCACTAAGGAATTGGTACTCAGTAAAATAATGGGACTTAAGGCGGATAAATCCCCTGGACCTGATGGCTTACATCCTAGGGTCTTGAGGGAAGTGACAGTAGGGATTGTGGATGCTTTGGTAATAATTTTCCAAAATTCCCTGGACTCAGCAAAGGTCCCGGCAGATTGGAAAACTGCTAATGTAACACCCTTATTTAAAAAGGGTAGTAGGCAGAAGGCTGGAAATTATAGACCAGTTAGCCTAACATCTGTGTTGGGTAAAATTTTGGAGTCTATTATTAAGGAGACAGTAACAGAATATTTAGATAAACATAATTTACTAGGACAAAGTCAGCATGGCTTTATGAAGGGGAAGTCATGTCTGACAAATTTGCTTGTGTTCTTTGAGGACATAACGTACAGGGTGGATAAAGGGGAACCTGTGGACGTAGTGTATTTAGACTTCCAGAAGGCATTCGACAAGGTGCCACATAAAAGATTATTGCTCAAGATAAAAATCACTGGATTGGGGGTAATATTCTGGCATGGGTGGAGGATTGGTTATCTAACAGGAAGCAGAGAGTTGGGATAAATGGTTCATTCTCGGTCTGGCAACCAGTAGCCAGTGGTGTTCTGCAGGGGTTGGTGCTGGGTCCCCAACTCTTTACAATCTATATTAACGATTTGGAGGAGGGGACCGAGTGTAACATATCAAAGTTTGCAGATGATACAAAGATGGGAGGAAAAGTAGAAGGTGAGGAGGACATAAAAAACCTACAAGGGGATATAGACAGGCTGGGTGAGTGGGCGGAGATTTGGCAGATGCAATACAATATTGGAAAATGTGAGGTTATGCACTTTGGCAGGAAAAATCAGAGAGCAAGTTATTATCTTAATGGCGAGAAACTGGAAAGTACTGCAGTACAAAGGGACAAGGGGGTCCTAGTACAAGAAAATCAAAAAGTTAGTATGCAGGTGCAGCAGGTGATCAAGAAGGCCAACGGAATGTTGGCTTTTATTGCTAGGGGGATAGATTATACAAACAGGGAGGTATTGCTGCAGTTATATAAGGTATTGGTGAGACCGCACCTGGAATACTGCGTACAGTTTTGGTGTCCATACTTAAGAAAAGACATACTTGCTCTCGAGGCAGTACAAAGAAGGTTCACTCGGTTAATCCCGGGGATGAGGGGGTGGACATATGAGGAGAGGTTGAGTAGATTGGGACTCTACTCATTGGAGTTCAGAAGAATGAGAGGCGATCTTATTGAAACATATAAGATTGTGAAGGGGCTTGATCGGGTGGATCCGGTAAGGATGTTCCCAAGGATGGGTGAAACTAGAACTAGGGGGCATAATCTTAGAATAAGGGGCTGCTCTTTCAAAACTGAGATGAGGAGAAACTTCTTCACTCAGAGGGTAGTAGGTCTGTGGAATTTGCTGCCCCAGGAAGCTGTGGAAGCTACATCATTAAATAAATTTAAAACTGAAATAGATAGTTTCCTAGAGGTAAAAGGAATTAGGGGTTACGGTGAGCGGGCAGGAAATTGGACATGAGGCTGAGTTCGGATCGGTCAGGGCCCTGTGGGTGGCGGAGCGGGCCCAGGGGCTGAGTGGCCGGGTCTTGCTCCTACTTCTTGTGTTCTTTAGATTTGAGGTTAGGATCAGATCAGCCATGATCTTATTGAATGGCGGAACAGGCTCGAGGGGCCGATTGGCCTACTCCTGCTCCTATTTCTTATGTTCTTATGTTCTTATGTTCTAAACTATCAGCTTGTGTATTCCGATTGGGGACAAACCCAATTACAATCAGGTCTACACATAAGGCTTTCAAGGTGTTTGCTCAAATAATCAGCGGGGACATTGAGACTGGGCTGGCCCATCATCGAACCTGTCGGACAAAGGGAGCAGTTGAAGACCTGGTATGATACAATTACCGGCCATCTAACATGATGGGCCAAGATCGGAACCTTTTGTTAAAATTCATTATGCCCAGATCAGACAATAGAAATGAGCTGATCTGGAGGGAGATTAGGATGACCGGGAGGGTATTACTGGGAAGACCCAGCCACTCTCTCTCTCTCTCTCTCTCTGCCTGGGTCCCGGTTCACCCTGTCTGTCTACTAGCAGCCAAGAAAGAAGACCGTCCAGAAACTTCGTAGCCACGTGTCGATGGCAGAGACAGGGTACAGGGCCAGGTTTTCCATCCATTTCACCGGTGAGCATTATCTTCTTCTGGCTGTCACAAGACAATTTTAGTTAGTCGTAAGGGTGGGAATTAATGGGGATATTGCTAAAATTGTAATTTTAGGATTTTCCCTCGATGTGTCCATTTCTCCTCCCATATTAAGTGTAAAACCGTACTGCATAGTGATTTCTTTTTCTTCATATAATACTGTTTCTCTGTAGTTTTACTTCTGTCAATAATCATTGGTTTTCCTTGCACCAATCCACAGGTCTGTTCATTTGTCCTTATCACCGCTCGATAAGTCCTGGGCTCAGAACTAGGAAGGGGATAGCGATTCACAACCACACAGCGGGCAGGACAGTCCAAGAAAACATAACTGGCTGACCTACAACTAAGCCCGAGACAAAAACCCCTTACAGAAATGGCCAGCCAGCCAGGAGCCCAGGCGAAAGCATGTGATAAGGCAGACCGTGTTGCGTAGGAGGAATCCACAATGGAGCAAAGGTTATCTACCTTGTGTGCGACAAGGTTAATATCGCAAAAAAATGGGTGTGCGATATGTTAAAAGCCGAGCGCCCCCTAGATGCAGCTGCCCAGTGGACAGCAAGTAAAGAGTACAGGAGAGGTATTGAAAAAGCGGTCTGGCTCATGTGTTTGAAAAAGCAGGTTTTAGTGTTAGACCGTGCTGTTGCAACATAGGCAGCCAAGATCAAACAGTTGACCCGAGAGCTGCAGGAACAGACTGCAGCGGAGGAGAAAGTAGTAGTGGCCCTCCGGGTAGTAAGCCAAGAGAGGGCACAGACAGCAAGGAACCATCAGGCAGAGTTAGAGCGCCTGAGGGCCCGGGCCGTTGAAGCTCAAAGGGAACACCAGGCAAAATCAGAGTGCCTGGAAGACCGGATCACTGAGCTCAAAAGTAGCGCTAGGCACAGGATGGAACACCTGGAATACCAGGTCAGAGAGGCGAGAGATAGTGAGGTTAGGTTAATGGACAAGATTTCCAGCCTCACGCAAGAATTGAAAGAGCAGGAGGAGAAAGTAGGCGAGGTAAAAGCAGCATATAAGCTGGCTTGTGCCCAGGGGTTTGAAGACGCAGATCACGGAAACATCCTCCCTGCATCCAGTCTGTCTAGCCCTGTCAGAATGTTATACGTTTCAATGAGATCCCCTCTCATTCTTAAACATAAAAATAGAAACATAGAAGATAGGAGCAGGAGTAGGCCATTCGGCCCCTCGAGCCTGCTCCGCCATTCGATGAGATCATGGCTGATCATCCAAACTCAGTACCCTGTACCTGCCTTCTCCCCATATCCCTTGATACCTTTAGCTTTAAGAAATATATCTAACTCATTCTTGAATATATTTAATGACTTGGCCTCAACTACCTTCTGTGGTAGAGAATTCCACAGGTTCACCACTCTCTGGGTGAAGAAATTCTTCCTCATTTCTGTCCTAAATGGCTTACCACTTATCTTTAGACTGTGACCCCTGGTTCTGGACTCTCCGACCATCGGGAACATTCTTCCTGCATCTAGTTTGTCCAGACCTGTCAGAATTTTATATGTTTCAATGAGATCCCCTCTCATTCTTCTATGCTCCAGCGAGTATAAGCCCAATCGACCCAATCTCTCCTCATATGTCATTCCTGCCATCCCAGGTATCAGCCTTGTGAATCTTTGCTGAACTCCTTCCATGGCAAGAACATCCTTCCTCAGATAAGGCGACCAAAACTGCACACAGTACTCAAGGTGTGGTCTCACCAAGGCCCTGTACAACTGCAGCAGGACATCCCTGTTCCTATACTCAAACCCTTTCGCTATGAAGGCCAACATACCATTTGTCTTCTTCACCACCTGCTGCACCTGCATGCTTACCTTCAGCGACTGGTGCACAAGGACACCCAGGTCTCGTTGCACTTCCCCTTCTCCCAATCTATTGCCATTCAGATAATAGTCTGCCTTTCTGTTTTTGCCACCAAAGTGGATAACCTCGCATTTATCCACATTATATTGCATCTGCCACGCTTCTGCCCACTCACCCAACCTGTCCAAATCATCCTGGAGTTTCTCGGTATCCTCCTCGCAGCACACACGCCCACCCAGCTTTGTATCATCTGCAAACTTGGAGATATTACATTTAGTTCCCTTATCTAGATCATTAATGTATATTGTGAATAGCTGGGGTCCAAGGACCGAACCCTGCGGTACCCCACTAGTCACTGCCTGCCACTCAGAAAAAGACCCATTAATTCCTACTCTCTGCTTTCTGTCCGCCAACCAGTTCTCTATCCAAGTCAATACCTTGCCCCCAATCCCATGTGCCTTAACTTTACACGCTAATCTCTTATGTGGGACCTTATCGAAAGCCTTTTGAAAGTCCAAATACACCACATCTACTGGTTCTCCCTTATCTATTTTCCCAGTTACATCCTCAAAAAATTCCTGTAGATTAGTCAAGCACGATTTACCTTTTGTTAATCCATGTTGACTTTGTCCGATCCTGTCACTGTTTTTCAAGTGCTCAGCTATTACATCCTTTAGAATGGACTCTAGCATTTTCCCCACTACCGATGTCAGGCTTACCAGTCTGTAATTCACCGCTTTCTCTCTACCACCCTTTTTGAATAGTGGGGTAACATTAGCTACCCTCCAATCCATGGGTATAGTTCCAGATTCCATCGAATGTTGGAAGATGATCAGCAATGCATCTACTATTTCTAGGGCCACTTCCTTAAGTACCCTAGGATGTAGATTATCAGGCCCTGGGGATTTATCGGCCTTCAATCCGGTCAATTTCCCTAACACCATTTCCCTGCAAATACTGATTTATTTCAGTTCCTCCCTTTCATCAGACCCTATGTTCTCCAATATCTCTGGGAGGTTATTTGAGTCCTCCTTTGTGAAGACAGAACCAAAATATGCATTTAATTGGTCTGCCATTTCTTTGTTCTCCATTATAACCTCCCCCGCTTCTGACTGCAAGGGACCTACACTTGATTTCACTAATCTTTTTCTCTTCACATATCTATAAAAGCTCTTACAATCGGTTTTTATGTTCCCTGCAAGCTTACTTTCATATTCTATTTTCCCCTTCTTAATTAATCACTTTGTCCTCCTTTGTTGAATCCTAAACTGCTCCCAATCCTCAGGGTTACCGCTTTTTCTGGCCAATTTATATGCCCTCTCCTTGGATCTTATGCTATCCCTAATTTCCCTTGTTAGCCACGGTTGAGTCACCCTTTTTGTTTTATTCTTATGCCACACTGGGATGAACAAATTCTGCAGTTCATCCATGCAGTCTTTGATTGTTTGCCTTTGCCTATCCACCGTCAACCCTTTGCGTGACATTCCCCAATCAATCCTACCCAATTCATGCCTCATACCATCGTAGTTTCCTTTATTTAAATTCAGGACCCTAGTCTCTGATTCAACTACTTCACTCTCCATCCTAATGAAGAATTCAATCATATTATGATCACTCTGACCCAAGGGGCCTCGTACAACAAGATTGCTAATTAATCCTTTCTCGTTACATAATACCCAGTCTAAGATGGCCTGATCTCTGGTTGGTTCATAAGAACATAAGAAATAGGAGCAGGAGTAGGCCAATCGGCCCCTCGAGCCTGCTCCGCCATTCAATAAGATCATGGCTGATCTGATCCTAACCTCAAATCTAAAGATCACAAGAAGTAGGAGCAGGACCCGGCCACTCAGCCCCTGGGCCCGCTACGCCACCCACAGGGCCTTGACCGATCCGAACTCAGCCTCATGTCCAATTTCCTGCCCGCTCCCCGTAACCCCTAATTCCCTTTACTTCTAGGAAACTCTCTATTTCTGTTTTAAATTTATTTAATGATGTAGCTTCCACAGCTTCCTGGGGCAGCAAATTCCACAGACCTACTACCCTCTGAGTGAAGAAGTTTCTCCTCATCTCAGTTTTGAAAGAGAAGCCCCTTATTCTAAGATTATGACCCCTAGTTCTAGTTTCACCCATCCTTGGGAACATCCTTACTGCATCCACCCGATCAAGCCCCTTCACAATCTTATATGTTTCAATAAGATCGCCTCTCATTCTTCTGAACTCCAATGAGTAGAGTCCCAATCTACTCAACCTCTCCTCATATGTCCACCCCCTCATCCCCGGGATTAACCGAGTGAACCTTCTTTGTACTGCCTCGAGAGCAAGTATGTCTTTTCTTAAGTATGGACACCAAAACTGTATGCAGTATTCCAGGTGCGGTCTCACCAATACCTTATATAACAGCAGCAATACCTCCCTGTTTTTATAATCTATCCCCCTAGCAATAAAAGCCAACATTCCGTTGGCCTTCTTGATCACCTGCTGCACCTGCATACTAACTTTTTGATTTTCTTGCACTAGGACCCCCAGATCCCTTTGTACATATTGTTCCAGAAAACCATCCCGTAAACATTCTAGGAATTCCTCCTCCACAGTATTTTTACCAATTTGGTTAGCACAATCTATATGTAAATTAAAGTCACCCATGATGACTGCTGTGCCCTTACTGCATGCTTCTCTAATTTCCCTTTTAATGCCGTCCCCAACCTCCGTATTACTGTTTGGAGGTCTATATACCACTCCCACTAACTTTTTCTGCCCCTTGTTATTTCTCAGTTCAACCCATACAGATTCCGCATCATCAGAGCTAATATCCTTCCTTTCAATTGTGTTAATCCCCTCTTTAACCAGCAATGCTACCCCTACCCCATTCTTCTAAATTCTAGTGAATACAGGCCTAGTCGACCCAATCTCTCCTCATATGACAGTCCTGCCATCCCAGGAATCAGTCTAGTGAACCTTCGCTGCACTCCCTCTATGGCAAGTATATCCTTTCTTAGGTAAGGAGACCAAAACTGCACACAGTACTCCAGGTGTGGTCTCACCAAGGTCCTGTACAACTGTAGTAAGACATCCTTGCTCCTGTACTCAAATCCTCTTGCAATGAAGGCCAACATACCATTTGCCTTCCTAACTGCTTGCTGCACCTGCATGTTTGCTTTCAGTGACTGGTGTACAAGAACACCCAGGTCCCTTTGTACATCAGCATTTCCCAATCTATCACCATTTAAATAGTACTCTACCTTTCTGTTTTTCCTACTGAAGTGGATAACTTCACATTTATCCACGTTATATTGCATCTGCCATGTATTTGCCCACTCACTCAACTTGTCTAAATCGCCTTGAAGCCTCTTTGCATCCTCCTCACAACTCACAATCCCACCTAGTTCTGTGTCGTCAACAAACTTGGAAATACTATATTTGGTTCCCTCATCCAAATCATTGATATATATTGTAAATAGCTGGGACCCAAGCACTGATCCCTGTGGTACCCCACTAGTCACCGCCTGCCACCCCGAAAAAGACCCATTTATTCCTACTCTCTGTTTCCTGTCTGTTAACCAATTTTCAATCCATGCCAATATATTACCCCCAATCCCATGTGCTTTAATTTTGCACACTAACCTCTTATGTGGGACTTTATCAAAGGCCTTCTGAAAATCCAAATACACCACATCCACTGGTTCTCTCTTATCTATTCTACCAGTTACATCCTCAAAAAACTCCAGTAGGTTTATCAAACACGATTTCCCTTTCATAAATCCATCTTGACTTTGTCTAATCCCGTTGATGTTTTCTAATTGTCCTGTTATCACATCCTTTATAATAGACTCTAGCATTTTCCCTACTATTGATGTTAGGCTAATCTGTAGTTCCCCGTTTTCTCTCTCCCTCCTTTTTTAAATAGTGGGGTTACATTTGCCACCCTCCAATCTGCAGGAACTGTTCTATAATCTATAGAATTTTGGAAGATGACAACCAATGCATCCACTATTTCCATGGCTACCTCTTTTAGTACTCTGGGATGCAGATTATCAGGCCCTGGGGATTTATCAGCTTTCAGTACCATTAATTTCTCCAGCACTATTTTTTTACTAATACTAATTTCCTTTAATTCCACCTTCTCATTAGACCCTTGGTTCCCTAGCATTTCTGGGAAGTTATTTGTGTCCTCTTCCGTGAAGACAGAACCAAAGTATTTGTTTAATTGCTCTGCCATTTCCTTGTTCCCCATTATAAATTCTCCCATTTCTGACTGTAAGGGACCTACATTTGTCTTCACTAATCTTTTTCTTTTTACATACTTGTAGAAGCTTTTACAGTCCACTTTTATATTCCTTGCAAGTTTACTCTCATGCTCTATTTTTCCACTCTTAATTCATCTCTTGGTCCTTTTTTGCTGAACTCTAAACATTCCCAATCCTTAGGCTTGCTACTTTTTCTGGCAACTTTATATGACTTCTCTTTGGATCTAATACTATCCTTAATTTCTTTTGTTAGCCATGGTTGGGGCGCTTTTCCTTTTGTGTTTTTGCGCCAGAAAGGAATGTATAACTGTTGCAATTCATGCATTCGTTCCTTACATGTTAGCCATTGCCCATCCACCATCATGCCTTTTAATGAAGCTCTCCAATCTATCATAGCCAACTCACTCCTCATACCATCGTAGATTCCTTTGTTTAGATTTAGGACCCTAGTTTCGGATTGGACTTCTTCAATTTCCATCTTAATGAAGAATTCTATCATGTTATGGTCACTCTTCCCTAAAGGACCCCACACAACAAGATTATTAATTAACCCCTTCTCATTACACAATACCCAATCTAGGATAGCCTGTTCCCTAGTTGGCTCCTCAACATACTGGTCTAAAAAACCATCTCGTACACACTCCAGGAATTCATCCTCCACAGTATTATTGCTAATTTGGTTTGGCTAGTCTATATGTAGATTAAAGTCACCCATGATTACTGTAGTACCCTTGTTACATACATCTCTATTTTCCTGTTTGATGCCATCCCCTACATTACCACTACTGTTTGGAGACCTATAGACAGCTCCAAACAATGTTTTCTGCCCCTTGGTGCTTCTTAGCTCCACCCAGACTGATTCTACATCTTGATTTTCTGAGTCAATATCCTTTCTCACCATTGCTCTGATTTCATCTTTTACTGACAAGGCCACCCCACCTCCTTTTCCTTTTCGCCTGTCCTTCCTAAATATCGAATATCCTTGGATATTCAGCTCCCAGCCTTGGTCACCCTGCAGCCATGTCTCCGTAATCGCAATTATATTGTATCCGTTTACATCTATTTGTGCTGTTAATTCGTCTACCTTATTACGAATGCTTCGTGCATTCAGATACAGTGCCTTTAGATTTGTCTTTTTAACATTTTTAGACATCTTAACATTTTTTTGTACTATGGCCCTATTTGTCTTATTACCATTTTTTCTTACCCGGACCCTACTTGTTAGTGCACTCCATTGTTTGTACGCTCTGTCCCTTCCTGACACAATCTGGTTATCCTTACCCCAATCACTTTCCTGCACTGCTCCCTTGTCTTTTCTCTTTAGCATTCTAGATTTCTCTCCACCAGGACCCTCCGCCCGCCCCCCCCCCCCCACCTTATTTAGTTTAAGCCCTTTCTACCACCCTAGTTATTCGATTCGCTAAAACTCTGGTCCCAGCATGGTTCAGGTGCAGTCCATCCCAACGGAACAGCTCTCTCTTTCCCCAGTACTGGTGCCAGTGCCCCACGAATCGAAACCCATTTCTCCCACACCAATCTTTGAGCCACGCATTCATCTCCCTGATCCTATTGAACCCATGCCAATTTGCTCGTGGCTCCGGTAATAATCCAGAGATTATGACGTTTGTGGTTCTGCTTTTTAATTTAGTCCCTAGCTGCTCAAACTCTCTCAGCTGTAAGGGATTCTGACCCTGCGTGTCTCGCAGCCTGTGAGATTCACGCGGCTCTGTGCAGCCTGTATGTCAGTGTGGGTTTAGGCCTTGTTGCCTGTTCTGGTCTCCAGCCAGTCTGGGAGCACTAGACACACCTGTGAGTGGTTCGAATCACTCGCCCTTACGGTTCTAGACACTGGACTTAGATGCGAGAGCAGTAATGGAGATGAAACTCATGTAGACTCGGTTGAATGGTACGAAATGGAAAATCTTTATTGCATGATATTTAAGATTACGAAATACATGTCATAAGCACAGATTAATGACAGTACAATCTTACAAGCAGTTATATAGCTGATCCTAGGGAAACGAGGAACGAACGACACACCGTAAATAGGGGCACACATTACAAGTATCCTTAATACTTAAACCCTCCCCTATCAATATCTGTCCTAGCTAGATTCGTAGGATTTCGAGACTCATGCTCACCACTCGTGATAACTCGGAGAAATTCCGAATAGCTGATCGGATGTTTTTCACCGCAGCACCCACGTGTCGGTCAGGAGGTCTCCTGGTCCCACTTGTTTACTTGCTTCTGCTCCGGCTAGCAGGCTGGAACGTCTGCTGTGATGAAGATCTGTGTTGGTTGGTTTAACAGGTACTTTCCGAATACAGCCCAGTCAATATCATCTTTGACGATCCGTTCTTGCAAGTTCAAAGAAGTCTTCCTGGCAAAGAAAACTTGGCTGTTCGACCTACAGGCACGGTCGGGATTTACTGACCGTGGCGATGAGTATGGTCTTCCTCTCTTCTCATTTCATCTCATCTCATCTCATCTCATCTCGGGCCTTTGGTTCCGATGCCAGTTACCAACATAGGTCTTCGTTACGCGACACGAGGTAGATCCGAACGGATCAGAAAGTTCAACAGTCTTTTTCAAAGAGGCACCAGGCAAGCAGGAACAAGACTACGAGTCAAAAACACAGGAGCAGCCACGAGGTTACGAGTCGATCGGATAAGAGAATAAGAGAAAGATGGACGGTTGGAGCTTGTAATTATAGTACAAAATCTTCCGTTTCCCGCCCAACCTTAATGTCCTTTCTTTTGTTTGGGTTTGGCGCTCAAATGTCTTGTATGGGTGATCTCCGTTTTTAATGGGTTTCGGGGCTACTCGTAACTGTCTGAGTACCTGTTAATATTTCTCCCATTGTTAAATCGGTCGGTGTTCTCCCTGGAGGGGTTTTGGGGCTTCCAAGTGTTTTGTATAACTACCTGCTAACGGCTCTCTCATCGTAGAGTCGTTGGGATTTTACATATTAATGTCTTTTGGATGGGCCCTTGATTACTCGGTACAATAGCTTTCATTCGTACCTGGGAGACCGATTTCAGTATTTATGTGTATACTGCAAACCCATAATGTCTCGTGTATTATCTTCACTGTGCTGAATCTTAATCGATCTTGCACAAATGTTTATTGGAACGCCATCTTGTCTGCCTGTCGAAAAGTCTAGAATGTTCTGTCACGAGGTGCGGCGGCCATTTTACAGGCTGCTTGTGTCCACTTTGAGAAACCTGACAGCATTCTGCTGAAATAAAAGCTGTTTGAACGAGACTCTGTGTTTTCTCCTTATTAATAAAATCGCGATATATTGCGAATTCTACACAGCAGAACCTCTTTCTTTGTCCTACCTATGTCATTGGTACCTACGTGGACCACGACAACTGGATCTTCCCCCTCCCACTCCAAGTTCTTCTTCAGCCCGGAGGAGATGTCCTTTACCCTGGCATCGGGTAGGCAACATAGCCTTCGGGACTCACGCTTCTGGCTGCAGAGAACAGTGTATATCCCCCTAACTATACTGTCACCTACTACAACCACCTTCCTTTTTACTCCCCACACTTGAACTAGAAGTTTAGAACTCTCTTTCGCAAACAGCAATTGATGCTAGATCAATTGTTAATTTTAAACTGAGATTGATAGATTTTTGTTAACCAAAGGTATTAAGGGATATTGGGCAAAGGCAGATATCTGGAGTTAGGCCGCAGATCAACCATGATTTCATTGAATGGCGGAACAGGCTTGAGGGGCTAAATAGCCTACTCTTGTTCCTTTGCTGTTAGTGGGAGCTTGCTGTGTACAAATTGGCTGCTGCATTTCCCACATTACAACAGTGACTACACTTCAAAAGTACTTCATTGTCTGTAAAATACTTTGGACATCCTAAGGTCATGAAAGGCATTATATAAATCTTTCATTTTTCTTCGCACCCTGCTTAAAGAGTACTTTCCTTTCACCCAGGTCCTTCATCTCCATCAGATGCACTCTGGTCTACTCCCATTGTGTCAATCAGATAAGGCCATCTCTGATCAGTTCCTTGTATTACTCTCTACCCACATCCCGCTTCCCCCTCCCAACTTCACTTCCTTCTGTGTCCGCCCCTGGTAAAAGCTCTCCCACAAGTCTCTTACAACTGCATTTTCACATTCCCAACTGTCTAGCCTTTGACCCTCCAGTCAAAATGACACTTCTGCAGTTACTGATCTGCTCAATCACAGCCTCATCTTGCCTTTGATGCACTTGTCCCCATTAAAACCATTACTCTCTCTTACCCTGGTCATTCTCCCTGGTACGGCCCTCATCGCTGCTCCCTTAAGTCCAAGAGACGCAGACTTGAACGTTTATGGTGGACAACTGATTTAGCCAGTCATCGCCAGATCTGGCTGGACCACATAAAGCACTATCGGGCCCTTCTCTCCTTTGCAAAACTGCTCACTATTCCAGGATCACCCTGGAATGCAAAGGTAACCCCCAGCTTCTCGTCTCCACTACAAACTGTCTTCTTAAAACCCTCATCTCAAACAAGTGCATGGCTTTCTTTGTTGCTAAGATAGAGACCATCTGTTCAGTTGCCTCTGCCACTTTTCTCCCTTCCCCTAGCCCACCGGGCCAAACTTTCCCTAAGATTCCCCCCACCCTAGCTCTGAACTCGCATCTTTCTTTAGTTTCTCACCTGTCTCCCCTGATACTCTCTCCAAGCTCAATTATCCATGAGAGCCACCTTCTGCTCCCTTGACCTTATTCCCACCAAACTGCTGACCAGCCAACTTCCCTTGCTGACCCCCATGTTAGCTGATATTGTTAACAGTTACCTCTCCTCAGGTACAGTCCCCCTCCCCTTCAAATCTGCTGTCATCACCCCTCCACTCAAAAAACCCACGCTTGACCCCTCTGACCTTGCAAACTACCGCCCCATCACCAACCTCCCTTTCCTCTCCAAAGTCCTGAATTAATGAGCCTTCCAAATCCGTGTCCATCTTCCCTGCAACTCCATGTTTGAATCCCTCCAATCAGGTTTCTACCCCTGCCACAGTACCGAAACGGCCCTTATCAAATCACAAATATCAACCTATGTGACTATGGCCATGGTAAGCTGTCCCTCCTCATTCTTCTTGACCTGTCTGTAGCCTAGGAACATCAGAACATAGGAACAGGAGTAGGCCATTTAGCCCCTCGAGCCTGTTCCGCCATTTAATGAGATCATGGCTGATCTGCGACCTAACTCCATATACCTGCTTTTGGCCCATATCCCTTAATACCTTTGGTTAACAAAAATCTATCAATCTCAGATTTAAAATTAACAATTGATCGAGCACCAATTGCCATTTACGGAAGAGAGTTCCAAACATCTACCACGCTTTGTGTGTAGAAGTGTTTCCTAATTTCACTCTTGAAAGGTCTGGCTCTAATTTTTAAACTATTCCCCTTAGTTCGTGACTCCCCAACCAGCGGAGACAGTTTCTCTCTATCTACCCTATCTGTTCCCCTTAATAGCTTGAAAACTTCAATCAAATCACCCCTTAACCTTCTAAATTCTAGGGAATCCAACTCTAATTTGTGTAATCTCTCCTTGTAATTTAAACCTTGAGTCCAGGTATCATTCTGGTTAACCTATGCTGCACGCCCTCCAAGGCCAATATATCCTTCCTCAGGTGTGGTGCCCAGAACTGCTCACAGTACACCAGGTGTGGTCTAACCAGGGCTTTGTATAGCTGCAGCATAACTTCTACCCCCTTGTATTCTAGTCCTCTAGATATAAAGGCCAGCATTCCATTAGCCTTTTTGATTATTTCCTGTCCCTGTTCATGATATTTTAATGATCTATGTACCTGGACCCCCAAGTCTCTTTGGACCTCCACTGTTTTTAGCCTTTCACCATTTAGAAAGTACACTGTTCTACCCTTTTTAGGTCCAAAGTGAATGACCTCATATTTGCTTACATTGAAATCCATTTGCCACAGTTTTGCCCATTCACTTAATCTATCGATAACTCTTTGTAATTTTATGCTTTCATCTACACTGCCTACAATGCTGCCTATCTTTGTGTCATTGGCAGATTTGGATATGTGGTTTTCTATGCCATCATCTAAATCGTTAATAAATACTGTGAATAGCTGAGATCCCAACACTGATCCCTGTGGGACACCACTAGTCACATCCTGCCAATTTGAGTACCTACCCATTATCCCTACTCTTTGTCTCCTGACGCTCAGCCAATTTCCTAATCAGGTCAATAATTTGCCTTCAATTCCATGGGCTTCTACCTTAGTTAACAGTCTCTTATGAGGAGGGACTTTATCAAATGCCTTCTGGAAGTCCATATAACTAACATCCATAGACATTCCCCTGTCCACTACTTTAGTCACCTCCTCAAAAAATTCAATCAGGTTTGTCAGGCATGACCTACCTTTCACAAATCCATGCTGGCTCTCTCTGATCAACTGAAAATTTTCGAGGTGTTCATTCACCCTATCCTTAATTATAGACTCTAGCAATTTCCCGACAACAAATGTTAGGCTAATTGGTCTATAATTCCCTGGTTTCCCTCTCTCACCATTCTTAAATAGCAGAGTGACATGCGCAATTTTCCAATCTAAAGGAACGGTTCCTGAATCTAGAGAACTTTGGAAGATTATAGTTAGGGCATCTGCAATGTGCTCACCTACTTCCTTTAAAACCCTGGAATGGAAACTGTCTGGTCCTGGGGATTTGTCACTCTTTAGTGCCATTGGCCCAAAAATTCGTGAGGAAGCCTTCGTGCGAGGGTAAGGCCTCCCCGCGATCTCTCACTCCGCGTTGGCTTTTTCAGTTCCAGCTCGCACGAACTTGATGTTCTGGTCAGCTGCTGTGCTGGGCTTGCGTATCCCACAGGCGCAGTTAATTCGTGCGAGCTGTGGGATCACGTGACTCAGTTAGAGCCAATGGCAGCACACCATCTTCCATTCATAACTTTCACATAAGTGCTGTGAAAGTTATGAATACTATAGCCCCCCAAAAGAACCGCTAAACCTCAATTAAATTTAAAAAAAAATCACGTTAATAAAATAAGTATAGTTAAATAAATTAACCATTTTAAATAAAAAATTAAATTTTTGAAAAAATTTAAAATCTTTTAAAAAGTTATAAAAATAAACTTACCTGTCTTTAAAGTCTCTAAAAAAGAAATACCTGTTAAAAAAAATTCAAAATAATACTTAATTCACTACTTACCTTGTTAAAAGTGGGTCTTACTCCTCCTTTTTTTGTGTCTAGAATCTTCCGTACTTACCTGCGCGTTGAAACCACTAAGTGCACAGCGTGCGCGCAGCCTGTAGCGCGCACGCGGTTCACCTAGGACCCGCCCCCTTTTCCATTCACCAAGTGCCGGTTTTCAGCGCATGCGCAGTGCATGCAGAAAACCGGCAATTGGAGACAGAATACGCGAGAGTACACAGTGCGTACTCTCGCGTAGCGGGACTAATTTTTGGGCCATTATTTTCTTATTACTGTTATTTTACTTATGTTAATTTTATTGAGTCCCTGTCCCTAATTCACTATTAGTTTCCTTGGTAATTCCAGCATGCTATCCTCTTCTTCTACTGTAAATACTGACTCAAAGTAATTATTCAACATATTGGCATTTCCTTATCATGAACACTATCACTGTTATCAGTTTTCAAGGGGCCAACATTGCTCCTGACCACCCTCTTTTTCCTAAAATAATTATTAAAAAATTTTGTATTGATTTTTATATCCCTTGCAAGTTTCTTTTCATATTCCCTTTTTGTAGCTCTTACTATCTGTTTTGTGATCTTTTACTATTCTTTGTATCTTTCCCATTCACCACAATCTGTGCTATTTTTTGCATTTTTGTATGCATTTTCTTTTAGTTTTATGTTATCCCTTACCTTTTTAGTCATCCATGCCTTTTTTTTGGCAAGTAGAGCTCTTGCCCCTCAGGGGTATAAACTGATTCTTCATCACGTTAAATTCTTTTTTGAACATCTCCCACTGATCTTCTGTTGTTTCTCTGTCTCATCCTGTTGAAGTCGGCCTCACCTAAATCTAGAATCTTAGTAGCTGTTTCACATTTCTCCCTTTCAAACACTACGGCCATGATTTTGCTGATCTCGGCGGGTCCGTGGCGGGCGACGTCGGTGGCAGCTCCTGACCCCTGCTGCTGGCTCCATCCCGCTGTGTAGAATGACTTTCCCTTGATTGGGCTTATTAAGCCCGCCCAGCACGTTTCCCAGCCAATTAGAGGAAGTGGGTCTGTTGACATCATTTGATGACGCGTCATCAGCCGGTTTCCTTAAAGGGACGATGTGATAATTGATTTTGACATTTGTGCTGTCAGTGTTCTACAGCATTGAGGTGCTGCAGACACTGACAAGCGCTGCACAAAGACACAGGGCTACACCCAGGCTCTCCCATGACTCCCTCCATATGCATATGGACGGAGTCACAGCACGCAGGGAGGTCCTCTTCCCTTCCAATGGGCGGAAGAGATCTCCCCAGGAGATCAATACAGCCTGGTTGCACATTGCAGAGGAGGGCACAAGCAGGGATGTGGTCAGGAGCTCCTGGGTGCAGTGCCGCAAACATTTCAATGATCTCAGTAGATCACAAAACATTAGTACAAAGCCACACTCACCTTCATCCTGCTGTGCCTCTCATCACATCGCCATTACTCTGCCTTCCCTACCCTACTCCTGCACATCCTTACTCACACCAACTTACCTTGTACCTCCACCCATCTCTCTCTATCTACATTATCGCATCCCCATCTCACTAGCCACCCCTCACACTCACCCTCATCCTCGTGCAATCATACCAACTAACAACACACAGGGGTAGGCACTTAGGTGTTTTATGCAATGTCCGTGTAAATTTTCTGTTAATGTGGTGTCACAACATTGAAACTTTTATTTTCAACATTTTGCGTTCTTGGACAGATTTGCGTGCACCTTTGGAAGTGGCTTAGTGAGTTGCAGTGAATGGTGAGACATAACGGTACCCCCCGCAATGGTGATGAGTGTGAAAGGAATGGCTTGGTCATTGTAGGGATGCTTTATGGTGTTGGTGTGTGGTGGTGTCAACCTGGCGCATCATGTGGCAACATACAAACAAGCCACAATAAATGACCTTATTGCACCCTATAGTATTTTACGCTCGGACTTCCATCCTTAGCCTATACACCCTCACTTATGTGTATCTTAAACACCTCATCATTAAGCATCTCATAAGAACATAAGAAATAGGAGCAGGAGTAGACCATATGGCCCCCTCGAGCCTGCTCCTCCATTCAATAAGATCATGGCTGATAATCGACCTCGGCTCCACTTTCCCACCCGATCTCCATACCCTTGATTCCCCTAGAGTCCAAAAATCTATCTATCGCAGCCTTGAATATACTCAAAGACTCAGCATCCACAGCCCTCTGGGGCAGAGAATTCCAAAGATTCACATCCCTCTGAGTGAAGAAATTCCTCCTCATCTCAGTCTTAAATGGCTGACCCCTTATCCTGAGACTATGCCCCCTAGTTCTAGACACTCCAGCCAGGGCGAACAATCTACACTGTCAATCCCCTTCAGAATCTTGTATGTTTCAATGAGATCACCTCTAATTCTTCTAAACTCCAGAGAGTATAGCCCATTCTACACAATCTCTCATCATAGGACAGCCCTCTCATCCCAGGAATCAATCGAGTGAACCTTTGTTGCACCGCCTCCAAGGCAAGTATATCTTTCCTTAGATAAGGAGACCAAAACTGTGCACAGTACTCCAGGTGTAGTCTCACCAAGGCCCTGTACAATTGTAGTAAGACTTCCTTACTCTTATACTCCAACCCCCTTGCAATAAAGGCCAACATGTCATTTGCCTTCCTTATTGCTTGCTGAACCTGCATGCTAGCTTTCAGTGTTTCTTGCACGAGGACACCCAAATCTCTCTGAACACCAACATTTGAAAGTTTCTCACCATTTAAAAAATATTCTGTTTTTCTATTCTTCCTACCAAAGTCAATAACCTCTCATTTCCTGGCCAGTGGCTAATGAAGCACTACAATAGGTAAAAGATCAGATCTGAAAAGTCTCTTTGTAGAATAGTCATGTTCTTCATTTTGAAATTCTGTGTTGATATTTTTCAACAGATGACATGTTCATTTAAAAAAATGTCTCTTGCAAAAACATTGTATGTCCAACACTTGGTAGAGGAAGGGTTTGTCTGTGAAACAAAAATAGCACAAAGCATCATCGGAGCCCTTATGTGTTTCAAGAATCAAAGCAGATTGTGAAGGAAGTTCCTGACAAATGTGAACCAGGCCGTTTGTGACAGCTGCTAAAGAAGAACATCCCAGAAATAATATCCAAGTACTCGAGCAGGATTAGAGACCAGTGGCTATATTCATACTCGAGCAGGATTACAGACCTGGAGCTATATTCATTCTCGAGCAGGATTACAGACCTGGAGCAATATTCATACTCGAGCAGGATTAGCGACCTGTAGCTATATTCATACTCGAGCAGGATTAGAGACCTGTGGCTATATTCATGCTCGAGCAAGATTAGAGACCTGTGGCTATATTCGTACTCGAGCAGGATTAGAGACCTGTGGCTATATTCATACTCGAGCAGGATTAGAGACCAGTGGCTATATTCATACTCGAGCAGGATTAGAGACCTATGGCTATATTCGTACTCGAGCAGGATTAGAGATCTGTGGCTATATTCGTACTCGAGCAGGATTAGAGACCTGTGGCTATATTCGTATTCGAGCAGGATTAGAGACCTGTGGCTATATTCGTACTCGAGCAGGATTAGAGACCTGTGGCTATATTCGTACTCGAGCAGGATTACAGACCTGTAGCTATATTCGTACTCGAGCAGGATTAGAGACCTGTGGCTATATTCGTACTCGAGCAGGATTAGAGACCTGTGCCTATATTCGTACTCGAGCAGGATTAAAGACCTGGGGCTATATTCGTACTCGAGCAGGATTTGGGACCTGGGGCTATATTCGTACTCGAGCAGGATTAGAGACCTGTGGCTATATTTGTACTCGAGCAAGATTAAAGACCTGGGGCTATATTCGTACTCGAGCAGGATTAGAGACCTGGGGCTATATTCGTACTCGAGCAGGATTAGAGACCTGTGGCTATATTTGTACTCGAGCAAGATTAAAGACCTGGGGCTATATTCGTACTCGAGCAGGATTAGAGACCTGGGGCTATATTCGTACTCGAGCAAGATTAAAGACCTGGGGCTATATTCGTACTCGAGCAGGATTAGAGACCTGGGGCTATATTCGTACTCGAGCAGGATTAAAGACCTGTGGCTATATTCGTACTCGAGCAGGATTAGAGACCTGGGGCTATATTCGTACTCGAGCAGGATTAGAGACCTGGGGCTATATTCGTACTCAAGCAGGATTAGGGACCTGTAGCTATATTCATACTCGAGCAGGATTAGGGACCTGGGGCTATATTCGTACTCGAGCAGGATTAGGGACCTGTAGCTATATTCGTACTCGAGCAGGATTAGAGACCTGGGGCTATATTCGTACTCAAGCAGGATTAGGGACCTGGGGCTATATTCGTACTTGAGCAGGATTAAAGACCTGGGGCTATATTCGTACTTGAGCAGGATTAAAGACCTGGGGCTATATTCGTACTCGAGCAGGATTAAAGACCTGGGGCTATATTCGTACTCGAGCAGGATTAGAGACTTGGGGCTATATTCGTACTCGAGCAGGATTAGAGACCTGGGGCTATATTCGTACTCGAGCAGGATTAAAGACCTGGGGCTATATTCGTACTTGAGCAGGATTAAAGACCTGGGGCTATATTTGTACTCGAGCAAGATTAAAGACCTGGGGCTATATTCGTACTCGAGCAAGATTAAAGACCTGGGGCTATATTCGTACTCGAGCAGGATTAGGGACCTGGAGCAATATTCATGCTCGAGCAGGATTAGGGACCTGTAGCTATATCGTACTCGAGCAGGATTAAAGACCTGGGGCTATATTCGTACTCGAGCAGGATTAGAGACCTGGGGCTATATTCGTACTCGAGCAGGATTAAAGACCTGGGGCTATATTCGTACTCGAGCAGGATTAAAGACCTGGGGCTATATTCGTACTCGAGCAGGATTAGAGACCTGGGGCTATATTCGTACTCGAGCAGGATTAGAGACCTGTGGCTATATTCGTACTCGAGCAGGATTAGAGACCTGTGGCTATATTCTTTTGAATCCGTGACAACTTTTCTGGTCTGCAAGGAACCAGATTGTTGTTCTAAATTTTGTTTCTCCTGGATTTGCGGCCACAGTTTTTACACAATGGATTATTTTGCATGAGTCATCGTAAGCATTTAGAAATGCATGGGTTAATCAAGAACAGCCAGCACAGATTTGTTAAAGGCAAATCATGTTTGACAAATTTAACAGCGTTTTTTGAAGACGTTTCCAATTGGATAAAGAATGGGAATGCAGTAGATGTAGTGAATTTGGACTTTCAGCGGGCGTTCAATAAGGTGCCTCACAAGAAGTGTATCAGAAAAATTCAGGCGTTGGGTATAAGAGGAAATGTAGCAGCATGGACAGAAAGTTCATGACAGGAGACGCAAAGTTAGGGCAAATAGTTGTTCCTCGTACTGGAGAAGGGTTGGAAATGGTATACCCCAGGAATCAGTGCTAGGTCCACTCGGTATATATAGATGATTTGGAGTTGGGTATAGGGAATGCAAATGCTAATTTGTTGATGACACGAATCTAAGATATTTCGCAAACAACAAGAAGGACTGTAAAAGACTTCAAGAAGACATAGACAGGTTAATGGAATGAGTAGACAGGTGGCAGATGCAAATTAATATGGATAGCAACTTGCATTTATATAGTGCCTTTAACATAGGAAAAGGTTCCAAAATGCTTCACAGACATGTAATCAGACAAAAATTGACACTGAGTCAAACAAGGAGATATTAGCATGGGTGACTAAGAGCTTGGTTAAAGAGGTAGGATTTAAGGAGGATCTGAAAGGATGAAAGAGAGGTGGAGAGGCTGAGAGGTTTAGGGGGAATTCCAGAGCTTAGGGCCTATATGGCTGAAGGCACAGCCACCAATGGGTGAAGGGAGTGGAGGATGCTCAAGAGGCCAGTGGTGGAGAAACAAAGAGTTCTTGGAGGGTTGTAGGATAGGAGGAAGTTACAGAGATAGGGAGGGGTGAGGTCATGGAGGGATTTGAACATGAAGGTGAGAATTTTAAATTCGAGACATTGATGCACCGGGAGATAATGAAGGTGAGCGAGCACAGGGGTAATGGGTAAACGGCACTTGGTGTGAGTTAGGATACAAGCAGTATAGTTTTGGATGAGCTCAAGTTTATGAAGGTAGAAGATGGGAGGCCAGCCAGGAGAGTATTGGAATAATCAAGTCTAAAGTTAACAAAATCATAGATGAGGGTTTCCGCAGCAGTTGGGCTGAGGTAGGGGCAGAGAAGGTGGATGTTAAGGAGATGGAGGTAGGCAGTCTTTAGGTCGCCGAGGTTGCAATCAGTCTGGTTCAGCCTGAGACAGTGGCCAGGGAGAGGGATGTAATCAGTGGTGAGGGAACGGAATTTGTGGCGGGGGCTGAAGATAATGGTTTCAGACTTCCTAATATTTAGTTGGAGGAAGTTGCAGTTCATCCAGGATTGGATTTTGGACAAGCAGTCTGACAACACAGAGCCAGTGGAGGGGTCCAGAAAGGTGTTAGTGAAGTAGAGCTGGGTTTCATCGGCATGTGGACCTCATGGACAAGATGAGCTCGGAGAAGCGATGAAGAGAGATAGGACAAAAATTAGAGAAAGATGGGAGGTCAGGGCGAGGGCAGGGGGGACCTTGGGAAAGCTTGGCTTGGTGGGCAGGGATGCGGCAGAGGCAGCTGAATGGATTGTCTCCATCTGAGTGACAAAGAACTCCATGAGCTCCTCGCACTTGTTGTTGGAGGTGAGGGTGGAGGGGGCGGGGAGGGGGGTTTAAGGAAACGGTTGGTAGTGGAGAAAGAAGCCAGAGGTTATTTTTGCATTCCAGGATAATCCTGGATTAGTAAGCAGTTTTGACAGAGGAGAGCAGGGCCCGATAGTGCTTGATGTGATCCAGCCAGATATGGCAATAGATGGCTCAACCAGTTGTGCACAATATACGTTCAAATCTGCACCTCGTGGACTTAAGGAAATGAAGATGGAGGCTGTATCGGGGAAACAACTAGGGTGGGAGAGAGTGAGGGTTTTACGAGGGATGAGGACATCAAATGCAGAAGTGAGGGTATGATTTAGCAGATCGATAGCTGCAAAAGTATCGTTGCAAATGGAAGGATAAAGGTTAGATAGTTGGGAGTTTGAAAGTGATGTTGTAAGTGACTTGGGGGGAAAGTTTTTACCGGGGCAGATGCAGAAAGAAATGGAGTTGGAAGGGGATATGAGTGATGAGAGATGCAAAGAAGTGATCAGGCATCGCCTTGTCTGTGATTCAGGGAATAGAGTGGCTACAAGATATGGCAAGGTTGAGGGAGTGGCTGTGAATATGGGTAGGAGTTTATTTGGAGGGAGAGGTTAAGGGAGGACCAGAGGGCAGTGACCTCAGAGGAGAGAGGGCAAGGTGAGTTGAGAGGTCAAGGAGGTCAGTGACAAACTTGGCGTGGGGCTTGGGTGGGCAATAGGGAATGAGGATTTTAAAGGAAAGGAGAGAGGGGTGGATCAAGGTGAGGTGTTCAAAAGAAGAGAAGATGCCAGAGGAGTTTGCAGACAGACCAAGGTGAGATTTAATGATAAGGATCATACTGCGATGGTTTGGGTGGGGCAGGTAGGGGAAGGTATAGCTAGATCGGGAGGCTTCAGTAAGGGGCAAGGAAAAGTGTGAGGTACTATATTTTCAGGGGAAACAAAGAATGGGAAAATGCACTCAGGATGAACAAAGACCACATGGGATGAAAATACATAAAAATGCACGTGCAGGTAAATATTGCCATAAGAATGGCAAATAGCATTTTGGGTTTATAAATAGGGTACAAGACTAAACAAGTCATGGTAAAATTGTACAAAACAATGGTTAGGGCACAGTTAGGGTATTGTGTAAAGTTTTGGGTGCCCCATTATAGAAGTCACATTAAAGTCACAGGCCGGAATTTTCTGCGGTAAGAATGGGTGGGTTGGAGACGTGGGGGAAGTGAAAGTTGAAAAAATATGATCCCCTACCCTAACCCGCCTCCAACCCGCCCACTTTCACCTTTCACTCAGGCGGGATGGGGGGGGGGAATTCCAACCCGCCGCCAAGAGGCTGGTTGGTAATTTACATATGATAATGAGGCCTGAAGCCTCTAGTTTAGCCTGCTTTGCAGGTTTTACTGCAGGCGGCCGGGGATCCCGGGACTCAGGATTTCCTGTGGTTGCAACGAGGCGGCCACAGCCTCGGGGAGCAATCCTTTTGGGCCGGGAAGAGCAGGAGTGCTTCCCCTCAGCCCCCCAAGCTCCCTCACCATCAGCCTGCCCTCCTCGAGGTCAGGGTTTGGATCCCCCTTGGGCCTGGAACATCCCCCCCCCCACCCCCGTCCGGGGATCGCAATTCAGCCCCAGGGTCAGGGATTGCACCCCCGGGGATTGCAACTTCGATCGGACCCTTCTCCGGGGGATCGGAGCCCCCACCGGCTTGGAACCCCCCTGCCCCCCCACCATCCTGGGCCCAGCACTTACCTGGTCCTGTGGCCTCCTGGTCCATGTTCCTCGCACAACTGGAAGCCAGCCTGTGAATCAGGCTGCCTTCCTGGTGGGGAACCCACCCTTCACATCACACGCACGCTGTGGAGTTAAAACCCGACCTTCCAGGTTTCCCGTGCGGGTGGGACCCGGGAAAATCCAGCCCATTGAGACTGTACAGTGTAGATTCATCAAGATGACATCAGGGATGGGAAACTATAGTTATGAGCAGAGACTTGACATACTGAGACTATTTCCACTGGAATAGATAAGGCTCAGAGGAGATTTAAGTGGTTTTCAAATTATGAAGGATTTTGATAGAATTAGAAACAATTTCCTCTGGCTGAGGAGTCAGTAGTGAGGCATCATCAATTTTAAATTGTCACCAAGAGAGTGAGGATAGAGCTTAGGGGCAATTTCTTTATACAGAGGGTTTTTGGAGCATGGAATCCTTTGCACAGGGGACAGTTGCGATAGACACCATTGCATCTTTTAAATAAAAATGTGATAGGTATTTGTAGCAGAGAAAGATACAGCGCTATGGAACGAGCAGAGCTGTGGGATCAGTTTCAAATTGTTATAGCAAAAAGCCAGCACAGAGTCACTGTGCGTAGTGCATCAAAGTTGAAGAGAGTGAAAGAGAAGATGAAGTAAATCAAGAAGTAGTGATTAGGTGATAGCAAGTTTGGGTTTTTAATGGCTGACGATTGTAGTTAGAAAGAAAGACTGAGGAAAATAAATTGTTTAGTGGTTTTGAAGACATGGGAAAGAATAAGTTAGATTAGGTGGCTGTGCAATAAGTCTTAAGGGTGGATTTTCGATCTGCATTTGCAGCAAGCCAGATGCCTCCACATGGGCCCTCTAATTTCAACAAAGTGAAAGGAGGAAGAGTATTATCATCTTTAGGAATTTTGATCATTTATTTTTTCGTTGAAAAGATTTTGGAATTCCGTTATGTTTAAGGGTTGTGGTTTAAAAGAAAGTGAATTTGCACAGGTTGGAGAGGGTGAGAGAATGAGCTCAGTGCTTCAGCGAGCGGGCCTTGGAGGCTCTGGTAGGTGCAGTGGAGCGCAGAAGATCTATACTCTACCCTGAGAGTGGCAGGAGGCCTTTGACGAGCGACTACAGAAGAGTGTGGAGGGAGGTGGCTCAGCACGTCTCCTCCAGGAGCATGGTGACCAGGACCCATACTCAATGTCGCAAAAAGTTCAACGACCTCACTCGGGTCGTCAGGGTGAGTGGCTTTTTTTCAATACCTCTCCATCCTCCATCTCAACCTCACTCTATGGCCAGAGGGTCTTAAAACCCCAATGCCCAACACTCATCCAACACCTATGGCCCTCTCATGAAACACACACGCACATTCCACACTTTGCATACAGTAAGGGCTATTCAACTATGAGAGGCACATCAGGCAAGACCATGGCTGCATACATTAAGGGCTATTCAATTATGGGAGGCACATCAGGCAAGACCATGGCTGTATATTTACTCAGACGCCGTCCTTTTTCTTGCAGGCCAAGCTATCTCATAATAGGAGACAGCAGCAACGGACGGGTGGAGGGCAACCTCAGCTGCAACCCCTCAGCGATCTTGAGGCACGCATCCACAGGATTGTGGCAAGCCAGGTGATCGGTCCCGTCGCCCCTGGAGAGGCCGACCCCATTCGGGACAGCAATGGTAAGGTGATCACCTTTTTCTCCTCTCTCATTCCACTTGTCCCTCACAACACCAGCCTTTGACACTTTCAATCCAACTTACTAAATCGCTGCACTCCTTCTTCCCTTACTGCCCCCCTGTCCTCACGCTAAAGCCACTCTTGTACCTCCCTGCTTTCAGATGGTGATTCACCAGCTGAGGAGACGGACCCTGAAGCTGCCAGTGGGAGCGAAGCTGCAGGTGAGGAGGAAGAGGAAGCCGGAGCATCAGCGCCACCCTCTCCCGAGGAAGCCCATGCCCACACTGGGAACACGTCTTCCCTGGAGGGGAGCAGGGGGAAGGGTCTGATGAGGGTAAAGCTCCAGGACCCAGCGGGCTGCAGCAACGCGATGTGGCTAGGGAAGCTCAGGGGCCTTCTCCCCGGAGGGAGAGTAGGCCAGTGAGTCCTGCTACACTGGACGCAGAGGAGGAGTGGCTCATTGCTGAAATGAACACCCAGGCGGTGGACATGCACACTGAGCTCATGGGTGCAGTGGGAAGGGTGCCCGAATGCATTGATGCACTGGCAAGGAGTGTGGAGCACTTCGCTGTAGCACAGGCGGATGCCACGCTAAAGCTTAGTGCTGCAATTCAGTCACTGGCTGTCGTGATCCCATCTCAGACTGCTCTCATGCAGACTCAGATTGAGGCCACGCAAGCACTGACTGCTGCCATTGTCGCTGGTTTGGACACATTTCCCCGGGGCTCCAGCAGATTGCTCCGGATGCTGATGTGCTGCCCCGTGGGAGTGCCAGTGTGTCGGTCGAGCAGGGAGTTGCTGTCCTCTCTCAAGATGACAGCATTCCTGCTGCCACCACTGTCACTTCCCCATTGCACTTGCCACCGCCTGTAGCCCAGACTGCTGCTGCCCATGCAGAGTTGGTGCAGTCTGCAGCCGGGGCCTCCAGGCTCAGAGCTGGTCGAGGCCGTCCTTCAAGGGCATCTGTAGTCTCAGGTTCTGACAATCAGCAGCCTTCCACCAGCCTTGCTGCAGCCACTGGGGCCCCATTACAGAGGAGCAGTAGGGTGGGAAGGGGGGAAGTGCGCAAGGGAAGGAGATCACCCTCGAAGGGCAAAAAGTAGGAGGTGTGACGAAATGTTGGTCAATTTTTTATTAAAGGCCGAGGTTCGTGTTCAAACTTTGGTTTAGTGTTTTGGACATTATCTCCAGGTTGTGAGAACCAGTTCTGTTAATTAATGATTTTTTGTGTTTGTTTCTATTAGTTTGTCATGAAGAAATGACACACACAGAGTTTGTAAAATAAAAAAGTTTTTGTATTCAAAATGTACAGGTTTGGCCTTTGGAATCATTGCTGCCTTGGCCGGCTTAGGGGTTGTGGGTTGGTTTCATTCATGTTGTTCTCCATGCCAGAAGCCATTTCCTCAGTAGGGGCCTAGAAGTGGCTTGTTATCAACCGTTGACGGAAAGCCCTTGCAGTTTCAACATTGTGGGCCTCCCTCCCGCCTTGGTGCTGCTGCTGATCATCCTCCTCCTCTTCCTCCTCCTCTTCCTTCTCCTCCTCCGGTGGTGCTCCAAGGCCTGGTGTTATTGGCTGGGTCCTGAGGATTGGCAGGGCATGCAGCACACAACTATGAAGAGGGAGACTCGCTCAGGCGAGTACTACAGGGCTCCTCCTGAGTGGTCCAGACAGCGGAACCGTTGCTTGAGCACGCCGATCGTCTGCTCAATGATGTTCCTGGTGGTGAGATGGCTCTCGTTGTACCGCAGCTCAGCAGGGGTGTTGGGGTTACGGAGCGGTGTCATCAGCCAGGTGCACAAAGGATAACCCTTGTCCCCGAGGAGCCAACCACTTCGCTGAGGCGGTGCCTAGAAAAGTTCTGGCACAGCAGTCTGGCACAGGATGAAAGCATTATGGCTGCTGCCAGGATAGCGGGCATTGACAGTGAGTATCAGCTGTCTGTGGTCACAGACCAACTGGACGTTTAAGGAGTGGAATCCCTTGCGGGTTCGGAAAACCTCTGCATTCTCATGCGGTGCCCGCAATGCCACATGCGTGCAGTCAATGGCGCCCTGCACCATGGGGAAGCCCGCTATCCTCGCAAAGCCCAATGCGCGTTCATGCTGTTTGGCCCGGGTCATCAGGAAAGAGATGTACTGACGTCTCCTTTTATAGAGGGCATTTGTGACCTGACGGATACAGCAAGGGACCGCGAACTGGGAGATATTGGCGATGTCCCCAGTAGCTGCTTGAAAGGAGCCGGTGGCATAAAAGTTCAGAGCCACTGTGACCTTCACTGCCACCGACAGAGACATCCTGGTCCTCAGTAGAGGCTGCAGATCTGGCTGCAGCAGGTGGCAGAGCTCAGTGACCACCTCTTGCTGAAGCGCAGCCTGCGCAAACACTGCTCCTCAGACAAATTAATGTAGGAGAATTGTTGGCGAAATACCCTGGGAGGGTAAGGTCTCCTGTACAGAGGCCTGTTGGCCCTCCTCCGTCTGGCCATGATTGCCACTCTCTCTGCGTCTCTGTGGCCTCCGATTCTGCAGGCACAGGACGACGCCCCGAATCAGTGCAGCCCCCAAAGTATCTTGGTAATCGAAGTAATGAAGGTCAAATCCAAAAGTACCTGCAAAGTGATGCTCAGTAGCCAAAACTACTTCACACAGCGTTGACTCTAGGCAGAAGTCTCTCCTTCTCTCTCTCAGAATCTCTCTCTCTGTCAGAATGAGTGGTGCAAAAATGTCTACCACAGAAAAAGCCAGGAAGAGGCCGCCTTTAAATAGCGCCCCCCCCCAGCCCTACACCGACTGGGAAACGTTCCAGTCTCCCTGTCGTTGCTTGCGCCAGGTGGAAAGGAGGGGGGCGCCATTCAATATCCGGTCCGGGGCGCCACAAGGGCATTGCACGCTCGACTGACATCAAGATCTGCGGGTGCAGGAGATCGGGGCAGTAGTGTTTAGCGCCGCCGCAAAATGTCTGGTCAATTTCGCGAGCGGCGCAAACATCGCTGCGCCCGGGCAATAGTTGCTTTGCACCCCATTAGCGCCCTCTTAAGGCGCTAACGGGAGGCGCAAACCAACCGAATTTTTCCCCCATTGTCTCATCCCAGGTCAATTAACCAGAATGAGCAAGGACATTAATCTCATCTGAGGTGGCCAAACAAATATGCACACCCATTGTGGTGAGGATGGTTCTATTCAAGTGGGCATGGTTTGAGGTGTCGACAGACAATATATTCTTGAGAGAGGGGTTAGTCTGTTTGGTTGACAGGCCTGCTGGTGATTCCCTGCACAGGAAGGTGTCAGGAACTCTGCTTCCTGGGACCAGAATTAACAGAGAAAGGGATGAAGGAACACAGGGGCAGACAAATTTTAAAGAAGAGACTGCGAGGTGTAGGCCAGGTAGAGCTGGAAGCTAAAAAATGCTAAATTATTGATTTTAAGTGTTGGTTGAGGGATAAATGCTGGCCAGGACACCAAGAGAACTCCCTGCTCTTCTTTCAATAGTGTTGCAGGGTGTTTAACATCTACCTGAGAGAGAAGACAGAGCATCGGTTTAATGTCTCATCTGAAAACCTCCAGCAGAGCAGCACTCTCTCAGCACCACACCTAAAGTGTCAGTTTAGATCAAGTCTCCAGAGTGGAACTTGAACCCACATCCTTCTCAGAAGCGAGAGCACTACCACTGAGCCAAGGCCGACACCTTACATTACAGTGTAACAATATGGGATATTAATGTGCTGTGTCGGGCAAAGGTGGTAATGTAATTTTGCAGTGAATAGTAGAAAGATTTGAAAGATAATTTGTACTGGAAAAACTCCTTTTGGTCTGATAATGCTTTGCTTCTTTAAACTGAGTTTATTACCTATACGCCTCATTATAATATTCGAACTATAAACCCTTGGTTTTAACAAGCTTTCCATTTTTCCGGGCTGAACTTTGTTAACACTGCGGGAGCTATTCAAGAAATATTTTGTGATGAGTCCAAATTTCTCTCATCCTTCCTCATAATTCAATCCTTTGATGCTGGGAATCAACCTTGTGGCTATGCAATGAACTTGATGCTGAATTTGATTCCAGCATCCATGCTCATTTAGTGCCAGATTCAAAGAACAAGAACAGCAAAATTGTACTCACTCAAAACATAGATTTTTAAAATGTAACTTTGTCCTCTGCACATCTCTGTCTAAAATTTTGCTTAGTGTTGGTGTTAAAGGATTTAAAATTTGTGAAACAGTAATTTTATAATCATGATTAACTTTTTTACTTACAAAATAGTTCATACGCTACTGATTTTTGGTAATCCTATACAAAAATTATCCTTAAAGGCTGTTTTGGTGTAGACTAGCATTTATGTATCAGTACAGAACTTGACAGAAACACAGTTCAGTTTTGTAAATACCCGTCCCATGTCCCCATGGAGGAGGTCCAGAGGAGGAGGATGTCCTGAACCTGCAGGGGGGAAGGACGCCACCTTGCCCTCCCGACCCTCTCTCCTGCAGCAGTTGAAGCTGCTCTGCCTGTCCTCATGTCTTCCTCCCATTGCTCGTCCAGACCAAGGGGGACCCATAGCAAGGTACCCATGACCAAGCACTCTGTTTCTCTTGGTGATTCCTATAAGGTGGAGTAGCACAGATATCACTCTTTTTAGGTGAAGTCCTCAGCGAATTTGCAGAATAAATGTTGCTCAAGTGTTGGTGAAGTCTTGACAAATTGTCCCAGAAAGTCACCCGATGTGTTTCAGAGGTCCTCTTCACAGCTCCAGCAGCAATGGTCATGAAATGGTGAGTATCCCTTTAAGTGGTGAGTATCCCTTTAAGTAGCGCTTAAAATTGACATCAATGCCACGTTTACTCCCAAACAGCTGGTCGCTGTAGGAGAGGGCATTAGTTGAAGTGCTAGCTACCAAGATGCTGTGCAGCCTCATTAATGAGCTCTAGCAGACATTTTAAGTGGCAATAAGCTGTTTAATAGCATCCGGGTGGCCGTGCCTAGTGCTGGCTTCAACTCCTGTACCAAGATGGCGTCTTGCGCTAAACGCGGGCTAAACCAGCGTTTCAGTTTAAGCCACCTCTTTACCTCTTTAGTGCCTAAAGTATTCATTGAAAATCACCTCTTTATTTCTGCATGAAAGTATTTTCTCCCTCCCCCTGTTGGATCTCTCTGTGCCACTCACCAAGACTGGGAACGAGGGTGGGTAGGCAATCTACTCCAACACCTCTGGTAAGTCTTAATTACTAGCAAACAACCTCACTGGCACTGGAAATTAACTTTAACAAATGTGGAGTCTCATTCCTTCAGATTTTAACTATTGTTGGAGATTTTTTTTTTAAATGTGAAAAAGTTTTTTGTCGCTCTCTCTTAATCCAATCTTTCTTTCCATCTCTTTATTTCACTTTCTGTACCGGTTTTGACATTGAATTAAATATCCTGAGCTGCTCATTAACGATTTTTCAATCTGATTGGTTGAGGAGATACACAGTTGCTTGCCCTGTTCGCACAGGTCCCAGATGGTCTGTAGGGAGCGCTGCCCTTTATTGATGATGAGCTGACAGGAACTTCCAGTGCAAAAGCCCATATAAAGTCTATGGGCAAGTACAAGTGTAACGAGCGGCTGGCGCCGTTTGTTCACCGCTGACCGTAAAATCCAGCCCAATTATTATACAACAGTGCACAGCACAGGCCGACATGAACTGCCCCTCTCCCACTGGCCAGGTTTGGCCTCCCAGGGGCTGTAGCTGGTGCCTCCTCTCCATCCTTCCCTCCTTCGGTCACTGAAAGCCGGGTCATGTTTAAAGGACACATCATCCGCTTCCCCTCACCTAGCTCTTACTAATTCAAATGTCAATCCCGATCCCGATCCCAAATCTCACAGGCTGATTGCTAGGCAGAGAACAGAGTTGAAATTCTCAGAAATGGAAAAAAAGGAAGAAAGACTTGCATTTATATAGTGCCTATCACAGCCTCAGCACATCCCAAAGTGATTTATAACCAATGAAGTACTTTCAAAGTGTAGTCACTGTTGTAATGTAGGAAACACAGCAGCCAGTAAGTGTACACAGTGCCAAATCGAAGAGACGGAAAGATTTCCTCCGTGGTTTCAGTGCAGCCAGGTCATTCAACATGTTCGTCTGGCGGTTGTTCTTGCTGATTTTACACTAGTGGAGAAAGCTCAGCGCCATAAAATACATTTCTCCCGTGTTGCTAGCAGCAGTGCATGGGAGAGCAAACCTCATTTCCAGGAGACACCCGGACAATCCGGGATGGTTGGTAAACCGACCTCTAAAACACCAGGCAATAAATGATTGTACAAATGTAGAATTTAATGGAGCAATCAGCAGCAGACATATATTTTAAATTTATTTACAAAACTCTATGGGGGAAATATTCAGTTGGTTGCGCCTCCCGTTAGCGCCTTAAGAGGGCGCTAATGGGGCGCAAAGCATCTAGCGCCCAGGCGCGGCGAAGTTTGCGCCGCTCGCGAAATTAACTAGACATTTTGCGGCGGCGCTAAACACTACCGCCACGATCTCCTGCGCCGGCAGATCGTGACGTCAGTCGAGTGTGCAACGCCCCGGTATCGCCCCGGAGCGGATATTGAGTGGCGCCCCCTGCCTTACCGCCTGACGCTAGCAACGACAGTTTGAGTGGAGCGTTCTGCAGTCATGAAGGGAAAGGGGGAGCGCTATTTAAAGGTGACCGCTTCCTGCCTTTTATTGTTGGTGCCATTTTTGAACTACGCATTCTGAGAGAGAGAGAGAGAGACTTCTGGAGAGTTTCAACGTTGTGTGAAGGAGTTTTGGGTACTGAGCAGCACTTTGCAGGTTCATTTTGATTTGCCCTTCCTTGTATCGATTTAGAAGAGACTGTGGGGGCTGCACTCTGAGCTCTTTGCCTGGTACTCTCCATTGTTCTTTCCAGCAGATTTGATGTGCAGGTCTCTCCAGGCCGAGATTCAAGGCTGCAATTAGCAGGATGTGGATGGAAAGTGAGATTAACCATCCCCTTTAAGAACTGGCCCGTGCCATTGTGTGTGTGTTCCATTGCTGACTGACATTACATGAGCTTCGCCAGTGCTCTGAGGTAGCGCCTCGCTCCTCGGCCTTTGCGCCTTAAGACAGTTGTGAAGCGCCTGATTTAGCGCTCCAATCACCTCCAGGGGCGATAAAAGTCAAGTTTGCAAACGGTGGCGATAATTAGTGCCAGGCGCTAATCTTTGCGCCCGGACGATAATTGCGCCCCAAATGGGGCGATACTGAATTTCTCCCCCTATATTTTTTTACAAATTAAAATATCTCTTTCAATTGCAGAAATGTAAACTCCACATGCTGGGAATAAAGGGAGACTAAGACAGCATTGCTTTACTTTCTTCTGCTGGGGTTAAAAGTTCAGTATATATTTTACTTTTTGGTTCCACACATTCAGTTAATTTAAATGATTTCTAAAGGAAGTGGTCTATGTTTGTTATTAATTTTGTGCCTTTGTAAAATCTGTTTGTTTTTATTTGGATGTTGGCTGTGCTTCAGTTTATAAAGAGGAAAGTGTCCCATGAAGCCCTTCTACATGTGGTGCACGTATTCTGTATCCTCCACTGAACTTCATTTCAGGTGCAGTACACTGCCCAAGGAAAGAAAGAGCTATTGGACAGGTATTAACTTGTTTTGTTTGTTTTATAACCTTTCCCATACAAATAGAATTGACACTCGACATTTCATTAAATTTGGTTTTTTTAATTGTAGGAAAGATTAAATCAAGCCTGGTCTTCTGTTCAAATATTTGCAGGACTTTGCCTTATGCATAAGCCTTGACATTGCTTCAAAATTCCTGGAGAATAATAAGACAAATAGCGGGAGTACAAAAAGTGGTCCGTTTTTTAGCATTGTATCTCCCCAGGTCACTAGGTATCCAGAGCTCCACTGTGATCTTTCCACACACATTACAAATCCAAATACAATATATATTTTGATGATGCAGTCAATCTTTTGATTGCATTGCCTTCTCAATCTTTTTAGAGAAAAAATAAATATTCTTCCCAGGAGATCAAGATGAACAATAAAGAAGTTCCATCACTGCCTGAACTGAAGGATGACAATGGAGTAAATGATAAGCACTGCAGAAATGAGTGCTATTTTCACATTATTGTGCCACTCTCAGATTGTCGAGCTGCATCCTGCAAAGAGAAGCGTCCCTCAGGAATTGAAGATATGCTAATATGATTGATCAACCAGACTTGCACTGTTCTCAGAGAGTTAGATTGAATAAGTAAATAGTATCAGAGTGGGAAGCTCCAAAAAGATTAAGAATGTCAGGCTCACACACTATCAATGCAAATGAAGAAAAATGCAGCATTCAACTTTTGTTCTTCTGGCACTTGTCAGATATTAACCAACAAACTGGTCAACCAGTGATGTCCGGAGTAATTTACTCAGCAGGACACCTGTTACATCAGCCGTACCATATCCTTATCACAGAGAACCAACCAGTGCTATTTTGGCCACTGCTGACCTCTTCAGGTGTCTTGAGTTCAACTGCCTGTGCATATATATATATATATATAAATCCATGCATTTGTCAACAACATGCTTGTCCACTGTAACAGGAAAGGCTTCCATTCTATTAATGTGCTGGCAGTTTATAATGCCAAGAATTTTATAATGCCAATTGCCTCAGTAGCACTCACCTTTAGTTTACCCTTATGCTATGCACAGTCCAACTGTACAACAATTCCTCATTTGTAGGCTGGCTTGAAAATTGGTTAAAACCAAATATAAAGCATTTTGGAAAACATGTGTATGGATCCATGGGTGCCAGCTGCCCTCCAATACCTCACCCAAGTGGCTATTATTGATAAAGTCAGAGCACACGCACACACAGCTTGGGTTGTTGGATAATGATCGACAGCAGGAAACCGGGCTGATTCCTTAACTTGGGATCTTCGTGGTCTGTGCGGTTTAACTGCTCACTGGATAAACTCACTGACTTATTGGAGGAGTCGTAGACAGTGTAGATTTGATAGGACAGGCCAACTCCTCTACCTGTGTCATGCCTTCAAAATCCCCTTCTTACCTGCTCCATCTCTTCCAGATCCCTACTTCCTGCTTGTTCCATGTCTAAGAAATGTTTGCCTCTGGTTAGCTCTATGCCCTGTATTGATGAGATTTTTTCACTCACTTTGTGTCTCTGAGATGCTCCTGCCCCATCTTCATTGTTAATATACCCTACCCACTCCAGGTTTCAGATATATCCCTTCCACTCATCTCTCTAAAATCTTCTCTTGTCTACTTTTGAAATTGCCCCTCCACTTCATCTCTAACTACACCTGCCCAGCATGTTTCTATTTTCAGTTATCCCCCGCCCCAGTTTCCTTTTCCTACATTACTTCCTTACCTATAATGGCACTAGCTCTCGTTTCCCACAGTTTTCTGCCTCATGAAGTAGCATAGTACATGTGATCTCACAAGACTGGGAAATTCTCCTCTTGCAATCTTTGCTGAGTACATTACTATGGTAGAAGACAAAAGAAAAATAAAAGAAAGACTTGCATTTATATAGCACCTTTCATGACCACTGGACATCCCAAAGTGCTTTACAGCCAATTAAGTACTTTTGAAGTGTAGTCACTGTTGTAATGTAGGAACTGACATCATTACACGAATTAGGAAATGCACAGGATATTCCTGGTGCGGGACCCAACAGAATTAGTGATTCTTTTTACTCAGGGTATAGGCAAGATGAAAGTTAGAGCTACACATCTGCAGGACACTATGTTGGCTGCAGCTATCCTGTGATGGATAGCTGTGTTAAAGGCTAGCAATTATTTGCAGAAGATGGTGAAGAATTCAGTGTTGCTTCCATTTTCCCCAATGATGTCCAATAGAAGACTGTGTCTGGGTTCTTGTAGATTACAAAGTGAAAGTATGGTATCTATGAACTTTACAAAATGGGTAGGGACTATTTCCTGTGTGGTAATGGGGAGACGGATAATCACAGCTGTAGTGACAAATACACTGAGTACTGTCTCCTGTATCACTTATTCTGGCTCGTTTTGTGGTACTTTCACAGCAGGAACTTCCTTGAAGTGTAAGTGGGTGGGAGACATATATATCCTGTGGAAGTGTTAGGACCACCAGGTTTCTCCACCTACTCTAACATGTAAAGCGATATAGCTTCCTTTTCTGCAGGTCAGCTGTTATTTTTTGTCTGCTTTAGATCATTCTAATACATCCAAATATCATTATTTCTACGTTTTTCATATTGTGGATTTAGTCTGAGGGCCAGTCTGACCAAATTTTAAAGGGTATAGTCTAGGAATTACGTTGTGCGAGATTAGCATATGAACACTTAGCACGTTCTGTAATTATTTTATTATTAAAATGGAGGCGTTGACCCCTTTAGAATAATAATTTCATACAAATGTGTTATGCTTTCATTCACTAGTATTGCACAGAGTAATTTCCAGGCTTCCATTAATTTTGATCTCTTATTGCCACAGCAGAACAATTCGGGCTTTTGTTCTTCTGCACACACATTATTATCATTGATATGAATCATTCTCCTGTTTGACCCTTCATTGACACTGCTTCTGCTGGCTTTGATTTTGCATCTGTCATATGCTGATGGCCCCATTTCTGGCCTCTTTTTAGAGTGTCTTATGTATTATTACCATTCATTTCAATCTAATTTCCACTCTTTTTGTATTTCGCACACAATTGTCCAACATACAATAGAATAGCAAAAATGAATGCAGAAGTACGTTTAAAATGGCAACATTCAAAAGTATGTTTTATAGCTATTTTTATTATTTAGCCTGTTAATTTTGTCCCTTTTACCAAAGCGTGAGTGGATTACAGCCTGCCAGTATTTTGTTTGTTAGTTGTCCAGTAGATCCTCAGGAACAGCTAGTACAAAACAATAAAACATTCACATCTGTTAAATAGCCTAAAGATGTTCATTGCTGCCGTGGTAATTTGCCAATGGTAAATGCTGTCACATTTTGGTTCTGTAGGATTAAGGTATAAAAAAGTTAATCCTTTGTTTGTCAGATCTGAATTTTGCTTCAAATCCAGAAAAAAAAGATTAGTTTCATTATTCCTTTATTCCATAGAATTTGAAGCAAGTACTTTCTGTACATCTTATTGATACTATTAGGGACACTGCTGCTCGGAACTTTCCTTTCTTGTTCTTTCTAAATTCCAAGGGGCTGATTTTCACTTTCTGTGTCAGTGGGTCAGCCACGCTTTAGACTCCACTCCCGATTTTCCTTTCCTACTGCCAATTTTCTGCCACCACTGAAAGTGAAAATTGGCCCACAATGATGACGTGCTACGTCTTCTGCCTCTTCCCTGCAACTCTGTTGAGTTTAGGCCCCGATTTTAACTCCGGGTCAGTGGGAAGCTGGGTGAGTTACCTATTGCAGCAGAAAGCAAGCCCGGGGTATTTTAACTCCAGGCCTCATTATAATCTCATGGGTGAGTTTCCCACCCGATGCCCTGACACAATGGGAAACCCTTTCACTTTGGCAGTGGAACTTCCAGCGGGTCAGCCAGAGGTCTATTTAAAGCAGCAATGCGCCTCTTAAAAAGAGGTTGTGTTGTTTTCAGGCATCTGGATAAATTTTGCTGAACAGAGAAGAGGAACATCAGAGATGTCAAAGAAACAAGCCCTCAAGTTCTCTGAAGCCTCCCTGGAGGTCCTACTGGAAAAGGTGAGGGAAACGAGAGAAGTCCTTTACCCCAGCACTGGAAAGAGGGTGTCTAAGCATGAGGTCCACCAGGCATGGAGGGAGGTGGCACAGGTGTTCAGCTCCAGGAGCATCACCTTCAGGACCTGGATTCAATATCAGAAAAGGTTCAATGACCTCACTAGAGTAGCAAGGGTGAGTATGCATTCTCCATTTTGCTGCAAACAGTCCTTCCCAACCCTTCCCCCAGCACTATAATCTATTCCCTCCCCTCCATCACTTCCCTCATCACCCAGCATAAGGGCACACTATACCACCTCTCATTCTTATTCCAAACACAAACACACCTCTTCCTTGCCTCCTTCGCAGCAATTAGCAGCATTCTCTACTTGGTAGATATTCCAGAATGAACAACTTCTCTCAAGACTCCTTCCTCAATTCAAACTCCAGACACTTGCTTGCCATTCAACAACTCCCCATCCTGCTTTCACCTTGTTTCTTCTCCCTCTCAGCATTTGCACTGCAAGCAGAAGCCCCACGCATCTGCACTCTGTAGGAGACAGTCACTTACTCTCAACTTCTCTCTCTGTAAGACAAGACAGAATACAAGACTAGGGAGAAGAACAAGTCTGAGAGAGGACCAGCCAGTCTCATGGTGCTGTCGGAGCTGGACTCTGGAGCTGTGCACGTCAGCCATTATGCCCTGGGGGCTTCTCTGAACAGGGTCCTACATTGCAATAGTGACTACAGTTCAAAAACGTACTTAATTGGCTATAAAGCGCTTTGGAACATCCGGTGGTTGTGAAAGGCACTATATAAATAAAAGTCTTTCTTTCTTTCTTTGACTGTGACAAGTACCCCTTCATTAAGTACAGAAAACCGCCAGCTTGACTACATCAATTTAGAATCATAGAATCATAGAATGATACTGCACAGGAGGAGGCCATTCGGCCCATCATGCCTGTGTTGGTTCTTTGGAAGAGCTATCCAATTAGTCCCACTCCACTGCCCTTTCCCCATAGCCTTGCAAATTTTTCTTCTTCAAGTATTTATCCAATTCACTTTTGAAAGTTATTATTGAATCTGCTTCCACCACCCTTTCAGGCAGTGGATTCCAGATCATAACAACTCGCTGCATAAAAAAAATTCTCCTTATCTAACCTCTGGCTCTTTAGCCAATTACCTTGAATCTGTGTTCTCTGGTTGATGGCCCTTCTGCCACTGGAAAGAGTTTCTCCTTATTTATTCTATCAAAACCATTCATGATTTTGAACATCTCCATTAAATTTCCGCTTAACCTTCTCTGCTCTGAGGAAAACAACCCCAGCTCCTGCAGTCTATCCATGTAACGGAAGTCCCGTATCCCTGGTACCATTCTAGTAAATCCCCACTGCACCCTCTCTAAGGCCTTGACATCCTTCCTAAAGTGGTGTCCAGAATTGGACACAATGGCCGCGATTTTGCCGGCGCTCTGAGAGACGGGTCAGAGGTTAAAGTTCGATTACATAAGAACATAAGAAATAGGAGCATGAATAGGCCACTTGGCCCCTCGAGCCTGCTCCGCCATTCAATAAGATCATGGCTGATCTTGGGCTCAAAGCCATTTCCCAGCCCGCTCCCCATAACCCTTCACTCCCTTATCTTGCAAAAATTTGTCTATCTCCACTTTAAATGTATTTAATGACCCAGCCTCCACAGCTCTCTGGGGCAGAGAATTCCCCAAATGTACGACCCTCTGAGAGAAGAAGTTCCTCCTCATCTCAGTTCTAAAAGGGCGACCCTTTATTCTGAAACTGTGCCCCCGAGTTCTAGATTTCCCCATGAGGGTAAACATCATCTCTGCATCTACCCTGTCGAGCCCCCTCAGTATCTTATGTTTCAATAAGATCACCTCTCATTCTTCTAAATTCCAATGAGTATAGGCCCAACCTGCTCAGCCTTTCCTCATATGTCAAACCCCTCATTTCTGGAATTAACCTAGTGAATCATCTCTGAACTGCCTCCAATGCAAGTATATCCTTCCTTAAATAAGGAGACCAAAACTGTACGCAGTACTCAAGGTGTGGTCTCACCAATACTTTGTACAGTTGTAGCAGGACTTCCCTGCTTTTATACTCCAACCCCCTTGAAATAAAGGCCAACATTCCGTTTGCCTTTTTGATTACTTGCTGTACCTGCATGCTAACTTTTTGTGTTTCATGCACAAGCACCCCAGGTTCCTCTGAACTGTAGCATTTTGTAACCACTCTCCATTTAAATAATAGTTCGCATTTTTATTTTTCCTGACAAAGTGGATAACCTCGCACTTTCCCACATTGTACTCCATCTGCCAACCTTTTATGTGGCACCTTATCGAATGCCTTCTGGAAATCCAAATACACCACATCCACTGGCTCACCCTTGTCCACCCTGCTTGTTGCATCCTCAAAGAACTCCAGCAAATTTGTTAAACATGATTTCCCTTTCCTAAAACCATGCTGACTCTGTTTGACTGCAGTATGTTTTTCTAAATGCCCTGCTACTGCTTCCTTAATGAAGGACTCCAGCATTTTCCCAACGACAGATGTTAGGCTAACTGGTCTATAGTTTCCTGATTTCTGTCTCCCTCCTTTCTTAAATAGGGGTGTTACATTAACGGTTTTCCAATCCGCTGGGACCTCTCCAGAGTAAAGGGAATTTTGGTATATTGCAACCAATGCATCCACTATCTCTGCAGCAACTTTTTTTAAGACCCTGGGATGCAGGCCATCTGGTCCAGGGGACTTGTCGTCTTTTAGTCCCATTATTTTACCGAGTACTATTTCCTTAGTGATAGTGATTGTCTTTAGTTCTCCACTCCCTGTGGCCCCTTGATTATCCATTATTGGAATGTTGTTAGTGTCTTCTACAGTGAAGACTGATGCAAAATATTTGTTCAGAGACTCTGCCATTTCCCCGTTCCCCATTATTAATTCCCCAGTCTCATCCTCTAAGGGACCAACGTTTACTTTAGCTACCCTCTTCCTTTTTATATACCTGTAGAAGCTCTTACTATCTGTTTTAATGTTTCTTGCCAGCTTACTCTCATAATTCATCTTAAAAATTTCCCAATCCTCTGGTCTCCCACCAATCTTGGCAACATTGTATATCTTTGTTTTCAATTTGATACCATCCTTTACTTCCTTAGTTAGCCACGGATGGTACTCCCTTCTCTTAAAATCTTTCTTTCTCACTAGAATATATTTTTGTTGAGAGTTATGAAATATCTCCTTAAATGTCCGCCACTGCATTTCAACTTTCTTACCCTTTAATTTGTTTTTCCAGTCCACTTTAGCCAGTTCTGCCCTCATGCCATTATAATTGCTTTCATTTAAGATCAGGACACTGATTTGGGATACAACTTTCTCACCCTCCAACTGAATTTGAAATTCAACCATGCTATGATCACTCTTTCCTAGAGAATCCGTTACTATGAGATCATTTATTAATTCTGTCTCATTACATAGTACCAGATCCAAGATAGCCTGCTCCCTGGTTGGTTCCATTACATACTGTTCTAGGAAAACATCCCGGATGCACTCTATGAACTCCTCCTCCAGGCTACCATGGCCAATTTGATTTGTCCAATCAATATGGAGATTAAAATCACCCATGATTATTACCGTACCTTTTTTACAGGCCTCCATTATTTGTTGATTTATACTCTGTCCAACAGCATTACTACTGTTCGGGGGCCTGTAGACTACGCCCACCAGAGACCTTTTCCCCTTACTATTTTTTATCTCCACCCAAACCAATTCTACATCTTGATCTTCCGAGCCAATATCATTTCTCACCACTGCACTGATCCCATCTTTTACCAACAAAGCCACCCCACCTCCCTTTCCTTTCTTTCTATCCTTCCGAATTATCATATACTCTGGAATATTCAGTTCCTAGCCCTGGTCGCCTTGCAACCATGTCTCTGTAATGGCGATCAGATCATACCCATTTGTATCTATTTGTACCGTCAACTCATTTATCTTGTTACGAATGCTGCGTGCATTCAGATATAGAGCTTTTAACTTTGTCTTTTTACCATTTTTCCTTGTTTTGGCCTTTTTTTCTGTTACACTCTTATTTTGAAACATTCTGTCCTTTCCTGTCACACTCTGGTTATTATTTCCCCCATCTCTAGCCTGCTCTATTGCTTTCTCATTTCTCATTGACTTTTTATTTTCCCGCTCACCTGGGTCTTCCCCCCCATTATTTAGTTTAAAGCCCTCTCTACAGCCCTAGTTATTCGATTTGCCAGGACTCTAGACCCAGCATGGTTCAAGTGAAGCCCGTCCAAATGGAACAGCTCCCTCTTATCCCAGTACTGGTGCCAATGCCCCACAAATCGAAACCCATTTCTCCCACACCAGTCTTTGAGCCACTCGTTCATTTCTCTGATCTTATTTACCATATACAAATTTGCTCATGGCTCAGGTAGTAATCCAGAGATTATTACCTTTGTGGTTCTGCTTTTTAATTTAGCCCCTAGCTGCTCATACTCTCTCAGCAGAACTTCTTTCTTTGTCCTACCTATGCCATTGGTACCTATGTGGACCATGACAACTGGATCTTCCCCCTCCCACTCCAAGTTTCTCTCCAGCCCAGAGGAGATGTCCTTAACCCTGGCACCGGGCAGACAACACAGCCTTCGGGACTCACGCTCTCAGCTGCAGAGAACAGTATCTATCCCCCTCACTATACTGTCCCCAATCACTACAACATTTCTTTTTGCTCCCCCCACTTGAATGGCTCCCTGTACCACGGTGCTGTGGTCAGATTGCTCATCCTCCCCGCAGTCCCTGGCCTCGTCCACACAGGGAGCAAGAATCTCGTACCTGTTGGACAAGGCCAAAGGCTCAGGCTCCTCCACCACTACCTCCTGGATCCCAATACCTGCCTCGCTTGTAGTCACACCCTCCTGTCCCTGACCATGGGCCAAATTGGAAGTAATTATTCTAGTGGGTGTGACTGCCTCCTGGAACATAGTGTCCAGGTAACGCTCCCCCTCCCTAATGTGTCGCAGTGTCTGAAGCTTGGACTCCAGCTCATCAAATCTGAGCCGAAGTTCCTCGAGCAGCCAACATTTGCTGCAGATGTGGTCGCCCTGGACCTCAATGGTGTCCACCAGCTCCCACATGCAACAACAACAACACATTGCCTGGTCTCCCATCTCAATTAATTAATTAGTTTTAAAATTTGCAACACTTATATCTATTAATCTAAACCAAGGCACTTAAATTTAGATGCTCAAGTTTGAAAAAAAAGCGAGAAATAGAGAAATACTCACCAACCAATCACTTACCTGCTTTCTGGTGACGTCACACTTCAATTACTTTTTACTTCTTACACTCACCGGTCCTTTGTATCTCAGCGTTTCCCGCTGCTTTTGAACTCTCCCGGGTTATTGATTGACGGCGGGACCTGAACCCGCCGTCAATCACCTCAAAACAGCCTTCCCAAGTGTCGGGTCCCCGATTTGCAAATGGACCCGACACCTAGCGGCGGGAAATGGATTAAAGGCAATTACCTGCCTATTAACAGGTATTTGTCAGTAGTGTTCAGCCTGTTTTTCGATTTTCCCGCTACTGGGTCGGGTTTCACACCGTCCGGACACCACGCCAGGTTATTGTGGCGTGTTGTGAGTCTGGTGTAATGTTTGTGAAAAGATGACAGCTGCAGAAGTGGTGTGAAGGATGCAATGTTGCACATGGTGAGTTTCAGAGCAAAGAAAATGTTGGTTACTGCATTTTTAAAACATATACAGATTTCTTTAGCTTACAAGTTTTTAAATCCAACTATGGGCTGGATTTTGATACTGGGACGGTTTGGGGTTGTGTCATTCACTTTTCGTGTTATCCACCCGACTGCAATTGGATGTGGGACATTGATGCGATTTTCACCTAATTGGGCAATTGAGTTCCAGCATGTGGGAACCCATGACCCAATTAGTGTTTTCAGTCTGAAAGTCGCCTCTGATGATGTCATCATTGCTGCTGCATTGAAGGTCTGCAAAGACTGCCTGGCCTTTGCTGTGAGAGGACCTGGATGCAAAATGAGCAGCAGCAGCCCTAAGTCTGCTCCCAGATATTTTTGCACCACCACTCCCAGATATGTCTCCCTTGCACCACCACTCCCAGATATGTCTCCCTTGCACCACCCCTCCCAGATATGTCTCCCATTCACCACCACTCCCAGATCAATCAATCAATCAATCAATCAGCCAGCCAGCCAGCCATAGTCAGCTATCCAAATGTGCTCCCGCCAGGTTTCACATTCGTGGTTCAGAACAGGCGTGCTTCATGAAGAAAAAGGGTTAAAATCACAAAGGCCTTTCAAAATGGCAATATAGAGGCAATTTAGTGCTTGTTAAGGGCCTTAACAGCCTATCCCGCCTCTTAGAGGCGGGACGGAGTCAGGACCAGCAGACACGATTTAATGAAAATTGCGTGGAGGCGGGATGGATGCGGGCTTGTGCCCGCCCGCCAGTTTTCGCAATTTTAACCCCCCACATGCCTCCAAACCCGCCTCCACGGGTCAATGAAAATCCAGCCCATGTGTCCAGTGCCACCTCATTGGGAGAACCGCTCTCACCATTGACAGATCGCTTCTGTCATCGCACCTGCACCTGGCATCTGTTCCAGCATATGGAGGGAATCACTGAAGAGCCTGGGTCCAAGAGTTCACCTTTGTGCAGTGATTGCCAGTGTTTTCAGCACCTCAATGCTGTCAAACACTGAGAAATCAACTGTCAAAATAAAATTGTGCATGGTCCCTTTAAGGAAACTGGCAGATGATGCATCATCAAATGACATCATCAGACCCGCTTCCTGTTAATTGGTCGGTAGGGTGGGCTTAACAAGGTCAATCAAGGGAAAATCACGTCTGTGGAGCAGAGGCAGCTGGGGGCGGGACCGGAACCCGGAAACCAACTGACCCGCACCCAACCCGACAGCGAACGCAAAATCGCGGCCTTTGTCTCTGTTTATAAAGCCAAGGATTATGTATGCTTTGTAACAGCCTTCTCAACTTGTCCTGCCACCTTCAAAAATTTGTGAATGTACACCCCAAAGTCTCTCTGTTCCTACACCCACTTTAAAAGTGTACCATTTAGTTTAGATTACCTCTCCTCATTGTTCTTACCAAAATTCATCACTCCACACTTCTCTGTGTTAAATTTCATTTGTCATGTGTCTGCCCATTTCACCAGTCTGTCTATGTCCTCCTGATGCCTGTTACTATCCTGCTCAATGTTTATTACATTTCCAAGTTTCGTGTTACAGAATCATAGAATCATAGAATATACAGCACTGAAGGAGGCCAATTGGCCCATCGTTCCTGTGCCAGCTCGCTGAAAGAGCTATCCAATTAGTCCCATTCCCTTGCCCTTTCCCCATAGCCCTGCAAATTTTCCCCATTCAAGTATTTATCCAATTCCCTTTTGAAAGTTATTCTTGATTCTGCTTCCACCACCCTTTCAGGCAGTGCATTCCAGATCATAACAGCTTTCATCTGCAAACTTTGAAATTATGCCCTGTATACCCAAGTCTAGGCCATTAATATATATCAAAAAAGAGCAGTGGTCCTAATATCGACCCCTGGGGGACACCACTGTATACTTCCCTCAGTTCACCACGATTCTCTGCTTTTTGTCCATAGAAAATTTTGTATCCATGTTGCCACTGTCCCTTTAATCACATGGGTTTCAATTTTGCTAATAAGTCTATTGTATAGTACTTTATCAAATAACTTTTGAAAGTCCATATACACATCATCAACCTTCCCCGTTACTTCATCAAAGAACTCAATCAAGTTAGTCAAACATGATTTTCCATTAACAAATCCATGCTGGCTATCATTTATTAACCTATATTTTTCCAAGTGGTAATTAATTTTAATCAGATTATTGTCTCTAAACATTTCCCCACCACCAACATTAGGCTGACTGGCATGTAGTTGCCAGGTTTATTCCTCTCCCATTTTTTAAACAGGGATGTAACAATTGCATTCCTCCAGTCCTCTGGTACCACATATCTGAGATTGGAAGATTGTGACCAAAGCCTCCACTATCTCCGCCCTTACTTACCTCAGGAACCGAGGATGCATCCCATCCGGACCGGGTGATATTTCTACTTTGAGCGCTGCCAACCTTTTAAGTAACTCCTCTTTATCTATTTTTATCCTATCCAATTTCTCTACTACCCCCTCCTTTACTGTGACATTGGCAGCATCTTCCTCTTTAGTGAAGACAGATGCAAAGTATTCATTTAGTAACTCAGCCATGCCCTCTGCCTCCATTAGAAGATTCCCTTTTTGGTCTCTAATCGGTCCCACCCTTCCTTTGACTACCCTTTTGCTATTTATATGTTTATATAAGGCTTTTGTTTCCCTTTTATGTTAGCTGCTAATCTATTCTCATACACTCTCTTTGCCCCTCTTATTTCCTTTTTCAGTTCTCCTCTGCACTTTCTGTATTCAGCTTGGTTCTCTACTGTATTAGAAGCCTGACATTTATCATAAGCCTACTTTTTCTGTTTCATTTTAACCTCTATGGGGTAGAAATTAGGTCGCGCCCCATTTGGGGCGCAAATATCGTCCGGGCGCAAATATTAGCGCCTGGCGCTAATTATCGGCACTGACAGGAAACTTCACTTTTACCGCCCCGGGAGGTGAGTGGAGCGCTAAATTAGGCGCTGCACACCTCTCTTAAGGCGCAAAGGCCAAGGAGTGAGGCGCTACCTCAGCGCACGAGCGCAGCGCAGCTGCTGCCAGTTAGCGAGGGAACACAGACACACTGGCGCCGGACACTTCTTAAAGCGGGGGGGGCCACTTGCTCCCCAGCCACACCCTGCTCATTGCAGCCTTGAATCTCAGCCTGGAGAGACCTGTAATCCATTTTGCTGCCAAGCATGGAGAGGGTGAGAGAACGCGCTCATCGCTTCACCGAGCGGGCCTTGGATGCTCTGGTTGACGCAGTGGAGCGCAGACGATGCATGCTGTTCCCGGAGAGTGGCAGGAGGCCTTTGCCACGCGAGTTCAGAAGAGTGTGGAGGGAGGTGGCTCAGAGCGTCTCCTCCAGGAGCATGGTGCCCAGGACCCATGTTCAGTGCCGCAAAAAGTTCAACGACCTCACTCGGGTCGTCAGGGTGAGTGGCTTTTTCTCAATACCTCTCCATCCCTCCATCTCAACCTCACTCTATGGCCAGAGGGTCTTAAAACCCCAATGCACAACACTCATGCAACACCTATGGCCCTTTCATCAAACACACACACACATTCCACACTTTGCATACAGTAAGGGCTATTCACCTATGGGAGGCACATCAGGCAAGACCATGGCTGCATATTGTAAGGGCTATTCACCTATGGGAGGCACAGCAGGCAAGACCATGGCTGTATATTTACTCAGATGCTGTCCTTTTTCTTGCAGGCTAAGCTGGCTCATAATCGGAGACAGCAGCAACGGACGGGTGGAGGGCGGCTTCAGCTGCAACCCCTCAGTGATCTGGAGGAGCGCGTCCACAGGATTGTGGCAAGCCGGGTGATCGGTCCCTTCGCCACTGGGGACGCCGACACGGTGGCATAGTGGTTAGCACTGTTGCCTCACAGCGCCAGGGACCCGGGTTCGAATCCGGCCTCGGGTGACTGTCTGTGTGGAGTTTGCACATTCTCCCCGTGTCTGCGTGGGTTTCCTCCGGGTGCTCCGGTTTCCTCCCACAGTCCAAAGATGTGCGGGTTAGGTTGATTTGGCTATGATAAATTGACCCTTAGTGTTTGGGGGATTAAATACGTGGGGTTACGGGGATAGGGTGGGATATGTGTCGGTGCAGGCTCGATGGGCCGAAATGGCCTCTATCTGCACTGTGGGGATTCTGTGATACAATACCAGCCTTTGACACTTTCAATCCAACTTGCTAACTCGCTGCACTTATTCCTCCCTTACTGCCACCCTGTCCTCACGCTAAAGCCACTCTTGTACCTCCCTGCTTTCAGATGGTGATTCACCAGCTGAGGAGACGGGCCCTGAAGCTGCCACTGGGAGTGATGCTGCAGCTGAGGAGGAAGAGGAAGCCGGAGCATCAGTGCCACCCTCTCCCGAGGAAGCCCATGCCCACACTGGGAACACGCCTTCCCCGGAGGGGAGCAGGGGGGAAGGGGCTGATGATGGTGAAGCTCCAGGACCCAGCGGGCTGCAGCAACGCCATGGGGGGGGGAGGGAAGAACGGGAGCCTTCTCCCCAGAGGGAGAGTATGCCAGACACTCCTACTGCAATGGACGCAGAGGAGGAGCGGCTGATTGCAGAAATGAACAGCCAGGCGGTGGTCATGCACACTGAGCTCATGGGTGCAGTGGGAAGGGTGCCCGAATGCATTGAGTCACTGGCAAGGAGTGTGGAGCACTTCGCTGTAGCACAGGCGGATGCCACACTAAAGCTTAGTGCTGCAATTCAGTCACTGGCTGCCAGGAACCCATCTGAGACTGCTCTCATGCAGACTCAGATTGAGGCCAAGCGAGCACTGACTGCTGCCATCCTCGATGGTTCGTGCACATGTCCCCGGGGCTGTCACCGCGCCGCAGCAGGCCAGCAATCTGTTCTCCGGCAAATTGCTCCGGATGCTGAAGTGCTGCCCCGTGGGAGTGCCAGTGTGTCGGGCGAGCAGGGAGTTGCTGTCCTCTCTCACGATGACAGCATTCCTGCTGCCAACACTGTCACTTCTCCACTGCACTTGCCACCGCCTGTAGGACAGACTGCTGCCGCCCATGCAGAGTTGGTGCAGTCTGCAGCCGGGCCCTCCAGGCCCAGAAGTGGTCATTTTTTTATTAAAGGCCGAGGTTCATGGTCCAACTTTTGTTTAGTGTTTTGGACATTATCTCCAGGTTGTGAGAACCAGTTATGTTATTGACTGTTTTTTTGTGTTTATTTCTATGAGTTTGTCATGAGGAATTGACACACACAGAGTTTGTAAAATAAGTAAGTTTCTGTATTCAAAATATACATGGCTGGTGGTTGGAATTATTGGTGCCTTGGCCGGCTTAGGGGTTGCGTGCTGGGTTGATTAGTGTTTGTAGCAATGGCAGGGGCCCTAGAAGCGGCTTGCTATTAGTCGTTGACGGACGGCCCTTGCAGTTTGACCATTGTGGGCCGCCCTCCCGCCTTGGTGCTGCTGATGATCATCGTCCTCGTCCTGTTCCTCCTCTTCCTCCTCCTCCTCTGGTGGTGCTACAAGGCCTGGTGGCATTGGCTGGGTCCTGAGGATTGCCATGTTGTGCAACATGCAGCACATGACTACGAAGTTCGAAACTTGCTCAGGCGAGTACTGCAGGGCTCCTCCGGAATGGTCCAGACAGCGGAACCGTTGTTTCAGCACGCCGATTGTGCGCTCAATAATGTTCCTGGTTGCTTGATGGCTTTCATTGTACCGCAGCTCAGCAGGGGTGTTTGGCGTACGGAGCGGTGTCATCAGCCAGGTGCTCAATGCGTACCCCTTGTCCCCCAGAAGCCAACCAACTGGCTGATGCGGTGCCTCGAAAAGTTCTGCCACAGTAGTCTGGCGCAGGATGAAAGCATCGTGGCAGCTGCCCGGATAGTGGGCATTGACAGCGAGTATCACCTGTCTGTGGTCACAGACCAACTGCACATTCAAGGAATGGAACCCCTTTCTGTTCCTGAATTCCTCTGCATTCTCTCGCGGAGCACGCAAAGCCACATGCGTGCAGTCAATGGCGCCCTGCACCATGGGGAAGCCCGCTACCCTCGCAAAGCCCATAGCACGGTCATGCTGCTTGTCTGGGGTCATAGGGAAAGAGATGAAGTCTCGTCTCCTTCTGAAGAGGGCATTGGTAACCTGCCGGATGCAGCGATGCACCGCAAACTGGGAGATATTGGCGAGGTCCCCAACAGCAGCTTGGAATGAGCCAGTGGCGTAGAAGTTCAAAGCCACTGTGACCTTCACTGCCACCGACAGAGACGTCCTGGACCTCAGCTGAGGCTGCAGATCTGGCTGCAGCAGGTGGCAGAGCTCAGTGACCACCTCCTTGCTGAATCGCAGCCTTCGCAAACACAGCTCCTCGGACATATGGATGTAGGAGAGCTGTTCACGATATACCCTGGGAGGGTAAGCTCTCCTGTACATGCGCTTGATGGCCCTCCTCCGTCTGGCCATCATTGCCACTCTCTGTCTGCGTCTCACTATCCTCCGATTCAGCTGGAGCAGGACGACGCCCCCAATCATTGCAGCCCCCATATTCTCTTTGCCAGAAAAGTAATGAGGTACAGCAACTAAAGTAGCAACAAAGTTAGGATTAACTAGGCAAAACTACCTCACAAAGCGTTGAATCAATGTAGAAGTCTCTCTCTCTCTCTCTCCGAATCTCTCTCTCTCTCTCAGAACGAGTGGTGCATAAATGTCGACCACAGAAAAAGACAGGAAGAGGCCCCCTTTAAATAGCGCCCCCCCCCAGCCCCACACCGATTGATAACGTTCCAGTCTTCCGGTCGTTGGAAGCGCCAGGCGGTAAGGCAGGGGGCGCCACTCAATTTCCGCTCCGGGGCGCCCCAAGGGCGTTGCACCATGGAATGACGTCACAATCTGCGCGCGCAGGTGGTCGCAGCGGTAAGTTTTAGCGCCGCCGCACAATCTCAAGTTAAGTTCTCGAGCGGCGCAAACAGCGCTGCGTCCGGGCGTTAGCAGCTTAACGCCCCATTAGCGCCCTCTTAAGGCGCTAACGGGAGGCGCAACCAAGTGAATTTTTACCCCTATATCTTTAGTCATCCAGGGTGCTCTAGTTTTGGATGCCCTTTCTTTCCCCCTGTGGAAATGTGTCCAGTCTGTACCCGAACTATTTCCTCTTTGAAGGCCTTCCATTGCTCATTTAATGTTTTACCTACCAATCTTTGATTCCAATCCACCTGGGCCACATCCCCTTTCAACTCACTGAAGTTAGCTCTCCTCCAGTTGAGTATTTTCAAATTTGATTTTTCCTTGTCCTTTTCCATAACTACTCTAAACCTAATTTGCATTGTGATGCATGTTTTCAGCAACTGTGTAGCCTCTTAGTGCCATTCTAACTACTGTTCCTTTTCTCTTTCCTCTCGGTCCTTCTCAACAGTTGGAGCCCCCCCAGGAAGAAGCCACCTTGAAGGAGTCACTGTTACATGCTCCATCACACCCACAGTTACCAGCAGAGAGATTGGCACCCCAGGTAGGTTAGAGAGTGAGTTAGAGGGGTCGGCACATGGTGATCTACCCAGCACGAGTGAGCAAGAGCAGGTACTTCCTAAGAGACAGCTTACTGGAGGGCGAGGTCCTCTTCCAGCTCTGCTCAGGTGGACAGAGATGCGGACTTCAAGGGCCAGCAGTGAGAAGAACACTGCTTGCATCACACAAGCAGTGATACCAGGTAGCGGATGGCCTGCCAAGGAGTTTCAACACCATGGCTGAAAGTATGGAGGAGTCCGCTTCCAGCCTGTGTGATATCATCATGGAATGCATCAGTACTCTGCAGTTGACCTTGGAGAGTGAGGTCACCTCCAGGGATAGTGCAGCCAGGCACTCACAACCTGAATCCATGTTCCTAGGCTTTACAGCTTGAGTGGAAGCTCAAAAGCCTGCCATGCAGATTGTGAGTTTAAACCTGTGCTTTGCCTTGGAGAGGCAGATGCCCACCCTGGAGAGGTTGTTGGAGCAAATACTTGTTATGGCTGAAGAAACAAACAAATTTACGGCAATAACTAACTGGTTTTATTTCCAGACACTCTCGAACATTCCCATCAAAGAATAACAAAATGAATACAAGAGTAGACCTTCGAGTGCAATTGCTACAATGTGCTTACTCCAATCAGAGGACCATCTAGGATTCAGTTAACAATATGCAAGTACCACACATATCATCACTCATCTTCTGCAGCCTGTTCTCCCGTAGAACAGTGGACATGATCATGGGAATGGCGATGGCACAGTGGAACCGGCACGTGTGGCCCTCTCTCAGGACATCAGCACGTCTGGTCCCTCGCAATCCCTCAACCATTACCAACCACAGATTGTATTCCTTAGAGTTTAGAAGTTTGAGGGGTAAGCTGATCGAGGAGTTGAAAATAATAAAGGGATTTTCTAGGGTAGATGCAGAAAAACGATTTCCTCTGGAGCGGTCACAATCTTAAAATTAGACACCTCAGGGACCAGATGACCCTGTAGTTGCTACTCGCTGCTATTTGCTGCATGGTGGACTGCATGTTTCCCAATCTGTCTTGCATAATTACGCAAATATTGGAGCTGTTCTGCTGCAGTCTCTAACATACCATGCAGAGAGGTCTGAAGTTCCTCAAAGGACTCCAAGAATAGCGTCTGCTCATTAATAAGCATTGCTCTACAGAGAGCCTTATTAAGTAAGAATCCATAGGCCCTACAGTAGAAGAACAACTAGCCCCTCTCCTCTCCTCTGGTTTATCCTGTTCTTCTGCAGTCACCTCAATCTTCTCCTTCTTACTTGTGTCGTGTGCGTCAGTAGATGACCTTTCCTGACCCTCCCTATTTGATTCCTCCAAAGTGAATGTAGCTCAGCTGGACCCTGCAAGATCAGAAGTACATGACAGATGCCTTGTGAAGGAATAAGCCATATAACCTATTCAGAAAAATATACCATTCTATGAAAGAATTCTGGCCTTATTAAAACATGACAAACTGGGTTTGGAAATCTGGAAGCCTCAACAATCTAAAGCTGTAACAGCATACAGGCTATTGAGATAAGATAGTTGTTGACACTGAATCAATAACCTTATTGAAACAGAAGGTTAAAGGCTCCTAACAGTCTGAATCTTTCAGAACAAGACAAAGATTCACCCTGTTAAGGTGTTCTAATTTACACTTCGTAAAAAGGCACAAACAGAAGGGCTTAGTAAAAATGACATCAAATAAAATGCACCTGCTGTTACATTGGAATACCTAGAGGAGAGGAGAGACACAATTCTGCTTTGCTACCAGTTGAGGTAACTAAGAATTGCATAGATCATCCTGGTTAAGGTGTTCTAAATTACACTTCGTAAAAAGGCACAAACAGAAGGTCTTAGTAAAAATGACATCGAATGAAATGCCCCTGCTGTTACACCATTTTTTATGGTAAGCTTTGAACACCTAGAGGAGAGACACGAGTCTGTAATACTACCAGCTGAAGTGACTGTAAGAATTGCAGAAGTCAGCAGAAAAAATGACTAGAGATAATTAGCTTACATCAGCAGAAAACCTTAAAGGAATACCACTGGAAAAGGGTATAAATCCTGAGCTCTCAAATGGGATAATAGATTCGCTGTAAAGGGGAAAAGCGATTCTCAGGCTTCAGAGGTGGCTCTGTAAGTCTACAACTCTTTGTACCTCGGGGATCAAGGTACTGTATTTGATTTTGGTGGATATCCTGAATAAACTAAGAACTGTAAAACTGTAGTGAAGTTAAGGTTTGAGAATAAGGATCTCTGATAATAAGATTGTTAAGCTTTCTCTTTTTGGAACTGTTAATGTTGCGATTGAATCACCAACTGTAAATTACATGTCGGTTCTTTAATAAATCTATATATTTTTAGAATTGTCTCACATAATACTTCTGTATCAAACTCGCAAACTCAATCTCTGTACACTTTATGGTGAGGAGTTGCAGAATTCTGGGGGAGTTTTCCGGACGCTCATAATATCCGGAACGTTACAGTCTAGCTAAAGTTATTAAAAGTGCTATCTGGAGGACGGTAACATCTTCAGGTTGTTCCTTTCCTTTAGGGAGAGATGGTCCAGACCTTTAGACCCAATTAAGCATCTTTAGGATTCGGCTACCTCAAACTTTAGTTGAAAGTGAACGTCTGGGGAATACGCCTGATCTGGGGTAGCCCTAAAGGGGCTAGGACTAGTAATTATCCCTTCAGCCTGTGAGATGGTCTAGCGCCCTGCTTGTACATCATCTAGGGAGGCCCCTACAGAAAAAGGAAAAGGAACATGGGTTAGCATGGTGCATGCTGCAAATGGTTCTAGGCACAGTGTCAACGGCAATAGCCAAGCTGCTGCTGGGCAGATATGCTTGTTTATTACTGAATGACTGTGTTTGAAGCAGAAGCAAGAAGAAGTGAAACAGAATACTTGCCTTGTTGGGATGGGGTGAAGTCATCAATTTCTTCCTGGACCACGCCCTCTATAATCTCTGCTCCAACTGTCTTCTTATGGTGGTTCAAAATTCAAAGATTGGCAGGCCTGCTACCAGTCCAGAATTTCCCTCTCTATAGTTATGTGCAACCTTCTCCTTTAAAAACAAAGCATATGCTTTCAACATTTGAAAATAACATGGAGTGGCACTCCAGTCCCCAGCCCAGCTATATTCTCCTTGTGTGAATGGATGACTACACCAGTGTTGTCCAATACGTTAGCCTCTAGCCACATATGGCTAATTGGGAATCCAAATGTGACTAATTACATTTTTGTTCAGTAAATAAAAAATGAGCAATGGACACCGTCATTGGGCGTGTGATCTCAATGTTCATATTTGCACAGCATATGCATGTGTACTGTCACATTTGTGTATGTTTGTTGGTAAAAAGGTAAGATGAAAAGCAGAGTGTGTGAGTGTTTCTTTTAAGTGTTGTGTAGGCTTTACCTCCTTGGTTGCTGTTTATTTGTTATCTGCTAATATGGTGTGTAACACAGTGAAAACACCTGACTTCAGCACCATGGAAACACCAGCAACATTGTATGGAGAGGTCAGCTTGATCGGTCGTAATAACTGCTCCAGGTCAGCAGAAAAAGGCATGTCCAACCAATAACAAGTAGCGCCAACAGGTCACATCATGGCAAAGGTTAAGAAGCATACGACCGAGTTCTGGGTGGAGAGCGGGCGGGGTGGGGGGGTGGGGGTATACGGGGTGGGGGGTCTGGTGCTTCCTACTGTGCGAGTCAAATGAAGTCAAAGTACCGCTTCCAACTGCTGTACAAAAGCATAGAAGCTGCACTAAGATGTGCTGTGTCTGATAAATTCAGGCAGGAAATGCAACAAAAAATGCAGAGCTATTCTGTATTAAAAAATATTGTTAGCATTCTACAAAAATGGTGCAATGTTTATTTAATATACAGATAATTATTTTTATATTTGGTGAAAGAGAAAGACTGCAAAGTTCCACACTGAATGGTGGTAAATCTTTGTTCAGTAAATAGACACGTGAAGTATGTTTACCTGCATTGTGTTAAGGTGCTTTCTACTAAAATTAGTCCATGGGGTTAAAATGGTATTGCGCTAGACATGCCAGTGGCTAGTCAATGATTTCTATTGGACAACACTGGACTACGCAACATATGAGTAGTTTCAGGTTATATTTTGATTTGGTGGCACAAATGCAATAATTATGTGTGACATTAGAAACATTTCTTTGCGCCAGCTGCAAAGTTTAAACTGAAGCATTAAGAACATGGAAATTTTGCTGTACAAGATGTGTGGCATTATGCCTTCCATTCTCCATCACTGATGCAGCACCATATTTGGGTGTAATGCTTGTAACATACTGTGGGTATCACCTTACTTTGTGTTCTCAAACTGTGGGCAACCTTACCTTGGAACTCTTTTTCAGGACTGAGAGTCTTTGATTTGCTCCCATTACCTATGGACATGAGAAACAGCAATAATTCCACCCACTGCATCCTGGCACACATGCTGCATAGCAGCTCACACAGAAGGGTTCCCCTGTGCTGCATCTCTTCCAGCAGAACACCCAAAGTTTCATCATTGAAAGGGGAAAATCTGCCCCCTTGTCCTTAATGACTTTCCATTGCTGCTGGTCCACGCTGGTGCAATAATGCCAATAATTAAATAGAGCAGCAGCTCTCCTGAGAAGACCGAAGTACGTAGCAGTCTTCAAATATATTCCACAGTAAATGATTGAATATTAGTTGTTAAACCTATGAAGTAAATAAAGAAGCAGGTGTAAGTTCTTAAGGGACTTGGTTGGCTTATAGAAACTGTAGTCTCTCTCCATCACAAAGACCGCCTCCTTCCGCCTCCATAACATCACCCATTTCTGCCCCTGCCTCAGCCCATCTGATGCATGAACCCCTCATCCATGCTTTTGCTACCTCTGGACTCGGCATTTCCAATGCTCTCCTGGCTGGCCTCCCATCTTCTACCCTCCATAAACCTAAGCTCATCCAAAACTCTGCTGCCCGTATGCTAAATCACACTAAGTACTGCTCACCCTTCACTCCTATGCTCGCTGACATACTTTAACTCCCAGTCCACCAACGTCTTGAATTTTAAATTCTCATCTTCATGTTCAACTCCCTCCATGGCCTCATTCCCTCCCTATCCCTGTAACCTCCTCCAGCCCTACAACCCTCCAAGAGCTCTGCGTTCTTCCAACTCCGGTCTCTTCTGCATCCCCAACTCCCTTCACCCTACCATCATTGGCTGTGCATTCAGCCGTCTCGGCCCTAAGCTCTGGAAGTCCTTCCCTAAACCTCGTCACCTCTCTCACCTCCTTTAAGAACCTCCTTAAAACCTACCTCTTTCAACAAGCTTTTAGTCATCCCTCTTAATATTTCCTTCTTTGGTTCGCTATCAATGTTGACCTATTTTACTCTTGTGAAGTGCTTTGGGACATTTGCCTATGTAAAGATGCTATATAAATGCAAGTTGTTGTTGTTGTCCAGCAATGAACATGAGAGCAACTAACAGAGAAAAGGCCCAAACTGTGACAACGATATTTTGAATTTTTGTAAGAAAGTTATCTCAAAACTGATTCTTGTTAGTTGATAATTAAATTATGATCTGAAATTGTTGAACTCAATGTTGAGTCTGGAAGGCTGTAAAGTACCTAATCGAAAGATTATGTTGAGCTTCATTGGAATAGTGAAGGAACAATGAATATCGGAGAACCGGGCAGGTTGAAGCGTATGCTGTGGAAGAACCTGCCCGATTTACCTTCCATTCACAGGTGTATTGTGGCGGATCACCACCTAAAACGGGCATAATCCACTCTTCCGTCTGTGGACAAATTTCCAGCACCTTCCCCTTTAAGGCACCTTACCTTTAAGGCAGAAGGGGGCGGGGCTTCAGGGTTTTTCCAGAGAATTCTGGGAGCAGTTTTCTCAGCCATTTTGTGTGCCATGCAGTGAATAAAAGTTTCTTGTTTTCCACACACGGATTCAGCCTCCATTCGTGTTTCGCGGCAGCCTTAACATTGGTGACCCCGACGCTCAGAACGTATTCCGAGCACTGCAATGGCGGACACGAATGCAGTTTCCGTGAAACTGCCAGAGTTTTGGGAAAACCAGCCCGAAGCCTGGTTTCTCCAAGCTGAATCTCGCTTCCGGCTGCGAAATATCACCACAGATGGGACGAAGTACGACTATCTCGTCACATCACTCAGTAGCGCCACAGTTTCCAAGGTTTGGACAACGCTGCAGAACCCACCAGAGGAAGGCAAGTACGCACACCTCAGGACAGCGCTCCTTAAAAAATTTACGGCCTTGGCATATCAGCGAAACTGCCACCTCCTCGACCTTCCAGGCCTCGGTGATGCCTCACCGTCAGACCTCCTCTCCCACATGCTCTCCATAACCAACGAGAGCCCACCCGGATCCCTCTTCCGCACGCTGTTCATCCGCCAGCTCCCTCTCAGCATCCGCCCAGCGATCATGGCGTCCAGCCTCACGAACCTGGAAGCCCTGGCCGATGAGGCCGACAAGCTGCTGTCCGCTCACTCCAGCCGCGACGTCACTCCGGACCTGGCAGCCAATGCCTGGGCGCGCCCCTCACCATCCAGCATGCGGCCACAAGGGCCTGTCACCAGGCCCATGGGGCCTTCGCGCCCCACTAACCCAGGCCACTGTTACTACCACGCACGGTTAGGCACCAGGGCACAACGGTGCACACCTCCCTGCTCTTTCAAGTCCGCCCCCGTTCCAGCCCCCGCGATGGCCGTGGGCCATGCGGACTCCCTGCTGTTCATCACGGATGACAAAACCGGCCGCCGGTTCCTGTGCGACACTGGGGCTCAGCACAGCATCATCCCGGCCTCCTCCCTCGACATCCAAAAGGGCGAACGAGGACCGGCGCTGGCTGCTGCTAACGGCTCGGAAATCCGGATTATGGCACCCAGACAGTCACCCTCGACCTCGCTGGTCACCGCTACCGATGGGAGTTCATCACTGCCAAGGTGCTCTCCCCCCTCATCGGCGCAGATTTCCTGTGCGCCCATGGCCTACTGTTAGACATCCCTCGTCACCGCCTCATGGACATGAACACCATGTCCCCCATCCTGGGCGCCATGGCCCCCCGTCAACCCGCCGACATGGCGTCACAGTGCCACGCCCGGGCCACGGATGACTACTCGGCACTCCTGGCCGAATTCCCGGCCCTTACCAATCCGACCTTCTCCACGGAGGCCGCCAAACACGGGGTGGAACACTTCATCCCCACCACAGGCCCCCCAGTGTACGCCCACGCCCGCAGGCTGGACCCGGCCAAACTGGAGATCGCGCAGACCGAGTTTGCCACCATGGAACAGCTCAGCATCATCCGCCGCTCCAACAGTCCCTGGGCCTCCCCACTCCACATCGCCCCCAAACCAGGCGGAGGTTGGCGCCCCTGCGGGGATTACCGCCGCCTCAATGACGCCACCACCCCTGATCGGTACCCCGTGCCGCACATTCAGGACTTCTCGGCTAGACTGGCCGGCCGCTCAGTCTTTTCCAAGGTCGACCTGGTGCGCGGCTACCACCAAGTCCCCGTCCACCCCGCGGACGTCCCCAAGACGGCCGTAATCACCCCCTTCGGCCTGTTCGAGTTCCTGCGGATGCCCTTCGGCCTCAAAAACGCGGCCCAGGCATTCCAACGGCTCATGGACTCGGTCCTTCGGGACCTGAAGTTCCTGTTCGTCTACCTGGATGACATCCTGGTAGCCAGTTCCACCAAGCAGGAACACCTCGAACACCTTCGCATCCTGTTCGGGCGCCTCAGTGACCACGGGCTCATCCTCAGCCCAGCCAAATGCCAGTTCGGCCTGGACAAGATCGACTTCCTCGGCCACCACATCACCCATGCTGGGGCCATTCCCCTGCCCACCAAGGTGCAGGCCGTCCAACAATTTCCCCGCCCCACCACCATCAAAGGTCTCCAGGAGTTCCTCGGGATGGTGAATTTCTATAACCGCTTCATCCCCAAAGCGGCGTCCCTCATGAGGCCCCTGTATGAAGCTCTCCGGGGCAGGAGCGGCAAGATGGCGGTCGAATGGATGGCAGACGTGTCCGCTGCCTTCGATTCCACCAAGACTGCGCTCGCCAACACCACCCTGCTCGCGCACCCACGGCCCAATGCCAGGCTAGCGCTCACCACGGACGCCTCCGACCACGCAGTCGGCGCCGTGTATGAGCAGTGGGTCGACGGCGCCTGGCAACCACTTGCCTTCTTCAGCCGCCAACTACGCCCCCCGGAGGTCAAGTACAGCACCTTCGACCGCGAGCTCCTCGCGCTGTTCCTGGCGGTCCGCCATTTCCGGTTTTTGCTTGAGGGCCACCACTTCACTGCGTTTGTCGACCACAGGGCCCTGACATTCGCAATGGCAAAGACAACCGACCCCTGGTCCGCCAGGCAGCAGCGCCAGCTCGCGGCAGTGTCCGAGTTCACCACGGACATCCAACACGTCTCCGGCCGAGACAATGTGGTAGCCGACTGCCTCTCCCGCCCCGCCATCCACACCGCACACCTAGCAGTCGACTACGCTCAACTCGCAACAGACCAGATCACCGACCCTGATCTGCTCTCCGCACCCACCAACCTACCAGGGCTACGCCTGGCCGACGTCGCCTGTGGCCCGACCGCAGTCACGGTCAAGTGCGACATATCCCTATGTCAACCTCGGCCCGTCGTCCCAGCGTCCTGGCGCCGCCGGGTATTCGACATTCTCCACAACCTCTCCCACCCCGGCGCCCGCGCATCCATCAAATTGGTAGCCAACCGCTTTGTCTGGCGCGGCCTTCGCAAGGATGTGTGTACTTGGGCCAACTCCTGCCTATCCTGCCAACGGGCCAAGGTACAGCAACACACGAAAGCACCCCTCGAGGAGTTTACCGTCCCCTCGCGGAGATTCGACCACATCCACGTGGACATCGTCGGGCCCCTGCCGCTGTCACAAGGCCACACGCACTTGCTGACCATCGTTGACCGCACCACACGCTGGCCTGAGGCAATTCCACTGACCTCTACCACCACCGCCGACATCGCCAGAGCCTTCGTCAGCACCTGGGTCGCACGGTTCGGCGTCCCCTCCGACATGACGTCGGACAGAGGTCCGCAATTTACCTCTGAACTCTGGACCGCCGTCGCACGCAATCTCGGGGTGACCATTCACCGCACCACAGCGTACCACCCCCAAGCCAACGGATCCTTGAAGGCATCTCTTCGAGCCAGCCTCCAAGACGGCGCCTGGACCAACCGACTTCCGTGGGTCCTCCTCGGCCTGCGCACCGCGGTTAAAGAAGACCTCCACGCATCGGCAGCAGAGCTCGTGTATGGTCAGCCGCTGCGCGTACCCGGCGAGTTCCTGCCCACCGCCATGACACCCTGGTCAGCCGACCAGCAACGCCACGTCTTCGCCTCACCGGCGCAGCAGTTCGCCCCGGTGCCCATTGCCCGACACGGCGAATCCACCTCACACGTCCCACTAAGCCTGCACCAGGCACGGTTTGTTTTCGTCCGGCATGACGCCCACCGCGGACCCCTTCAACCCCCATACGACGGGCCCTACAAGGTGCTACAGGCTGGGGACAAATTTTTCACCCTGCAAGTGGGCGACAGGACCGAAAAAGTGTCGGTGGACCGACTCATGCCAGCACACTCGGAGCCCGGGGAGCAGGTCCCTGTAGCTCGTCCACCTCCACGCGGCCGACCTGCCCTCAAGCCGGTTCACCCGGCTGCTCCACGCCCGGCCGTTCCACGTCCACCGGCGTCCTACAAGAGCCGCTCCGGCCGGCCCATCAGACCGCCGCACCGTCTCGTCCACACCTCCTAAGCGGATTCTGGGGGGAGCTGTGTGGCGGATCGCCACCTAAAACGGGCATAATCCACTCTTACGTCTGTGGACAAATTTCCAGCACCTTCCCCTTTAAGGCACCTTACCTTTAAGGCAGAAGGGGGCGGGGCTTCAGGGTTTTTTCAGAGAATTCTGGGAGCAGTTTTCTCAGCCATTTTGTGTGCCATGCAGTGAATAAAAGTTTCTTGTTTTCCACACATGGATTCAGCCTCCATTCGTGTTTCGCGGCAGCCTCAACAGTATGTTCTTTTATCATTTATCTCAATGTTATTTGTGGGACCTTGCTGTGCGCAAATTGGCTGCTGTGTTTCCCTGCATTACAACAGTAAATACACTTCAAAAGTAATTCATTGGCTGTGAAGTGCTTTGGGACATCCTGAGGTTGTGAAAGATGTGAGATTATATATAATTTCTTTCTTTCTTATATGAGTCTTATTTGAGTCTACGCCCAGGTGCACTAAATCGCTGGGGTGCAGCAAATAATCAGAAAGTCAGGCAGGTCTGAACATACACCTGTACATAAGAACATAAGAACATAAGAAATAGGAGCAGGAGTAGGCCAATCGGCCCCTCGAGCCTGCTCCGCCATTCAATAAGATCATGGCTGATCTGATCCTAACCTCAATTCTAAAGAACACAAGAAGTAGGAGCAGGACCCGGCCACTCGGTCCCTGGGCCCGCTCTGCCACCCACAGGGCCTTGACCGATCCGAACTCAGCCTCATGTCCAATTTCCTGCCCGCTCCCCGTAACCCCTAATTCCCTTTACTTCTAGGAAACTGTCTATTTCTGTTTTAAATTTATTTAATGATGTAGCTTCCACAGCTTCCTGGGGCAGCAAATTCCACAGACCTACTACCCTCTGAGTGAAGAAGTTTCTCCTCATCTCAGTTTTGAAAGAGCAGCCCCTTATTCTAAGATTATGACCCCTAGTTCTAGTTTCACCCATCCTTGGGAACATCCTTACCGCATCCACCCGATCAAGCCCCTTCACAATCTTATATGTTTCAATAAGATCACCTCTCATTCTTCTGAACTCCAATGAGTAGAGTCCCAATCTACTCAACCTCTCCTCATATGTCTACCCCCTCATCCCCGGGATTAACCGAGTGAACCTTCTTTGTACTGCCTCGAGAGCAAGTATGTCTTTTCTTAAGTATGGACACCAAAACTGTATGCAGTATTCCAGGTGCGGTCTCACCAATACCTTATATAACTGCAGCAATACCTCCCTGTTTTTATAATCTATCCCCCTAGCAATAAAAGCCAACATTCCATTGGCCTTCTTGATCACCTGCTGCACCTGCATACTAACTTTTTGATTTTCTTGCACTAGGACCTCCAGATCCCTTTGTACGACAGTACTTTCCAGTTTCTCGCCATTAAGATAATAACTTGCTCTATGATTTTTCCTGCCAAAGTGCATAACCTCACATTTTACAATATTGTATTGCATCTGCCAAATCTCCGCCCACTCACCCAGCCTGTCTATATCCCCTTTGTAGGTTTTTTATGTCCTCCTCACTTTCTACTTTCCCTCCGATCTTTGTATCATCTGCAAACTTTGATATGTTACACTCGGTCCCCTGCTCCAAATCGTTAATATAGATTGTAAAGAGTTGGGGACCCAGCACCGACCCTTGCGGAACACCACTGGCTACTGGTTGCCAGTCCGAGAATGAACCATTTATCCCAACTCTCTGCTTCCTGTTAGATAACCAATCCTCCACCCATGCCAGAATATTACCCCCAATCCAGTGATTTTTTATCTTGAGCAATAATCTTTTATGTGGCACCTTGTCGAATGCCTTCTGGAAGTCTAAATACACTACGTCCACTGGTTCCCCTTTATCCACCCTGTACGTTATGTCCTCAAAGAACTCAAGCAAATTTGTCAGACATGACTTCCCCTTCATAAAGCCATGCTGACTTTGCCCTATTAAATTATGTTTATCTAAATGTTCCGTTACTGTCTCCTTAATAATAGACTCCAAAATTTTACCCACCACAGATGTTAGGCTAACTGGTCTATAATTTCCAACCTTCTGCCTCCTACCCTTTTTAAATAAGGGTAAATGGAAGGTAAATCGGGCAGGTTCTTCCACAGCATGCACTTCAACCTGCCCGGTTCTCCGATATTCATTGTTCCTTCACTATTCCAATGAAGCTCAACATAATCTTTTGATTAGGCACTTTACAGCCTTCCGGACTCAACATTGAGTTCAACAATTTCAGATCATAACCACTGCTCCCATTTTTTCAGACAGCAGGTGCTGACTCTGCTATACCCATTTACACCTCTTCTAGACCAATCTTTTGTTTCTTTACTTGTCCCATTACCATCTCCTTTCGCCTTGCACCATCATCTCTTTTGTCATTTAATCTTTTCTGCCTTCCACCCCATCACAGACCTTCCCTTTTGTTCTTTCCTTCCCTCCCCCTTTTCCTGCCTCTGTACTTACTTAAAACCTGTCACATCTCTAACTTTTTCCAGTTCTGATGAAAGGTCATCGACCTGAAACTTTAACTCTGTTTCTCTCTCCACAGATGCTGCCTGACCAGCTGCGTGTTTCCAGCATTTTCTGTTTTTATTTCAGATTTCTAGCATCCGCAGTATTTCGTTTTTGTCTCCGATATTCATTTTGCCCTGGCGATCAGCATCTCTGACCTAGGCCCAGGAAAATAACCCCAATGATGTGCTCAAATGACAGTTCATCAGCAGAAGACTAATCAATTGAAATTGGACTGTGTGATATTAGTAATGAATGCGTTAACACCTTCAACTGAAATTCCTCTGCGATTTTGTAGAAGACAAAGGAAGTTTACATGAATGTTATTAATATCGAATGGTGCAATTTCAACCCAAAAATCTTCAATACTGGAACAAATCTTGATACTGACACATTCCTCAACTGAATGCTACACATTTGCTCACAATCACTGCACATCAGCAGGGCTGGTCTATCATTCATAACAGGATTGGGTTGTCAGAAATAAAAACAGAAATTGGTGTAAATACATAAAAGGTCAGTTAGTATTTGAGAGAGAAAGATTTATGTTTTGTTAGAATTCTCACAAAGATTTTTTTTTAACTTACAGGAGTCTCAAAAGCAAGAACGAGTTATATACAAACTTGAATCTGACAGTATAGAAAACTGTAACCTTTGGAAGCACTCCTCCAGTGTTTGTTTAGGATTTTATAGTCCCTCACACCTGCTAATAAAAAAACTGCACGACTCACTCAGAAACCTTCATTAATTTCTTCATGAAAATGTCATTTTTTATTGAGAGAAGTACCAAAAGGAAAGTTATTCCAAGAGGAGTATCACTGTTGTCAGTGTTTTACAATGGAAGCTAATTCTCTCATAATTCTTATCTTCAACTAAAATCCATTTCATTTTATAAGACATTGAAAAAGAATTTTTTGCACGTCTGATTTCTAACACAGATAATGTGAGTTTATAGAAAAGATGTCGTCGATTTGCTATTTTTTAATCCTTTTCAGATATCATCTAGAGCAGATTCATTACAACATGCCAAGTAGCATCCTTTCCAAGTTTGAGGCCCGTTGCTGTGAAGATTTTCAGCAAGAAGGATATTATTGCTATACGGCAAATGGCTCATCCATGCCAAGACATAACATGATCACAAGACAGTGCATAGCTCAGTTTGTTTACTTTGAAACATACAGATATAGGCACAGCAGTTATTACATAAAACATCAGTCATGGGGCCACTCTTGTGATAATGACATATGAGAAGAGAAAATGTTATGCTATTTCTGTAGGAACATCAAAACCATAAAGTAATCAATCTTCTGAATGTTAGAGTGGTTAGCTTAATTTAATGGGATCAAATGACCTTTTCTCAACAATGAACATTCTTTTTGTTTTGGGATTATGTGACAATGTGTCCATTTACAAGGTATTAATGTAGAGTAGCTTAAGTTGTCAGCCATAGCTCAGTGGTAGCACTCTTGCCTCTGAGTTAGAAGGTTGTGGGTTCAAGTCCCACTCCAAGGACTCAAGCACATAATCTAGGCTGACATTCTAGTGCAGTACTGAGGGAATGCTCCACTATTGGGGATGCTGTCTTTCAGATAAGGCATTAAACTGAGGTCCTGTCTGTCCTCTCAGTGAACATAAAAGATCCCATGCCCATGGCACTATTTCAAAGAAGAACAGCGGCCAATATTTATCCCTCAACCAACACCACTAAAACAGATGATCTGGTCATTATCACATTGCTGTTTGTGGGGCCTTGCTTTGCGCAAATTGGCAACTGGGTTTTCTACATTACAACAGTGACTATACTTCAGAAGCACTTCATTGGCTGTAAAATGCTTTGGGACATCTTGAGGTCGTGAACTGCACTATATAAAGGCAAGTCTTCCTTTCTTTCTTAAAATGTTAATTAAAAAAGTCATGTTCTTAAAAACCCTCATAGAATTAAACGCATTGCTAACAGAGAATTTTGTTTTATTTCTCTTTTCTTTTTGCCTTCTCATAAAGTACTATGAAGTCCAGATTTGCATGTTAATGTATGACCTAGCAAATTAAACAATACTCCAATAATGAAAGAAGTTTTCATACCCTATTATTTTAGAGTCTCATCTTGCTATTAATTACAGGAGGTTGCTCTTCAAACCTTAGGATTTTATGGATGTAGGAACATGAGTCAGATTTACTTCTCTTAATAAGAACTTATGTAAACCCAGTAAAGCCCTTTCCTCTCACAATCCATCCTATTAAAGACCTTTTCCCACTTACCAATCTCCTGAGGAAAAGCTGTGATAAGAAGACTGAAAGAAAATAGAAATAAAAGTAAGTTCTCTGTTAGCTATACCTCTGATTCTATGAAGGTTTTTTAAGAACATGATTTTTTTTAATTAACATTTTAAGCTATTTTACATAAATATTTTGTAAATGAATGTATTGTCACGTAATTCAAAAACAGGAAGAATTTTATTGTTAAGAATAGGTCATTTGATCCCATCTCAGTTCTTGTTATCCAAAGGTAATCAAGTGAAACTAAAATATATTTATTTATCTCTACATTTCCACCATTCAATCCTAGCTGATGACGTTCTATAGATAACCCTGAGTCAAATAACCATTATGCCCCATAAAAAATGTGACTATCTCAATCTAAAGTTATTGCTGTAATTTTCAGTCCTGTTTTTCTTTATCCAGATCCAGAAGAAGTTAATTGGCACTGCATCAATTGATTTTGCTGGGAGTCAGTTCGATATAATCTACCACTATATGGGGAAAAAAAACTTTCTTCAAATTACTGATCTCACTTGGGGCTTGTTAATTTTGAACCCGCATTCTCTAGTTCTGCATTCGTAATCGAAGTCAAATAGCCTCTTCACATTTATATCATCTATGCCTCTGTACTTCGGCACAAAAATCTATACATTCAGAACTCTCAGAAGTCTGTTTTTGGCCAGCATCAGCACATAAAACGAGAGCAGAATAAAAGTTTATATTTTTACAAAACAGACAGGAAACTTAGAGAGGAATGGATATCAAAGTCACAGGGTTGAATTTGATTTAGTCCAGTTTTATTAGTGACTTCTGTAGCTTCAATCACTATTATTTTCCTTACCATTGCTCACCATTATCAAAGTGATTTCCAACTTTTGTCATGAGATAAGATGTGTTTTTTTTTCCTTTTGTCAACAAGATTAGAGCACCAAGCGAAGCTGACAAGAGGGGTGGTTTTACTGAAAAATAACGTAACACTCATTCCATAGATTACATAGATGTTACAGCACAGAAACTCCCCCCAGAAGTGTAAGGTTTCCAAAATTTACAGATCCCCAAAACCTAAGCAAAAAGGTCTTTGGAACTACCTCAGTGTGATAAAAATGCATTTGGGCCTAACCTAAGGAATATAAGACCAAAAACCAAGTTTTGGCATTTTAAAACTATGTCTGGGCCTGTAAAGGGACAAGGAGGTGGGCTCGACCTCTGTAAAAGCAGTTTTTGGTTATTGCAGTTAATTGCACTGTCTGGGGAACCGGGATGACCCTACTCAAGCCCCAGCAGACATTAACATTTGAACAATAGACCCTGCGAGAAGACAGTCCCACCCAAAATAACAGGCCCCATCAAACCGATTACAGGGACCATCAGAAAACATGCATAATACAAATCACTCAGGACCATTCTATAGAAAAGACCGAGTCCAGCCTAGAAACACAAAACACAAAACCAATCACCAGTGATCAACCAAGGAGATGGACAGGATGCAAACCATCCCAAAGGCCATCTGACACTTACAGAGCAGTTACTGGTGACAGGCCCGCCAAAACCAGACAATGAACTGAGTAGATTTGGTGGGTAGATAAGGCCATGTTCAATGGGTGAGATTGAAGGCCTGTTAAAAAACCAGTTAACGCACTAGTAAATCGTTACCGATTTACGAGCCCGCCAAAAAGCAGACAATGAACTGAGTAGATTTGGCGGGTAGATAAGACCACTTCAATTTAGTATAATTGAAGGCCCATTAAGCAGTTCAAAGGCAGTCGCAACCGGTGGTCATCAGAAGAAGAAGAAACCAGGAAGAAGACAAACCGAGCTGGAAGCGAGTCAGCATCGCTCACCACTCAGAAACAACTGTGTTCAGCCCGTGAAGATACCACCTCGACGGACCTCCAACAACGGTCCCAACACAGTCACCCAGAGCAACAAGCAGCAAGAAGACATCGATGGCTCCACAAGGTCGACCGACACACTAGACAAGGCCTAAAGCCATCGCGGAAACCAAAGGCCTCACGAAACCAACAACCGCACATTGCCCCCAACTGACTGGGTAATAGCAGGCCACTGCGACCAACAAAGACCAACTCAAGGAAAGAAAACCCTAAGAACAGCAAAGTTTCCACACTACAAACTACTCCTGACTTACCCCTGGGTAAGATTTCTACCAAAAGACTCTAAACCCTACTCCTAACCAAAGGAAATTGGGTACTCACCTGATAGATCCAAAACGCACCCTACCGCATCAGCGGACTCGCGAAGACTGACCAGAGATGCAGGTGAAGTCCTCTACCGCGTACGGGGTATGGCAGACACTAACCGCCATAAACAGCGAACCCCAAAACTGCGATTTAGCCCAACTGTCAAAGGATTGGTGAGCATTATCCCTGGTCCTTCAAAACCTAACTTAGCTAGTAAAGTGGGGTTGGGAGGGGTGAAGTATTGTTCTACTGTCATTTCCCTCGCTTGTACCGAAGTGTTCCCTACCTTTAGAGTGTTAAGATTGTTTGTATTGTGTTTTACTTTCTTAAATAAAGATCAAAGTTCTTGCATCAAACCCAGTTGTCTGCTGCACTTTTCATCACAACCCCCAAATAAGTCCAGGGTCTAGAACCAAGGGAGTGGGAGCGATTTGAACCGCTCAGAAGTCAGAGGTAAAGCTGACACAAACCACCACCCCCTACAGAAGTGGAAACAGCTTCTCTAGATCTACCCTATCAAACCCCTTCATAATTTTAAAGACCTTGATTAGGTCATCCCTCAGCCTTCTCTTTTCTCGAGAAAAAAGTGCAGCCTGTTCAGTCTTTCCTGATAATTATAACCTCTCAGTTCTAGTATCATTCTTGTAAATCTATTTTGCACCTTCTGTAGTGCTTCTATATCCTTTTATAATATGGAGACCAGAACAGTGCATAGTATTCTAAGTCTAGTCTAACCAAGGTTCTATATAAGTTTAAAATAGCTTCTTTGCTTTTAAATTCTATTCCTCTAGAAATGAACCCCAGTACTTTGTTTGCAATTTTTATGGCCTTGTTAACCTGCGTTGCTACTTTTAATATAATCTCTCTCTCTCTCAGGCAGTCCCTCGGAACCGAGGATGACTTGCTTCCACATTAAAAATGAGTTTTCAGGTGACTGATGAGTCCAATGCGGGACCTACAGCCTCTGTAACAGGTGGGGCAGACGATGGTTGAAGGGGCTGGTGGGTGGGGTGCTTGGGTTGACGTGCTCTCCTTCCGCTTGACTTCTACCTGCTCCCAGCGAAGAGACTTGAGGTGTTCGGCGCCTTCCCAGATGCTTCTCTTTTCCACTTTGAGCGTTCTTGGGCCAGGGATTCCCAGGTATCGGAGGGGATGTTGCACTTTTTCAAGGACGCTTTGAGGGTGTCCTTGAAGCGTTTCCTCAGCCCACCTGGGGCTCTCCTGCCGTGTCGGAGCTCCGAGTAGAGCGCTTGTTTTGGGAGTCTTGTATCGGGCATGCGGACGATGTGGCCCATCCATTGGAGCTGATCGAGCGTGGTCAAAGCTTCAATGCTGGGGATGTTGGCCTGAGCGAGAACACTGACATTGGTGCGCCTACCCTGCCAATGGATTTGCAAGATCTTGCGGAGGCAGCGTTGGTGGTACCTCTCCAGTACTTTGAGGTGCCTGCTGTACATGGTCCATGTCTCTGAAGCCTACAGGAGGCGGGAATCACTACTGCTCTGTAGACCATGAGCTTGGTGCCGGGTTTGAGGTCCTGGTCTTCAAACACTCTCTTCCTCAGGCGACCGAAGGCTGCACTGGCACACTGAAGGTGGTGTTGGACTTTGTTATCAATGTCTGCCAGCGGGGAGCTTACTGAGGGTGAGATGGAGCATTGCAGCAAGGAAGATCGAGAAGAGCGTTGGTGCGATGACACAGCCTTGCTTGACCCTGGTATGTACATGAATTGGGTCTGTGGTGGATCCGTTTGTCAGGATCACGGCTTGCATGTCGTCGTTAAGCAGGCGGAGGATGGTGACAAACGTTTGAGGGCATCCGAATTTGAGGAGGACACTCCATAATCCCTCAGGGTTGACAGTGTCGAAGGCCTTTGTGAGGTCAAAGAAGGCCATGTACAGTGGTTGGTGCTGTTCCCTGTATTTCTCTTGTATTTGACGCGTGGTGAAGATCATGTCCATTGTGCCCGTTAGTGGGCGGAATCCGCATTGCGACTCTGGGAGGAGCTCTTCAGCCACTGGGAGAAGGCGATTAAGGAGGATTCTTGCATTGACTTTCCCTGTGGCAGACAGCAGGGAAACTCCTCTGTAATTACCGCAATCGGACTTGTCACCTTTCTTGAAGATGGTCACGATTATGGCATCTCTGAGATCCCCTGGCATGCTCTCCTCCTTCCAAATAAGAGAAATGAGTTCCTGTATTCGCGCCAATAGTGCTTCTCCGTCATGCTTGAATGCCTCAGCGGGGATTCCATCTGCTCCTGAGGCCTTGTTGTTCTTCAGTTGTCAGATGGTCTTTTCAACCTCATGCTGGGCTGGGGTTGTGCTGAGGTGGTGGCGGGTAGCATGCTGCGGGATGGAGTTGAGGACACTCACGTCGAAGACAGAGTCTCAGTTAAGGAGCTCTTCAAAGTGCTCCTTCCAGCGGGCACTGACTGCCTCTCTGTCCTTGATGAGTACCTCTCCGTTCTTGGCCCGCAGTGGGGTAGGACCTTGGGTGCTTGGGCCGTAGGTGATCTTGACTGTGCTAAAGAATCCACGCACGTCATGGTTGTCGGCTAGCTGCTGGATCTCCTGTGCTTTCTCCACCCACCATCTGATCTTTAGGTCGTGAGTTTTTTGTTGGACCTCGGCCTTCAGGGGTCTGTGGAGCTGCTTTCTTGCTCTCAAGTTCTGTTGCCGTTTCCAGATCAGCAATGCCTTGCGCTTGTGGCTTATTAGCTCGTGGATCTCAGGAGCAAGGTCGAGGCCCAGGAGCAAGGCTGAGGCCCAGGAGCGAGGTCGAGGCCCAGGAGCAGGGACGGGAGGAGCAGCGAAGTTGGGACGCAGGAGCGAGGACGGGACCCAGGAGCGAGGACGAGGCCCAGGAATGAGGTTGGGACCCAGGAGCGAGGACGAGGCCCAGGGGCGAGGACGAGGCCCTGGAGCGAGGACGAGCCCAGCAGCGTGGTCGAGACCCAGGAGTGGCACAGCATGGACCAGTAGTGGGGTCGGGGCCCAGGGAAGGTGCAACATGGGCCAACAGCGAGCTCGGGGGGGGATAACACTGCATCCTATAAAACCCAGGCAGAGAGGACCTGCGGGAAGGAGGGAGGAGGACAGTAGGAGTATGTTTGTGTGTGTGTGCTAGGCCGATGTAGCAGAGCCTGGTCTCCAATCGTCTTGGATCCCCTTGCCTTTGGACCAAGACCTTGCTCTGTCAAGCCCATGTGGTAGCTGGTGTGCAACGGCCACCCAACGATAAAATAATTCATGCACAGGCATCTTCCACCCTTTAAAATGAAATTCGGGACCTGGAACATCAGGACCATCATGGACAACCCCAACAGCGACGTACTGCTGTCGTTTTAATATAATACAAAATCAAAATGCTGTGGGTGCTGAAAATCTGAAATAAAAACCGAAAACACTGGAAATACTCAGCAGGTCAGGCAGCATCTAGAGAGAGAAACAGAGATAACGTTTTAGGTTGATGCCCTTTTGTCAGAACTTGTTGCTACTTTTAATGATTTGTGAATCTGCACCCCTAGATTTCCAAGGAGTATGTGGCCTTTTTATTCCTCCTACCAAAATGCACCACCTCACACTTATCTATATTGAAATTCATTTGTCATTTACATGCCCATTCTGCAAGTTTATTAACATCTTCTTGTATTTTCTCACAGTCTTCCTCAGTAGTAACTATACCCCCTAATTTGGTGTCACCCGCAAATTTTGAAATTGTACTTCCGATTCTGATTCATGCCAATATTGTGTTAAAATTACAAGATCTTAAAGGTTCATTTGTCTTCATGAAGTGTGTCACAGCACGATAAAAGTGTTTTAGCTGCTTGGTGCATTAATAGGAATCAATTTCTGAAAATTCAGTACGACACAGGGGGTGAAATTGGTATTCGGTGAAAGCATGAAATGGGTGCTTTACACCTCGTCCAAGTTATTTTCCATTGAATGGTGAGAATGGTGATGGACAATCAGGCAACTAACTGGAAGAGGAGGCACCATGTTTAAGGATGTTGGAGCAATCCATGCCAACCTACAGCAGAACCTGGGCAATATCCAGGCTTGAGCAGACAAGTGGCAGGTAACATTTGTACCACATAAAGAAATTACCATCTCCAAAAGCAAAAGGCCCAACCACCTTCCCCTGACTTTCAACGGCATTTCCACCACCAAGTCACCCACCATCAGCATCCTGGCGATCACAATAGATCAGAAGATTAACTGGACCAGCCTTATCAATGCCATATCTACAAAACAGGGCAGAGGCTGGCTACACTGCAATGAGTGGCTTGCTTCCTGACTCCTCAAGTTCTCTCCACCATCTCGAAGCTCTAATAAGGAGTGTGATCAAATACTCACCACTCACCTGGTAGCATGCAGCTGTGATATTCAACATGGTCAACACTATCCATTAAAGAGCAAGTTGGTTGATCGGCATCCTTGCCACTGAACTCAATATCCATCCCACTATCACTTGTGTACTGTGACATTAGTATCTACAGTCTACAGAAAACACTGCAGCACTCACCAAGCTTACTTCAACAGCACCTCGCAGCCCCACCTTCTACCACCGAGAAAGACAAGAGCAGCAATGTCACAGCAACACCATTGCCTCCAGGTTCCCCTCCAAGTCACAAACCATCGTGACTTGGATATATGCCACTTTTCCTCCATTATCACTAGATTAGATAGAATGCAGTGGTTCAAGGAGAAGGTTCACTACCACCTTCTCAGGCTAACTTGGGAGGAACAATGAATACATCCTTGCCAGCATCACCCACATCGCGAGAATGAATAAAACGTCAAGTAATTCCTGCCTGCAGTACTTGGCAGAGGGTTGCAGCTGCTTCCTGGAGTAGCAGCTATAAATAGGAGTTGGGGCTGGCTGCAGGGAGTATCAGAGTAGAGCAGTGGTAACACATTGACATGTGCTTGTAGCCCCCAGGAAGACAAGGAATTGCTGTCCCCAGTGTTACGTGCCACTGATCTGGTTAAACAAAGTAATGTATTGCAGGCACTGCCTATTTTCTGTTGTGCTCCGAATACGGAATTGCTTCTTCTTGAGACGGTTGTATTGTAGCATTGGCTCCTGGTGCTGTGGAATCAGGGCTATTTCCTTTGTGTGCTTTGTGTAATAAAATCATTAATCCATTCTTTACAAATGGGTTTATGACTTGGTTACACATTGCGCACAGAAGAAATCTTCCTCACTAGCTGTTTAATGAGAGATTGGTCATCACGTTCATGTCCATGAGAGTAATCTTCAACTTCACTGCCTGGGCAGTAAGCTGGCGGAGCGGATCGCCCGTCTGTTGTAGGACCCTCCCAGGACCCACCAGCGGCCTGCTTGGAATTGGAGCCAGCCAACAATCCTTAGGCCTCAAGCGATGAGTTACATTGGAAGCCCCAGCGGCACCTGCAGCTCGCTGGTTTTGTGCAGATGAGGCCCAAGGCCCAATTTCAAACAGGCCTCAGGCCGACGTCTTCAGGCGTGCATTCGCATGAACTATACAGATCAGAGGGAGGTAACTTAGCCCATCTGTCTGAACCAGCTCTTTTCTAGAGCAATTCAAAACAAATCCCATAGAAATATAAAGGGCCGAAAATTGATCCCGGGACGCGAGAGTACGCACTGCGTACTCTCGCGTATTCCCACTCCAATTGCCGGTTTTCTGCATGCCCTGCGCATGCGCTGAAAACCGGCAATTGCTCTTCTGAAAAGGGGGCGGGTCCTGGGTGCATCGCGTGCGCGCTACAGGCTGCGCGCACGCTGTGCACTTCATGCTTTGGACGCGCAGGTAAGTAGGGAAGATTTTGGAAATGTAAAAAGGAGGAGTAAGACCCGCTTTTAAGAAGGTAAGTAGTGAATTAAGTATTTTTTTGAATTTTATATTACAGGTATATCTTTTTTAGAGACTTTAAAGACAGGTAAGTTTATTTTTATAACTTTTTAAAAGATTTTAAATTTTTTCAAAAATGTAATTTTTTATTTAAAATGGTTAATTTAATTAACTATACTTATTTTATTAATGTGATGGTTTTTTTTTTAATTTAATTGAGGTTTAGCTGTTATTTTGGGGGGGTGTAAGATTCATAGATTTCACAGCACGTATGTGAAACTTATGAATGGAAGATGGTGTGCTGCCATTGGCTCTAACTGAGTCACATGATCCCACAGCTCGCACGAATTCACTACGCCGGTGGGATACACAAGCACTGCCCAGCTGATGTCTGGAACATCAAGTTCGTGCGAGCTGGATCTGAAAAAGCACACGCGGAGTGAGAGATCGCGGGGAAGCCTTACCCCCGCGGGAACAGAGCGAGATCAATTTCTGGGCCAATGTGTTGCTAACTGCCTGAAAATGCACTGAACAACCAAAGTTGACATGCTGTCTCAATTTTTGCACCCTGGGGAGACATGCCTGGTTTCCAGTTTGCACTCAGCACCTCAGTCTAACAGCACTAGCATGGTTTATTGCATGCAGAAGCCTGCTTCCTATCACCCTGTGGCACAATGCATTGGAACACTAACCTGCAATGCCACTGCTTTTAATTTTAATATTTGGCATATATTCGGATCTCAAATGTGTTTACTTATTTGTGTCCTCAGTTGCCATTCTCCACGCAGTGCAGAGTATGATGCTGTGTAACAGAAATGCCTAAGCACCAGCCTGTTGCTGCTACTCCATAGATCACTCTGAGCCATGTACTCTTATCGGACAGGACCTCTGTATACATGTAAAAGGCAGCAGAAGTAAATGGGATAGTGGCTCCATCCATAATCTTCTTTTCCTCTCCTTCTCCTTACGAAGTCCCTGAAAACTATTTTCTCCTCTTCCACATGGTTTGTGATCACTTCAAGCACTAATACACCAGAATACTGTAAATGAAAAATATTAGTATTGCAATAACAGGCATACTGTAAGACAACGGTAGTTATTTCCTGTCTGCATTAACTCCATACTACGTGAAGACAACAAAATGGAGCCTCAGATCTCAGTAAAACCACCTTCCTATTCGTTGTGAGCTATCTTTATGCTACTTTAAATTATTGAAGACGTAACTGTTTAACTGCTGTTACAATTATAATAATTAATCATATAATTATAACATTCTGGCCCGTGAAGCCAAGGCAATGCAATTCTATTTGAACTTAAATTTCTTATTTGTTCGGTTGTCTGAATTGAATTTTGTAAGGTTGCAGATTTGAAAGGGGATGTTTTAAACACTGTTGTCTTTGTAGTAAATAAATCCTGAATCAGAACAACAAGACTTGTTGGTGTCTACAATCTGAGCTATATGAATATTATGGGAGATTTGCTATTTGCACATAAGGCTCCATGATATGTGTATAAGTATCTCATGAAGATAAACAACCTGTACACTCCTGTCATGCAGTATCACTTTAATGAAAACGCCCACAACATCCAATGAACAAGATATCATGAGCATTATTTATGATAAATGAACTATTCTGTAAATATTGTAAACTACACTGCCGGGCTGTCTGAATTATAAGACAGTAATGCAATTTGAGGTCAGATTATTTAAACCACTTGGATTTTCACCCTTGTGAATTCATCTGAACAATGAAGTTCTGTAATTCACTGAAAACCATGCGCTATCCTCTGTATATTGATGTATTTTAAAATCTTACGTTAAAGAAACAATTAAATAAAAAAGTCAGGCTGTCTTTTCCCCTTCTCTTTGTCTTCCCTTTCTAGCCTTTGTGTCTTTTTTCTTTTACTTAAAATTAATTTGTTATCTGTTTTGTCTCTTGCTTTTTCCTCATCTTTTATTTGTTTATTTTGAACTTTCTACTCATTTTTATAAGCCAGAATTTGTTATTTTCCTTAATCTCCAATGACTTTCACTGACCAGAAGGGCAGATGAAGCCGATTACTGACATATCTGAAACAGACACATCACAGAGAAGCCTTGGTAGCCCTGGGGTGAGCGACAATAATCAGGGTAGCCAGTTCCATGAGATTCACTGTGGTCGGAAAAGAGCAGTTTCAGCATGAACAGAAAGGATGGATGTGGCAGGGTCTGATTTAAATGAATGGAGATGGGTGCCAAGGAAACACAAAGTAGAATGTAAAGATGCATTTTTCAATGCATCTGTGTTGTGTGCAACTCAAGTGATAGTTTCACATGAACCAAACACAGAAAGAAAAAAACAGCTGTCTCTGACAAGCAGGATGTGCTTTGAGTCAGTACCATTGCTGTCTTTAGCACTTCACTCTGCCTTAAATAAGCAGCCATTTGCTTCCCATTTACACTCACAAAGATAAATGACATCTCCAGCTGCACTTTCATATCAGATTTCTTCAGATTTGTTACTGATACACTTAGAAAAGCTAAACATTTTGATACCATCTTAATGCACTGAGAATTATTACTCTGATGCTAAGGACTTTTAAATTACTGTTTCCTCCAGGTTTAGCTGTGGGTAACTAGTTTATAATGAAGTCTTGTCAGTAATGTGAGCGGCTTCATTGCTTATAAGAAAAGGTTCAGCAATAATACAGTAGAAACAAGGTACAATATATGTTACGACTGACAAAAACATGCAAGTAGACGTGGTTGCAAAGTGGCCAAGGTTGGGAACTAAATATTCCAAGATACTTAACTGTTAGAAGAGACAGGCAAAATGGAAAAGGGGGAGGGGTAGCCCTGATAATAAAGGATGGGATAAATGACAGTAGAGAGAAAGGATCTTAGCTCTGAAAATCAAGAAGTAGAATCAGTTTGGGTGGTGCTAAGAAACAGCAAGGGGCAGAAAACATTGGTGGGAGTTGTTTATAGGCCCCCAAACAGTAGTTGTAATGTAGGGCAGAGTTAAATCAGGAAATTAGAGGTGCATGTAACAAGGGCAATACAGTGATCATGGGGGACTTTAATCTACATAGAGACTGGCCAAACCAAATTTGCAGTAATGGTGTGGAGGACAAATTCATGGAATGTATGCAAGATAGTTTTCTAGATCAGTGTGTTGAGGAACCAACTAGCGAGCAGGCTATTTTAGATCTAGTATTATGCAATGAGAAAGGGTTAATTAATAACCTTGCAGTAAAGGGACCTTTAGGGGAGAGTGACCATAATATGATTGAATTTTATATTGAGTTTGAAAGTGATTTTGTTAAATCCGAAACTAGGGTCTTAAATCTAAACAAAGCAAACTACGTAGGTATGAGGGGCGAGTTGGTTAAGGTAGATTGGGAAACTAGATTAAAAGGTATGACAGTGGACGAGCAATGGCTAGCATTTAAAGAATTAATACATAATTTACAACAAATATACATTCCTTTAAGGCACAAAAAACCCACAGGAAAAGTGGTCTAACCGTGGCTAACAAGAGAAGTTAAAGATAGTATTAGATCAAAGGAAGAGGCTTATAATTTTGCCAGAAAGAGTAGTAAGCCTGAGGATTGGGAGAATTTTAAAATTCAGCAAAGGAGTGCCAAAAAATTGATAAAGAAAGGGAAAATATAATATGAGACTAAACTAGCGAGAGACATAAAAACAGATTGTAAAAGCTTCTACAGGTATGTAAAAAGGAAAAGATTAGCAAAAGTAAATGTGGGTCCCTTACAGGCTGAGACAGGAGAAATAATAATGGGGAATAAGGAAATGGCAGAGAAATTAAACAACCACTTTGGCCGCGATTTTATCATAGGCGTCGGGTTGGCTGGTCAGTGTGTTCGGTCAGATTTAACTGGGCTTATTAAGCCCGCCGTGCGCGTTACCCGGCCCAATCAGTGGGTTCGGGTCTGCTGCTCGCCTCTGACATCTTCCATTCAGCTGCATTTAAGGGGCCCATGGAGCCTTGTGGTGTTTCATTCATATTCTACTACTTCTTAGTGTTACTGATAGCGAGATGACTGCTTCAAGAGCCAAGGCTTCTCCAAGATTCAATGGTGACTCCCTCCATGCTCTTGTGGAGGGAGAGAAAGGGCACAAGGAGGTTCTGTTCCCCTCAAATGGACATAGGAAGCCTCCTCAGCAAACTAAGGTAGCCTGGCTGCAAATTGCTGAGGAGGTTAGCTCCAGGTCTTTGTGCTCACGCACCTGGGTTCAGTGCCGCAAAAGGTTCAATGATCTGCTATACTCAGCAAAAGTGAGTATAACATCACACTTACTTTCAATCTGCTCCTCATCTCCTCTCATCACCAGCACTCTGAATTGTCAACCTACTCCTGCACATGCCAACTTACCCTTACATCACTTGCACCCTTAACCATCCCTCTCTCTCTATGTACAGAATCACTCCTCCAATCTACTATGCACCCCTCACACTCGCTATCACTGTTATGCAATGGCAACAACTATCAACGCACAGGGAGGGACCTTGGTATTGGCACCTCACTCCATCTTTGTCTCTGCCTAAGCATCTATGCTATGGATTCTCTACACTCACTCCAACATTCTCACTCAAACTCCACTTGTGCCCCTCATTGCAGGAAATAGAGCCCACAATAAGAGGGAGAGGGGGAGGACAGGAGGAGGGCCGCCTTCCATGGCGCACTTAACCACCGCTGAGGAGGCTGCAATCGACATTGTCAGAGTTGCAGAGGAGCTGAAAGTAGGGGACAGAGAGACGAGCGCAATAGAGCAAGCTGGTGACAGAATAGGTTTGCAACCCTCTCATTTAGATTTCATGAGTGACTGATATGGCTATTGATGTTCATACAGATTGAGTTATGATCATCTGCACAATGGGATGCGTCTGCTACGTTAATATCACATGTCTAACTCATGCCTTTACTCCCCCACAGGACCATCGAGAGCCGGAAGACTCCTCAGAGGAAGCTGCAGCCTCTGAGGGTGAAGTATCAGCAGAATTGAGCGCACCTAGCACCAGCGCAGAGACGCGCACCTCGGTGAGTCATTCGTGAGATATGGTAGTGTTGTCACCTGGTGTATCACAGCTCACAAGTGAGCATCGGCAGATGGTGGAGACAGGGACAGCACAGGAGAGTCCTCGTCAGAGGGCGCTGGACTCTCCTAGCTCTGCTCAGCTGCATGTGGACGCTGTGCCTCTGGGGCCATCCAGAAAGAGAGCGGTGCTGGAACTTCAGGAACAAGTACAGGAGGCTCTGACAGGGTTTGCATCCACTGTAACTGCGAGTGTGCAGAGAATGGAGGAGTCCATCTCAAACATGAGCAATGCCGTGGTGCACGCAATGGCAAATGTAGGTGCCACCATGGAAAGGATGGCAACCTCCATGGAGGACATAAATCGGCAGACTCAAATGAACATGGTGACTCTTCTAAATTGATAGTCTGCTATGGAGGATAGATGGGCATCTATTGAGAAGAGGAACCAGAGGTACATGGATGTCCCCATTATGAGGACTGTCAGTACAGAGACGGGTCCTCATGGCCCCACTGATGTGCAGCAAGGTGCTCTCCAGCTACTTGCTAGCAGTGAAGTGTGGGCGACCCATGAGAGGGATGTTGGTGGTCGACAACAAGGAAGTGTGGGCTCCTCTCCAAGCGCTCACACTCCCATGCCATCACGGAGCCCTCAGTCAGAGCCCCAGATTCCTCACTCAACTGAGATGGCCATCTCTGCCCCTGCACAGCCACAGGAGGAGCAGACTGTGGCCGAGCTCTCCCAGGCTCCCAAACCCAGAGGACGCCCACCAAAGGCATCAAAGCAGGTGCAACATGGAAGTGAGCAAGGTGCGTCAACATCTGCTGCAGCCACAGGGGAAGCACCACGTAGAAGCACGCATAAGAGAAAGTTAACACGCAAATAGTCACAAGGGTAGTCACTTAGGTGTTTTGATCTAATACAAAGTGAAGTTTCTCATCGTTATTTCAATTGTAATAAAGAAATGTGATGGCAAAGATTCAAAGAGTTGGCCTATGTGTGCTCAGAAATGGAAGTTGCACAGTGAGGGGTCAGGGCACCTTTCATCTGTAATGATGGTGGTGAGAGTGATAGGAACCCACAGTTTATTGTACAGATGCTGTATGGTATGTTAAGAAGGTCGGCCAGACTCTCATTTCCATGTGCCAGCCATATGTGGTTGCTGCGCAAATTTACGTGAATCAGGCATGGATTAGTGCATCCCTTGCCTCATGGCCAGCAATGTGCTCGTGTGCTGGTGGAACTGGCACATCTGCCTCCGCAAGGTCTTCCTCATCTGCCGCCTCCTCCTCCTCCTCCGAGGCTGTGCGCTGAGCCACTTGTTCCTCAGGCAGTGGTAAGCCATGCTGCTGTGCGATGTTGTGCAGGGCACAGCAGACCACGATGATTCTGGAGACCCTGGCTGGTGTGTACTGTAAGGCTCCACCAGATCTGTCGAGGCATCTGAATCGCATTTTGAGCAAGCCGATGGTTTGCTCTATGATGCTTCTGGTGGAAATGTGGCTCACATTGTAGTGCTCCTCAGCTTCGTTTGATGGCCTCCTCATCGGTGTCATTAGCCACGTCTTCAGAGGATAGTCCTTGTCTCCAAGTAGCCATCCGGAGAGTTGGGTTGGCGGATTGAACAGCTGAGGTACAGTAGACTGCCGCAGGATGAACGAGTCATGGCAACTGCCAGGGAACTTAGTGCAAACATGCATAATGTTCTTGCTGTGGTTACACACCCGCTGGACATTACAGGAGTGGAAGCCCTTGCGGTTGACAAATACAGCTGGGTTGTGATGGAGTGCCCTAATGGCCACGTGTGTGCAGTCTACGACGCCTTGCACCCTTGGGAAGCCTGCCATATTTGCAAAGCCAACCGCACGACGGTTACACTTGCTTCCTCTGTGGAGAAGTGGATGTAATTGTGCGACTTTGCAAAGAGGGCATTGGTAACCTGCGTGATGCAACTGTGTGCGGCTGACTGCGAGATGCCGCTGATGTCTGCTGCTGATCCCTGGAAGGACCCTGAAGCAAAGAAGTTGAGGGCGGTGGTGACTTTGACAGCCACTGATAAGGAGTGTCCACCCACTTCTTTGGGCTCCAGGTGTTGGTGCAGCATTGTGCAGATGTCAGCGACTACCTTTCGCGAAAGTCTCAGCCTCCTATGGCACTGTTGCTCAGTAATGCTGAGTAAGCTCATCCTCGGCCTATAAACCCTGTGTTGGGGGTATCTCCTGTGGCACGGTGCAGCCCTGCGCTGACGCCCTCTGCCCTGTGCAGCATCAGGATGCTGAGGAGAAGGTTGGCGCTCCTATTGTTGCTGAAGCTATTGTGCCTGGTTCTGCTGCAGCCGCAGCTGCTCTTCCTCCGATTCTGAGGACCAGGATGAGAGGGTATAAATGGTTCCCATTCTGCTGGTATATATCTCAGTTGAGGAATAGGTGTTAAAAGCACTCAGTCAATGTGGGGAGAGGGTTTTCCAAGGAGGTCACAGTGCATATGGATCTCAGCTTAAACACTTACAAGCTCAATAGACCTGCAAAATGTGTTCCAAAACCTCAAAACACAAAGTTCTGACATCTGAAAGTCAGCCATGTTATAGGTCCGCTTTTATGCTGCAGGTGCAGCTGTCAAGTATTCAGCTAGTTGCTGAACCCGGCACAATCAGCTGGCGTGTTTGTCGCACGATGTGCAACACGCAGAAAATATAGTAAAATGGGAACAGCTCTTAAAATCGGATTAACAAGCTGTTAACTGCCTTAAGTGGCTCTCCCGTCGCTTGGTGTCGGGTCTGATTGGGACTCGCAGACCTGAAACTATGTAAAGTTTCGTGGAGGCGGGATGGCGGTGGGTTCGCAACCCGCCATCAATCATTTAGATTTAAACTCCTGACACGCCTCCAAACCCGCCCTCTGATCACCGGCAGAATCGCAGCCTTTGTGTCTGTCTTCACGGAAGAAGACGCAAAAAACTTCCCGGAAATAATGGAGAACCAAGGCTCTAGCAAGAATGAGGAACTGAAAGAAATTGGCCCAGAAATTTGACTCGGAGGCTTGTCGCGGGGGTAAGGATCGCGCGCGATATCACACACCGCGCCGGCCGTTGTGTTTTGGGCCCACAGGAACTGCGGGTCCTGGGCCTCTCCCTAGTGCCAGCACGCAGTATGTGCGTGTCCCAGGGGCGCAGTTAGTGCGATGCGACCTCTGGGATCACGTGGGCCATGGAGAGCCAATGGCAGCAGACCATCTTTCATTCATAGATTTGACAGGAGACCTGTCAAATCTGTGAATTGAAAGAGACCCCAAAAGAGCAGCTAAACCTCAAATAATTTTTTTAAAAAACCATCGCATTAATAAAATAACTATAGAAAAATAAATTAACCACTTTAAACAAAAATTTTAATTTTTGAAAAAATTAAAACATTTTTTAAAAGTTATAAAAATAAACTTACCTTTCTTTAAAGTCTCTAAAAAAGATAAACCTGTTGAAAAAAATTAAAAATTATACTTAATTAACTACTTACCTTGTTCAAAAGGGGTCTTACGCCTCCTTTTTACTTGTGTAGAATCTTCCATACTTACCCTCGCGTTGAAACCTGAAAAAAAACCTAAGTGTGCTGCATGCGCGCAGCCTCTAGTGCGCACGCGGTTCACTTAGGAACCGCCCCCTTCACCATACCGGAAGTGCCGGTTTCCCGCGCATGCGCAGTGCATGCAGGAAACCGGCACTTCGGGAACGAATACGGGTGAGTACACAGTGCGTACTCACCCGTTCTCGGCGGAATTTTTGGGCCATTAGTATTAGTAAAAATATAGTACTGGAGAAATTAATGGGACTGAAAGCCGATAAATCCCCTGGTCCTGATGGCCTAAATCCGAGGGTTTTGAAAGAGTTGGCTATAGAGATAGTGGATGCATTGACTGTCATTTTCCAAAATTCCATTGATTCTAGAACGGTTCCCGCTGATTAGAAGGTAGCAAATGTAACCCCACTATTTAAGAAAGGAGGGAGAGAGAAAATGGGGAACTACAGACCAGTTAGCCTGACATCAGTAGAAGAGAAAATGCTAGAATCTATTATTAAGGATGTGGTAACAGGACACTTAGAAAATAATAACAGATTGGGCAGAATCAACACGGATTTATGAAAGGGAAATCGTGTTTGACAAATCTGATAGAGTTTTTTGAGGTTGTAACTAGCAGAATAGATAAGGGGGAACCAGTGGATGTGGTGTATTTGGATTTTTAGAAGGCATTCGATAAGGTGCCACACAAGAGGTTATTAAACAAAATTAGGGCTCATGAGATTGGGGGTAATATTCTATCATAGATTGAGGATTGGTTAACAGACAGAAAACAAAGAGTAGGAATAAATGGGTCATTTTCGGGTTATCAGGCTGTAACTAGTGGAGTACCGCAAGGATCAGTGCATGGGCCTCAGCTATTCACAATCTATATCAATCATTTAGATGAGGGGACCAAATGTAATATATCCAAGTTTGCTGATGATACAAAGCTGGGTGGGAATGTAAGTTGTGAGAAGGATGCAAGGAGGCTTCAAGGGGATATAGTCAGGCTAAATGAGTGGGCAATAACATGGCAAATGGAATATAATGTGGAGAAATATGAAGTTATCCACTTTGATAGGAAAAATAGAAAAGCAGAGTATTTTTTAAATGGTGAGAGATTGGAAAATGTTGGTGTTCAGAGGGACCTGGGTGTCCTTGTACACGAATCACTGAAAGTTAACATGCAGGTACAGCAAGCAATTAGCAAAGCAAATGGTATGTTGGCCTTTATTACAAGAGGATTTGAGTATAAGAGTAAAGATGTCTTACTGCAATTATATAGGGCCCTGGTGAGACCACACCTGGAGTATTGTGTACAGTTTTGGTCTCCTTACCTAAGGAAAGATATACTTGCCATAGATGGAGTGCAACAAAGTTTCATGAGACTGATTCCTGGGATGGGGGGATTGTCCTATGAGGAGAGATTGAGTAGACTAGGTCTATATTAGAAAATGAGAGATTACCTCATTGAAACATACAAAATTCTTACAGGGCTTGACAGGGTAGATGCAGGGAGGATGTTTCCCCTGGCTGGGGAGTCTAGAACCAGGGGTCACAGTCTCAGAATAAGGGGTTGGCCATTTAGGACTGAGATGAGGAGAAATGTGTTCACTCAGAGGGTGATGAATCTTTGGAATTCTCTACCCCAGAAAGCTGTGGAGGCTCAGTCATTGAGTATTTTCAAGACGGAGATCGATAGATTTTTGAATATCAAGGGATATAGGGATAGTGCAGGAAAGTGGAGATGAGGTAGAAGATCAGCCATGATCTTATTGAATGGCGGAGCAGGCTCGAAGGGCCAAATGGCCTACTCCTGCTCCTATTTCTTATGTTCTTATGTTAGACCAGATATTATTCCAGGCAGGCTTCAGAGGGAGATGCCAGGGGAGAAATTCAACTTCAGCCCAAAATGAGCGAGAATTTGGCAGGGCAGCCTGCCCAAAGCTTACGTCAGGAGATATGAACCATATTTGGGTTTGAGCCACATTTAAATACCACCAGTTGTGCGGGGTTTGGGGGGGGTGGGGATTATCGGTGGCTGCCAGACAGCAGGTCAGGGGTCTGGGGAGGGGAAGGGAGGCGATCCTGAGAGGGTCTCGAACATCCTCGAATGAAAAAGAAACAAACTTAAAAATTGCAACTGGGGTCCTACAAAGTAGGACTCCAATTTACATATTTAAACAACCTTGTGCCTGTTACAGGCAGGCATGGTGCTCACCCCATTACAGGCCCGCCTGAAAATTGCATCAGGTGGGCCTCAGGATTCAATGGGACAGCTGAGGTGCCCCCTACGCCTGACTTTCAACTGCATTGCTGGCTTTTCAGGCGAGAAACGGGCAGCTGAGAGTTGAAAATCTCCCCTGCCATGTCTTAACCTTTTGTACTGTAACAATAATGAAGATTTCTTCTGTCTTTGAGCAGTGAGTTAGCAACAGAAAAATAACAGAGGCTAATTTATTCTCTGTTGCAAAATATTCTTTATCTGAGTCTCACTGTGAATGCTACCTCAGTTATGCATTTGACATGTTTACACCAATATTCATCCTTTTAAAAAGGTATTTTGTACGACAAAGCAGACAGAACTTAATAAATCTCCAGAGCTGTCGACACAGGGTAAATGTCAGGAGTGGCATTTATAATCTGGAAGATTGACATAAATTCAAATATTTTAATATTTGAAACCATATGTATTTTTAGGAAGGTTATACATCGAAACAGGTCATATTTTTAAATCAAAGTGAATGATTGTCAATTGAGTGACACTTGGGAGGTCTAAAAACAGTGGCCAACAGCAGGATTTCATATTTTCATAACCAGGGTGAAATTTGTTAAGATACTCAGCACCCCCACCACCTTTTTCCAACCTTTGACCTCTGCCTTGATAATTAATTCTTTTGGAGATCAGTTAAAAATTCTTTCCTTGATTAGCAGCTGAAGTTCTATACCTGGGATAGCAATTTTAAAATGAAAAAAAAATCATAGAATCATAGAAATTTACCGCACAGAAGGAGGCCATTTCGGTCCATCGTATCGGCGCTGGTCGTAAAAGAGCAATCAACCTAATCCCACTTTCCAGCTCTTGGTCTGTAGCCCTGCAGGTTACGGCACTTCAAGTGCATATCCAAGTACTTTTTAAATGCGATGAGGGTTTCTGCCTCTACCACCTTTTCAGGCAGTGAGTTCCAGACTCCCACCGCCCTCTGGGTGAAAAAATGTCTCCTCAACTCCCCTCTAATCCTTTTACCAATTACTTTAAATCTATGCCCCCTGGTTATTGACCTCTCTGCTAAGGGAAATAGGTGCTTCCTGTCCAGTCTAGCTAGGCCCCTCAAAAATGTATACACCTCAATTAAGTCTCCCCTCAGCCTCCTCTGTCCCCAGCCTATCCAATCTTTCCTCATATCTAAAATTCTCCAGTCCTGCAACATCCTTGTAAATCTCCTCTGTACCCTCCCTAGTGCAATCACGTCTTTCCTGTAATGTGGTGACCGGAACTGTATGCAGTACTCTAGCTGTGGCCTAACTAGTGTTTTATACAGTTCAAGCATAACCTCCCTGCTCTTATATTCTATGCCTCAGCTAATAATATGTCCTGCTATCTTCAGGGGTCTGTGGACATGCACTCCAAGGTCCCTCTGTTCCTCTACATTTCTCAGTATCCTACCATTTATTGTGTATTTCCTTGCCTTGTTAGACCTCCCCAAATGCCTTACGTCACATTTTTCCGGATTGGATTCCATTGGCCACTTTTCTGCCCACCTGACCAGTCCATTGATATCTTCCTGCAGTCTACAGCTATCTTCCTCACTATCAACCACACGGCCAATTTTTGTATCATCTGCAAACTTCTTAATCATGTTCCCTACATTGAAGTCTAAATCATTGATATATACCACAAAAAGTAAGGGACCGAGTACTGAGCCCTGCAGAACCCCATTGGAAACAGTCTTCCAGTCACAAAAACACCCGTCGACCATTACCCTTTGCTTCCTGCCACTGAGCCAATTTTGGATCCAACTTGCCAATTTCCCATGGATCATATGGGATTTTACTTTTTTGACCAATCTGCCATGTTGGACCTTGTCAAAAGCTTTGCTAAAGTCCATGTAGACTACATCGAATACACTACCCTCATCGACCCTCCTCGTTACCTCCTCAAAAAAATCAATCAAGCTAGTCAGACATGACCTTCCCTTAACAAATCCTTGCTGACTGTCCTTGATTAATCCATGACATTCTAAATGACGATTTATATTGTCCCTCAGAATTTTTCCACTAATTTTCCCACCACCGAGGTTAGGCTGAAAGTCCTGTAATTACTCGGTCTATCCCTCGGACCAACCTGCTCCCAGGGGGCGTTACTTCAAATTAAATATTGGAATGAGGCTGGGAGCCTCCTTTTTTTCGCTCCATTTTGTGTTTAACTGCATGGAGACGGGTTTCACACAATTCGTGAAACCCGGCAGTTAAACAGAGGCGGGGCCTGCTGCATCCAGGAGGTAAGTGGCTTTATATCTACCTCCTGGATCCAGGGTCCCGACCATACCCACCCCCCACAATCGGAACCCACCCCCGGGCCTCCAATCACCTTTCCAGGCCTCCGATCCCCACCACGAGGCCTCCCCCCCACCCCAACGATGATGATGAGGCCAGCCATGAACCTCCGGTGGCCGACCCTGATCCTCTCTCCCCGCCTGCCAATCTCCGGCCGACCCCCCCCCACCCAAGATCACTGGCTGACCACACCCCCACCCACGATCACTGGCTGACCACACCCCCACCCACGATCACTGGCTGACCACACCCCCACCCGTGATCACTGGCTGACCACACCCCCACCCACGATCACTGGCTGACCACACCCCCACCCACGATCACTGGCTGACCACACCCCCACCCATGATCACTGGCTGACCACACCCCCACCCATGATCACTGGCTGACCACACCCCCACCCACGATCACTGGCTGACCACACCCCCACCCGTGATCACTGGCTGACCACACCCCCACCCACGATCACTGGCTGACCACACCCCCACCCACGATCACTGGCTGACCACACCACCACCCATGATCACTGGCTGACCACACCCCCACCCATGATCACTGGCTGACCACACCCCCACCCGCGATCCCCAGCTGACCACACCCCCACCCGCGATCCCCGGCCGAACCCCCCCACCCGCGATCACTGGCTGACCACACCCCCACCCGCGATCACTGGCTGACCACACCCCCACCCCGCGAACCCCGGCCGAACCCCCCCACCCGTGATAACTGGCTGACCACACCCCCACCCATGATCACTGGCTGACCACACCCCCACCCGCGGTCACTGGCTGACCACACCCCCACCCGTGATAACTGGCTGACCACACCCCCACCCCGCGATCCCCAGCCGAACCCCCCCACCCGCGATCCCCGGCCGAACCCCCCCACCCGCGATCCCCGGCCGAACCCCCCCACCCGTGATAACTGGCTGACCACACCCCCACCCCGCGATCACCGGCCGAACCCCCCCACCCGCGATCCCCGGCCAAACCCCCCCACCCGCGATCACTGGCTGACCACACCCCCACCCGTGATAACTGGCTGACCACACCCCCACCCCGCGATCCCCGGCCGAACCCCGCCACCCGCGATCCCCGGCCGAACCCCGCCACCCGCGATCCCCGGCCGAACCCCGCCACCCGCGATCCCCGGCCGAACCCCCCCACCCGCGATCCCCGGCCGAACCCCCCCACCCGTGATAACTGGCTGATCACACCCCCACCCCGCGATCACCGGCCGAACCCCCCCACCCGTGATCCCCGGCCGAACCACCCCAGCCGCAATCCCCGGCCCACCACGCCCCCCTGCGATACCCAACCTCTGCCGATGCATTCTCCCCACTCCCAATCCCCAACACCTGCCGATGCTCCCTCCCACCCCCCCATGATCCCTGACCACTGCCGATGCTCTCTCGACCCTCCCGATTCCCGACCCCTGCCGATTGCCAATCCTTCTCCCATGATCTCTCCGCCAGGCCGGCCCCTCGTTTCTGAGGCCTACCCACTCCCAGCCAGCCATAGAGGCCTCACATTCAAATCAGACCCTGCTGTTAAAGACGGCAGGGCCTGTGGGAAACCCGGCCTCCTGGGTGCTCTACCCGGCAAGTGGCAGGAGGCCCTCGCCACAAGTATTCTGCACCATGTGGAGGGAGGTAACGCTGCACATCTCGGGCAGCACTGTGGTCCCCAGGACCCACACACAGTGCAGGAAGAAATTTAACAACCTCACTCGGGTGGTCAGGGTGAGTGAATGCTTCAACAAATACGACATACCACCATCTGAACCACAGTCTTCACACACTGCCCAAAGCACCACACCCCCAGTGCTCACCCACCAAAGATCTCGACCTACCAACACTCATACCCACATCTCACACCTTGCACACAATTACAGCTATTCAACTGTGCACATCACCCAAACACATTGCTACACATTCACTCACATACTTTCCTTTCTCTTGCAGGCCAAGGTGGCTCACAACAGGAGGGAGCAGAAGTGCACAGGCAGGGGACAAGCCGACACCCAACCACTGTCTGTGCTGGAAAATAGAGTGATGCAGATTATTGGGTGCCAGGTGGTGGGTGCCAGGTGGTGGGTGCCGTGGCCACTGGTGACGTTGACCCCCTTGGGAAGAACAACAGCATGTTCATCGCTACTCCTTCTTCTCACATCCCACTTTCCCTCACCCCACAAGCGTTTCGCACTTTCCAGCTAATCATGTTGTATGCATGCATTTCTCCCTTCCTCATTACTAATGATTTCTTTAAATAACATCCCTGAAGCCGCCTTCCTGCTGCTTCACGCCAGCTTTCCCTTTCGCAGTTTATTCTCGGCGCGAAGGTAGGTGGTGACAATCAATTTCGCAGATCGGGCGCTCAGTGAGCGTTGCACACTCACTGACATCACGATCCACCTGGCGTTGAGGCTCCCGGAGATAACTCTTAGCGGAGCCGCTGCGGGGGGGGGCGGGATTTGGCGTGTGGTGTTGGATTTGCCTTGCCCCAGCGATAATGATCTAGTGCCCCTTTAGAGCCATCTGCTGGCGCTAACAGGAGGCGCTAAGGTACTGAACTTCTCCCCCAGGTATCTGACAAAAGCTTCCCTTTTTTGCCTTATCCTACCCTGTATGTTCCTTGACATCCAGGGGGCTCTAGATTTGGGAGCCCCACCCGTTTTCTTTGTAGAAACATATTTGCTCTGGACCCTCACTATCTCCTCCTTGAATGCCTCCCACTGCTCTGACACTGATTTAATTTCAAGTAGCTGTTCCGAGTCCACTTTTGCTAAATCACATCTCAGCTTAGTAAAACTGGCCTTTTCCCAAATTCAGAACTTTTACACCTGGTCTATATTTGTCCTTTTCCATAACTATGTTAAATCTAACTGAAATTTGATTGCTACCACAAAAATGCTCTGCCGCTGATACCTCTTCCACCTGCCCAGCTTCATTCCCTAAAACTATGTCCAGAACTGCCCCCTCTCTTGTTGGGCTTGCTACATACTGGCTAAAAAAGTTCTCCTGAATGCATTTTAGGAATTCTGCGCCCTCTATACCTTTTACACTAATTCTATCCCAGTTAATATTAGGGTAGTTGAATTCCCCTACTATTACTGCCCTATTGGAATTCTCTACCCCAGAGGGCTGTGGAGGCTCCGTCGTTGAGTATATTCAAGACAGAGATCGATAGATTTTTGACTATTAAGGGAATCAATGGATATGGGGATAGTTCAGGAAAGTGGAGCTGAGATAGAAGATCAGCCCTGATCTTATTGAATGGCAGAGCAGGCTCAAGGGGCCAAATGGTCGACTCCTGCTCCTATTTCTTATGTTCTTATGTTCTTATTGTTTTTGCACTTCTCAGAAATTTGCCTACATATTTACTCTTCTATTTCCCTCTGACTGTTTTGGGAGTCTACAGTACACTCCTAGCATTGTGATTGCTCCTTTTTTGTCCTTCAGTTCAACCCATATGGTCTCACTTGATGATCCTTCTAACATATCATCCCTCCTCACAGCTGTAATTGTTTCCTTAACCAATATTGCGAACCCCCCCTCCCTTTTTATTCCACTCTCTATCGCATCTGAAAATCCTGTAACCAGGTATGTTGAGCTGTCACTCCAGCCCTTCTTTCAGCCATGTTTCAGTAATAGCTATGATATCATACTTCCATGGCTCTATCTGTGCCTTCAGCTCATCTGCCTTGTTCACTAGACTCCTTGGCCGGAATCTTTACCTGAGAGTCAGGGCGGGTGCGTGCGGGCCCCGTAGCGGGTCGCCATCCTGAAGTTTTTAACACTGTGCGATTAACTCAATTACATCAATTGAAACAGTCATGCGGGTTTCCTGGCCCAATTAAATAGAGCGGGTCTGATGATGTCACCGATGACTCCTTTTCAGCTCAGATATTTAAAGGAGCCTTGCACACATCCCAGTTGAAGGTTGTTGGAGGAGGCATAAAGGTGGTTGGGAGAGGTGGCAATTGCTCGATATCGCAGAGATTTGTGTGGGCCCAAGCAGACATGGAGTCACAGCAACAGAAGGCTGTGCCCAGGTTCTCTGATGCCTCCCTGGAAGTCCTGGTCCAGGGAGTCAGAGCACGCAGGGAGGACCTGTTCCCTGGGGATGGGAGCAAAAGAGCAGCCAGAGACACCAAGAGCGCATGGCTGGAGATCGTGGAGGAGGTCAGCAGCAGGGATGTAGTAAGGCGGACCTGGATCCAGTGCCGGAAAAGATTTAATGATCTCATGTGGTCAGGAAAGGTGAGTGCAATGCCACATTCAACTACATCCTGATGTGCGGGTCACCCCAACCCCATCACTCTGCCTTCCCAAGCCTACTCCTGCACATCATTCTTCACACCTTGCAAGGTGCACCCATCCCTCACTCTCTATGCATCTACTCACATCCCCATCTGACTAACCACCACTGACACTCACCGTCATCCTAATGCAATCATAGGAAGTAACACCACAGAAGGAAGCCATTTGGCAATGTCACGCCACTCCCTCATAATCACCCTCTACAGATTTAGCTCATCCATTCCTTAAACTCATTCCATCACCCTCAATCAAAGTTCTCTTTTTTCCCTTCTTGCAGGAGAAGAGAGCCCAGAACAACAGGGAGAGGCAAAGAACTGGAGGTGGCCCTCCAATTTACAGCACATTGACTCCAGCAGAGGAGGAGACGCTGCAAATCATTGGAGTTGCAGAGCAGCTGGTGGTGGGAGATGGAGAGAGGGGGACCTCCCAGCAACCTGGTGACAGAATTAAATATCCCACATGGCATACAACAAGCACTCAGGGTGACTTGATGACAGCAGCCAGTGAAATTTCACCATGTGCATAATGGTAACATTAAGCATTCTTATCATTACATTTCTAATTCATGTCTTTACTCTCCCACAGGTCCATCAGGTGCCCCCACCCCGCACCCACCCCCCTGCCGCCCCCCCACCCCCCACCCCCCCCCGCCGGCCACAGTCCAGCCGGAGGAGGAAGATGACTCCTCAGAGGAAGCTCCATTCTCTGAGGCTGCACCGTCATCAGACCCATGCGCACCCAGCACCAGCGCAGATACGCGCACCTCGGTGGGTCCAGCAAGACATAGCGTAGTGTTGTCACCTGGTGTCTCACAGATCACAAGTGAGCAAGAGCAGATGGTGGAGACAGATATAGCAGTGGAGACTCCTCGGTGGAGGGTGCAGGATGTTCCCAGCTCTGCTTAGCTGCATGCAGATGCTGAACCTCGGGGACGGTCGAGAATGAGGGTGATCTTGGAGGGGCAGCAACAAATGCGCGAGGCTCTGGCAGCTTTTGCAGCCGTGATATGTGCGACTGTACAGAGAATGGAGGAGTCCATCTCCAACATGAGCACCACCATCTCGCAGGTGATGGCGACGATGTGCTGTTCCATGGAAAGGATGGCCACCTGCATGAAGCAGCAAATGCGCCAGTCACACGAGAACATGTGCTTGCTGTGAAAAACAGATTGCAGACTGTCATTGACCTCATCTCGAGGTGGGATACCAACATAGACTTGGGCGTTCGTCGCCCCACTGATGTGCAGCAAGGTGCTCTCCAGCTCCTTGCTAGCAGGGAAGTGCGGGTGGGCCATGAGAGGGATGATGGTGAGAGGGGACATGGAAGTGGAGGCTCTGCTCAAAGCACTCCCACTTCTCCCCCGTTGCCTTCCCCTCAGTCAGAGCCCCACATGATGCCTCGGATTCCAATGGTCGAGTCTGCCCCTGCACAGTTGCAGGAGGAGCAGTCTTTGGCGGGGTCCTCACGGGCCCTAAAACCCAGAGAACGTTTGCCAAAAGTGTCAAAGCAGTCGCAGCAGGGAAGTGAGTAGGCTGCCTCTACCTCTACTGTAGCCACAGGGGTTGCACCTCGTAGAAGCACTCAAAAAGATAAAAGACACAATCGTAGATGCACAAGCGTATGCACATGGGTGTTTGCCAAAATGTTAGTGTTAAGTTTCAGTTATATTTATGACGCACATAAATTTATTTCTTTGCAGTGCTTTTCCGTCTTGTCCATTTTTGCCTGCTACCTGGGAAGTGGCCTTGTCACTTGGAGTGAATGGTGAGACATTAATTAACCTCAAGCAATGGGGTTTGGATGATAGGAATGGCTTGGTCATTGAAGGACTGCTTTGTGCTGTTGTTCTGGGGGCTGGGTGGGGTGGAAGTTGGTACAGCATCTGCAAGCCATATGGATGCACTGGTGCAAGTTAAGTAAATCGGGACATTATGAGACCATTCCGGGCCTCCCGGGCAGCAATGTGCACCGCTGCTGGTGCCACCTCCACCTCAGGTTCCTCCTCCTCCTCGTGTTCCACCTGTTCCTCCTCCGCCTCCGAAGAGGCTGTGTGCTCTGCGCCTTGCTCCTCCTGCAGCTCCGATCCTCGCTGCTGCACTATGTTGTGCAGCGCGCAGCATACGACAATGATTCTGGAGACACTGGCTGGTGTGTACTGAAGGGCTCCTCCAGATCTCTCAAGGCATCTGAAGCATATCTTCATCATGCCGATTGCTTGCTCTATGACACATCTGGTGGACATGTGGCTGTCATTATAATGCTCCTCGTCCTCATTGCTTGGCCTCCTCAACAGTGTCATCAACCTCGTCTTCAGTGCATAGCCCTTGTCTCCAAGCAACCAGTCAGAAAGTCTGTTTGGAGGTGCGAAGAGCTGAGGGAGCATGGACTGGCACAGCATAAAAGATTCATGACACCTGCCAGGAAATCTGGCACACACATGCATGATGATATTTTTATTTTTGCAGACCAGCTGCACATTGAGGGAGCGGAAGCCCTTGCGGTTCACAAACACTCCTGGCTGATGTGGGGTTGCTTTGGTGAGCACCTGTGCTGGTGGGAAGCCAGCCAGAGCCACAAAGCCGAGAGCCCACTCAGTAATACTGGCTTCATCTATGGCAAAGTTCACATACATGCCTGACTTGTGAAACATGGCATCGGACACCTCTGTGCGCGGCGAACTGCGAGATCCTGCAAATGTCTGCTGCAGATCCCTGGAAGGAGCCTGAGGCGAAGAAGTTGAGGACAGTGGGGACTTTGACAGCCACTGGTAAGGTGTGTCCACCAAGTCCTCTGGGCAGCAGATCTTGTCCCAGCAAGCTACAAATGTCTGCGAGGACCTGGCGCGATAGCCTGAGCCTCCTGAAGCACTGCTGCTCAGTCATGTCCAGGAAGCTCATCCTCTGCCTGAATACCCTGTGTTGGGGGTATCTCCTCCGGTGCAGTGCACCCCTGTTCTGACCCATTCTCTCCTGTCAGGAGAAGGCTGCTGTTGTGGTTGCTGCTGCTGGTGGTGGTTTTGTGGCTGCTGCTGCTGGTGTGGCTGGTGTTGTTGGTGCTAGGGCTCATCTTGGTCCGATTCTGAGGTTCAAGGTGAGACAGCATAAGCGGCACCCAATCTGATCTAATAGATGGCAGGTAAAGTGGAGATCAGAGGCACAATCCTCCAATGTACTGAGAGTGACTAGCAATGTGGTGAGAGTGGCTTCAGAGGTTGCAGAAATCACCTGCAAACTCCTGAAAGCTAAACCTCTGCACAAAATGGTGTCAGCAAGAACCTTTCCCTTAGGCAAGGAAGCAGGTATAAGGCGTGAGTATTTATGTGCTTTTTCCAGCTATCACTTAATGAACTCGCACAATGGCCACTGAGCTTCCGCCTCCCCTTCACAGGCGAGGTTCCCGAGGTGCGGGAATCCAATGCGCAGCCAGTTAAAGTTCAAACCTGATGTTAAAAAGGCAGTTAAGGGTCTGTAAATAAGCTGTTAACAACCTCAATGAGGTCACCCGTTTCTCCTGAGCGGATCGGTGGTGCGCCTCGAAACACGCCCCAGTGAACGGTGGAAGTCGGCGGGATGATGGCGGGTTCCCAACGCGCTGTCAATTTCTGTGCTTTTAACCGCCGACGTGCCCCCAAACCCGTACACTCTCCAATGTGAAAATTCCAGCCTTTGCATTGAAGTATATGCCATTAAGCACGGCCAAACACCTTCATTGTCTATTTTCTAGCTTTTGCTTCCTCTGCCTTTGAAAATCACTTACTTATTTACTGCCTTCCATTTCCAGCTTTGCTTCTCTCCCTTCTGAATCTACACTTAGATTCCCATCCCCCCTCCCAAGCTAGTTTAAACCCTCCCCAACAGCACTAGCAAATCCTTGCCCGCTCCCCAGCGAGGATATTCATTCTGGCTCTGTTGAGGTGCAAACCGTCCGACTTGTACAGGTTCCACCTCCCCCAGAACCGGTCCCAGTGCCTCAGGAATCTAAAGCCCTTCCTCCTGCACCATCTCTCCAGCCACGCATTCATCAGCTCTATCCTCCTATTCCTGTACTCACTAGCACGTGGCACAGGGAGTAATCCGGATATTACTACCTTTGAGATCCTGCTTACTAATCTTTTTCCTAGCACCCTAAATTCTGCCTGCAGGACCTCATCCCTCTTTCTACCGATGTCATTGGTACCGATATGGACCACGACCTCTGGCTGTTCACCCTCCCCCCCCAGAATGTCCTGCAGTCGCTCAGTGACCATCCTTGACCCTGGCACCAGGGAGGCAACATACCATCCTGGAGTCACTCATTCGTTTTTTTCCATAATTTTTAAATCGCTCAATTGAAAATGAAATTACATATTCTGTCGCTTTCTGCAATCCCTATTTGCCATTATTGAATTTCCGCCCCCTCCCCCCCTTAAAACCAGACATACTGTTTTGAATAATTTTCAGACTTTATTTCTCAGTAATGACTCATATACTGTGGCTGGTAAATAAAATAACTATGATTCTCAGGTTTTTTTCTACCACACATTGTTGGTTCCAAACTATCTCTCTCTTTTCACCATCTGTACCACAAAATAATTGTCAGATTCACAAGGCTGATACCTGGGATGGCAGGAATGACGTATGAAGAGAGATTGAGTCGATTGGGCTTATACTCGCTGGAGTTTAGAAGAATGAGAGGGGATCTCATTGAAACTTATAAAATTCTGACAGGACTAGACAGACTAGATGCAGGAAGGATGTTCCCGATGGTCGGGGAGTCCAGAACCAGGGGTCACAGTCTAAGGATAAGGGGTAAGCCATTTAGGACAGGAATGAGGAGGAATTTCTTCACCCAGAGAGTGGTGAACCTGTGGAATTCTCTGCCACAGAAGGTAGTAGTAGCCAATTCATTAAATAGATTCAAGAAGGAGTTGGATATATTTCTTAAGGCTAAAGGGATCAAGGGATATGGGGAGAAGGCAGGGACAGGGTACTGAATTTGGATGATCAGCCATGATCTCATTGAATGGCGGAGCAGGCTAGAGGGGCCGAATGGCCTACTCCTGCTCCTATCTTCTATGATTCTATGATTCTTTGCAAAGCTTATGATTTGAAATATTTTCTTTATACTAAACATTAATATCAGATCTCAGTCTACGCTTTACAACTAAAATTTAACATTCACACAATTACATCATCATTTATTAAATTAACAAACAAGTGAAAAGTTAAATATCCAATATGATACAGAAGTGCATTATTTCAAAACATAGCAAGATAGGAATTGCTAGATGAAGAAAGACCAAAGGTCCATTCAGTTTTGCGCTGCTCCTGATTTGTTTTTATATGTGTTTTTGAGATGTGGGTGACATGGACAAGGCGGTATTTATTGCCCATCCCTAATTTCCCTGTGAACATTAAGAGTCAACCACGTAGAGTGAGACTGGCATCACAAGTAGGCCAGACCAGGCAGGAGTGGCAGATTCCCTTTCCTGAGGGGCTTTAATAAACCACCTGCGATTTTACAACAATCCGGCAACTTCTATGGGCATTTTATTCTGGTGGTAGCCTACAAATTATCAGATTTATTGAATTCAATGTCACAACTTGTCATGGTAGGATTTGAACGAATGACCACTGAATTGCCAGTCCAGTACCATAGCCACTTGGCTTCTGTATCCTTTTTCTGACAATTAATTTCAATAACTAGAAAATTGGAAGTGCAGCACATCAGGCACAGCGACCTTCATGCTGGGATTCTCTGATCTATGTTCCCATTGAGCGAGCCTGAATACCAGGAATGCAACCTTACAAAATGTACTCTGTTTTTCTGACTGCTTCCTGCAAATGGTTATCTTGAACCAGTTGTTTTTGAAAAAGTCAATTCCAGTCACAACAACATATTAGCATTGCTCTCTCTGACAAGCCCAGGAAAATAAAGCTCAGCACTCGGAGAAGTTATATTCTGTCAAGTGCTTCCTTCTCAGTTTATTTTTACAAAACTGCCCTTTATTAGGGATTTATTTAATGAATGTGAAAGATGGTAAAATTAGCTGCCTGAGTTAGACTTTCAGATTCAGAACATTTTTTGATTATTTTAGATGTGATGTGGGCCGCGATTTCCCCTACCTCGTCCGTGGCGGGCGATGTCGGTGGCAGGTCGCGGCCTCACTGTTGGCTCCAGCCCGCTGTCCAAAATTATTTTCTCCTGATTGGGCTTGTTAAGCCCGCCCAGCATGTTTGCCGGTCAATTGAAGGAAACGGGTCTGATGAAATCATTTGATGATGCGTCATCATCCGGTTTCCTTAAAGGGGCCATGTCCAAATTGATTTTGACAGTTGTGCTGTCAATGTTCTACAGCATTGAGGTGCTGCCATCACTGACAAGCACTGCACAGAGGTGCACGCTTCCACCCAGGCTCTTCCATAACTCCCTCCATATGCTTATGAAGGGTGTCACAGCACGCAAGGATGTCCTCTTCCCTTCCAATGGGTGGAAGAGACCTCCTCAGGAGACCAACGCAGCCTGGTTGCACATTGCACAGGAGGTCACAAGCAGGGATGTTGTCAGGAGGACCAGGCTGCAGTGACACAAACCTTTCAATGATCTTGGTAGATCACGAAATGTTAGTACAAAGCCACACTCAACCTCATCCTGCTGTGCCTCTCAACACATCCCCATCACTCTGCCTTCCTACCCTACTCCTGCACATCCTTACTCACACCAACTTAGCTTGCACCTCCACCCGTCCCTCTCTATCTACATTATCACTTCCCCATCTCACTAGCCACCCCTCACACTCACCCTCATCCTAGTCCAATCATAACAACTAACAACACACAAGGGTAGGCACTTGAGTGTTTTATGCAATGTTCATGTAAAGTTTCTGTTAATGTGCTGTCAAACATTGAAACCTTTATTTTCAACACTTTGCGTTCTTGCACAGATCTGTGTGCACCTTTGGAAGTATTTTAGTGAGTTGCAGTGAATGATGAGACATAACGGTACCCCCCCCCCCCCCCCCCCCCCGCAATGGTGATGAGTGTGAAAGGAATGGCTTGGGCATTGTAGGGATGCTTTATGGTGTTGGTGTGGGGTGGTGCCATCCTGGCACATCATGTGGCAGCCAGGGTGTACAGTGTCAAGTGAAGTAAATCTGACCATGGTGAGGCCATCCTTGGCCTCCCGAGCAGCAATATGGTCAGGTACTGATGTCCTGTGTCCTGTGCAGCATCAGGTGATTGCAGACAAGGTTGGTGTTGTTGTTGGTGCTGCAGGTGTGCCTAGTGCTGCTGGTGTTGGGGCTGATTGTGGTGGGATTCTGAGGACCAAGGTGAGATAGTTTCAAGGGCACTGATGCTGATGTAATAGATGGCAGGTGAATTTGAGATGACAGAAGCGATCTGTCAGTGGTGAGAGAGGTTGTTCCAATGAGGTGACACTGGATAGTGAGTTTACTCCATATACTTGCAACCTGCATAAAGCTCAATCTGTCTTCCAAATGCAGTAAGCAACAGCTTCTGAGCTTGGAAAGTGAACAGATGTGAGATGGGAGCTTTTATAGCACATTTGCAGCTGTCAAGTAATGAGATGATCCCATGGTCATAAACCTCCCGACCTCCTTATCTGACGTGATCCCCGAGCAGTGTGGACCCCGTGGGCGACCTCGTAAAATGTAAAGGTGAACTCAAAATACTTCTTAATGGGCTGTTAACAAGGTCATAATGACCTGAATTGCCTCCCCCACCGCTACGTGTCGGGTCTGCTCAGCGCTGACAGACCAGATATCTGGGAAAAGCGCGTAGCGGCGGATTGACAGCAGGGTTAAAATAAACATTTCCCACCCTACCCACCACCGAACGTGCCCACTGACCCCCCGAAAAATTACCCCCCGGTCTCTAAGCGCACTGGATACAGCAAAGGCTGTGGGCCCCAACAACATCCCGGTTGTCGTACTGAAGACTTGTGCTCCAGAACTAGCCGCGCCTTTAGCCAAGCTGTTCCAATACAGCTACAACACTGGCATCTATCTGACAATGTGGAAAACTGCCCAGGTATGTCCTGTCCACAAAAAGCAGGACAAATCCAATCCAGCCAATTACTGCCCCATCAGTCTACTCTCAATCATCAGCAAAGTGATGGATGGTGTCATCGAAAGTGCTATCAAGCAGCACTTACTCACCGATGACCTGCTCACTGATGCCCAGTTTGGGTTCCGCCAAGACCACTCGGCTCCCGACGTCATTACAGCCTTGGTCCAAGCATGGACAAAGGAGCTGAATTCCAGAGATGAGGTGAGAGTGACTGCCCTTGACATCAAGGCAGCATTTGACCGAGTGTGGCATCAAGGAGCCCTAGTAAAACTGAAGTCAATGGGAATGGGGTGGAAACCGCTCCACTGGCTGGAGTCATACCTAGCACAAAGGACGGTGGTTGTGGTGGTTGGAGGTCAATCATCACAGCCCCAGGACATCGCTGCAGGAGTTCCTCAGGGCAGTGTCCTAGGCCCAACCATCTTCAGCTGCTTCATCAATGACCTTCCCTCCAACATAAGGTCAGAAATGGGGATGTTCGCTGATGACTGCACAGTGTTCATTCGCAACTCCTCAGATAATGAAGCAGTCAATTCCCGCATGCAACAAGACCTGGACAACATTCAGGCTTGGGCTGATAAGTGGCAAATAACATTTGCACCACACAAATGTCAGGCAATGACTATCTCCAACAAGCGAGCGTCTAACCACCGCCCCTTGACATTCAACGTCATTACCATTGCCGAATCCCCCACCATCAACATCCTGCGGGTCACCATTGACCAGAAACTTAACTGGACCAGCCATATAAATACTGTGGCAACAAGAGTAGGTCAGAGGCTAGGTATTCTGCTGCGAGTGTCTCACCTCCTGACTCCCCAAAGCCTTTCCACCATCTACAAGGCACAAGTAAGGAATGTGATGGAATACTCTCCACTTGCCTGGATGAGTACAGCTCCAACAACACTCAAGAAGCTCGACACCATCCAGGACAAAGCAGTCCGCTTGATTGGTGCCCATCCACCACCTTAAACATTCACTCCCTCCGCCACCGGCATACCGTGGCTGCAGTGTGTACCATCAAAAGATGCACTGCAGCAACTCGCCAAGGTTTCTTTGGCAGCATCTCCCAAACCCATGACCTCTTCCACCTAGAAGGACAAGGGCAGCAGGCGCATGGGAACACCACCACCTCCAAGTTCCCCTCCACGTCACACACCATCCTGACTTGGAAGTATATCGCCATTCCTTCATCGTCGCTGGGTCAAAATCTTGGAACTCCCTCCCTAACAGCACTGTGGGAGTACCTTCACCACACGGACTGCAGCGGTTGAAGAAGGCGGCTCACCACCACCTTCTCAAGGGCAACTAGAGATGGGCAATAAATGTTGACCTTGCCAGCGACGCCCACATCCCATGAACGAGTAAAAAAAAATGTTTGATTTCCTCTATGTTAATAAATTGGGATTAAATTTGGCACAGGCAGCACTTGATTGGGGATTTAGTAAGCGAGAGAAACAGATAAGAAGGTGAACAGAATCAAGTAAAGATAGTAAGGGCTGAAATGCCATACCCAAGGGTTCTGACCCACTTTATCCTCTGATTACTAACCTTCCCAACCTCCTCTCCCTAGCCTCCAACATCTAGAATTTGGATCATTAAACAATTATCTACAATTAGATGCTATTAATTTTAGGTAGGTTTATTTCTTATATTATGATGATCAATAAAGCCCATCATGAAATATGTATAGAGAGTTCAAATCTGCTTCACTTTAGCCACATCTAAACCTACCGATTCTCATTGGATTCCAACAGCACTCAATGGGTGCGACGTATATCCTTGTGCTTCACTGTAAAATAGTTTGTCAGTGTTTTGCTGGCCGATGTGCAGGAGCAGGATTTCAGGTGGCAGGGACCCGACAGAATGGTTCCCAGCAGTCAGGTAGGTGGTGAGGAGCGGGGTGGGGAGGGCATTGCGGTCAGTGGAGGGGGAGGGATGCCCAGGGCAGGGAAGGCCTGAGGTTAACTTGTGGCGCCCGGAGGAGCATGCGAATAGAACCTTCCAAAATATCTGTTCACAACAGTTTACAAAATGTAGAAGTGTAATACAAGCACAAGATTCATGTAGCCAGTATATGTAAAAAAAAAATACAACTTCATTACTCCTGTATCTGTTTATGTAAAGTTGTAACAGATTTAATAACATTTCAGTCTGTTCTCTGATTTTTACATCTTCTATCTAACTGTGCCTGCTGTTTAGGGTTTAAATGTAGCTTCCAATAAAAGGATCATTCCTTGACTCTTACTTTGATCTTTTAACAATAACTAAACCCTGTTTGCCTCAGATTATCTTTTTTTCCTTACATTTTGGAATATGGTTCCACCCTCATCTGATGTATGCTTGCAACAGGTGCAAATGTGAGATCTGCAGTTGTTATTTTTAGACAGATCCTACATTTTGGACTTGGAGCACAGAATTCTATTGGAATATCATTTTGGTGAAAAATATTTTTTGAAATATAGAGACCACTTTTCCTCCCCACCACCCCCCGCCCCCTCTGCTCAAGATCAAATCAGGTGAAGTACACCCAAAAAGTGCCTGATCACGGCCATATTTCTGGATTTTGCCATAAGCACAATCCCAGTGTGCCCCTGACATAGCCACACCCTTTGGAATGGGCATGCTCCAATAGCAGGGGAGGAAAGTGCACTGCAGCGGCGACCTGAGAGATAATGGCCGCCAGCTTCGAGGTCTTCTGGCTGCTGTGCAAAACCAGGACCAAAAGCAGGAAGACTTAGCCGTGTCAAAAGTTTTGTCTTACAATACTCCTGTGCAGTGCCTTGAGACGTTTTACTACGTTAAAGGTGCTATATAAATACAAGTTGTTGTTGTTGTTTTTGTTTGGAGGTAGGAGGTGGCAGTCCCTTCTCAGATCCTCCAATCTGAGGTAACTGCGCACAACCTTGGAGACGCACTGTCAGTTGACCCTGTGTCACTTCGGCCTCCACCAGGTAGAAGCTCAGGAAAATGAGGAAGTAGGTGTTCTGACATCACTCTGACATCACTTAATTTTGTCTAGTTATGGACACTTGCTTCAGATGCCAGATCTCTGCCCAGGTTCTGGTTATACCACAGAAGTATGTGTGATGTGCAAAGCGGGCAGAGACCTGGTGTAACAGGCATCTGACATGTTTCCTCTGCTTTGTCCCTAGGGAAGAGGCACAGCCCAGGGACAAAGCAGCTGAAAATCATCCTAGTTTCTACAGAGCCTTCTGGAACTGGCTTTCTGCGCACACTCCATCAGTGGTGGCACAACCTTAGGGCTGGATTTTCATTGACCCGTGGAGGCGGGTTTGGAGGCGTGTGGGGGGTTAAAGTTGCAGATTCGGGAGTCCCGACCTCATCCCGCCCCCAACCCGCCTCCATGCCAGTTTCGCTGGAGGCGGGTACCCGACCTGTGCTGGGACCCGCCTCCCCGAGGCGGGAAGGGGATTAGTGACAATTAACTGTGTGTTAACAGGTAGTTAACAGGCAGTTTTTTGCCTAATCCTTATTTTAATGGCTGAAGTGTGGGCTACCCGATGGCTCCCAACCACGCCGTTTCAGCGAGGCGGACCGTGGGTCTGCAGGGGTTGGAGGGGTCGATATGTCCGGTGGGCAGGTGAGTGATGGGTGCATGTGTGCAGAGGTAAGTGTGTAAGGTAAGTGTAAAGTGTGGGAAAAAGTTTTACTTACCTTAACTTCCTCCTGCAGGTGTCAGCCCTTCAGGTCTCGGGAGTCAGAAATCTCACCGGCACAGAAAACAGAATGGCCGTTGACCTGTCAAAAGTTGCAGCCTCTGTTTTCTGTGCTGGATTCATTTCTAACTCAGCCTGAGAGGAAGGACTCAAGTTAGAAGACAGATTGTCAGTGTTTGACAGCTTCAAGGAGCTGTCAAACGCTGATATTTCATCTGTCAAAAGCTCTTGACAAATGAAATGTCAATCTGTGACGTCACCTGTTGCCGGGTGGCTCTTAATTGGCCTGCTGAGCTCGCTGGGCGGGCTCAACAAGGTCAATCAAGTGAAAATACAGTGGGTTTGCCACAAGTCGATGGAGGCGGGACTACAACCCAAAAAGTGGGAGTCCCGCCTCCATCACGTCCCCAGTATCAAAATCCAGCCCTTAATCTCTGGAACTTGGAACATAGAAATATAGGAATTGGAGGAGGCCATCCAGCCCCTCGACACTCCAGCCCTTCAATGAGATCATGGCTGGTCTGTATCTTAACCTGGGGAAGCTACAACACAGGACTACATACATGCTAAACAGCGGAAGCAGCATGCTATAGACAGAGCTAAGCGATCCCACAATCAACGGATCAGATCAAAGCTCTGCAGTACTGTCACATCCAGTCATGAATGGTGGTGGAACATTAAACAACTAACGGGATGAGGAGGCTCCATAAATATCCCCATCCTCAATGATGGTGGAGTCCAGCACGCGAGTGCAAAAGACAAGGCTGAAGTGTTTGCAACCATCTTCAGCCAGAAATGCCGAGTGGATGATCCATATCGGCATCCTTCTGAGATCCCCACCATCACAGAAGCCAGTCTTCAGCCAATTCGATTCACTCCACGTGATATCAAGAAATGGCTGAGTGCACTGGATACAGCAAAGGCTATGGACCCCGACAACATCCCAGCTGTCGTGCTGAAGACTTGTGCTCCAGAACTAGCTGTGCCTCTAGCCAAGCTGTTCCAGTACAGCTACAACACTGGCATCTACCCGACAATGTGGAAAACTGCCCAGGTATGTCCTGTCCACAAAAAGCAGGACAAATCCAATCCGGCCAATAGTCTACTATCAGTCATCAGCAAAGTGATGGAAGGTGTCGTCGACAGTGTTATCAAGCAGCACTTACTCACCAATAACCTGCTCACTGAAGTTCGCTTGGGTTCCGCCAGGACCACTCGGCTCCAGACCTCATTACAGCCTTGGTCTAAACATGGACAAAAGAACTGAATTCCAGAGGTGAGGCGAAAGTGACTGCCCTTGACATCAAGGCAGCATTTGACCGAGTGTGGCATCAAGGAACCCTAGTAAAATTGAAATCACTGGGAATCAGGAGGAAAACTCTCCACTGGCTGGAGTCATACCTATCACAAAGCAATATGTTTGTGGTTGTTGGAGGTCAATCATCTCAGCCCCAGGACATCGCTGCAGGAGTTCCTCAGGGCAGTGTCCTGCTCCCAACCATCTTCAGCTGCTTCATCAATGACATTCCCTCCATCATAAGGTCAGAAGTGGGGATGTTCGCTGATGATTACAGTGTTCAGTTCCATTCACAACTCCTCAGATAATGAAGCGGTCCATGCCCGCATACAACAAGACCTGGAGGACATTCAGGCTTGGGCTGATAAGTGGCAAATAACATTCGCGCCACAAAAGTGTCAGGCAATGACTATCTCCAACAAGCGAGCATCTAACCATCTAACGGGCACCCCATCCAGCATATTCCCTCCACCACTGGTGCACCATGGCTGCAGTGTGTACCATCTACAAGATGCACTGTAGCAACTCACCAAGGCTTCTTCAGCAGCACCTCCCAAACGTGCGACCTTTTCCACCTAGAAGGATAAGGGCAGCAGACGCATGGGAACACCATCCCCTCCAAGTTCCCCTCCAAGTTACACACCATCCTGACTTGGAAATATATCAATGTTCCTTCATCGTCGCTGGGTCAAAATCCCAGAACTCCCTCCCTAAGAGCACTGTGGAAGTACCTTCACCATACGGTCTGCAGCAGTTCAAGAAGGTGGCTCACCACCACCTTCTCAAGGGCAATTGTAGAATTCGCAATATAATCGCGATTTTATAAATAAGGAGAAAACACATAGTTTCGTTCAAACAGTTTATTTCAGCAGAATGCTGTCAGGTTTTCAAAGTGGACACAAGCAGCCTGTAAAATGGCCGCCATGCCTCGTGGCAGAACATTCTAGACTTTTCGATAAGCAGACAAGATGGCGTTCCAATAAACATTTGTGCGAGATCGTAAAAGACTCAGCACATTTCAGATAAATCACAAGACATAATGGGTTTGCATTTTACACATAAATACTGAAATCGGTCTCCCAGGTGCGAATAAGGGCTATTGTACCAAGCGATCAAGAACCCATCCAAAGACATTAATATGCAAAATCCCCACGACTCTACGATGAGAGAGCCGTTTGCGGGTAGTTACAGAAAACATTTGGAAGCCCCAAAACCCCTCCAGGGAGAATACTGACCGGTTACACATTGGGAAAAGTATTAACAGGTACTCAGGCAGTTACAAGTATCACCGAAACCCATTAAACGGAGATCACCCTATACAAGGAGTTTGAGCGCCAAAACTCTGACAAAAGAAAAAACATTAAGATTGGGCGGGAAAGGAGGAATTTCAGCACTATAACTGTAAGCTACAAGCGTCCATCTTTCTCTTGACTCTTGACTCTTATCCTCTTGCCGCCTTGCTCTTGCATCTGCCTCTTGCTGCTCGACTATCGAACTTTCTGATCCGCCAGGATCAGCCTCGTGGCTTGCCGCGAAGATCTGTGTGGAACCGGGCAGTGAAGCCTTGAAACGGGCACACCATCCCGAGAAGTCGGTAAACGGTGTTGGAACCGAAGGCCCGAGATGAGATGAGATGAGATGAGATGAGAAGAGAAGAAGACGACCATACTTATCGCCACGGTCAGTAAGCCCCGACCGCGCCTGTAGGTCGAATAGACAATTTCCTTGCCCAGGAAGACTATCTTTTGAGTTTTACAGAACTGGCATCGGAAGACTATTCTTCGAATTTTATCGCATCAGGGCAAGGGCACAGGAAGACTCTTTTTTGAGTAGTGTCGGAACTCCGAGGACAACACAGATCTTCATGACAGCAGATGGTCCAGCCTGCTAGCCGGAGCAGAAACGAGTAAACAAGTGGGGTACAGAGACCCCTGATCAACACGTGGGTGGTCAGGTGCTGCGGTAAAAACATCCGAGCAGAGTTTCGGAATTCTCCGAGTTATCACGAGTGGTGAGCATGAGTCTCGATCCTACAAATCTAGTTTAGAGCAGGTATTGATAGGGGAGGGTTTAAGTTTTAAGGATAACTGTAATGTGTGCCCCCATTTACGATGTGTCGTTCGTTCCTCGTTTCCCTAAAATTAGTTACATAACTGCGTGTAAGATTGTACTGTCATTAATCTGTGCTTATGACATGTATTTCGTAATCTTGAATAATATGCAATAAAGATTTTCCATTTCGTACCATTCAACCGGGTCTACCTGAGTTTTCTCTCCATTATTGCTCTCGCATCTAAGTCCAGTGTCAGAACCGTAAGGGCGAGTGGGTCGAACCAGTCACAGGTGTCTAGTGCTCCCAGACTGGCTGGAGACCAGAACAGGCAACAAGGTCTAACCTCGCACTAGCACCCAGGCTGAGCACAGAGCCACACACGGAAAAACCCTTACACAATTAGGGATGGGCAATAAATGCTGGCCTTGCCAGTGATGCCCACATCCCAGGAACGAATTTTTAAAAACTCTATCTACCTGCCATGGGAACCGTCTCCCCAAACCCCTCCACCTTGCTATCTCTTTCCCCACCTTCAAAAACTTCCTCAAAACCTACAAGGTAAGTTTTAAAAATATACTTACCTGACTGTAGAGTTGTGAGGTGCTGCTACCCACCAATTGCCACCACTTCCTGCCCGTGGCCACTGGTCACCGCCGCTACCCTGGCCATCGCTCTCTCCTCCTGGCTAGTGATCCCCAACCTGACTACCGATCCCAGCCACCAATTTCCCTCCCACGCTGACTACTGATCCCCCTCCCCCACAAGTCACGCCCCCCCGACCCCCGGCTCACTTACCTGAGGACCACTGCTAGTGTTGCAGTGCCCCGACCTTCAACCTGACTTCACTGGGCAAGCTGCCTCTTACTCTCTGCAGCTCATCCACTTCATGAAAATGAGGCCCGAGACCCAATGTCAGGGGCACCTCGGATCTCACCACATAGGCGCAGGCATTGTATCCTGCATCCCACCCCCTTGTGCCCAAAAGTCAGAGGTGCTTCAGGAATGAGATCCACCTTTGAAATAGAGCTTTGGCAACTTCAAGTTCAGGAGAACAGGTCGGCTGGTTTTCTAACAGATATCAAATTCCAAGTGCAATGTCATTTTGCAATCCCAAATGCAGCATCAGTTGGGAGGTGCTACATAACAGGAGGAGATTATTTTGTTCAAAGTGAAAAGGTAAAGAATATTCAGCTTCACTGACGAACGACTAACTCTGCAGCCCTGTAGATTAGTTTTAATTGCGTCAAAGATTGACCTGGTCATATCTATGCAGTAAATTATCAATCACTCAAATCTGGACCTTTGATTGTTTGGAAAACCAGCTTTCAAAAATGTTTGAGTAGCTTTATTACTTTAAATTCTACTTTTAGCTCACAATACAAACAAACCAGGCCACTCGCCCCAGGGTGACAGGAAATTCCTTGGTTTGTCTGCCAATGTAAGAGTAAATTTGTCTCAAATTGCTGTTGTCAGTCTCTATTAACCTGGTTGGCAAGTTAGGAATCACTCTATTTACCTTCTGTTTCTGTTTGCATTCTTCAGCATCCAAGTCAATCTCACAACTGACAGGTGGTAATATTTATCCACCTCTACTGAACATACGAATGTACAAAATTGACCAGCTGGTCCACCAAGCCTGCCACACACCATGATGGCTGGAGCATTGCGACTAAACACTTCTTCCCTCTCCCCCCGCATCCCGCCCCCGCTTCAAGCACAGCACTTCGCCACAGCACAGAAGGTCTTATTAATTTGTGTTCTTGTTAATAGCCTTAATCAAAGTTTTCTTTCAATGCTTACATCAGTTTTCTCTTCAGCTGGTGTTCCCGGATTCTTTGTGCTGGTTTGTTGATTGCTTGTGATGATTTGCTGTTTCTTGGAGCAATAAGGACATAGCCTGGAGTTTCCGTATTGGGCGCAATCAGTGTTCCGGGCGCAAATTGCAGCCAAAATTGCGCCCGTTCTAAGAAGTGTTTGCTTTTCTCAAGATTCTGCTCAAACTCATGTGCATATCGCCGAATGTAAAATCCGCAATGAAACAGTGCAGTCGGGCAGTGTTTTAGAACATAATTTTTTTCTAAAACATTTTTTGCTTTAGAAAATCTTTCTTGATACATTTAAAAGGGTAACTTGGTGCAGTTTTATTAATACAGCTGGAAATGGGGAGATCGTGGTCGGGGGGAGATCGTTGTCGGGGGGAGATCATTGTCAGGGGGAGATCGTTGTCGGGGAGAGAGATCGAGGTCGGGGGAGAGATCGAGGTCGGGGGGAGATCGTGGTCGGGGGGAGATCGTGATCGGGGGGAGATCGTGGTCGAGGGGAGATCGTGGTCGGGGAGAGATCGTGGTCGGGGGGAGATCGTGGTCGGGGGGAGATCGTGTTCGGGGAGAGAGATCGTGGTCGGGGGAAGATCGTGTTCGGGGGGAGATCGTGGTCGGGGAGAGAGATCGTGGTCGGGGAGAGATCGTGGTCGGGGGGAGATCGTGGTCGGGGAGAGATCGTGGTCGGGGGGAGATCGTGTTCGGGGAGAGAGATCGTGGTCGGGGGGAGATCGTGTTCGGGGAGAGAGATCGTGGTCGGGGGGAGATCGTGTTCGGGGAGAGAGATCGTGGTCGGGGAGAGATCGTGGTCGGGGGGAGATCGTGGTCGGGGAGAGAGATCGTGGTCGGGGGGAGATCGTGGTCGGGGGGAGATCGTGTTCGGGGAGAGAGATCGTGGTCGGGGGGAGATCGTGGTCGGAGAGAGAGATCGTGGTCGGGGAGATATCGTGGTCGGGGGGAGATCGTGGTCGGGGGGAGATCGTGGTCGGGGAGAGATCGTGGTCGGGGGAGATCATGGTCGGGGGAGATCGTGGTCAAGGAGAGATCGTGGTCGGGGAGAGATCGTGGTCGGGGGAGATCGTGGTCGGGGAGAGATCGTGGTCGGGGGGAGATCGTGGTCGAGGGGAGATCGTGGTCGGGGGGAGATCGTGGTCGGGGAGAGATCGTGGTCGGGGGGAGATCGTGGTCGGGGAGAGATCGTGGTCGGGGGGAGATCGTGGTCGGGGAGATATCGTGGTCGGGGGGAGATCATGGTCGGGGAGATATCGTGGTCGGGGGGAGATCGTGGTCGGGGGGAGATCGTGGTCGGGGAGATATCGTGGTCGGGGAGATATCGTGGTCGGGGAGATATCGTGGTCGGGGAGATATCGTGGTCAGGGGGAGATCGTGGTCGGGGGGAGATCGTGGTCAGGGGGAGATCGTGGTCGAGAGGAGTTCGTGGTCGGGGAGAGATCGTGATCGGGGGGAGATCGTGGTCGGGGAGTGATGTTGGTCGGGGAGAGATCGTGGTCGGGGGGGGTATCGGGGAGGTCGTTGATCGCGGGGGCTCTGTGGGGTTGGGCGATCGCTGAGGGGTTACGAGTTAGCTCGTTGGGTTTGCAGGAAACAGTCCTGCTCCACCTGGCCCATAAGCAGTGCGGTAAAGACACATACCTCTTGGATTCAGTCCTTCTCACTTCCCTTTTCCTGCCGCGTTTCCCGAGACCAGGAAACCTGGCCGAAATGTGTAAAAAAAGCTTTTACCTACTGACCCACTTCCTGGGAGCGGGTAGGTCACCTGTCCCCCCGCCCCGCCTCTGTTAAAACCGGAAGTGGCCAGATTTTAAATTTTTCAAATTTTAACATCTTTTAACTGACCCAAACCCACCCGTTTCTGGGGGTTAATATTACCCCCGGTGTCTTAGTGGATAGAAATGTAAAAGGAATTGAATATTGCTCATAATACACTTGGTATATATTTCTTGATCACTTGGGCTAATTACAGCAGATATATACTCCTAGCATTAGAGTTGTGAGAATTGCAAAATATTCATACAAAACCCTGAATCAAACCCTTTTTGATACAATGAAAATGTAGCGCCTTTCTCAGACACCCGGGCAAATAACGGCAGCTACTGTATATACCCCTCATGTCAGCTCTGGAATGGTAATTAATTACAGTGAATGAATTAAAACCTGTATGTCAGGAGAGGCAAAATGTAGTCCATTAGTCAACAGGTCACAGGGGCAGATTTGGAGTAGTTCCTTCACTATTACAAAAGTAACCTAAAGGAAAATGTTAAAGAGTGGCTGATACTTTTCAAAACAGACACACTAAATTGGCGCCCCTGAGGGCTTTGACCCCACACAACCGCAGCTTGGAAATAACACAAACCTTTTGTTCTATTTTGTTGAACTGTCAATTTAAAAGAAAGTAAAACAAACCAAAAAAAAAAATTAAGTCACTTCGTAATCTGAAATTATTTCAGTCATTCTATCAGTTCCGTAATCTCTCACAGTTACCCAAATATGTTAATAAAAAAAGTTCCAACAAAATCACACAAAATGAAAAATAAAATACCACTTTGAAGTCTTTCCACATTAAGTTTTTTCCCAATATGTATTTGTAATTGAGAATGGTGGAGAATCTCCACAGGGGTTCTCCTGACCTCGTGCTATAACTTTGGCCCAACCACAAGCACAAATAGACGTTTCTCCGGGTTGATCTTTCACCAAAGTTACAGCGAGATATTGAGAGAGCCCCTGTGCAAATTCCAGGTGTCTCTCTCTCTCCCCCGATTCTATTTCTCCCCTCACTCCTCATAATCAAAGTCATAGTACAGGATAAGCTTCCCAATAAGTTAGTATAGCTGGAAGCTTGGGCCTAGGTTTTCCGCTTCTGCACTTGCCAGCCCCCGATTTTCCTCTCATTCACTTTATGTGCAGAAGTGGAAATCCCCGGCCATGTCATGCAAATTGGGCAAAAATGGCTCTGGGGCTTTGCTGTAGAGCACCAGTTCCAAACAAATATGGGGAGGGGGGAATGTTATTATGAATGGATAAGAAGGAATGTGCAAACCAAGAGGTCAGACTGATGGGGGACTTTAACCAAACAGATATAAACTGGGAATGTCCAAATGGTCTTGAATCTGAGTGAGCAAATGTAACACACAGCTGCTGTCTGGCCCAGAGTGTAATGGATGCCACAGGAGATAACTCACATCTCAACCAGGTAATGGTGATTAAGATAGCCAACTGAGAATGAAAGTAAAAGTGACCATGTCGTGATCTGGGTTAAACCAGTACTTCAGATATACAACTTTTAAAATGGCCAACTTTCAGAAAATGAGTGAATAGGTTAAAGAAATTGACTGTGAGATAGTACTCAAGCAAAATTCAGTTGAGAGACAAATGGAATACCTTTAAGGACATTCTAATAAGTATATAGGATACATATATACTAAAACTGGTAAACACAGACCAAACAAATCTAGCACTAAATAGATTAACAAGACAATCAGAAACGAAATAGGTAAGAAAAATAGGGTTAGATTTTGAGGCCTGCTGCCCAGCGGAAACAGGGCAGTAGAGCCCTGAAAATGGTGGAGAATGACTTACCGCCCCATTCCCACCATCACTGTGGCCACTGCAATCTTCCCTCGGGCCTACCACTGGGTGGCTGGAGCGCCCCCTAGAGTCAGGCGGTAGTCTCATTTAAAATGAAAATCAGGTTGCTATAATATACACAGGACCCCAATTGCCATTTTAAAACAGTGCTGGCCAAAGCGTGCACAATGCACACTTCAGCTTGTATCAGCTGGTGGTCCATTCAATGAGGATTACACAGGCAAGTTTGACTGTATTTTTGTGGAGCTAGGAGAAGCAGGAGTGCTTAGCTGGACTCTACAAAATCAGCCTGGGCCGTGCCGATCTGGGTCCGCCACTCCTCCCAAGAGCAAACCCCTCCCTAACACAGACCTGCCTTCTTCCGGGCTGGAGGCTCCCAGCCTCCATAACCTTCAGCTCGTCCAAAACCCTATCCTGAATAGTGCAGGCTGCCACAAGCACTAGCACAGCCGCACCCAAGTTGTGATGGCAGTGGAGCAGGGAGACATCACAGGACCTGCATCTAAAAGGAGATTGCTATCGCAGCAGGATCATCTCCAAAAATATCTGTCCAAAATATACTGCACGGTCTCAGGCTCTTAACTGAATGTATCTTAAGGAGCTGGAGAAGCAGTTTTCCTGGTTCGAATGGTGTGTCTGCATCAACATCCTCTTGATCGACAACTGCATCCTGCTTAGACAGTGATTGTGGGCTGGCTTCCTCCTCCTCCTTGAAATAGGGCCGTGGGATCTTTTACGTCCACCAGAGAGGGCAGACAGGGCCTCGGTTTACCGCCTCATCCAAAAGACAACACTGCTTTGCATCACTCCCTCAGTACTGGTAAACACAGACCAAACAAATCTAGCCCTAAATAGATTAACAAGACAATCAGAAACGAAATAGGTAAGAAAAATAGGGTTAGATTTTGAGGCCTGCTGCCCAGCGGAAACAGGGCAGTAGAGCCCTGAAAATGGTGGAGAATGACTTACCGCCCCATTCCCACCATCGTGCCTCAGCCTAGATTTTGTGCTCAGGTTTCATCCCACAACCTTTTGACTCAGAGGTGAAAGTGCTACCAACTGAGCCGCACCTGACACCAAGGGGATCCTTTCCCAACAGGCGGGCACCTGACCATCCTTTAACGCTCATTTGAAATGGGCAACTTTAGTGCAATGCATGTGTAATACTAGAATTCAAAAAGTTCACAGGCCCCTCTCCATTGATTTGCATTAGAATAGAATTTCAAATGAAGCCTTGCACATTTTATGTGAATGAGCCCATCACCAGCAGAGCTGCCTGGTCAGGAAATTTGTGTAAAGCACAGAGCGGGTGCAATGTGAGCAAGTTCCTAAGCTCAAAAATTTCTGGGTCCCCCTCACACAATTCTTGGAATTTCCAGGCTATTATTTTGGCTGTATTTAATAGAGCAGAATGCAACCAGCCACATAATTTCTACATCATTATGTTGGTCATAATTATAAGAATTTTGAATAACTGTCTCTGTCAGTTAACAGTTTAAGATTATTTGTGGTGATTTGTGGCACTGGGTTAAATGGTGCACACAAATTAAAACATTTTCAGCATTTGCAATGTCTGCTGTCCCTCTTATTCAAATTCCAACATGTTTTAAAGAAAAAAAGACTTGCATTTACATAGCGCCTTTCATGGCCTCAGGACATCCCAAAGCGCTTTACAGCCAATGAAGTACTTTTGAAGTGTAGTCACTGTTGTAATGTAGGAAGCGCGGCAGCCAATTTGTGCACAGCAAGCTCCCACAAACAGCAATGTAATAACGACCAAATAATCTGTATTTTTAGGTGTTTGGTTGAGTGATAAATATTGGCCGGGACACCGGGGAGAACTTCCCTGCTCTTCTTCAAAATAGTTCCATGAGATTTTTTACGTCCACCTGAGACGGCATCAGCTTAATGTCTCAACTGAAAGACAGTGCACCACTCCCTCAGTACTGGACTGGAGTGTCAGCCTAGATTTTGTGCACAAGTTCCTGGAGTGAGACTTGAACCCAGAAACCTAATGTACAGGAAAAGTCACATATAATTGTTTGGTATTGGTCTCAGTTACATGCTAGCATCTTGCATTTTGTTCCCACTGCTCTTTAGCCTGAATTGATTGTTTTCCATGGCATGTTGCCTTAAGTTCAGGACTTTGTTCAATTTAAACACAAATGTTCACAAATTATACTCTTGCAGGGGTGGGGGGTGGTGCTTACTTACTCTGAATACTACCTTTGAACTCTCTCTGGCAGACAGTAATGGGAAGATAATATGCCACCCCTAGTTAGACTCTGCATGACTGTTTTTTCAGCCTGAGACCTTTCGTATTGGAATCTGCATCATTTCTTTCAACCTTAATATACTGCTTTACCTACTTCAATTAAGCAAGAGATATGTTTATGAAATTGGGTAGGATAGTGACAGAAATAGTCAGAAAATAAGGCGGTGACACCTACTTCTGCCTCCCTGGCCCAATCTCAATTCCTCCTCCTCCCCACCACCTTCACAAAGACCACCACTGCCACCCCTTCCTTGCTCACCACATGTAAATGTTGGTGAGGGACAAGACCCAAACACCCATCCCATTTCCCTCCCATTCACCCAGTTACTGCAGGTCCCGGGGACTGGCAGGTGGAAGGCCTAGGGTAGCAGCGATAATGGTCTCAGTGTGCAGAAATAGAGGCAGAGGGCCTAGTAGAGGCCACCTATTCTTCAAACCTTACCCTTAGGCATTTGCCTTTATAACGGCAAAGCTATGTGATGGAGTAAGGGCAGCTCCGAGGAAATTACAGGCCCATGTCTGTAAACGGGTCATTTTTGGGTTGGCAGGCTGTAACTAGTGGGGTACCACAAGGATCAGTGCTTGGGCCTCAGCTATTCACAATCTATATCAATGATTTGGATGAGGGGACCAAATGTAACATATCCAAATTTGCTGATGATACAAAGCTGGGCGGGAATCTAAGTTGCAAGGAGGCTTCAAGGGGATATAGACAGGCTAAGTGAGTGGGAAAGAACATGGCAAATGAAATATAATGTGGACAAATGTGAAGTTATCCACTTTGGTAGGAAAAATAGACAAGCAGAGTATTTTTTAAATGGTGAGAGATTGGGAAATGTTGGTGTTCAGAGGGATCTGGGTGTCCTTGTACACGAATCACTGAAAGTTAACAAGCAGGTACAGCAAGCAATTAGGAAAGCAAATGGTATGTTGACCTTTATTACAAGAGGATTTGAGTATAAGAGTAAAGACATCTAACTGCAATTATATAGGGCCCTGGTGAGACCACACCTGGAGTATTATGTACAGTTGTAGTCTCCTTACCTAAGGAAGGATATACTTACCATAGAGGGAGTGCAACAAAGGTTCACCAGACTAGTTCCTGGGATGGGGGATTGTCCTATGAGGAGAGATTGAGTAGACTAGGCCTATATTCTCTAGAGTTTAGAAGAATGAGAGATTATTTCATTGAAACATATAAAATTCTTACAGCGTTTGACAAGGTAGACGCAGGGAGGATGTTTCCCATGGCTGGAGAGTCTAGAACCAGGGGTCACAGTCTCAGAGTAAGGGGTCGACCATTTAGGACTGAGATGAGGAGAAATTTCTTCACTCAGAGGGAGGTGAATCTTTGGAATTCTCTACCCCAGAGGGCTGTGGAGGCTCAGTCGTTGAGTATATTCAAGACAGAGATCGATAGATTTTTGAATATCAAGGGATATGGGGATAGTGCAGGAAAGTGGAGATGAGGTAGAAGATCAGCCCTGATCTTATTGAATGGCGGAGCAGGCTCGAAGGGCCAAATGGCCTAATCCTGCTCCTATTTCTTATGTTCTTATGTTAGACCAGATATTATTCCAGGCAGGCTTCAGAGGGAGATGCCAGGGGAGAAATTCAACTTCAGCCCAAAATGAGCGAGAATTTGGCAGGGCAGCCTGCCCAAAGCTTACGTCAGGAGATATGAACAATTATTTGGGTTTGGGCCACCTTTAAATACCACCAGTTGTGCAGGGGGTGGGTGGGTGGGGTTATCGGTGGCATGCCATTTCGTATGTTCTTATTTTCTTTGAGCCAGCTGACTTTCTTGCTCGAGCTCTTAGTCTAATACTTCTATGAGATTCTCCTCGAGTGAGAAGAGGTTGAGCAGTGGGTGGCTGGGTTGGTGGCCCTGAAGCCTGAGAGGCATGGGATAACTCTTGTCTCAAAGAATCAGCTGCCTCGGAGGGAACAACTTCCAAGGGCCTTTTCCTTGCAGTGCAAGAGGTCCATATCTGAAGATCCCTCATGTGTAGGCATTGGGAGAAGTCTTAAGAAAGCAAGCTAAATGCCACTCTCTGGAGAGACAGCAACATCTGCACCCAGTAGTTGGTGTCATTACAGATCAAATAGTGCTAACCGGGTCTTGGAAGTCCTGTGCGAGTGTGGTGTTCAGGCTGACCTGCAAGGCATCTATTGAAGCATTGGTAGATAGCATTCCAGAAGCCACCAATATCCTTACTACCAAGTCTTCGGGGTAAAAATTCAGTTGGTTGCGCCTCCCGTTAGCGCCTTAAGAGGGCGCTAATGGGGCGCAAAGCCGCTAACGCCCGGGCGCAGCGATGTTTGCGCCGCTCGAGAACTTAACTAGAGATTGTGCGGCGGCGCTAAAACTTACCGCTGCGACCACCTGCGCGCGCAGATTATGACGTCATTCCATGGTGCAACGCCCTTGTGGCGCCCCGGAGCGGAAATTGAGTGGCGTCCCCTGCCTTACCGCCTGGCGCTTCCAACGACCGGAAGACTGGAACGCTATCAATCGCTGTGGGGCTGGGGGGGGCGCTATTTAAAGGGGGCCTCTTCCTGTCTTTTTCTGTGGTCGACATTTATGCACCACTCGTTCTGAGAGAGAGAGAGAGATTCGGAGAGAGAGAGAGACTTCTACATTGACTCAATGCTTTGTGAGGTAGTTTTGCCTATTCATCCTAACTTTGTTGCTACTTTAGTTGCTGTCCCTCATTACTTTGCTTGCAAAGAGAATATGGGGGCTGCACTGATTGGGGGCGTCGTCCTGCTCCAGCTGAATCGGAGGATACAGAGACGCAGAGAGAGAGTGGCAATGATGGCCAGACGGAGGAGGGCCATCAGGCGCATGTACAGGAGAGCTTACCCTCCCAGGGTATATCGTGAACAGCTCTCCTACATCCATATGTCCGAGGAGCTGTGTTTGCGAAGGCTGCGATTCAGCAAGGAGGTGGTCACTGAGCTCTGCCACCTGCTGCAGCCAGATCTGCAGCCTCAACTGAGGTCCAGGACGTCTCTGTCGGTGGCAGTGAAGGTCACAGTGGCTTTGAACTTCTACGCCACTGGCTCATTCCAAGCTGCTGTTGGGGACCTCGCCAATATCTCCCAGTTCGCGGTGCATTGCTGCATCCGGCAGGTCACAAATGCCCTCTTCAGAAGGAGACGAGAGTTCATCTCTTTCCCTATGACCCCAGACAAGCAGCGTGACCGCGCTCTGGGCTTTGCGAGGGTAGCGGGCTTCCCCATGGTGCAGGGCGCCATTGACTGTACGCATGTGGCTTTGCGTGCTCCGCGTGAGAATGCAGAGGAATTCAGGAACAGAAAGGGGTTCCATTCCTTGAATGTCCAGTTGGTCTGTGACCACAGACAGCTGATACTCGCTGTCAATGCCCACTATCCTGGCAGCTGCCACGATGCTTTCATCCTGCACCAGACTACTGTGGCAGAAGTTTTCGAGGCACCGCATCAGCCAGTTGGTTGGCTTCTCGGGGACAAGGGGTACGCATTGAGCACCTGGCTGATGACACCACTCCGTACGCCAAACACCCCTGCTGAGCTGCGGTACAATGAAAGCCATCAAGCAACCAGGAACATTATTGAGCGCACAATCGGCGTGCTGAAACAACGGTTCCGCTGTCTGGACCATTCCGGAGGAGCCCTGCAGTACTCGCCTGAGCAAGTATCGAACTTCGTAGTCGTGTGCTGCATGTTGCACAACATGGCAATCCTCAGGACCCAGCCAATGCCACCAGGCCTTGTAGCACCACCAGAGGAGGAGGAGGAAGAGGAGGAAGAGGACGAGGACGATGATCATCAGCAGCACCAAGGCGGGAGGGCGGCCCACAATGGTCAAACTGCAAGGGCCGTCCGTCAACGGCTAATAGCAAGCCGCTTCTAGGGCCCCTGCCATTGCTACCAACATTAATCAACCCAGCACGCAACCCCTAAGCCGGCCAAGGCACCAATAATTCCAACCACCAGCCATGTATATTTTGAATACAGAAACTTATTTATTTTACAAACTCTGTGTGTGTCAATTCCTCATGACAAACTCATAGAAATAAACACAAAAAAACAGTCAATAACATAACTGGTTCTCACAACCTGGAGATAATGTCCAAAACACTAAACAAAAGTTGGACCATGAACCTCGGCCTTTAATAAAAAAATGACGAGCATTTTGTCACACCTCCTACTTTTTGCCCTTCGAGGGTGATCTCCTTCCCTTGCGCACTTCCCCCCTTCTAACCCTACTGCTCCTCCGTAATGGGACCTCAGTGGCTGCAGCAAGGCTGGTGGAAGGCTGCTGCTCGTCAGACCCTGACACTGCAGATGCCCCTGAAGGACGGCCTCGACCACTTCTGGGCCTGGAGGGCCCGGCTGCAGACTGCACCAACTCTGCATGGGCGGCAGCAGTCTGTCCTACAGGCGGTGGCAAGTGCAGTGGAGAAGTGACAGTGTTGGCAGCAGGAATGCTGTCATCGTGAGAGAGGACAGCAACTCCCTGCTCGCCCGACACACTGGCACTCCCACAGGGCAGCACGTCAGCATCCGGAGCAATCTGCCGGAGAACAGATTGCTGGCCTGCTGCGGCGCGGTGACAGCCCCGGGGACATGTGCACGAACCATCGAGGTTGGCAGCAGTCTGTGCTCGCGTGGCCTCAATCTGAGTCTGTATGAGAGCAGTCAGAGATGGGATCACGGCAGCCAGTGACTGAATTGCAGCACTAAGCATTAGTGTGGCATCCGCCTGTGCTACAGCGAAGTGCTCCACACTCCTTGCCAGTGACTCAATGCATTCGGGCACCCTTCCCACTGCACCCATGAGCTCAGTGTGCATGCCCACCGCCTGGGTGTTCATTTCTGCGATCAGCCGCTCCTCCTCTGCGTCCATTGCAGTAGGAGTGTCTGGCATACTCTCCCTCTGGGGAGAAGGCCCCCGTTCTTCCCTACCCCCCCCATGGCGTTGCTGCAGCGCGCTGGGTCCTGGAGCTTCACCCTCATCAGCCCCTTCCCCCCTGCTCCCCTCCGGGGAAGGCGTGTTCCCAGTGTGGGCATGGGCTTCCTCGGGAGAGGGTGGGACTGATGCTCTGGCTTCCTCTTCCTCCTCAGCTGCAGCATCACTTCCAGTGGCAGCTTCAGGGCCCGTCTCCTCAGCTGGTGAATCACCATCTGAAAGCAGGGAGGTACAAGAGTGGCTTTAGCGTGAGGACAGGGTGGCAGTAAGGGAGGAATAAGTGCAGCGAGTTAGCAAGTTGGATTGAAAGTGTCAAAGGCTGGTGTTGTGAGGGACAAGTGGAAGGACAGAGGACAAAAAGGTGATGACCTTACCATTGCTGTCCAGAACGGGGTCGGCGTCTCCAGTGGCGACGGGACCGATCACCCGGCTTGCCACAATCCTGTGGACGCGCTCCTCCAGATCGCTGAGGGGTTGCAGCTGAGGCCGCCCTCCACCTGTCCGTTGCTGCTGTCTCCTATTATGAGCCAGCTTAGCCTGCAAGAAAAAGGACAGCATCTGAGTAAATATACAGCCATGGTCTTGCCTGATGTGCCTCCCATAGGTGAATAGCCCTTACTGTATGCAGCCATGGTCTTGCCTGATGTGCCTCCCATAGGTGAATAGCCCTTACTGTATGCAAAGTGTGGAATGTGTGTGTGTGTTTGATGAAAGGGCCATAGGTGTTGGATGAGTGTTGTGCATTGGGGTTTTAAGACCCTCTGGCCATAGAGTGAGGTTGAGATGGAGGGATGGAGAGGTATTGAGAAAAAGTCACTCACCCTGACGACCCGAGTGAGGTCGTTGAACTTTTTGCGGCATTGAGTATGGGTCCTGGGCACCATGCTCCTGGAGGAGACGCTCTGAGCCACCTCCCTCCACACTCTTCTGAACTCGCGTGGCAAAGGCCTCCTGCCACTCTCAGGGAACAGCATACATCGTCTGCGCTCCACTGCGCCAACCAGAGCATCCAAGGCAAGCTCGGTGAAGCGATGAGCGCGTTCTCTCACCCTCTCCATGCTTGGCAGCAAAATGGATTCACAGGTCTCTCCAGGCTGAGATTCAAGGCTGCAATGAGCAGGGTGTGGCTGGGGAGCAAGTGGCCCCCCCCGCTTTAAGAAGTGGCCGGCGCCAGTGTGTCTGTGTTCCCTCGCTAACTGGCAGCAGCTGCGCTGCGCTCGCGCGCTGAGTTAGCACCTCACTCCTTGGCCTTTGCGCCTTAAGACAGGTGTGCAGCGCCTGCTTTAGTGCTCCACTCACCTCCCGGGGCGGTAAAAGTGAAGTTTCCAGTCAGTGCCGATAATTAGCGCCAGGCGCTAATATTTGCGTCCAGACGATATTTGCGCCCCAAATGGGGCGCGACCTAATTTCTACCCCTTAGTGTCTTGTTGCTGCAGAATCCTTCCGTACTATCATTCTTTCCACAGTGTTCTGCAGGTAAAAAAAAACTTCCTGCAATGTGTAGCAGATGCAGGTAGTGAACTCCTCCTATTTATCCAACATCTCAACCGTATGCATGGATATCAGCCCTACCAGCCCCACGAGATAGAGACTCCCTAGTCATAGCTGTTTTGAAGACTGGGCCTCTAATATCTGGGTCCCCATGCTCCTCATCTGTGGGCAATCATTTCTCCCCCTCTGTGAAGATATGGCACTCTCATTTTCTTCCACTCCAATGCAGTGCTGAGGGAGTGCTGTACTGTCGGAGGTGCCGTCTTTCGGATGAGACATTAAACCGAGACCCCGTCTGCTCTCTCAGGTGGCAGTAAACGATCCCATGGCACTATTTCGAGGAAGAGCAGGGGAGTTATCCCTGGTGTCCTGGCCAATATTTATCCCTCAATCAACATCACTATTAAAACAGATTATCTGGTCATTATCACATTGCTGTTTGTGGGAGCTTACTGTGCGCAAATTGGCTGCCGCGTTTCCCACATTACAACAGTGACTACACTTCAAAAGTACTTCATTGGCTGTAAAGCGCTTTGAGATGTCTGGGGGTCGTGAAAGGCGCTATATAAATGCAAGTCTTTTTTTCTTTTCACTCCCAAATCTTCATTATCGCCAGTGCTGAGTGCTTCACCCAGTGAAAATCTTTCTGACTCACTAACTACTTCCTACGAGTGGATGTCTCTGCACTGGTGCTGGAGTAAGTGAGATGACATGATGGAGTGACTACCCTTGAGAGGAGATGAACCTCATCCTGCTTCGTGTGGCAGTTCTTGGGATGGTGGAGGTTGAACTGAAACCTTCTGCCACCTTTCTCCTTTTAGAGGGCTCCCTGTCCTCCTTGCCCTAGAGTGTCACTCGTCCTATCCTAACTTCAGCCAGCAACACCCCCACAGTTGCATCAGAAAACCTGGGAGCCCTTGCTCCTGTTGACCAAATGCCCCCACCCTTCCCCTCGAGGTTGCTTCTCCTTGAGACATCTGGCACTGCCAGTCACTGGAAAACAGATGACCCCTCTTTACCTGCTGCAGCCCCTTAATGGATGCACCAGTACTGAATTTCCCTTCCTCACAGTGGCAGTAATTCTATCGGGGCAGTATTACTGATCCAAACCCACACTGCATGTTTCATTCGAACCTCAAGAGAAATTGCAGCATGTTAGCAGCAGATTCATGTTGCCAGGCGATATTCCCACTAACCCACCGATGGGAGGACAATTCAGATTGTTGTAGCTTAAACCAGAAATCCTCCAAAATGACAGTTAGGCAAAAATCCCTAACTGTAACAATCCTGAAAAATATTCTGCCTACCTCCTGTCCTTGGACCAATGGGAATTCAGCACCTTTTTCCTCCCATTTGTAACTTATTATTCAAATAAAGCCATGTTATGATATTTTTCACATGGTGCAAAATGCTGGCATAGTCCTCAAGGGGGGTAACAATAATTGCAACTTAGTGGAGACTACTTTAAATAAATGAAATTCAAATTTGAAAATCATCAGCATGCAAGTTGAAATAATTAAAGTACAGTATGCTGCTGATGTGGTATAATGGCCAGGAGTCATGCCGCTTCAAATCACTCAGCAACGTAGCATAAAGAGGCACAGAAGCAAAAAACCCAATTAATTATAATTAGATACAACTTGCTTTTCTTTTGCTCCCTCTCCTTTAGCTCAAAAGGCGAGCAGCTGACTGTATTGTACGCCTCTTCCCTCCAGCCTTGCAGCTCTCTCTGACAGCATCTGGAACACTCTGCATGGGGAGATGCAAAAATGAATTCATGTCCTCCTGTTAATCCATGAAGTCTAGATTTTGGACTTCTAAGTAAATAGGTCAAATTTAATAAATTAGGAATTAATTCACCAAGGACCATAAAAGTTTGACACAATTTTGTGTAAGTCATGTTAAAGTTAACACCCACAATGGATCATCAGGGGAAGTTTTCCAGTAGGTGCACAGTGATGGTTTAACCAGAAGAGTGTTGGTGCACATCATGTCACAGGGAGAAGTTCCCTCAATTAAATAATTATTCAGAACCTCCAGCATGGATTGGGCCACGTACTGGGAGCATGGAGGCTGGGGGTTGGGGTGGGGGTGGGCAGGGGATGTGGGTGCGGGGTATTAGATATCTAGATCAGCAACATAAAACAGCAGCTACTCCACCTCAAAGGGGCAACTGTAAATTCCATGCTGTAATAGTGGGCGATTCAGCCATGGCTTTTGTTGCATTTGCTGGGAGCACTGCATTAACATTTAAATAAAGTGCCCAGGCATTATAGCGCAAGGTTGGCTCATTTTATTGGTGGAACACATTGCACCTGAGCAGCAGCGGCCCCACAGCTATTGTGCTATTGCATTATTTATGCACAAAAATTGTTAATTTTTCTTGTGCATTCATTCAGAACAAAGCAGTGATATAAGAGGTGGTCTTGATGGGATTGCTGCTCTTTGACCACTGTGTTCCTGTAGCACTCTTATCTGACCTCACACTTATCTTGTGGCACTCCTGGCACATGGTACCCTTGGCACATATCACATGACCTGCTGGCAGCACATCAGGAAGGAGTAGGTTATCCACAACCAGCAGCTTTTAAAGGGTTGCTGATCACCCTTAAAGCTGTCCTGGTACTGAGACGAAGAAATGACTGAAATAAAACCATGAGGTAGGACATCAGCATTCTACAATGCAACTTTGGCGATCCTTCTGCAGATGGCTCTACAGAGAAAGTTGCTCCTTTTTAAAGTAGAGTGACATCCTCCAATGAAAAGCAACATTACAGCAGCCTGAATAGGGTTGCTTAAACAGTCAATGCTGTCCCACCTGTGCACAGATCCTGGGAGAAGGTAATGAAGAAATTTGTTGGCCTTCAAAATGTTGCCACTGTAAGTGTGCTCACATTTGCCTCGCAATAAGTACCTCACAGTTAGCTCATTGGAACATTACAGAAGAAGAATGCACAACACTTTGGCAATTGTGCACCTCCTTTCCAAATGTACAGGCATGCCTATGTTTTTGCAGGGAAACTTTGTATTGCTTATACAAATGCATTTACCATTGACCATTAAATGTTGCAAGCATTTTACTTGTTTGTTACTAAGCATGTTGCCTACACAAGCTACCTGCACGCTGCACGCTCAGGATTTCACATAAGATGACTTCTGAGCTGAGCACCAGGGTGACACACATATTCTCTCATCTTCTTCTTTCCAACCTATGTTTCTTTTCTATCTACTTGCAGGAGACAGCCATACCTAACAGGTGGTGCATGCAGTTGGAGGGGGTCTACCTAATCTAAGATCTTTAACTCCTTTTGAGGAGAAGAGACTCCAGGTTCTGCCTGTGGAGGTAATAGAGAAAGTTGGGAACAGGAAGATCAGAGGCCTTCCTCAAGCTCATGGATGGTAACATTTTGTGCATCCTACTCACTGATTTACTCCTTCAGATACAGATGCAGTGCAACAGCATAAGACACATATAATATCTTGCCATGTAAGCTCTGGGTCAAGGGATGTCTTACTACCAGCTTCAAAGATACATTCAATCCTCTGGATGCTGAGGAGGAAGAGGTGGCAAAGCCCAATGTCTGCCCTGAACTGAGCATCTCAGAGCACTCTACATCACTCACTGCAACATCAACAAACATCAACAGCACAGATACATTCACTCTAGGGGGTTCAGTTAATGAGTTGCAGGAGGAGTGGGCATTGATGAATCGCTGAACACAATGGAGAAGCATGTTCGATCATCAAGCTGCCAAAAACAAACTAGCTTGAGGGCTCCTTCAGCTGCTCAACCCAGGGATTTGGACTTCACAAGATCTTCCTGCAAATGCACTGCTGCTTTTTTTTCTGTCGCACTTAGCAAAGCTAGACACTTGTTTTATATGGATGCAATTATGATTGACCACAGTAGTAAGGTGGCAATGACAGAAAATAGGCGATGTAATGTCACCACACCAGTACCACCTTGTTTAAATATACCCACCTATTTTAGGGTGGGCACTTCCAGTATCCCCAAGAAAATTGGCAAGTGCTAAAGTGGGCCACAGATACCATCTGAAAATCAGGCAGTATTGATAGGAAAGTTCAGGCTTCTGAGAATAGAACACATAACTGTTCAGCATTATTACATACATGTTTAATTCTGTTTGTTTAATAGGAAGGACTGGATAAATGGAATGTTTTAGTCACAGAGGGCTGCTTCCGTTCTTCGGAAAATATCTATTGTATTAGGGAGAATTTTAAATGTTTGAATGAATCAATCAGTTGAAGGACATTCAAACAGGACACCAGTTGGAAATTCACAATGCTGGCCTATTTTCAAGTTCCACTCTTTCAGTGAGAGGCACGTGTATTTCAAAACTGTGCTACTGTATTGGCATTTCTTGGATACTGGTTACAAGTTCAAAGTTGCAGTAGTAACAAAATTTCCTTTTAATATCTCCAGTGGTATGAAGCAACAATGTTGATAAAATTTAAAACAAGCTCATGTCTTGGAGGATCTGAGACAGATGTCAAGGGTCACAATGGAGTCCAAGGCTCTGTTCCCTTGCATATAAAAGCACAAAGGGTGATTTAATTGAGATGTTTAAGATGATTAAAGAAGTTGATAGAGTTGATAGAGAGAAACTATTTCCTCTGGTGGGGAGTCCAGAACAAGGGGGCATAGCCGTAAAATTAGAGCTGGGCCGTTCAGGGATGATGACAGGAAGCACTTTTTCACACAAAGGGTAGTGGAAATCTGGAACTCTCAACTCCAAAAAGCTGTTGAGTCTGGGGGTCAATTGAAAATTTCAAAACTGAGGTTGATTGATTTTTGTTAGGTAAGGGTATTAAGGGTTATGGAACCAAGGCGGGTAGATGGAGTTAAGATACAGATCAGCCATGGTCTAATTGAATGACGGAACAGACTTGAGGGGCTGAATGGCCTACTCCTCTTCCTATGTTCCTATGTTCCTAATTCCATCCTCAGTGCCAATATCTGAGAAGGATTTGGCACAGTGCAGTGCTACCTGGAGCTAGTGGTGATACCACAAACATCTGCATCCATCTCCCCAAACAGAGAAGCTTCCAGACCAGCCAATGTCGACGCAGATCTTCGGGTCTTGGGAGACCATTTGCAGAGAACAATAGAAAGCCATTTCTGAGAGCTTCAGGGCAACAGCACTCAGAGGGTTGTGAATCATTGGAATTCTCTACCCCAAAGGGCTGTGGATGCTGAGTCATTGAGAATTGGACACTCTTATGTTCTTATGACGGAGGCAAAATTGGAGCAGGAGGAAGATGAAATGAGAGAAGTACAAAGGACAAGGCTACACCAAAGGAGGAGAAGACCAATTAAGAGGTGCCCTTTCACCAGGCTGGGATAGATAGATTTTTGGACTCTAGGGGAATCAAGGGCTATGGGGATCAGGCGGGAGTTGAGGTCGAAGATCAGCCATGATTTTACTGAATGGCGGAGCAGGCTCGAAGGGCTGTATGGCCTACTCCTGCTCCTAATTCTTATGTTCTTATGTTCTTGTGTCTGCAACATCTGACTAACACCGTTAGTCTGGCAGTCAAATCCAGGCCCCAGCACACGTGTCATGGTTAGAATCTGTCTTCATGATGTTATCCTTTCTCCTGATGACAACTCATGTGACATTTCTAGCCGGCATCCTCAGATGTCTGTTAATGTAAGTGTCACTATACTGGACCAGACTGCCCACGTACCTATAGTGGTGATGCAGCCTGTTGAAGTCCACCTGGGATTCACAAGCCCTGAGACAAGAGCCACCATGATCCCAAGAAGCTCATAATACCAATAGTGCAGCCAAGCAATACTGATATCCCTGGCTCTCAGAAATCACCTCAGTGCAGCACCAGTATAGGTTTAAGAAAAGAACAGAGGCACAGCGGTAAAAATAAGCACTTGCTGTAAATATATATGTGCACAGTAAGGGGGAAAAATTAGGTTGCGCCCCATTTGGGGCGCAAATATCGTCTGGACGCAAATATTAGCGCCTGGCGCTAATTATCGCCACTGACTGGAAACTTCACTTTTACCGCCCCGGGAGGTGAGTGGAGCGCTAAATCAGGCGCTGCACACCTGTCTTAAGGCGCAAAGGCCGAGCAGTGAGGCGCTAACTCAGCGCGCGAGCGCAGCGCAGGTGCTGCCAGTTAGCGAGGGAACACAGACACACTGACGCCGGCCAGTTCTTAAAGCGGGGGGGCCAACTGTTAGGATCAGTAGGCAAAACTACCTCACAAAGCATTGAGTCAATGCAGAAGTCTCTCTTTCTCTCTCTCCGAATCTCTCTCTCTCTCTCAGAACGAGTGGTGCAAAAATGTCGACCACAGAAAAAGACAGGAAGAGGCCCCCTTTAAATAGCGCCCCCCCCCCCCCCCCAGCCCCACAGCGATTGATAGCGTTCCAGTCTTCCGGTCGTTGGATGCGCCAGGCGGTAAGGCAGGGGGCGATGTTTGACATGAAGTCCAGTGCTGTGAAGTCTGTTCTTTGTTTTTTGTATTTGAGATGATGATACAGATCAACCATGATCTAATTGAATGGCGGAACAAGCTCAAGGGGCTGAATAACCTACATTTTTTCCTATGTTGGAAGTTAGTTTGCAACAGGTGATAGTTTCTTTTATGACTTCATACTGAACTGTTGCCTTCTTAGGGAGATCTCTTCTGAGACATCATTGAGGGAGTGGTATAGCCTGTAGAATCTGGTGAAAGGGTACCTCCTAGTTGGTCTTCTCCTCCTTTGGTGTAGTTCTGTGTACTTCTCTCATTTCATCTTCCACAGGAGAATCCCTATGGAATTTCATAATAGAGGGTCCAGTGATGTAGACCCCATTATTTTATTGGGATTTTTGACTTGCTGCATCATTGTTTCTTATTATGAGAGTCTTTGGAAAGTTTATAAAATGGTTTTCTTAAAATCACAAAATTTAAAAAAAAAAACATTTCCTGTGAAGCAGATTTGGGGAGAAGTCTACTTTCCCCAGTAGCATATAAGAGCTTGAATCTTAGTATTTGGGATGTATCTCGTCTTCCAGTCACCATTTAGATGATTTAAAAACCAAACTGAAGTAGTGCAGAAGCGTTTACGCTGGGACATGTTTGAGAACAACCTGGATCTGGGGATTGACTGTGGACTCTTGCAAAAATTTGCAGGGAGGCAACTGGACAGTTGCAAGTCTCCAAGGAGACATTGGAGGAAAGGAGCAGAGAGGTAGTGGGATTGACATGGGGAGGAACAAGTATCTTTATGAACTGCACTATCTTTCTAGAGCATTTCAGGCACACTGGAAAATTCCAACTCCTTTTGACCACTGGTCTTGTACCTTGCACAGAGGACCATCCTTCATATGTGATCTTGTACAATTGGTGTAGATGATGGGCATAGAGAAGATCTCTTATCAATCCTGTCCGCACCCAATATCCATACATGTGCACATCCCAGCAGCAGTCACTGGATAGCAATCAAAAGAGGGAAAGCTGGCTGATTTTTTCCTTGCCTGGCACAGGGCATTGAGATCAATCACAGCAGCTTTAACACCAACCGTCCCCATCCATATCCCCCCCCAACGCCAGCTGAGATCGGCTAACTCAGCACAGTGCACAGAACTCAGAACATTTGTGTTCAGCTAGCAATCTGCATCTGGCAAACATTTTCAAGAAGCAATGACATTTGGAGCTTTGAAACCAATCAATGCCTTTGTATATGAATACACTCAGAGAGAAAGAATGAATAATTCAAATCAAAATAATGACTTTTGCTCAGTTAATAGTGGTTATTGACTGGTGAGCCATTTCTGCAGCTATAGTAGAATTAAGATCCATTTATCCTCTGCAAATGCTCGGAGCTCTCTGTCCAACCTCCCCCGCCCCACACTCCCCCCTGATTTCCCACATTAGTTGGTTGTTGCCCATCAGCATTTCCTGCGGCACCAGAGGCCAACTGCTGCAGCAATTCAAGGAAGCACATTATTTCTAACATTAGTACATTCTCCCTCAGGATCCCTAGAGATATTAACAAACTTTTTCTGCCTTATACCCCGCAGTGATCCACGCAACATTAACTCTTGAAAGCCTTTACACTAATGTTATTCTGAAAATCATTTGCATATCACTTAGAAAAAACACAATTAATATATGTTGCTTATTCTTCATCGCTAGATCAAACCTTATCATTTCTCATGAGATTGAAATTCTATTAGTGGGAGTTAAGTATTCCTCTGAAAACAAAGATTGTACCACACAACAGGGAATATAATCTACAGCTGTACTTGGCATTGCATCTGCTACTGGATTCTGAATAAAGCTGTGAATCACATCGATCATTGCAGTGTGCTCGTGATACAGAGTTCATATAGCCTATAATGACATTATGACAAATGTTGTTAGGATCATAACTAAAATGTGTGATAAGTGCATGAAAAACTTCTGAACAAATTAAAAACCTTTAAATACTGCTTTGGAGGGTACATTTTATGATTTAGTGCTCCTGTCACGTAAAACTACGCTGGAAGCATTAAATCTTAAAATGCACCCCCTACATATTTAAGAATATAAAAATTTCCTTTAGGAGTCTCTGCTTGAGAACAGAGCGAGGAATGATGTGACACTCTAGAAGCCCCTGTCAACATAGCTGCCAGAGCCAAGATGGCCATCGTCTGAGCTTCCATGGCAGCAGTGTTAGCTGCCTTGGAAGCTGTCAGATCTGTCAGCAGAGCCTCCTTCATGTTAGGCACCACTGTTGTGTTCATGTAGCTGGCCACTTGGTCCATGTTGGACAGATAGTCTCCATGTTCTGCACGCAGCCTTGACACAAGTTGGAGCTGGACTCCTCCATGCTTTCTGGCAGGCTGCCCAGTGCATCTAGCATGAAATGAAGCGGGGGAGGAGAGTATTATGAATAAAGAGGCTGGAGGTGGTGCAGGTGTGAGCAGAGAGTAAGAGAGCAGTATTCTTACCTTGACAACTCTGGTAAAGTCATTGAACTTCTTTCTACATTGCAGCAATGTCCTGGAAGCTAAGCTCCTGGCATTGACCCCCTCAGTGACATCTTCCCATTGGCAGCTGAGATGTTGCTTGGAGGGCTTTCTACCCCCTGGGGAGCATAATCTCCTCCTCCTGTCCACTGCTGCAGCAGGGCCTCCAACGTGGAATCAGAGAGCCTGGAAGCCCTCTCTGGGACTCTTGCAGCCATTGTGAAGTTTCCCTGTTGCCTGCAGCCAGTGTGCACCTCCCCTTTAAGAAGTGTTGGCGTCAGTCAAGCCCGATTTTGCGCCCCCTAAACTGGTGCGCAGCCAATGAATAGTGCAGGCTGCACACCTGAGTCATGAAAATAAGCTGCCAGCACCAATTTCAGTTGGTCCCTGCGACCACATGAACAGACATAACATAGTTCCATTCACAAAGACGTTTAAGTATCCAATAGCTGGGTAATTGTTTACTGCACTCTGCAGTACAGTAAATAACAGGATACGGTATAAACGCTGCCATTTTCACAGTCTTGTCAACTTTACAAATATTACGGTAGATTTTATGATTCCACAGTCCCTGCATTGAGCTGGCGTGTCAGGAATGCACATTGGAAATTCTGGTTCAGAGGTCAGTGGGCCCTGCGGGACATTCTATCCATCAATTATTTTGTTTTTTTGCCGTGAGCACGAGTTAATAAAATTTGCTGTCAAAAATAATATTTTATTATAGGAAAGTAGGATTTTTTTGCATGAGTAAGCAAGGTTCAGAAGAAAAGGATTGTATTGTAAATGATTGTTCTAATTGTTGAGCTGAAAGGCTGTGATGCTTGACGTACATGTCATCGTCTTTCAAAATTATGACAGTTTCTCACATACAAAACCAAGTTATTTATCAGCAAGTCAGAAATTATAACAATGGCTATGGTATTTGCCAAGGGAAAGTATTAGAAGTAGGGCATTAGTTCAAGAGAGAGAAATACAGCCATTTTTCTAACTATCCTCACTGCTGTAGGGGGTGGTGGTTTGTGTCAGCTTCACCTCTGACTTCTGAGCGGTTCGAATCGCTCCCACTCCCTTGGTTCTAGACCTTGGACTTATTTGGGGGTTGTGATAAAAAGTGCAGCAGACAACTGAGTTTGATGCAAGAACGTTGATCTTTATTTAAGGAAGTAAAACACAACACAAACACTCTTAACACTCTAAAAGTGGGGAACACTTCGGTACAAGCAAGGGAAATAACATTAGAAGAATACTTCACCCCTCCCAATCCCACTTTACTAGCTAAGCTGGACTCTGGAAAACCAGGGATAATGCTCACCAAACGAATCCTTGACTGTTGAGCGTTAGGGTTTAGAGTCTTTTGAGTAAAAATTTTCGTAAGGCCCTTGTTGCCGCGAAGTGTCTGATGGTCACTGAGGCGGTCGCTCTGATCTCTTCTTGCGTGTCAGCCTACTTCTGGAGCTGTTGGCCTTCTTTGTTGAACTTCTTTCTGTTGCCCCCTCGCCTTGTTGAACGGTCTTCTTCCGAGCTGTTGACGTCCTGGCTGGACACGTAACTGCTTGTTCCTTGCTGCCTGCTGCTTGTCTGTGTGACTCCTGTCCTGCTTGTTGCTTGAACTTGAGAAAAGCAGGCCTTCAATTATGCTAATTGAAGCCTCCTTTGTTGCGCGCCAAATCAAATCCCGGTCATTGTAAGATTTTGGAGGGCTCATAAACAGCAACTGGTTGTAAATGTGTGAAGTGGTTTCAGGATAGCTCCATCCTGTCGATCTGTTGTTTAATCGGAGTTTGAATTGTCCTCATGTTTTGGGTTTCTTGACTGGGCCTAGGACTTCTATAGAGTATCTGTTTTATGCATGTTTTTAATGGGTTCTGTAAATTGGGGTGGAGACTGCTCTTCCGTGGGTCTATTGTTAAAATGTTAATGTCTGCTGGGGCTTGAGTGAGGTCCTCCCGGTTCCCCAGAGAGTGTAATTAACTCCAATATCCAAAACTGCTTTTACAGAGGTTTAACCCAGCTCCTTGTCCCTTTACAGGTCCAGACATGTTTTTAAAATGCCAAAACTTGGTTTTTGGTCTTAAATTCCTTATGTTAGGCCCAAATGCATTTTTATCACTCAGTCCTTTTTCCTTAGGTTTTGGGGATCTGCAAATTTTGGAAACCTTACATTGCTCCCCATTTTTCCCCCTCTCTTCAGTTTCCCACCAACACACCATTGACTGGTCTTAGGCCTCTGAAACTGCCCACTCTGTAATTACCCACTAAAACTATGTAAGAACTGCTGCTGATTATTAGAAACATAGAAACATAGAAAAATAGGAGCAGGAGTAGGCCATTCGGCCCTTCGAGCTTGCTCTGCCATTCAATATGATCATGGCTGATCCTCTATCTCAATACCATATTCCCGCTCTCTCCCCATACCCCTTGATGCCTTTTGTGTCTAGAAATCTATCTATCTCCTTCTTAAATATATTCAGTGACTCGGCCTCCACAGCCTTCTGTGGTAGAGAATTCCACAGGTTCACCACCCTCTGAGTGAAGAAATTTCTCCTCATCTCAGTCCTAAATGTCCTACCCTGTATCCTGAGACTGTGACCCCTCGTTCTAGACTCCCCAGCCAGGGGAAACATCCTCCCTGGATCCAGTTTGTCTAGCCCTGTTAGAATTTTATACGTTTCAATGAGATCCCCTCTCATTCTTCCAAGCTCTAGTGAATACAGGACTAGTCGACCCAATCTCTCCTTATATGACAGTCCTGCCATCCCAGGAATCAGTCTGGTGAACCTTCGCTGTACTCCCTCTACGGCAAGTATATCCTTTCTTAGATAAGGAGAGCAAAACTGTACACAGTACTCCGGGTGTGGTCTCACCAAGGCCCTGTATAACTGTAGTAAGACATCCTTGCTCCTGTACTCAAATCCTCTTGCAATGAAGGCCAACATACCAATTGCCTTCCGAACTGCTTGCTGCACCTGCATGTTTGCTTTCAGTGACTGGTGTACAAGGACACCCAGGTCCCTCTGTACATCAGCATTTCCCAATCTATCACCATTTAAATAATACTCTACCTCTCTGTTTTTCCTACCGAAGTGGATAACTTCACATTTATCCACGTTATACTGCATCTGCCATGTATTTGCCCACTCATTCAACTTACCTAAATCGCCTTGAAGCCTCTTTGCATCCTCCTCACAACTCACAATCCCACCTAGTTTTGTGTCGTCAGCCAACTTGGAAATTTTTGAGTCCTCTCCACCAGCGAGCTGACTCGGGATGTCCATTTGGTATCCGCAGCTCGCCTGCTTGATGATAATGAGGCCTGAGACCCTATATCACACGTGCAGCGGGCCTATACACTCAGGCGTGAGGATTGTTCCCTGTGCCCCCTACATGCGATTTTAGGCACGCTTGAATTTCTATGACTATGTTTTAACATTTCAAAAGGAATATATGCAAGAATTCTTTGTTTGACATGCAGTGCATCTTATATCGATTTCACATCACAATCCATTTTTTTGCTTCAAAGCATTTTGAGTGCATATATACAACGGGGTAGAAATTAGGTCGCGCCCCATTTGGGGCGCAAATATCGTCCGCGCGCAAATATTAGCGCCTGGCGCTAATTATCGGCACTGACTGGAAACTTCACTTTTACCGCCCCGGGAGGTGAGTGGAGCGCTAAATTAGGCGCTGCACACCTCTCTTAAGGCGCAAAGGCCTAGGAGTGAGGCGCTACCTCAGCGCACGAGCGCAGCGCAGCTGCTGCCAGTTAGCGAGGGAACACAGACACACTGGCGCCGGACACTTCTTAAAGCGGGGGGGGGCCACTTGCTCCCCAGCCACACCCTGCTCATTGCAGCCTTGAATCTCAGCCTGGAGAGACCTGTGAATCCATTTTGCTGCCAAGCATGGAGAGGGTGAGAGAACGCGCTCATCGCTTCACCGAGCGGGCCTTGGATGCTCTGTTGACGCAGTGGAGCGCAGACGATGCATGCTGTTCCCGGAGAGTGGCAGGAGGCCTTTGCCACGCGAGTTCAGAAGAGTGTGGAGGGAGGTGGCTCAGAGCGTCTCCTCCAGGAGCATGGTGCCCAGGACCCATGTCCAGTGCCGCAAAAAGTTCAACGACCTCACTCGGGTCGTCAGGGTGAGTGGCTTTTTCTCAATACCTCTCCATCCCTACATCTCAACCTCACTCTATGGCCAGAGGGTCTTAAAACCCCAATGCACAACACTCATGCAACACCTATGGCCCTTTCATCAAACACACACACACATTCCACACTTTGCATACAGTAAGGGCTATTCACCTATGGGAGGCACATCAGGCAAGACCATGGCTGCATATTGTAAGGGCTATTCACCTATGGGAGGCACATCAGGCAAGACCATGGCTGCATATTGTAAGGGCTATTCACCTATGGGAGGCACATCAGGCAAGACCATGGCTGTATATTGACTCAGATGCTGTCCTTTTTCTTGCAGGCTAAGCTGGCTCATAATAGGAGACAGCAGCAACGGACGGGTGGAGGGCGGCTTCAGCTGCAACCCCTCAGCGATCTGGAGGAGCGCGTCCACAGGATTGTGGCAAGCCGGGTGATCGGTCCCGTCGCCACTGGAGACGCCGACCCCGTTGTGGACAGCAATGGTAAGGTCATCACCTTTTTGTCCTCTGTCCTTCCACTTGTCCCTCACAATACCAGCCTTTGACACTTTCAATCCAACTTGCTAACTCGCTGCACTTATTCCTCCCTTACTGCCACCCTGTCCTCACGCTAAAGCCACTCTTGTACCTCCCTGCTTTCAGATGGTGATTCACCAGCTGAGGAGAGGGTCCCTGAAGCTGCCACTGGGAGTGATGCTGCAGCTGAGGAGGAAGAGGAAGCCGGAGCATCAGTGCCACCCTCTCCCGAGGAAGCCCATGGCCACACTGGGAACACGCCTTCCCCGGAGGGGAGCAGGGGGGAAGGGGCTGATGATGGTGAAGTTCCAGGACCCAGCGGGCTGCAGCAACGCCATTGGGGGGGGAGGGAAGAACGGGGGAGCAGGGGGGAAGGGGCTGATGATGGTGAAGTTCCAGGACCCAGCGGGCTGCAGCAACGCCATGGGGGGGGGAGGGAAGAACGGGAGCCTTCTCCCCAGAGGGAGAGTATGCCAGACACTCCTAATGCAATGGACGCAGAGGAGGAGCGGCTGATTGCAGAAATGAACAGCCAGGCGGTGGTCATGCACACTGAGCTCATGGGTGCAGTGGGAAGGGTGCCCGAATGCATTGAGGCACTGGCAAGGAGTGTGGAGCACTTCGCTGTAGCACAGGCGGATGCCACACTAAAGCTTACTGCTGCAATTCAGTCACTGGCTGCCAGGAATCCATCTGAGACAGCTCTCATGCAGACTCAGATTGAGGCCACGCGAGCACTGACTGCTGCCATCCTCGATGGTTCGTGCACATGTCCCCGGGGCTGTCACCGCGCCGCAGCAGGCCAGCAATCTGTTCTCCGGCAAATTGCTCCGGATGCTGAAGTGCTGCCCCGTGGGAGTGCCGGTGTGTCGGGCGAGCAGGGAGTTGCTGTCCTCTCTCACGATGACAGCATTCCTGCTGCCAACACTGTCACTTCTCCACTGCACTTGCCACCGCCTGTAGGACAGACTGCTGCCGCCCATGCAGAGTTGGTGCAGTCTGCAGCCGGGCCCTCCAGGCCCAGAAGTGGTCGAGGCCGTCCTTCAGGGGCATCTGCAGTGTCAGGGTCTGACAAGCAGCAGCCTTCCACCAGCCTTGCTGCAGCCACTGAGGTCCCATTACGGAGGAGCAGTAGGGTTAGAAGGGGGGAAGTGCGCAAGGGAAGGAGATCACCCTCGAAGGGCAAAAAGTAGGAGGTGTGCCAAAATGCTGGTCATTTTTTTATTAAAGGCCGAGGTTCATGGCCCAACTTTTGTTTAGTGTTTTGGACATTATCTCCAGGTTGTGAGAACCAGTTATGTTATTGACTGTTTTTTTGTGTTTATTTCTATGAGTTTGTCATGAGGAATTGACACACACAGAGTTTGTACAATAAATAAGTTTCTGTATTCAAAATATACATGGCTGGTGGTTGGAATTATTGGTGCCTTGGCCGGCTTAGGGGTTGTGTGCTGGGTTGATTCGTGTTTGTAGCACTGGCAGGGGCCCTAGAAGCGGCTTGCTATTAGTCGTTGACGGACGGCCCTTGCAGTTTGACCATTGTGGGCCGCCCTCCTGCCTTGGTGCTGCTGCTGATCATCGTCCTTGGCCTGTTCCTCCTCTTCCTCCTCCTCCTCTTGTGGTGCTGCAAGGCCTGGTGGCATTGGCTGCGTCCTGAGGATTGCCATGTTGTGCAACATGCAGCACACCACTACGAATTTGGAAACTTGCTCAGGCGAGTACTGCAGGGCTCCTCCGGAATGGTCCAGACAGCGGAATCGTTGTTTGAGCACGCCGATTGTGCGCTCAATAATGTTCCTTGTTGCTTGTTGGCTTTCCTGGTACCGCAGCTCAGCAGGGGTGTTTGGCGCACGGAGCGGTGTCATCAGCCAGGTGCTCAATGCGTACCCCTTGTCCCCCAGAAGCCAACCAACTGGCTGATGCGGTGCCTCGAAAATTTCTGCCACAGTACTCTGGCGCAGGATGAAAGCATCGTGGCAGCTGCCCGGATAGTGGGCATTGACAGCGAGAATCACCTGTCTGTGGTCACAGACCAACTGCACATTCAAGGAATGGAACCCCTTTCTGTTCCGGAACTCCTCTGCATTCTCTCGCAGAGCACGCAAAGCCACATGCGTGCAGTCAATGGCGCCCTGCACCATGGGGAAGCCCGCTACCCTCGCAAAGCCCATAGCACGGTCATGCTGCTTGTCTGGGGTCATAGGGAAGGAGATGAAGTCTCGTCTCCTTGTGAAGAGGGCATTGGTGACCTGCCGGATGCAGCGATGCACCGCAAACTGGGAGATATTGGCGAGGTCCCCAACAGCAGCTTGGAATGAGCCAGTGGCGTAGAAGTTCAAAGCCACTGTGACCTTCACTGCCACCGACAGAGACGTCCTGGACCTCAGCTGAGGCTGCAGATCTGGCTGCAGCAGGTGGCAGAGCTCAGTGACCACCTCCTTGCTGAATCGCAGCCTTCGCAAACACAGCTCCTCGGACATGTGGATGTAGGAGAGCTGTTCACGATATACCCTGGGAGGGTAAGCTCTCCTGTACATGCGCCTGATGGCCCTCCTCCGTCTGGCCATCATTGCCACTCTCTGTCTGCGTCTCACTCTCCTCCGATTGAGCTGGAGCAGGACGACGCCCCCAATCATTGCAGCCCCCATATTCTCTTTGGCAGAAAAGTAATGAGGTACAGCAACGAAAGTAGCAGCAAAGTTAGGATGAACTAGGCAAAACTACCTCACAAAGCGTTGAGTCAATGTAGAAGTCTCTCTCTCTCTCTCTCCGAATCTCTCTCTCTCTCTCAGAACGAGTGGTGCATAAATGTCGACCACAGAAAAAGACAGGAAGAGGCCCCCTTTAAATAGCGCCCCCCCCAGCCCCACACCGATTGATAACGTTCCAGTCTTCCGGTCGTTGGAAGCGCCAGGCGGTAAGGCAGGGGGCGCCACTCAATTTCCGCTCCGGGGCGCCCCAAGGGCGTTGCACCACGGAATGACGTCACAATCTGCGCGCGCAGGTGGTCGCAGCGGTAAGTTTTAGCGCCGCCGCACAATCTCAAGTTAAGTTCTCGAGCGGCGCAAACATCGCTGCGCCCGGGCGTTAGCGCCTTAACGCCCCATTAGCGCCCATTTAAGGCACTAACGGGAGGCGCAACCAACTGAATTTTTACCCCAAAATGTTTAACAAAATTCTGCTCACAAAATCTTTGTTTAAAAGTCTTCATTTTCTGTATTATGATGCACTCTGTCCTGCAATTCAGTAAATGTCAACTGTTGGTATAATGAGCTCCCTTCGCGTTGAAATTTCACAGCGACAGATGGTTATTAGTGGCATACTCGAAGTGTGGAAAGGGAAGAATTTGCAGATGGTGCATTTGTTTTATCAGTTTGCCTTTCAGAAATGTAGATCTAATAAGCAAATACTGTTTGATCTGAGTAAGAAGCTAAAAGAGCACTTTGTTGGGGTAATTTTGGTTTTGGGCTCCCAGCGGGAAGCCAGTAATGCACACCAAATGTCCAGGCATATACTGTACCTGACTTTCCAGCCATTTAAATTAATGGTCAGAAAATCGTGTACAGTGCACACCCAAATTTCCACTATGCACTATCAGGAGGTGGATTGGGGGGCGGGGCGGGGCGGGGCTGCAGGCGGAGGGTGGAGGATGGAGGGCTACCCTACCAGAAGCATAGGCTGGAATATTCTTTAGCTAGGTGGGTCGGGTTCGGGCGGTTGGCATGGCGGGTCGGGACCCCATTCCTCATTTCATGCCGCTCCTCAGAGCGACTTTCCCTTAATGGCGCCTGTTAAGGCAGCCCTGCGCGTTACCCGGCCCTATTAAATGGTGAGGGTCTCATGATGTCATCGATGACTCATTTCCAGCTGTGATATTTAAAGGAGCCTTGGCCACATTGCATTTGAAGTTTCATCTTGGAGTGTGCAGGCACTATATTTTAGCATTTGGGTCTTGATAAGCCTTGAACACATGACTCCACAGAGACAGAGGGCTGCACCCAGGTTCTCAGATGACTCCTTCCATATGCTTGTGCGGAGAGTCAGAGCACACAGGGAGGTCCTCTTCCCTTCTGATGGATGCAAGAGACCTCCCCAGCAGACTAAAAGAGACTGACTGGAGATAGCAGAGGAGGTGAACAGCAGGGATGCTGTGAGGAGGACTTGGGTGCAGTGCCGGAAGATCTTCAATGATCTCATTAGATCAGGAAACGTGAGTGCAAAGCCACACTCAACTTCATCCTGCTGTGCCTCTCATCACATCCCACCATCACTCTGCCTTCCCAAGCCTACTCCTGCGCATCATTACAAACACCAACATACCTTGCACGTCCACCAATCCATCTCTCTCTATCTACGTTATCACCTCCCGATCTGACTAGCCACCCCTCACACTCACCCTCATCCTAATGAAATCATAGCAAGTAACATCACACAAGGAGGCCATTTGGCTTTGGCACCCAATCCCTCATAGTCTCCCTCTACAGATGTAACCCATCCATTCCTTACACTCATTCCATCACTCTCAGTCAAACTTCTCTTCTTTACCTCCTTGCAGGAGAAGAGAGCCCAGAATATGAAGGAGAGGGAGAAAACCAGAGGTGGCACTCCATCATTGGCTCCGCCAGCAGAATAAGTCGCCCTGAAAGTCTCAAGAGTTGCAGAGCAGCTGGAGGTGGGAGATGGAGAGAGGGGGACATCTCAGCAACCTGGTGATAGAATTACATCTCATACAGCCACATGGCATACAACAGTCACTCACATGGGGACTGATGTCAGCAGCCAGTGAATGTTCAGCTTGTGCATAAGAAATAGGAGCAGGAATAGGCCACTTGGTCCCTCGAGCCTGCTTCACCATTCAATAAGATCATGGCTGATCTTGGGCTCAAAGCCACTTCCCTGCCCGCTCCCCATAACTCCTTTATCTTGCAAAAATCTGTCTATCTCCACCTTAAATGTATTTAATGACCCAGCCTCCACGGCTCTCTGGGGCAGAGAATTCCACAGATTTACGACCCTCTGAGAGAAGAAATTCCTCCTCATCTCAGTTCTAAAAAGGCGACCCTTTATTCTGAAACTATGCCCCCGAGTTCTAGATTTCCCCACGAGGGGAAACATCCTCTCTGCATCTACCTTGTCAAGCCCCCTCAGTATCTTATATGTTTCAATAAAATCACCTCTCATTCGTCTAAATTCCAGTGAGTATAGGCCCCAACCTGCTCAACCTTTCCTCATAAGTCAACCCCTCATCTCAGGAATCAACCGTGTGAATCGTCTCTGAACTGCCTCCAATGCAAGTGTATCCTTCCTTAAATAAGGAGACCAAAACTGTACGCAGTTCTCAAGGTGTGGTCTCACCAATACCCTGTACAGTTGTAGCAGGACTTCCCTGCTTTTATATTCCAATCCCCTTGCAATAAAGACCAACATTCCATTTGCCTTTTTGATTACTTGCTGTACCTGCATGCTAACCTTTTGTGTTTCATGCACAAGGATCCCCAGGTCCCTCTGAACTGTAGCATTTTGTAATCTCTCTCCATTTAAATAATAATTTGCTTTTTTATTTTTCCTGCTGAAGTGGATAACCTCACACTTTCCCACATTATACTCCATGTGCCCACTCACTTAGCCTGTCTATATCCCTTTGCAGATTCTTTGAGTCCTCTGCACAACTTGCTTTCCCATTATATTGGTCCCTTCATCCAAGTCATTAATGTAGATTGTAAATAGTTGGGGCCCCAGCACCGATCCCTGTGGCACCCCACTAGTTACCGTTTGCCAACCGGAAAATTACCCATTTATCCCGACTCTCTGCTTTCTGTTAGTTAGCCAATTCTCTATCTATGCTAATATATTACCCCCAACTCCGTGAGCTCTTAGCTTGTGCAGTAACCTTTTATGTGGCACCTTATCGAATGCCTTCTGGAAATCCAAATACACCACATCCACTGGCTCACCCTTATCCACCCTGCTCGTTTCATCCTCAAAGAACTCCAGCAAATTTGTTAAACATGATTTCCCTTTCATAAAGCCATGCTGACTCTGCTTGAATGCATTATGATTTTCCAAATGCCCTGCTACTGCTTCCTTAATGAAGGACTCCAGCATTATCCCAACGACAGATGTTAGGCTAACTGGTATCGTTAACCATTCTTGATATCACATTTCTAAATCATCTCTTTACTCTCCCACAGGTCCATCAGGAGCCCCCCGACTGTCCAGGGGGATGAGGAAGACGACTCCTCAGAGGAGCCTCCAGCCTCTGTGGGTGCACCATCACCAGACATAAGCACACCCAGCACCAGTGCAGATACTCACACCTCGGTGGGTCCCACACGGGATAGAGTAGTGTTATCACCTGGTGTCTCACACTTCACAAGTGAGCAAAAGGAGATGGTGGAGACAGGGCCAGCAGTGGAGACTCCTTGTCGGAGGGCACAGGACGCTCCCAGCTCTGCTCAGCTGCATGCAGACTCTGAGCCTCGGGGGCCATCGAGAAAGAGAGTGATCCTGGAGGTGCAGCAAGAAGTGCAGGAGGCACTGGTAGGTTTTGCGACCGTGTTGTCTGCAAATGTTAAGAGAATGGAGGATTCCATCTCCAACATGAGCAGCACCGTGTCGCAGGCGATGGCGACTGTAGACTCATCCATGGAAAGGATGGCCACCTGCATGGAGCAGCTAATGCGCCACTCACAGGAGCACATGGTCTCTATGGAGAACAGATGGCAGAAGCTCATAGACCTCCTCTGTAGGAGGGATCTAAACGTAGACTTGGGTCTTCATGGCCCCACTACTGTGCAGCAAGGTGCTCTCCAGCACGAGAGGGATGATGGTGAGAGGGGACATGGAAGTGGGGGCTCCTCTCAAAGCGCTCATACTCCTCCCCCATTGCCTCTCCCTCAGTCAGAGCCCCAGATGCTTCCTCGGATCCTGATGGCCGAGTCTGCTCCTGCACAGTTGCAGGAGGAGCAGACTTTGGCGGGGCCTTCACAGGCTCCAAAACCCAGAGGACGTCCGTCAAAAGTGTCTATGCAGTCGCAGCAAGGAAGTGAGCAGGTTGCCTCTACCTCTGCTGATTCCACAGGGGTTGCACCTCATAGAAGCATGCGTAAGAGAAAGATAACACACAAGTAGATGCACAAGGGTAAGCACATGTGTGTTTAAATAACTGTTTCTGTTAAGGTTCTGTTACTCTTATGTCACATATAAAACTATTTATTTTCACCACTTTCCGGTCATGGCCGATTTTGTCTGCAACTTTGGAAGTGGCTTAGTGAGTTGGAGTGACTGGTGAGACATAATGTTACCTCCAGCAATGGTGGTCAGTGTGAAAGGAATGGCTTGGTCATTGTAGGAATGCTTTATGGTGTTGTCGTGGGGTGGGGGAGGGAGGGGTGTGACCTGGCACAGTATATGGCAGCCACATGGGTGTAATGCATGAAGTTAAGTAAATCTGGCCATGATGAGGCCATCCTTGGCCTCCCAGGCAGCAAAATGCTAGGGTGCTGGTGGCATCTTGATGGCAGGTTCCTCCTGCTCCTCCTCCTTGTCTTCCAGCTGATGCTCCTCCTCCTCCTCCTGCTCCACCTCCTCTGAAGAGGCTGTGCACTCTGAGCCTTGCTCCTCATGCAGCACCAACCCTTGCTGTTGCACTATGCTGTGCAGGGTGCAACAGACCATGATGATTCTGGAGACCCTGGCTGGTGTGTACTGAAGGGCTTCTCCAGATCTGTCAAGGCATCTGAAGTGCATTTTCAGCATGCCGATTGCTTGCTCTATGACACATCTGATGGACATGTGGCTTTCATTATAGCGCTCCTTGGCCTCGGTACTCGGCCTCCTCAAGGGTGTCATGAGCCACGTCTTCAGTGGATAGCCCTTGTCTTCAAGCAGCCAGCCGGAAAGTCTGTTTGGAGGTGTGAAGACCTTAGGGAGAGTGGACTGGTGCAGGACGAAAGCGTCATGACAGCAGACAGGGAATTTGGCGCACATATGCATGATGCTCGTCCTATGGTTGGAGACGAGCTGCACATGGAGGGAGTGGAAGCCCTTGCGATTGATAAACACTCCTGGGTGATGATGGGGTGCTCTGATGGCCACATGTGTGCAGTCGATAACATCCAGCACCCATGGGAAGCCAGCCAGAGCAGTAAAGCTGACCAACCGCTCAGTAATACTGGCATCATCAGTGGCAAAGTTGATATAATTGGCTGACTCATCAAACAGGGCATCAGTGACCTGTGCGATGCATCTGTGGGTGACCGACTACGAGATGTCGCAAATATCTGCTGCAGATCCATGGAAGGAGCCTCGGGTGAAGAAGCTGAGGGTGCTGGTGACTTTGACAGCCACTGGTAAGGCGTGTCCACCCGCTTCTCTGGGCTGGAGGTCTTGCTCCAGCAATCTGCAAATGTCTGCGATGACCTGGCATGATAGCCTGAGCCTCCTTTGGCACTGCTGCTCAGTCATGTTGAGGAAGCTCATCCTCTGCCTGTATAGCCTGTGTTGGGAGTATCGCCTCCGGTGCAGTGCAAGGCCTGCGCTGATGCCCTCTGTCCTGTGCAGCACCAGGTCATTGAGGAGATGGTTGGTGGTGTTGTTGTTGCTGCTGCTGGTGTTGCGGCACATTGTGGTCCGATTCTGAGGACCAACGTGATAGAGTATAAACAGCACCCATGCTGATGTAATAGATGGCAGATCAAGTAGAGATGAGAGACACAATCTGTCAATGGTGTGATAGGTTGTAGCAATGAGGTGACAGTGGTTCCCGAATTTGCTGAGAACACTTGCAACCTTTGGAAACCTAAATCTGTGCTAAAAATGCACTCAGCAACAGCATTTCCCTTAGGAAAGTAAGCAGGTGTCAGGTGGCAGTATTTATTGTGCTTTCCATGCTGTGCATTAATGAGCTGGATCAATGGCCACTGAACTTCCGCCTCAGCTTGACAGACATGGTTTCCGAGCTGCGTGATTCCCTTGGTCATGCAGTGAAATTGCAAAGGTATGGTTAAACAGACATTTAAGGGTCTCACAACAAGCTAATAATTATCTAAATTAGGTCGCCTGCCTCTGCCGTTCAGGTCGCTGCTGTGCTGGCAAACGCGCCCGAGTTAAAGGCGCATGGAGGCAGGATGATGACGGGTTCCCGACCCGCTCCGATTTATTTCCATTTTCACTCCCGACCCGCCTCGAATCCTGCACGCACGGCAGCGGGAAAATTCCGGCCATGAAGTCAAAAGAATATGTCACTGTCAGTGGAAGTGACTGTAGTTCTCACCATCTAGTAGGACTGCCAATTCTATTCATAGGAGATCTTTGCTTTCAGGAATATTATTGCTGTGCATGCCAAATATCTTGGCACCATGACCAGTCATTTATCATTGCCATTCCTGGATTAGGCAGGAAGGCAATGGAAGGAGAATTGACTGAGAGGCAGTTACTACCTAAACTGTTTGAATCTTGCGGTGCCCATTTTTAGCTAATACTATTCTTTCTTTGGCCAGTAACATGCAATGTGACCCAACACGTGCGACTTTGGAACTAATTCCCCAAATCGAAACACAAACCACAGAAGCTAAGAGATAGGCCAATGTTTTCCTTCACAACTGACCAATATTAAATTGTCCTTACAAAAAACTTCCTGCCTAGTCCAGAATTAGCAAGAATAAATGAGCCATGTATTCTGCCAGGATAGTTGACACATGCATCCGTGATAATACTCCCTAGATCAGCTCTGGCATGAGAACAGAGGCAGCCTACTCCTCCTTTGGGGTTAGTTGGATACAGGAATGTGATCCTCCCGCAGCTTCCTTTTAATGGAGCTGATTGCTTTGCCCCCGCTACTTCAAATCATTCAAAATTGTTTGAATATATTTACTTCCCTTTGCACTGCAGTGTCTGGATTCAGTATATGGGCTGACGGTGTGGAGTCCCTGTTCAATTTGAGCCTCTCCAGTTAACCAGTAGCTTTTGGCTTTATTATCCACTGGGAATAAAATGTAATGGCCATGGGGAAGTACAATACAAGAGGCAGAAAATCAGATTTAAAAACAGTAGAGTTCATCACTTCTTCTGATCATCGACCTGAAACGTTAACTCTGTTTCACTCTCCACAGATGCTGTCTGACCTGCTGAGTATTTCCAGCATTTTCTGTTTTTATTTCAGATTTCCAGCATCCGCAGTATTATGCTTTTTGTTTTGTAGGGGGTTCTGCGTGTCGTGCTTGTATCGCAGACGGTGCTGGTGCGAGGTTAGGCCTTCGTTGCCTAATACTATTGCTTGCTCTGGTCTCCGGCCAGCCTTGTTGCAATAAGCACCTGTGAGTGGTTCGACCCACTCGCCCTTACGGTTCTAACACTGGACTTAGGTGCGAGAGCAGTAATGCAGAGAAAAACTCAAATAGACCCGGTTGAATAGTACGAAATGGAAATCTTTATTGCATAGCGTCCAAAATCATGAAGTACATGTCATAGGCGCAAATTAACGAGAGTACAAGTATACATACATTCATAAAGCTTGGTCTATGGTAATGAAGAACGCACGGCACATCGTAAAAAGGGGAACACATTATACTTTATCCTTAATAAAACCACCCTCCCCTATCAATACCTACACTACATCTAGATTTGTAGGATCGGGAAACATGCTCACCACTCGTGATACTTCGGAGAATTTTAAAGTGAGGCACTCGGCTCGTTCGCTGCAGCGCCTGACTGTCACGTGTTTGGAGGGGTCTCTGTACCCCACTTGTTTATCTTCGCTGCTGCGGCAAGCAGGCTGGGCTCCCCGTTGTCATGAAGAACTCGACAGCACTCGGGCCCGGCTGTAGAACTCAAAGAAAAGTCTTCCTGTACCGAAACCAGTTGTCGGTAGAATTCAAAGAGTCTTTGACCGGTTCGTGCAATAACCTGTAGAGTTCAAGCAGTGGGTCTTATATTTTCGGGCGCGGTCGGGGTTTACTGACCGCGGCGGCACGTGGATTCTTCTTCTTTTCTTGTCATTTCGTCTTGTCTTGTTGGGCCTTCGGGTCCAGACACCGTTTACCGACTCTCGGGATGGTGCACCCGGTCACTTGCCTTCGTCGAGGCGGCTCGTTCCGATTGAGCTCCACCCAACATTCGAATAACCGTCCAGTGCGGCTAAAGTCCAGAGTCAACAGAGTCCAGAGAAAACACAGAAGGCTGCTCGTCCAGCAGAGCGATATTCGAGGATCAGAATAGGAGAATAAGAGTTCAGCCCGAGTCAAGAGTCAGCAGAGATAAGAGTCGAATCAAGGGAATAAGAGAGCGATGGACATTTGTTCACTATAGTTATAGTGCTGTGTTCCCTTATCTCCCGCTCAAATCTTAATGTTTGTCCTTTGTGAAATATTGGCGCTCAAAACTCCCAGCATGGGGCGATTCTTGTCTTTAACGGGTTTCGGTAGCACCTGAAACTGGCCAACTACCCGTTAATGTTTTCCCCATTGTTGAACCGGCTAGGAGCCTCCCTGGCTGGGTTTTGGGGGCCCCCGAATACTTATTTAATCACCCGAGAATGGCTCTCTCATTGTAGAGCCGTGGGGGTATTTGTGTATTGATGTGTCTGGATGGGCCTTCGATTGCCCAGTACAATGGTCCTTACTTGTGCATGGAAAACGATTCCAGCACTCATATCTTTTGCTATTGTCACAAATGCAAACAAGTTGCATCCTGTCTTTATCAGTGCTTATCGAGTATGATCCCGTCTTAATGTTGAAATGTTTATTCGAACGCCATCTTGTCTGCCCACTGTAATTCTGGAAGCTTCTGCCACGATGCGCGGTGGCCATTTTACAGGCTTCTGTGTCCTTTTTATCATGACAGCATTTCGTTTAAATAAACTGATCAAACGAATCTGCTTCTATCTTGTTATTTCGAATCGCGATAATTGCGAAACTTTACAGTCCCTCCTGTTGATGCGAATAACTCCGCTTATCGTATCAATTAAAAGTGGTGGTGAGCAAAATTATCCCGATTCTCCACATCCAAACACTCCCTTAAATTAAACTATCTATGGTCTCCATGCCGTCCTCATTTCCCAGGGAAATTACATTGTTTAGACTTGGACAAACCGTAGGCAGTATTGCCTTTAAACTTACATTGCGTATACGCCTTCCGGGTGCAACAGGCCGATGCCTCTCGCACCACCTGTATATGCATGTTTTTATTATACAAGGAAAAATAATCAAGACAACTCATTTAAAATACAAAGTTCCAAACTTAGTTACACATATTCATTACTAACAATCAATTACAAAACACACATGGTAAAATGGAGTGGCGTCATCCTGGCCGTTTACGCGGTACTTTCCTCGTTCACGCGCACGTAACGTTCTCTCCACTCCCCTGTGTTCTCCTGCTTTGTGAGGCATTTGCCTCTCTTGCAGTGTACGACCAATAGGTACACTACAATTATAACTTGACATACTACCAAAATGTGGGAGGCTATCCTGATCCATGAAGGAACTTCAATATTAGTGAACAGATCCCACCACGGTGGGATTACTATGTCCAAAATTTCTGTCCCTATCTCTACTGTTTTCTGTTCCAGGGTGTAAAAAGGTTTTTGCGATACCGCGACGGCTTTCAAAAGCTTGGTGAGGTGTTCAGGGAGAGGGGGAATGATGTATCCGAAATGCGCGACGAATCGCTGCAAGTCTGTGAAATTCTCTTTTACTGTGAGGTGAACAGTGGATGGTTCAGGGATCGGGACAATTCGCTGTTGTGCCACTTCAACTTCAGCCCTGGGTTTAAAACAGAAACTGCTGTCACTCACCGGACACCGGCTGTGGTTTCCATGCTGGTAGTGTTGCGCTGCAGTGGTAACGCAATATGTTCCACCCCCTATGTATGCCACCTGCGGAGGCACATGATCTTGTGTCATTGCCTCCATGGTGCAATTCATGGGCTTGGCGCCAGCCATTCTGAACCCGCATTGTGGTTTTAAAAAGGCATTCAAGTGCTGGGGACACAGTATGATGTGTTCTCCCCGGCCACGACAACCCGAAAGGTCGGTACCTGTCATTGTTTGCTCCCAGCGGATGACGTAAGGTGGGACCGCTGCGTAGCGAATGTGGGCTCCCCCCTGAATGACACCAATGTTCTCCACCCGATACACCGTGGCGGGCTTTGCTGTGTCGCCCAAGACCGGCATCCGTAGTACTATACCCATGATGGTATGAATTGACTGTCCGCAGTCCACTGGGACTGGGTATGCCTCTGAGGCTAGCCTGAGCTGGCACGGGCTTAATGCATTCTGAAAAGGGTGGAGCGCCTGCAGGTGTTTGTTACTTATCCAGGACGGGACCAAACCTTGTTTTAAATTCTCCAAATTACTGCGGCCCTCGCCCAGTAACCACGCCCCGTATAGTACGCACACCTCGTTCTGCGCAGCTTGATAGGATGCGTTCCGATCTTCCCTGATCAGGGCATTTACCGTTCTCGCATGCTTCTCCAGCTCTGCTATAATTTCTTTTAAGTGTAGCGTCATGGCCTGGTCCTCATGTAACTCAGACCCTACTACCTTGTTTTCGCTTGTGAGTGTGCTTTTTAATTGTGTTTTTAAACCATTGATCTGGGTCTGCAGCTCCACGTTGTCTAGAGCGTTGACCACAGATGTTCCTGTATTAAAGGCGGTGAACATATCGTTCACAATACCCCTTCTTTGTCTCCCCACCTGACCCAAAACTTCGTGTGGTGTGGTGTACAGGCTTGTTTTGTCAATCTCTGCAAAATCAAACTCGTAGAATTGTCTGAACATGTTCGTCAACAGGACCTGGTACAATTGTTCCGTCTCTTTGGGGCACCACTCTGGTAAACGCACCTCGGTGAGATTTAGAATCACCGAAGCCACCGCGTAATGTACCCCTTGAAATAGTATCTGGTCTGTTGGGACCAGTACCAAACCATTCCCGGGCCCCTTAGTGGTTTTAGGGCACCCTTCCTCCTGAGCCAAAACCACCGGAATCGTGGGCGGAGACTTGCGTGGGCGTGTGATGAGTTCAGTGGCGTTTACCGGGATCGGGGAGAATGGAGCTCCGCACCCCTTGGTGCTAACATCCCACCTCATCCCTTTCCCGTTATCCTGCCACTGGTGTACGAAAAATATGGATATACCCTTGGGGAAAACGTACTTCGATCCCCACATACAAACATATATTCCCTCATCCGGTACCCACCATTTGTCCCAACAGACTTTCAATTGTCCATTAGTCCCCGTAATTGTCCGATGGGTATTGTTACCCAATCGCTCCCACTCAACCGAGGAATTTCTCATAGTCTTGCTTAACTTCCGTAACCACCACCATCGGCTCAATGGGACCTTCCCATTGCATGTCAAACAAATCCTTTTGCCGACGGTGACGCTGATTCTGGGTGCAATGATCCTCACTCTGGGGCACAGTAAAGAAGTCTCTTTGTAGGCAAATCCGGATGCGCTGGAGTATTCCATCGAATTCGTTCCCAGCCATCCCGGCCACCTTCCCTTGTGGAAATAAGTGGCGGTCTCCTCAGCCTTTCGCTCCCCGGTCCCATCCGTCGCGATGGGGGCCGTGTCCCCGGAGCAACCAAACACAACGACATTCTTGGTGAGGCCCCGATAGGCCAACCCATATCCGATCGTTGCGAGCACTATCAGAATCCTTTCCATCTTTCCTGGTTCCTGTGCTCAGATAAAATGATGTAGCCAGCCTCCCAAGAGTCTCTGGCTTTTGTGAAGGGTGAGCGGGTCCCTTGACCTCGTCTCACATAAAAAGACATGTATGCTGGATAGACTTTAACTATTCCTATCACTAACTCCCATCATTTTACCATTTACTTTTAAAATTAAACTACAAACTTACCAAACTTACAAAACTTAAACTTAAACTTATAAACTTAAACTGTACAGCGCCGCCCGTTCCCAGGGCGGCCTACCTAAATTCTGCGAAGGCTGCCACAAGCTTTTCCCAGTGGTGGGAGAGCACTGACCCCTTCCTTTGATCTGCCGCAGCCTGTCGCCGCTGCGCTGGGACTGGGATCTCCCTGGGCTGCCTTGACCTTGAACTTACGCCTGGGGGTGCACAGGGGATTTGACCACGACTTCCTGGGCTGGGGTGTCCGACTTGACCTACGGAGGGCTACTTTGGGCAAGATTTCCAGGGCCGACGGACCAGGAACCAAGACTTCCACCGTCGCGGCCTGTGGTCCCACCACAGCCGCTGGCTCCGTCTCCCCTGGCTCCGCCCCCCTGAACTCGGGATTTGCAGTTTCTGGCTCCACCCTACTTGGCCCAGTATGTGGTCCTCCACTCGCAATCCCTACCTCCCCCAAGGGCAAGACTTCCAGGGCCGACGGACCGGGTACCGAGACTTCCACCGTCACGACCTGTGGTCCTACCACAGCCGCTGGCTCCGTCTCCCCTAGCTCCGCCCCCCTGGGCTCAGGATCTGCAGTTTCCGATTCCACCCTGTGTGGATCTCCACTCGCAGCCCCTATCTCCCCTGAGCTTGAGTCGAGGACGAAACTTTCGTCCTCCGACCCCAGCACCTCTCCGATCGGGTCACTATCTTGGTCGAGCTCCTCGAGCTCTTCCTCATCTGAATCCCAACACCAAGAAAAGATCCTACACTTTTCTAGAATGTCCTCTCCCCTCAAGCAGGCTGCTTTACCGGTCTGTGTGCCCTGCGGTCCTACCCGGGGCTGCGAGTCCCCACTCGCAGGTCTGGCCCCCGTGATTGGCCCCTGTGCACCCGGCTTATACAACTTGCACTGGTTAATGTGGAACCATTTCGTGCGCCGGGGTACCTTCACGGCATACACCATGGGACTCGCCTTATCTACAATACTGTAGGGTCCCATATACAGTGGTTCCAAACTCCCTACTCTGGCATAGTTCCTAACCATGACCTGATCTCCGACTTCCCACTCCTGCTTCTTACGGGGTTCCAGCAACAGGCGATTGCCCTGATGCTGTCTTCCCATGTTCCCAGCCGCCTGCTCGTAAACCTGCTTCAGGCGCTCCAAGAGGGTCTGGACAAACTTGTCCCTTTTCACCTCTTGGAGCTGACCTCAGTGAGTACCGGGGCTAGTACATGGGTGGGGGTTCGCATGATCCTCCCAGTCATCACCTCGTACGGGGAATACCCCGTACTCTTCGACTGGCTGGCCCGGATTCCCATGAGGACTAGAGGCAGAACCTCCGCCCATTTTTGGGGCGAGTTCATAGTCTCTTTCCTCAGCTTCTCCTTGAGGGTCCGGTTCATGCGTTCAACAATCCCTGATGACTGGGGATTGTGCGCTACGTGCCACTTCCCTTCAATGCCCAAAAGCATGAGGGTGTTCTGCATCACCTGGCCGGTGAAATGACTCCCTTGGTCTGACTCCACGAAACGGGGGAGTCCCCACCGCGAGAACACTTCCCGGACCAAGATCTTGGCAGTACCCAGCACCGTAGCTGTTCTACAGGGGAAGGCTTCTACCCACTTGGAAAACACATCCACCAAGACGAGGCAGTATTTGTAGCCTCCCTGGGTGGTGGGCAGGGGCCCTATGTAATCGATCTGTATCGACTGCCATGGTCCCTCCACCCTCCTGATGTGCCCCATGTGCACTTTCCTTTTCTAGGGGTCCGGGTTGTTTGCAGCGCACAAGAGACAGTTTGCACAGAACTCGCGGACCTGCTCCCTGAGTCCCGGCCACCATCCCGCCTGCTCTACCCGTTGCCAGGTAACCTCGGGCCCGGGGTGCCCTGCCCCCGGTCCCTCATGAGCCAACTGGAGGAATTCCCTCCTGTGCTGCTGCGGCACAACCCACTGTTCCTCGCGGAACAGCATGCCTTCTTTAACGGAGAGGGTTGCCGTACTGTACGGGCCCTCTACCTGCTTGCCCTCAGTAATCGTTCTGAGAACTGCTTTTAGGGCGGGATCCTGGTTCTGGACGGTCTTAAGGTCTAGGGGCAGTGCTACCCTGGTGTTCCCGGGATTCCCTTCCCTGCCTTGGATCGCTGCCACGGGTCCAGGCCCATAGGGGTCCCAGAAAATGCCGTTACGGACACCCTCCCTGGCTAGCGCATCCGCCTGCTGGTTGCCCTCCCCGCGGGGCTCTGTGCAGGAGTGAGCTTTCACCTTATGGATGAAAATCTCCCCTTCCTCCCCTACTGCTGCAAGGGCTTCACCGTTAAAGGTCGCCCGTCCGCCGAGGTATATCCACGGCGGGACCAAATGGCCAGGTATTCCGTACACGAATTGCACGTAAACATACTGTCCGAACAAATCGTGTATGGGGTTGGGAAGATCTCTGGGTGGGTCACTACGTACGCCACCGCAGATAGCTCAGCCTGCTGCGCGCTCATGGTGCTGGGGAGTTTAATCGCCAGGGCAAGGTTTGCCGCAGGGTCATAAACTCCACACCCTGTGAGTCGTTCGCCACAGGACACTGTGCTGGAACCATCAACATAAATCTCGCGACCTGTGGGATGTATCCCGGCCCGCAAACCTATGTTGACCTCCCACACCCCTTCTACCGAACACCGGTGGGCTGTTCCGGGGTATACCAAGTTGGCCGCAAGCCTGGGCTCGCAAAGACCTTTAACTCTAAGATCCATCTGGGAAAGGAGAAGGGTCCAGCGCGCAATTCGAGCGCTGCTTACGGTCCCATCCTTAATCCTCTCATCTAGAAGCATCTTAGTTGGTGTGTGATGGGTGAGGAGAGTGATGGGAGAGAGCCCTGTGAAGATCGCTGATCTTTTCACAGCCCAATGCGTGGCTAAAAGATGCCTTTCGCAATTGGAGAAACTCCTCTCCACATCCGTTAGCACCCTGGACGAATAGACAACCGGCCTCAGCTTGCTGTGACGCTCTTGGAGCAGCACAGCGCTCAAGCTGTCTCCGCTGGCAGCTACCTCCAGGAAAAACTCCTTCCCCCCATCTATGGCCCCTAAAGCTGGCGCGGTCTGCAAATCCCTTTTTAACTTCTCGAATGCTGCCTGACAACCCTCGTTCCAAGACCACTCCACTCCCTTATGGAGGAGTTGGAACAGCGGAGCTGCTGTGGCCGCATAGTCTTCGATTAAGTCTCTACAATAACCGGTCAGTCCCAGAAAGGACCTCACACCCGTTATGGTGTTGGGAATCGGTAACTCCTGCACCGACTCCCTCCTAGCCTTATCTATGGCTCTTTCCCCAGCGCGAATGGACAGACCCAGGAATTTTACTTCCTGCTGACCGATACGTGCTTTCTTAGGGTTCACTTTAAAACCCTTTCTCGCTAGCAGCTCCAATAACTCGGCTAGCAGTGGTCCATGCTCCTCCCTTGAGTCCGTGAACAGGAGCAAATCATCCACGTACTGCACTATCTGATTGGGCTGACTAAACTCCTTTAAACTTCCTGCCATGCACTGATGGAAAATGCTGGGGCTGTTGTGGAAACCCTGTGGCAAACAGTTCCATGTGTACTGTTGTCCTTTAAAAGTAAAGGCAAACTTGTACTGGTCCTCTCGCCGCAGCGGGATGGACCAAAAACCATTCGAGATATCCAGCACCGTGAACATGGTCGCGGACGCTGGGATACTCCCTATTAGGTCAGCAACTGCTGCTACTGTGGGCGCGCAAGCGGGGATGTTACTGTTAAGGACTCTGTAGTCCACCGTGGCCCTCCACGAATTATCCGGCTTCCTCACCGGCCATAATGGAGAGTTCACGTGTGTGGCTATCGGCCTCAACATGCCCTGCTGCACCAATGAGGACATTGCTGTCTCCATGTCGGGTTCTGCTTCTTTGGGGAAGTTATACTGCTTTTGGGGCCGGGTCATGGGGTCACCGTCTATGCTGACCTCAAACCCGGTAACCCTCCAACAATCGTGCTTGTGGGTTGCAAACGCGTGCATATTATCTGACACGTACGCTTGCATGTCCGTTGGGACATCCGCGACAATAAGCCCGAGGTCGTAACCTCCGGATGGCTTCATGGTACACAGGGCCCCTTTACCTTCCTTCCCCGGGATTACAACTACCTTGCCTTTCCCACCCTTGGCTCCCCAGAGACAGTGATTCCTAAGGTCCACGAGAATCCCGTGCTCCGATAGGAGATCCGATCCGAGGATACCTCTGCCACCCCCCTCTTGCCATTTCATCAGTATGCACTTCCATGTGGTGTGGAGTGCTCCTAAATGAATGGAGAGCGGAATGGAGAATGCGCCAGCCTGCTCTTTTCCCGTGAACCCCGCTAATGTGTATGGGACCTTGGTAGACAGTGGTGAGTCAAAGGGGCTATCCGTATGAATCACGGTGCATGAAGCTCCCGTGTCCAACAAATAACTACACTTCTGCTTCTCTACCTCCATCTCAACCAGGGGTCTTTTCCACGCATCATAGCTGAGTGGACACAGGTAAACGGGCTGCGCGGGCTCTAGTCATTGGGTACTGGTGGACGGGGTTGCGGCATCTGTGAGGCCGGTAGCGACTGCCACCCTTCCTTGCGAAATCATAAGGGACCGCATAGCTCCCAACATTGATTCTATCGCATCGGGATGGATAGGCACACCAGCTCCTCTCTCAGAGACAGGCGCTTGGGTTCGGGCTGCGGGATTTTTATCCCTGGGGTCCTTCCAGGGGTTCCTACAGTTCTTACGCCAGTGACCTGTCTTCCCGCACCCGTAACAAGCACCACTGGCTTGTGGGGCGCGGTTTCCCTCCTGATGCCACTCCTTTTGAGCCGGGGCTGCGGGCCGTGCCTCATGCACCTTTCCCTTAAGGGGACGCGCTCCCGTGCTCCTAGTGTTACGATACCCTATGGTGAGTCGATTTAGGACAGACTCCTCTGTTGTGGCGGGGTTAGTGGGATCAAACCATGCTTTGGCCTGCTCCCTGACGGCTGGCAAACTGTTGGCTACTAAACACCTGAGCCAATGAGTTAAACCGGCACCGTTCAGGTAATCGCGCCCTGGCGCGCCTGGGCAGCTACGCTGGTATACTGGCCACAGCCTGTCGGCGAAAACCTTCGGGGGTTCTCCCTCCATCTGTATGGTTTGACTCAATCTGACGAACGGACCTTCGTCATCCGCCCCTAACACTTCTAGGACCTCGTCCCGTAACTCCTCATAGGTTTTATTTCCCTCTTGCTCTCGTCTGAGAGACACTGAAGGATCGAGCTATCTAACGAGAACAGCAACATTTTGGTCTTTTCCACATCGTCGCAGCCATTAATTGCTGCGGTCTGTTCTACCTCCCTAAAGAGTACGGAAGGGTCGTCTGATTCGGACAGCTTCCATACATGGCTAATCATTGCTCTCAGCTGGTGTGAGCTGTGGGGCAATACCAGCTGGTTCAGGACATCCCCGTCATCCCCATTGGCTGCGTTCGGGCTTCTCTTGTGACCTCGGAGCGGACACATTGGTCCTGGTTTCGACTCTACCTCCGGGAACTGTCCTACCTCGGGAACCTCCTTCTCTATTTCCACCACTTCCTCCCTTACCCAGGTTGCCGAATAGTTGGGTGGCACGGAGGGCGCAGTGGCAAATACCTCCTCTGCTTTGTCTGGTAGGGATTTTGGGAATTCCCTACCCACCTGTGGCTGGTTTTCTGACGGGCTGATGAGGCACACCAAGCCGTTTGCCTTATTCAGGGCCTCTCTAAGGTTCCCTATCTCCTTCTGGCAAACACTGTGATCGGCTCCCTCATGCCTATCCTCGAGGGCCATCTTATATGCAGCCCTAACTCCCTTCAAGCTTTCTTCCTGGGCTTTTATCTGGTTAGCTAGGCGGGCACACCGTTCTCTAATCCTACCCTCGTTTAATTTCGCTTCCGTGACCTGACACTCTAGGTAATCAATTTTAGCCTCATGGTGGTTGGCTACTATCTGGCGTTCCTGATGTAACGCATTCAGGGATGCGATGAGTTTCTGTCCTCCCGTGACCTTTTCCTCCATCTCAACTTCCAATTCCCTGATCTGAGCTGCCTGTGCTACAATGACCTGGTCCGAAAGTTGGACTTGCTTCTTGTAGCACATCAGCCAGACCGCTTTCTCCACCGACTTCTTATGCTCTTTACTGCCTGTCCATTTGATGGCTGCGTCTAGCGGACGCTTATCCATCAGTAGGTCACTTATCCACCTTTTGGTTAAGTTAACCTTCCCAAACACATAGTCGGCTACCCTCTCATCCATCACATTTCGCCTATTCACACCAGGGTCTAAAACATTACTCTCTCGCTGCCAGTGTCCTGCCGCGGTCGCCATTTTCTGTAGGGGGTTCCGGCGTGCTTGTATTGCAGACGGTGCTGGTGCGAGGTTAGGCCTTCGTTGCCTAATACTATTGCTTGCTCTGGTCTCCGGCCAGCCTTGTTGCAATAAGCACCTGTGAGTGGTTCGACCCACTCGCCCTTACAGTTCTAACACTGGACTTAGGTGCGAGAGCAGTAATGCAGAGAAAAACTCAAATAGACCCGGTTGAATAGTACGAAATGGAAATCTTTATTGCATAGCGTCCAAAATCATGAAGTACATGTCATAGGCGCAAATTAACGAGAGTACAAGTATACATACATTCATAAAGCTTGGTCTATGGTAATGAAGAACGCACGGCACATCGTAAAAAGGGGAACACATTATACTTTATCCTTAATAAAACCACCCTCCCCTATCAATACCTACACTACATCTAGATTTGTAGGATCTGGAAACATGCTCACCACTCGTGATACTTCGGAGAATTTTAAAGTGAGGCACTCGGCTCGTTCGCTGCAGCGCCTGACTGTCACGTGTTTGGAGGGGTCTCTGTACCCCACTTGTTTATCTTCGCTGCTGCGGCAAGCAGGCTGGGCTCCCCGTTGTCATGAAGAACTCGACAGCACTCGGGCCCGGCTGTAGAACTCAAAGAAAAGTCTTCCTGTACCGACACCAGTTGTTGGTAGAATTCAAAGAAGAGTCTTTGACCGGTTCGTGCAATAACCTGTAGAGTTCAAGCAGTGGGTCTTATATTTTCGGGCGCGGTCGGGGTTTACTGACCGCGGCGGCACGTGGATTCTTCTTCTTTTCTTGTCATTTCGTCTTGTCTTGTTGGGCCTTCGGGTCCAGACACTGTTTACCGACTCTCGGGATGGTGCACCCGGTCACTTGCCTTCGTCGAGGCGGCTCGTTCCGATTGAGCTCCACCCAACATTCGAATAACCGTCCAGTGCGGCTAAAGTCCAGAGTCAACAGAGTCCAGAGAAAGCACAGAAGGCTGCTCATCCAGCAGAGCGATACTCGAGGATCAGAATAGGAGAATAAGAGTTCAGCCCGAGTCAAGAGTCAGCAGAGATAAGAGTCGAATCAAGGGAATAAGAGAGCGATGGACATTTGTTCACTATAGTTATAGTGCTGTGTTCCCTTATCTCCCGCTCAAATCTTAATGTTTGTCCTTTGTGAAATATTGGCGCTCAAAACTCCCAGCATGGGGCGATTCTTGTCTTTAACGGGTTTCGGTAGCACCTGAAACTGGCCAACTACCCGTTAATGTTTTCCCCATTGTTGAACCGGCTCGGAGCCTCCCTGGCTGGGTTTTGGGGCCCCCGAATACTTGTTTAATCACCCGAGAATGGCTCTCTCATTGTAGAGCCGTGGGGGTATTTGTGTATTGATGTGTCTGGATGGGCCTTCGATTGCCCAGTACAATGGTCCTTACTTGTGCATGGAAAACGATTCCAGCACTCATATCTTTTGCTATTGTCACAAATGCAAACAGGTTGCATCCTGTCTTTATCAGTGCTTAGCGAGTATGATCCCGTCTTAATGTTGAAATGTTTATTCGAACGCCATCTTGTCTGCCCACTGTAATTCTGGAAGCTTCTGCCACGATGCGCGGTGGCCATTTTACAGGCTTCTGTGTCCTTTTTATCATGACAGCATTTTGTTTAAATAAACTGATCAAACGAATCTGCTTCAATCTTGTTATTTCGAATCGCGATAATTGCAAAACTTTACAGTTTTAAAAAGAGTAATAGTCATTTACTGCCATTAATACTGTGATTTCAATTTTTCTACCCATTCCTAAAAGTGCACATTAACAGTAATGAAAACTTTTTTTAAAAAAACATTTACTTAAGGCCTGTTAACAAGCTTGCTGCAATTCAAGCTCATTCCAGACTCCTCTTCTTCATGTTCAACACAATCAGTTCACTTCTGTAGGAAAACCCTGTCTCCCTATGAACTGAAGCATGGCCTTATGCATGGAGTAGTCTGGAATAGTGTACCCTGGGTGAACAATGATGTCGCTGTCTGAAGCTCCCGTGCAGGCTGCTTGCCGGTTTCTCATTGGAAAAATCACGCATGCGCGGAAGATTGAATGGCCCACGCAGCCCCAGAGAACATTGCTCAGCAGGTCTGGCAGCATTTGTGGAGAGAGAAACAGAGTTAATGTTTCAGGTCGTGACCTTTCGTCAGAACCCTGCAAATGTTAAATCCCTGTTTTAAAAAAGGGGAGAGGGATAAACCTGGCAACTACTGGCCAGTCAGCCTAACGTCGGTGGTGGGGAACTTTTAGAGACAATAATCCAGGACAAAATTCATTGCAATTTGGAAAAGTATGGACTAATAAATGAAAGTCAGCACAGATTTGTTAAAGGCAAATCGTGTTTGACTAACTTAATCGAGCTCTCTGATGAAGCGGAGAGGTTTGATGAGGGTAGTGCAGTTGATGTTTTATATATGGACTTTCAAAAAGCGTTTGACAAAGTACCACATAATAGACTTGTTAGCAAAATTAAAGTCCATAGGATTAAAGGGACAGTGGCAGCATGGATACAAAATTGGCTAAGGGACAGAAACCAGAGACTAGTGGTGAATGGTTGTTTGTCAGACTGGAGGGAAGTATACAGTGTTGTTCCTCAGGGGCCAGTATGAGTACCACTGCTCTTTTAGATATATATATATTAATATCCTGGATTTGGGTATACAGGGCATGATTTCAAAGTTTGTAGATGACACAAAACTCATAAATATAGTCAACAATGAGGAGGATAGTAACAGACTTCAGGAGGACATAGACTGCTGAAATGGGCAGACACATGAAATTTAACGCAGAGAAGTGTGAAGTAATACATTTTGATAGGAAGAATGAGAGAGCCAATATGAACTAAAAGGTATCATTTTAAAGGGGGTGCAGGAACAGAGAGACCTGGGGCTGTACGTAACCAATACTTTGAAGGTGGCAGGGCAAGTTGAGAAGGCTGTTAAAAAACATATGGGAACCTTGGCTTTATTAATAGGGCTGGATTTTGTCAGCCCTGAGGAGGCGGGTATGGAGGCGGGACTGCCGGTAAAGTTGCAGAATTTGGGGGCGGGTGGCAAACCTGCCCCCAACCCGCCTCCGTGCCCTCTTGCCAGGAGGTGGGAAGCTGTCCTGCCCCGGGTCCTGTCTCCTCGAGGGGAGAAAGGGATTAAAGCCTATTAACTGCCTGTTAACAGGTAGTTAACAGGCAGAAAATAGGATTATCCCCATTTTTCCTTCCGAAGTGCAGGCTTCCCGACCTCAGGGAACCCCGCCAGGGAGTAGGAGACGATTAGGAGGTCTGCGGGGGTCGGAGGGGTCTGAAAGTGCGATGTAGAGGTGAGTGATGGGTGCAAGTGTGGAGTGGTAAGTATGTAAGGTGAGTGTAAAGTGTTAGAAAATGTTCACTTACCATTGTTTCTGCCTACAGCCTTCAGCCGCTGTGGAGCCGGAGTCCCGACATCTCCATTGTAGATATCACAGACTGGCTGTTGGATCCTCCGAACCAACAGCCAGGTGATTTCTGCAACGTTGAAAGGTTTGATGAGTCCTGAACACAAGGACTCATCAAACTACACACAACGTCAGTGTTTGACAGCTTCACAGAGCTGTCAAATGATGACATTTCTTCTATCAAAAGTTCTTGACAGATGGCACGTCATACGTTGACATGCTCTGTCACTGACTTCCCCCTAATTGGCCTGCTGAGCCCGCTAGGCGGGCTAAACAAGGTCAATCAGGGGAAAATCCCACTGGTTGGCCAGAAGCTGATGGAGGCGGGATTGAAAGCCGGCAAGCAGCAGTCCAGCCTCCAAAAGCTTCCCATTGAGAAAATCCAGCCCATAGAGTACAAAAGCAAGGAAGTTATGCTGAACATTTATAAAACACTGGTTAGGCCTCTGCTGGAGTATTGTGTTCAATTCTGGGCACCACACTTTAGGAAGGATGTCAAGGCCTTGGCAAGGATGCAGAGATTTACTGGAATGGTACCAGGGATGAGGGACTTCAGTTATGTGGAGAGACTGGAGAAGCTGAGGTTGATCTCCTTAAAGCAGAGAAGCCTAAAAGGAGATGTAATAGAGCTGTTCAAAATCATGAATGGTTTTGATACAGTAAATAAGGAGAAACTGTTTCCAGTGGCAGAAGGGTCAGTAACAAGAGGACACAGATTTAAGGTGATTGACAAAAGAACCAGAGGTGACATGAAGGAACATTTTTTTACACAGCAAATTGCTGTGATCTGGAATGCACTGCCTGAAAGGGTGGTGGAGGCAGATTTAATAGTAACTTTCAAAGGAGAATTGGATAAACACTTGTTGGGGTAAGAAAAATACAGGGCTATGGGGAAAGAGCAGGAGGTTGGGACTCATTGGATAGCTCTACGAAAGAGTCGGCACAGGCAAGATGGGCATAATGGCCTCCTTCTGTGCTGCATTATTCTATGATTCTAAGATTTGTAAAGCATAAGAACAGGAGAACGTAAGAAATAGGAGCAGGAGTAGGCCATTCGGCCCCTCGAGCCTGCTCCACCATTCAATAAGATCATGGCTGATCTTCTACCTCAACTCCACTTTTCTGCACTATCCCCATATCCCTTGATTATCTTAATATCAAAAAATCTATCGATCTTTGTCTTGAATATACTCAACGACTGAGCCTCCACAGCCCTCTGGGGTAGAGTATTCCAAAGATTCGCTACCCTCTGAGTGAAGAAATTACTCCTCCTCTCAATACTAAATGGCCGATCCCTTATTCTGAGACTGTGACCCCTGGTTCTAGACTCCCCAGCCAGGGGAAACATCCTCCCTGCATCTACCTTGTCAAGCCCTGCAAGAATTTAGTATGTTTCAATGAGACCACCTCTCATTCTTCTAAACTCTAGAGAATATTGGCCTAGTCTACTCAATCTCTCCTCATAGGACAATCCCCCCATCCCAGGAATCAGTCTGGTGAACTTTCGTTGCACTCCCTCTATGGCAAGTATATCCTTCCTTAGGTAAGTAGACCAAAGCTGTACACAATACTCCAGGTGTGGTCCTATCAGGGTCCTATATAATTGCAGTATGACGTCTTTACTCTTGTACTCAAATCCTCTTGTAATAAAGGCGAACATACCATTTGCTTTCCTAATTGCTTGCTGTACCTACATGTTAACTTTCAGTTAATCCTGTACAAGGAAACCCAGGTCCCTCTGAACACCAACATTTCCCAATCTCTGACCATTTAAAAAATACTCTGCTTTTCTATTTTTCCTACCAAAGTGCATGACTTCACATTTCTCCACATTATATTCCATTTGCCATGTTCTTGCCCACTCACTTAGTCTGTCTATGTCCCCTTGAAGCTTCTTTGCATCCTCCTCACAAGGTACATTCCCACCCAGCTTTGTATCATCAGCAAACCTGGATATACATTTGGTCCCCTCATCCAAATCATTGATATAGATTGTGAATAGCTGAGGCCCAAGCACTGATCCTTGCGGTACCCCACTAGTTACAGCCTGCCAACCCGAAAATGGCCCGTTTATTCCTAATCTCTGTTTTCTGTCCATTAACCAATCCTCAATCCATGCTAGTATATTACCCCCAATCCCATGAGCCCTAATTTTGTTTAATAACCTCTTGTGTGGCATCTTATCGAATGCCTTCTGAAAATCCAAATACACCACATCCACTGGTTCCCCCTTATCTATTCTGCTAGTTACAACCTCAAAAAACTCCAACAGATTCATCAAACATGATTTCTCTTTCATAAATCCATGTTGACTCTGCCCAATCCTATTATTATTTTCTAAGTGCCCTGTTACCACATCCTTAATAATAGATTCTAGCATTTTCCCTACTATTGATGTCAGGCTAACTGGTCTGTAGTTCCCCGTTTTCTCTCTCCCTCCTTTCTTATATAGTGGGGTTACATTTGCTACCTTCCAATCCACGGGAAACATTAGAATCTATGGAATTTTGGAAGACGACAACCAATGCATCCATTATCTCTATAACCACCTCTTTCAAAACCCTAGGATGTAGGCCATCAGGTCCAGGAGATTTATCGGTTTTCAGTCCCATTAATTTCTCCAGTACTATTTTTTTACTAATATTAATTTCTTTCAGTTCCTCATTCTCGTTAGACCCTTGGTTCTCCATTATTTCTGAGAGGTTTTTTGCGTCTTCTTCTGTGAAGACAGACACAAAGTAGTTGTTTAATCTCACTGCCATTTCCTTATTCCCCATTATAATTTCTCCTGTCTCAGCCTGTAAGGGACCCACATTTACTTTTGCTAATCTTTTCCTTTTTACATACCTATAGAAGCTTTTACAGTCTGTTTTTATGTTTCTCGCTAGTTTACTCTCATTCTATTTTCCCTTTCTTTATCACTTTTCTGTTCCTCCTTTGCTGAATTCTAAAATCTCCCAATCCTTTGGCTTACTGTTCTTTTTGGCAACATTATAAGCCTCTTCCTTTGATCTAATACTATCTTTAACTTCTCTTGTTAGCCACGGTTGGACCACTTTTCCTGTGGGGTTTTTGTGCCTTAAAGGAATGTGTATTTGTTGTAAATTATGTATTAATTCTTGAAATGCTAGCCATTGCTTGTCTACCAACATACCTTTTAATGTAGTTTCCCAATCTACCTTAGCCAACTCGCTCCTCATACCTACATAGTTTGCTTTGTTTAGATTTAAGACCCTAGTTTCGGATTTAACTATATCACTTTCTAACTTAATATAAAATTCTATCATATTATGGTCACTCTTCCCTAAATGCCTCTTTACTGCAAGGTTATTAATTAACCCTTTCTCATTGCACAATACTAGATCTAAAATAGCCTGTTCCCTAGTTGGTTCCTCAGCATACTGATCCAGAAAACTATCTTGTATTGATTCCATGAATTTGTCCTCCACACTATAATTGGAAATTTGGTTTGCCCAGTCTATATGTAGATTAAAGTCCCCCATGATTACTGTATTACCCTTGTTACATGCGCCTCTAATTTCCTGATTTATACTCTGTCCTACATTAGAACCTCAAAGGTAATATTCTCTGCATTGGACCATGACAACTGGATCCTCCCCTTCCCACTCCAAGTTCTTCTCCAGCCGCGAGGAGACATCTTGAACCCGGGCAGGCAATACAACCTTCGGAACTCCCGGTCGCGGCTGCTGAGAAAAGTATCTATCCCTCTGACTATACTGTCCCCTACCACAACTACATTCCCTTTCACTCCCCCCACTTGAATGGCCTCCTGCACCATGGTGCCGTAGTTAGATTGCTCATCCATCCTGCAGGCTTTTCCCTCATCCACACAGGCAGCAAGAACCTCATACCTGTTGGATAAGGGCAAAGGGTGAGGCTCCTCCAGCACTGCACCTGGGGTCCCCTTACCTGCCTGAGTTACAGTCACACCCTCCTGTCCCTGACCACTACCTAATCTAAGGGGTGTGACTGCCTCCTGGATCAAAGTGTCCAGATAACTCTCCCCTTCCCTGATGCCCCACAATGTCTACACCTCAGACTCCATCTCAAAACCTCTGATCTGAAGTTCCTCAAGATGCAGGCACTTACTGAAAACATGGTTGTCCAGGATCGCAATGCTCTCCACAAACTCCCACATGCTGCAGTTGCGGCACACCACCTGCATTGCCATCCCTATATGACCTTGTTCTACTTAATTAAATTTAATTCATTTTGTATTTAAGTAACTTAGTTTACAGTTTAGTTACTTAACTACTTACTTGATCTAGAATAAGTTATGGGTGTCATAAATCGCAAGTAACAACTCAGGAAGTACTACTGGGCGGCCAGCGGGGGCGTCGTCCAGGGAGTAGAAATACTCAGGCATGGGCCCACCTTGGGCAGAGACAATCTGGAAACAGGAAGCTAGTGACTGCTAACTAGACCTCCATGTTTTGTTACAAGTTGATTAAAGCCTTGCTTTATGTTCAAGTGCGTAGTGAGTCTTTATTACGTCAATTTAATCAACTTGATATCGTCTCCACGCTTTGGGTGATTCGGAACAACCAGCTGCAACTCGAACCACAGAAGGGAACTAGGGCAAGAAACTGATCCATCATGGAAAAACTCCTTAGACCCGCTCGTCTCGACCTGGACCCAAATGCACCTGCGGCAGCGAAGGTATGGAAGCATTGGTTTCGTACCTTTAGCAACTTTCTTGAAGAATGTGGGGCGGATGTCCCTAATAAGTTACGAATGCTTATCAACTACGTGTCTCCTCATGTGTATGATTATATTGAGGACTGTATAGTCTATGACACTGCTATCGAAATCTTACAGCAGCTATATGTCAAGTCCCCAAATGAAATCTTTGCTCGACACCTACTGGCCACAACTCGGCAGCAGCCTGGGGAATCACTCGATGAATTTCTCCAGAAACTTCGCAGGCTCAACAAGGATTGTAACCTTAAAGCAGTTACAGCTGAACAGTATCAAGAGGAACTAATCCGCGATTCCTTTATCAATGGGATCGCGTCCCCTTTTATACGTCAGCGCCTGCTGGAAAATAAAACCCTCAATTTACGGGCTGCTTATGACCAGGCGTGTTCATTGGACTTGGCCAAGAAAAATGCAGACACTTATCTCCCACCACGTGCACGGGCGGTGGCTATCTCCTTTAATGAGTCTTTCGGTAGGTCTCGGGCGGATGCCCCCACTGATGTCGACTCTACTCTAACAGACGACGAACCTACCCTAGAGGCCTTCGCTGATGACGACCCCGCCCTAGCAGCATCCTGGCAATCAGGAAGAAAGTGTTTCTTTTGTGGAGGGGCGTGCCATCACAGAAAATTTTGCCCGGCTTGTAATGTGACCTGCAATCATTGCAGCAAGAAAGGACACTTTTCCAAGGTATGCCAGTCACGGGCCTTTGCTAACAAGAAAGGCCGCTCCTCTAAAGTATACCGGTCAAGAGCTCCTGTTAGCTTCACAGCTGCTATCTATGGAGCTGCTCCTCCCCCAGGAACCACTGTTAAGGCTACAGTTGCCGAAGGGAAAATTGCCCCTCCTCCCATCACGGCTGTTTTTCCCCAAAGTTTGTCCCATGCAGCCACGAAGGTTTCAGTAAATGGGCACACTCTAAGCGCGCTAATCGACTCCTGCAGCTCTGACAGCTTCATTAGTAAGCGGGCTGTCAACAGGTTAAAACTGCACACTTATCCCTCGGACAGGGAGATTGCAATGGCTCTGACGACTCTGACCACCAATTCTTCTGGCTTCTGTCTTGTCAACCTCATCCTCAACGGCCGCACGTATCTCTCCACCCGGCTCGGAGTACTCGAAAACTTATGTAGCGATGTGCTTCTGGGACAGGACTTCCAGAAGCAGCACAAGAAGATCACTTTTGAGTTTGGAGGGTCAAGGCCGGAGCTTACCATTTCTAAGGTGCCGTTTTGTGCACTCTCGGCGGCCTTACTCGGTGAACCCTCCCTGTTTGCCAATCTTCCCCCCCGCTGTAAACCCATAGCCACCAAATCGCGGCGCTTTAGCCAAGACGATCGAGCGTTTATTGAGGCGGAAATCTCTCGCCTTTTAGTCGACGGTATTATCGAGCCATGTTCATCTCCCTGGCGGGCTCAGGTCGTCATCGTGAGGAATCCCTTAAAACAACATAAAAAACGTCTGTGTATCGATTATTCGCAGACTATTAATCAATATACCGATCTGGATGCCTACCCGCTGCCACGCATAGATGACATGGTCAACAACCTTGCCAAATACAAGGTATTCTCGACCTTCGATTTAAAAAGCGCGTACCATCAGGTGCCACTGCAAGACTCCGACAAGAAGTATACGGCCTTTGAGGCCAATGGTCGGCTTTTCCAGTTTCGACGCCTTCCATTCGGGGTCACCAATGGGGTGGCCGTCTTCCAACGGGCCATGGATGGCCTAGTCCGGCAAGAGAACTTGACGGATACCTTTCCGTATTTAGACAATATCACTATTGCCGGCCATGATCAAAAGGAGCATGACGCCAATCTTCAGAGATTTTTTGACGTACTCCGCCGTCGCCACTTAACGTTAAACGAATCCAAATCGGTGAAGTCGGTGCCATCGGTGAACATTCTTGGCTACTGGGTGGGCAACGGTGTTATTAAACCGGACCCAGAGCGACTTCGTCCACTTCAGGAGCTCCCTCCCCCGACGAACCTTGGCTCTCTTTGTCGGGCACTTGGCATGTTTGCTTATTACGCAAAATGGATACCACACTTCTCCGATAAAATACAGCCCCTGCTCCATGCGAAGTCTTTTCCATTGGAAGCTACGGCTATTTCTGCCTTCAACCTCCTCAAACGACAGCTGGAGAAAGCCACGCTTCGCTCCATTGACGAAAATCTTCCTTTTGTGGTCGAATGCGATGCATCGGAGGTGGCAATCTCCGCTACCTTGAATCAAGGTGGCCGACCCGTGGCATTCCTATCCAGAACCTTGCAGGGTAGCGAGCTCCATTACCCCCCCCCGTCGAGAAGGAGGCTACGGCCATCATCGAGGCTGTACGCCAATGGGGTCATTTTCTTGCTCGGCGTCATTTTACGCTTATAACTGACCAGCGCTCCGTGGCCTTCATGTTGGATAACTGGAGGCGCACGAAAATCAAAAATAATAAAATTCAACTCTGGAGGATGGAGCTGGCTGCCTTTGGATATACTATCTGTTACCGACCCGGCAAACAGAACGTGGCCCCAGATACCTTCACACGGGCATTTTGCTCCTCAATGTCAACGTCGACTCTGGCGGATTTGCATATGGACTTATGCCATCCTGGTGTGACCTGCATGTTGCACTTTGTGCGCTCCAAAAATCTACCATTTTCAACCGAGGACGTAAAGAAAACATGCTCCTCCTGTAGGATTTGTGCAGAATTGAAACCACAATTCTTTCGCCCATCAGATGGCTTACTCATACATGCAATGCAGCCTATGCAGAGGCTCAGCATAGACTTTAAAGGGCCATTGCCTTCGTCGACAAGGAACACCTACCTACTTACGATGGTGGACGAGTATTCACGCTTTCCCTTCGCCTTCCCCTGCCCTAATATGCTTACCTCTACGGTAATTAAATGCCTCGATCAGGTCTTTTCCCTTTGCGGGACGGCCAATTTTATCCACACTGATCGGGGTCCCTCCTTTATGTCGAGTGAACTTAAAAGTTATCTCTCCCAACGGGGAATCGCCTCAAGTAGGACGACACCATATCACCCAATCGGTAACGGACAGGTTGAACGATACAATGCCATCATCTGGAACGCTGTCCGTCTGGCACTAAGGTCACGCAACCTGCCGGACCAGCAGTGGGAAACGGTGCTCCCCGACGCGTTACACTCTATCAGGTCTCTTCTCTCCACATCTACTAATGTCACGCCTCATGAGCGATTCTTCAAATTCCGGCGTCGCTCTACACATGGGACGTCTCTACCATCATGGTTGGTGGCTCCAGGCCCGGTGCTACTCCGGAGGTTCGTCCGGTCTGCCAAAAACGACCCTCTCGTTGACTAGGTGGAGTTAACGGAGGTAAACCCCACGTATGCGCACGTACGGTACCCTGATGGCCGGGAGACCACCGTCTCGCTCCGAGATCTGGCTCCCTGCCCAACCGGTCACACGGGCCCGAATGATGAAGGATCCCCCGACAATGATATCAACACTCCGCACCCCTATGAAAATGACGCCCCGCCTGGGACATCGGGGGATCTGCCGGCAACGCTACCGGATCAACTCAGGGAGCTGGACGCTCCCCGTAGGATGGCCACCCGAAACCAGGACGCCGGACAATCTCCAGCCACGACCCGGGATGAGGCCTGCTCAGCACCTGTGGGGACCCGCACCCGGAGTCATGATATTCCCAGTCCTCCACAGGATGATCCAGATGACGCGGACTCTACTGACTTACCGGTACGGGCCAAGCGACCCAGGGACCAGGACACGGTCCGGGGAGACGTGCCTTCCAGTCACAAGCAGAGAGCTAAACGTCTACGGCTATTTCTGGTCGCCTAGTCCGTTAAAGGAAGACTGGACTTCCAAACCTTTTAGGGAGGAAGAATGTCATAAATCGCAAGTAACAACTCAGGAAGTACTACTGGGCGGCCAGCGGGGGCGTCGTCCAGGGAGTAGAAATACTCAGGCATGGGCCCACCTTGGGCAGAGACAATCTGGAAACAGGAAGCTAGTGACTGCTAACTAGACCTCCATGTTTTGTTACAAGTTGATTAAAGCCTTGCTTTATGTTCAAGTGCGTAGTGAGTCTTTATTACGTCAATGGGTAACAAAATTAAATATCTACCTGTAACACAAAGCACTACAAATAGTGTGGGCAAAAAGCAGCAACTCCTTCCGCCTCTTCTCTGAATTCCCACACTTACCAAATTCCCAAATAAAACACTCTATTTAAGTGCACTCCGTTTAATGCCTCTTTGTGCAGATCTTATCACATCTCACACACACATACAGAAAGACTTGTATTTATACAGCACCTTATCACACCCCTTACACACACCCACAGAAAGGATGAGATAAAAGTGAGAAGGGAAAAACATGGTGATGTGTAGAAAACCTTTTGCAGGTATCCTTGCCACAGCCATGATAGCCCCCTGCCCTTCAGTTCGAGGGCCCACTCCTCCAGTGGGTGTGTAGGTGCATTTGGCTTCCTACATTTGCTGTCTCTTGTTGTTCGCGACCTTCTCCTGCAAGAAAGAATGGAGTGTGTTAGTGACAGCCTTATGAGCCATTTTATGAATGTGCTTGTCAGGTCAGTGGCATCAGTAATGACCATTTCCCGCACCCCCTCCCACAAAGAGGCACGGAACCAATAATCAGCATGGGAAGCATTGGCTGCCCTCCTGTCTCAGTATAATGAGCCACCAGCACCAATTTCATGTGGTCCCTGTGACCACCTGAACAGGTGCATGCAGAGCGCGCCCCAGCCCCTGTGCGCCCATTCTCGGGTGCAATCTAATTTCTGTAGATGCATTCCCATTGGAGGTGAATTCTGTCCCTCATGACCAGACAAAACTAAACTATTGATACATGAAATGTGTGGGATTTTTATACAATCCTTTGTAGTTAGGCACTGGTAGCATGCGCTGTTTGATATGAATTGCAAATTGTAACATTTGTCTTTTAGGCCATTGAGACAATCAAATGACGCCAGGATTGATGCAAGTAGCATTGCTGATTGGATTAAGTGGTTGTTTCTGGTGCTACCTTCAACTTTAATGACCATGTAATCAGAAGATTCAAATATTAAGGATACTTTGTTCCCATCACAGGGCTTCTGTAGATGCCTGGGGCTGGTTTCCTCTGCTATACTGCTGAAATAGTATTGGAAAATGAAGGGAAAGGGGGTTGAGAGGGCTAATCCCACATCCCAGCCCCTTCCAGCACCACTAGCCACCCACCCCTTGACCGCACATCTGCATTTAAATTATGATGGGGGAGGGCCTTGTACAGAATAGAATAGAATGGTTACAGCACAGAAAGAAGCCATTCGATCCGTCAAGCCCGGGCCTGCTCTCTGCAAGAGCACTTCAGCTAGTCCCACTCCCCAGCCCTTACCCCGTAGCCCTGCAATTTTTTTTTCTTCAGGTACTTATTGAATTCCCTTTTGAGCCACGATTGAATCTGCCTCCACCACCCTTTCAGGCAGTGCATTCCAGATCCTAACCACTCACTGCGTAAAAAAGTTTTTCCTCATGTCACCTTTGGTTCTTCTGCCAATCACCTCAAATCTGTGTCCTCTGGTTCTCGACCCTTCCGCCAATGGGAACAGTTTCTCTCTATCTATTCTGTCTAGACCCCTCATGATTTTGAACACCTCTACGTAAAAAAAATCTCCTCTCAACCTTCTCTGCTCCAAGGAGAACAACCCCAGCTTCTCCAGTCTATCCACATAACTGAAGTCCCTCATCGCTGGAACCATTCTTGTAAATCTTTTCTGCACCCTCTCTAAGGCCTTCACATCCTTCCTAAAGTAGTAGTGAGCATCTCTCCCTCTCTTTAGGCCCCTTAAATAGCCTCTAATTTTAATTTTAAAGTAATCTTTGGGGTACTTTTATCCTCTTTAAGAGATCTTCCTCATTCTTGAGGCATTGTCGCGGATCGTACTGTCGCGGCACCAGGTTTTGCTGCCCGGCAGCGGTAGGCTCTCACCGTGTGGTGGAGTACCCACAGGTTTAATGAGCCCTGACCCTGGAAATTAGGCTGGAGTCACTACAGGGATCAATGGCTGGCAGACGTCCCAGCCTGACCCTTCTCCAGTGGTGTAATCACCCCAGAGAAAAATCCAGTCCCTCATCTCTTAAGAAAGGAAGAAATATTTGCATTTATATAGCACCTTTCATGACATCAGGACATTACAAAGCACTTAATAACCAATTAGGTACTTTTAAAGTATAGTCATTGTTGTAATGTAAGAAACACAGCAGCCAATTTGTGCACAGCAAGATCCCGCAGACAGCACTGAGATAATGACCAGATAATTTAGCGTTTTTTTCGGTGATGTTGGTTGAGGGATGAGTATTGGCCAGGAAACCAGGGAGAACTCCCCTGCTCTTCTTCGAAATAGTGCCAGGGAATCTTTAACATCCACCTGGGAGGGTAGACGGGACCTCAGTTTAACGTCTCATCTGAAAGATGGATATCGGCTAATATGTTGGCTTTTAGATAAATGCGTAACTTCCGCTTTGACCGTGATGTTTTAAAATTAGTTTAAATAGTAAAGAGAAAAAAATAAGAATCACAAAAAAAAAAATTTTTTTGTGTGTCACAGAGCTTTCAGAGAAGGTTACAGCAGTTTCCCGTTGGGAGAAACAAAAATGACAGGCCGGAGTTAGTTTGATGGTGGACCATCAAGATGCTGAAGTGGGAGACATCTGTGTGTTACTGATGAGTTCTGCATGCAGCACACGGAGAGAATCACTCCAGTGAGCTGACATGCGAACCAAGCAAGAGCGATTTCAATCATGGGGGACTCATTATGTTGGTAGTGATAATCCTAAACATTCTTGGAGTTTCTGCTTTTATCTGATTCTCAGCTTTACCTCCTGGTAAATGGAATTGAAACCTGTCATTCAGTTCTAACAAGGGAATCATTTTCTATGTGAGAAGAATGCAGGGAAAATAGAAGGAGATGAACCAGAAAGAATGTAATGGTCAAAAGAGTATAAAAATAGCAGATAAAGTTAAAAACAGTGAAACATAATAAATTAATGAGACCGAAAGCAAAGTGTGCAACACAAGTTGAATATACAAAGAGTGGATTAAGAGATATGAGCCTATAAATCCCCACCAGTGAAAGTGCTCTCATTGATAGGAACTGCACAAGTGAGGGCTGGAAAATGACAAGCTTGGAAATGTATCATCTTCCTGGCCGCTCTACACACCACACTAAATTCCTTAGCTGGTTACCTGCTGTAGTCCACTCTGTCACAGAGACTGTGGAACAGCTTGGTTTCCCTGTTAAAATACCAGATAGGTTCTTGCCCATTGGAAAGGGATTCCCTAACACTGCGATGCTCATTTCTATTTTGCTGTCATTCAGTCACAAGCTTTGGAGATTATTTTCAGTGCACCCCCTCACTAGATTCAATGGAAGAGAAAAAGAATAAAATTCAAAGGGCGTTTGAGATATCAGGAGGCAGCAGGGTTGGGCTGCCATACTTGTTATGCCGCCAACCATTTCAAAAACTGCATACAGATACTTGGCAACAACAAAGCAAAACTCTCTCCAAAGGCTCCAATTCAACAAGGAGACAGTTACAGAAAGGTCATCGACCTGAAACATTGACCCCAAGGTGGGGGGGGGGCGGGGAGCAGAGAAGCGTGGTAGTGCGGGGGGGGGGGAACCCCGAAATCCTGGGGACACGGAGGTCCTGCCATATTTTAACGGCAGGATCTCATCATCATTTTTTAATTCAGTTTCCTGCCCGGAAAGTGAAACATTTGAAAATCCCAAGTTGGGAAAGATCAGGCGTTGGGGGGGCGGGGGGGGGGGGGGCGGTTGAGGGGTGGGGGGTCGGGGGGTGTCAAAGCCCGGAAATTGGGTCGGCAAATCGCAGGGCAGGAGGCTGGGGATTAGGGGTTATGGGGATCAGCAGATCACGAATAGGAGGCTGGGGATCGGGGTTTGGGGATCAGCAGATCACGGGGCAGGAGGCTGGGGATTGGGGTTTGGGGGATCAGCAGATCACGAATAGGAGGCTGGGGATCGGGGTTTGGGGGATCAGCAGATCACGGGGAGGAGGCTGGGGATTGGGGTTTGGGGGATCAGCAGATCACGAATAGGAGGCTGGGGTCGGGGTTTGGGGGGGGGATCAGCAGATCACGAGGCAGGAGGCTGGGGATCAGGGATTGGGGGATCAGCAGATCGCGGGGCAGGAGGCTGGGGATCGGGGTTTGGGGGATCAGCAGATCATGAGGCAGGAGGCTGGGGATCAGGGATTGGGGGATCAGCAGATCACGGGGCAGGAGGCTGGGGATCAGGGTTTGGGGGATCAGCAGATCACGGGGCAGGAGGCTGGGGATCGGGGTTTGGGGGATCAGCAGATCACGGGGCAGGAGGCTGGGGATCAGGGATTGGGGGATCAGCAGATCACGGGGCAGGAGGCTGGGGATCGGGGTTTGGGGGATCAGCAGATCACGGGGCAGGAGGCTGGGGATCGGGGTTTGGGGGATCAGCAGATCACGGGGCAGGAGGCTGGGGATCAGGGATTGGGGGATCAGCAGATCACGGGGCAGGAGGCTGGGGATCGGGGTTTGGGGGATCAGCAGATCATGAGGCAGGAGGCTGGGGATCGGGGTTTGGGGGATCAGCAGATCACGGGACAGGAGGCTGGGGATCGGGGTTTGGGGGATCAGCAGATCACGGGGCAGGAGGCGGGAGTTGCAGGATCAGCAGATTGCGGCTTCTCCTCGCTGCCATTGCGTGCTTGCCCTTGCTTGATACTCTCCCACACATCGTAGGGGGTTAATATCAACCCCTGAACTCTGTTTCACTCTCCATAGATGCTAACCTGACCTGCTGAGTGTTTTTTCTGCATTTTCTGTTTTTAATTACGGCAGTTACAGAGCTGTGCAAAATGGCCTGTGATTAATCTCCACCACAGGAACAACACTGCAAGTGACAGTAGACGTGCCAGATGATACCACAGCAGAGACAAACAAGACTCAATTTTATGTCCCCATATGCAGCCTTACCTTTAAGTGCCCCTTTAAATTTAAATCACCTCTTGTAAGCTGACTTTAAGAGCTGCTTACACATGAGTTCTTGCCGCCCTCTAGAAAACTCCCAGTGCTAGGCCCAATTTGAGCCAGCAGATCGTGCACGCTATGTAAATGAAGTTGACCTCAATAAATCAGGCAGGGCTAGTGTACACATTGCCGAGTTATGTAATATTGGAGGTACAATCCGAAAATCTACCCAGACATGTTGACAGGATAGATTATATGAAATCACTTCCTAGCATCGTTTTGTGCACCGGGAGTCAGGAACTCAGCTGCAGAGGTCACGAGATCCTGCACGATTTTCTTTCCATTAATTTTATTAGGCAGAAAATCCTGCAGGGGTGCTGACCCCGGCACCCAAATTGCTGATGTGCACTCCAGGAGTGTGGATTTGCAAAATCTACCCTGTAAGCGAGTGCAATTGTTGAAATGATTACCAGCAATATCGTGCATTAAGCTATAGTTTACTATTACAAACAGAGCAAAGATCTGAGTGTAATGGGTGAAATTTCATTGAGTGTCGCATCAGAAAATATTGGGCAAGTGACAATATAATGAAAGGAAGTAAATGATAAACTACACTCCAACTCCCCAGTAAACTTGCTTCCTGTTAACAGAATCACATGAACCACTTGTGCAACATAAGCTTAGCCTTTCACCTTTGTATGTCTTTGCACAATGTACAAGGTTATGACATGTTTCCTCCACTATTTCAAAGTTAAAATTGCAGACAAAGCACAGCTATGATTAATGCTTGGATAGATAATTTTAAAAATTGCATGCGCTCAGCAAAATGGATTTCCACAAACGATACTTATTCTTTACTGTAAAATTTCTATTTTCCTATTCATCATTTGACAAATTTTGTGCTGTCAAGGTGATGGTATCATGGCTAGAACATCTTCCATTTTTTTGGCAGGCAGAAGCTACAATAAGGATTATCAAGTCAGGTATAGCATTGGTCAGCTGCCACATCATGTTGTCTTACCTCTGTACCAACAATGCTTTTTTTGGGGATGTTCGCTGATGACTGCACAGTGTTCAGCGCCATTCACAACTCCACAGATAATGAAGCAGTCCATGCCCGCATGCAACAAGACCTGGACGACGTTCAGGCTTGGGCTAATAAGTGGCAGGTCACATTCGCGCCACAGAAATGCCAGGCAATGACTATCTCCAACAAGCGAGAGTCTAACCACCTCCCCTTGGCATTCAACGGCATTACCATCGCTGAATCCCCCACTATCAACATCCTGGGGGGTCACCATTGATCAGAAACTTAACTGGACCAGCCACATAAATACTGTGGCAACAAGAGCAGGTCAGAGACTGGGTATTCTGCAGCGAGTGTCTCACCTCCTGACTCCCCAAAGCCTTTCCACCATCTACAAGGCACAAGTAAGGAGTGTGATGGAATACTCTCCACTTGCCTGGATGAGTGCAGCTCCAACAACACTCAAGAAGCTCGATACCATCCAGGACAAAGCAGTCCGCTTGATTGGCATCCCATCCACCACCTTAAACATTCACTCCCTCCACCACCAGCATGCCGTGGCTGCAGTGTGTACCATCTACAAGATGCACTGCAGCAACTCGCCAAGGCTTCTTCGGCAGCACCTCCCAAACCCGCGACCTCTTCCACCTAGAAGGACAAGGGCAGCAGGCGCATGGGAACACCATCACCTCCAAGTTCCCCTCCAAGTCACACACCATCCTGACTTAGAAGTATATCGCTGATCCTTCATCGTCGCTGGGTCAAAATCCTGGCACTCTCTACCTAACAGCACTGTGGGAGTACCTTCACCACACAGACTGCAGCGGTTCAAGAAGGCTGCTCACCACCACCTTCTCAAGGGCAACTAGGGATGGGCAATAAATGCTGGCCTTGCCAGCAACGCCCAGATCCCATAAATGAATTTTTAAAAACAACAATGTGGTTTGCCTTCAGCCTCAGAAAAAAAAACCCTAGAGCATCAGTGTGTCATTTCCATTTCCTACATCAGCCATCCTTCTAGCTGCTGAATGCGACTGTTAATTTAACACCAGATTATCATAGAATCTTACAGCACAGAAGGAGGCTATTCAGCCCATCGTGCCTGTGCTGGCTCTTTGTAAAAGCTATCCAATTAGTCCCACTCCCCTGCTCTTCCCCATAGCCCTGCAAATTTCTCCTTTTCAAGTATATATCCAATTCTCTTTTAAAAGTTATTATTGAATCTGCTTCCACCATCCTTTCAGGCAATGCATTCCAGATCATAACAACTCACTGTGTAAAAAAAAATCTCTTTGTCTCCCCTCTGGTTCTTTTGTCAATTATCTTAACTCTGTATCCTCTGGTTATTGACCCTCCTGCCAGTGGAAACAGTTTCTCCTTATTTACTCTATCAAAACCCTTCAATATTCAAATTTCAATCTATATCTATAATATATTAAAAATGTTACATCTGCACAAACTTCTTGTCAACTTTTTTCCCATTCTAAATCTTTATCTCCCCACTTATAATGGGAAGAGTATGGGAAGCTTTCTGATTTAAAAAAAACTAATCTCTCTAGGACCGAGTCCAAATCACGAGAGAGTTAAGGCACTTTTATCCTATCTGCCTAGCCTGGATTCAGACTCAGTTCCTAGAGGCAACAGGATCACTCTGTAAGTGGAGGAGTTCTATTTATTAGGGATACAGTTAGGGCCAGCTTCACCATAGGTTCTGAAATTAAAAAGGAGCAAAGCAAGATATGTATTTTATTAAAATAGCTGAACATGGTTTATTTACAACTAGGAAGTCATTTCCTTCCAACGTACTTCTGCCCAGATACAGAGAATGCAGAGATTCACTGACTAACTGAGGGAAGGGGCAAAGGTTTCTTCAGCACACCCAATCATAAGGCTGTCTCACACACTTGCTTCCATATTTAGGACAAGCAGCAAGAAAATTGCCCATCTAAAAATGATTGGAGAGATTTCTTTATCCCCTTGCTCCATACCTACAGGGGTCTCGCCAATTACAACAACAACAACAACTTGCATTTATATAGTGTCTTTAACGTAGTAAAACATCCCAAGGCGCTTCACAGGAGTGTTATCAAACAAAATTTGACACCAAGCCACATAAGGAGATATTAAGACAGGTGAAAGGTAGGTTTCAAGGAGCGTCTTAAACGAGGAGAGAGAGCTGGAGATGTGGAGAGGTTTAGGGTGGGAATTCCAGAGCTTAGGGCTGAGGCTGATGAAGGCACTGCCGCCAATGATGGAGCAAATAAAATCGGGGATGCGCAAGAGGCCAGAATTGGAGGAGTGCAGAGATCTCAGGGGGTTGTAGGGCTGGAGGTGGTTACAGAGATAGGGAGGGGCGAGGCCATGGAGGGATTTGAAGACAAGGGTGAGAATATGTAAATCAAGGTGTTGCCGGACCGGGAGCCAATGTAGGTCAGTGAAACTAGGGCAATGGTTGAACGGGAGTTGGTACAAGTTAGGTTACAAGTTCCGAGGCACATCTAACCTTCAGTGTCACTGGATGTGACAGCCCTATGCTGCATGATAGCTGTGGGCATCCTTCAGAAGGTGGTACAGATCTGCACCTGCTCTCTGCTAGGCCGGATCCTGAGAAGACAACTCCCTATGGTCATTACCAGATAGATGTGCCGGGACCTGCAGCAGTAGTTGGTGGAGTCTTGGTAGATGTGGCCAATCAAGTTATGCTGGCTCTTACTTTATTACTTTAGCATGCCTTCTTTAATGCTGTACTGGCCTAGATTTTCCTGCTCAGCACAGCAATCTACCAGCCCAAAAGTCATTACACTAGCCCTGGCAATATTCTGGACTCCATATAATGTCAATACAATTGGCAGGCACTAAAACAAGATTTCTATCTGGGCCAGGGAGGTCACCTTGGGTGGCTGCTTAAAACCCTTGCTGCTGCAGTATTTTGGTACCAACAGCAACTCAAAGTGACCATTCTCCCCCAAGCCAGGGAAATGCCTCTGCTCTCTGCTAGATTTGGCACAAAGTTTTGCTCGGGGAATGCAAATTGTTTACCCACAATTGATTACACTTCCTGGGGGGTATTTTAACTTTTAAAATGCCTTTAAGCTGGCTCTTACAAAACTGGACACCAGTAACATGGTGCTGTTACTAGCATCCAGCATTGCTATGGTGGTAATGATGGAAAATGTGACATTACATTCCTCTGGATTTTCCTGCCATTCATTTCAATTGAGGGAAAATCTGGTGGATTATCACTTTATTCCGGCATCCAATTGAACTGACACTGGAAATTTTAACATTGAGGAGCGAGTGGGTTTAAGTGCGGGTGGGTGGGTTGAAGTCGTCGAAAATGTCAGCGCATCCAGAAGCTGGCTCCAATGCACTGACTTCTGGGTTTAACTTAAACGCGTTCGGCTGCATGTGCATAACTCCCTCCAGAGAGACGGGTTAGTGATTTGAATATTTAAATCAGTAAATTGCAGCGATATTTTACTGGCATTTAAATTTAACGGCACATGCTCGGGTTTCCCGGGCTTCCTGAAACTCACCATTGAAAGCAAGGCGAGAAGAGAACGGCAATTCATGGGGCTCATTAAAAGTCAGGCAAATATAGCAACAAATAGTCAGTGCTCACAGCTGGTTTCTTACCTCCCACTGGGAAAGGGTTTGTTGAGAATACTTATGGTGAGAGGCTATTTCTGCATTTTGGAGGTATTGCGACTCCAGATCAGGATGGGTGGTGCACAGAGGGGGGCAGGAGCAGCAACAGCTCACTGTGGAGAGGACTGTAGGTGGTGTGCAGAGAGGGGAGCAGCAGAGAGGTTGAGCTCCCAGGAGGCACTACTATCGTAACAGAACCCACAGGCAGAAGCTCAGTTTCCTTGACCTCTTGGAAGAGCAGTGCTTCCAGAGACTCAGGTTGTCGCATCAGGTGGTGGCAGACATCTGCAGGCTCCTAGAAGAAGACCTGCTCCCTGCTGGACCTGGTGGCCACGTGTTACCAGTGACCACCACCCTCAATGTTTTTGCCTTTGGATCCTTCCAGGGCTCTGCCTAAGAAATATCCAGGTTCTCCCAGTCAGCTGCACATAAATGCATAAAGCAGGTCACTGATGGGTTATTTAAGGTGCCAGGCATGTTGGCATCCAGAATCTGCATGGTCGTGGTCAAGGCCTGCATGGACTCATTTGATTGCCACGATTAATGTTCCATGAAGTTGGCCACTCTATCCATGGAAGAAGACATCCTCACAATGCCCTGCTACACAAACAAATTGCATTTATATAGCACCTTTAATGTAGTAAAACGTCCCAAGGTCTGAGATGGACTCCTCCATTCTCTCTGCAATCGTGTGCGTGGATGGCCTGCTAGTACATCGATGGCCCCTGGGGTATAGCATCTGTGTCCAGCTGAGCAGAGCTTGGGGTGGGCTGTGCCCTCCGACATGAATTTGTTCATCCCAGTGTGGCATAAGAATAAAACAAAAAGGGTGACTCAACCGTGGCAAACAAGGGAAATTAGGGATAGCATAAGATTCAAGGAGAGGGCATATAAATTGGCCAGAAAAAGCGGTAACCCTGAGATTGGGAGCAGTTTAGGATTCAACAAAGGAGGACAAAGGGATTAATTAAGAAGGGGAAATAGAATATGAAAGTAAGCTTGCTGGGAACATAAAAACTGACTGTAAGAGCTTTTATAGATATGTGAAGAGAAAAAGATTAGTGAAATCAAGTGTAGGTCCCTTGCAGTCAGAAGCGAGGGAAGTTATAATGGGGAACAAAGAAATGGCAGCCCAATTAAATGCATATTTTGGTTCTGTCTTCACAAAGGAGGACACAAATAAGCTCCCAGAGATGTTGGAGAACATACGGTCTGATGAAAGGGAGGAACTGAAAGAAATCAGTATTTGCAGGGAAATGGTGTTAGGGAAATTAACGGGATTGAAGGCCGATAAATCCCCAGGGCCTGATAATCTACATCCTAGGGTACTTAAGGAAGTGGCCCTAGAAATAGTAGATGCATTGCTGATCATCTTCCGACATTCGATGGAATCTGGAACTGTACCCATGGATTGGAGGGTAGCTAATGTTACCCCACTATTCAAAAAGGGTGGTAGAGAGAAAGCGGGGAATTACAGACCGGTAAGCCTGACATCGGTAGTGGGGAAAATGCTAGAGTCCATTATAAAGGATGTAATAGCTGAGCACTTGAAAAACAGTGACAGGATCGGACAAAGTCAACATGGATTTACGAAAGGTAAATCGTGCTTGACTAATCTACTGGAATTTTTTGAGGATGTAACTGGGAAAATAGATAAAGGAGAACCAGTAGACGTGGTGTATTTGGACTTTCAAAAGGCTTTTGATAAGGTCCCGCATAAGAGATTAGCGTGTAAAGTTAAGGCACATGGGATTGGGGGCAAGGTATTGACTTGGATAGAGAACTGGTTGGCGGACAGAAAGCAGAGAGTAGGAATTAATGGGTCTTTTTCCGAGTGGCAAGCAGTGACTAGTGGGGTACCGCAGGGATCGGACCTTGGACCCCAGCTATTCACAATATACATTAATGATCTAGATAAGGGAACTAAATGTAATATCTCCAAGTTTGCAGATGACACAAAGCTGGGTGGGAGTGTGTGCTGCGAGGAGGATACCGAGAAACTCCAGGATGATCTGGACAGGTTGGGTGAGTGGGCAGAAGCGTGGCAGATGCAATATAACGTGGATAAATGCGAGGTTATCCACTTTGGTGTCAAAAACAGAAAGGCAGACTATTATCTGAATGGCAATAGATTGGGAGAAGGGGAAGTGCAACGAGACCTGGGTGTCCTTGTGCACCAGTCGCTGAAGGTAAGCATGCAGGTGCAGCAGGCGGTGAAGAAGGCAAATGGCATGTTGGCCTTCATAGCGAAAGGGTTTGAGTATAGGAACAGGGATGTCCTGCTGCAGTTGTACAGGACCTTGGTGAGACCACACCTTGAGTACTGTGTGCAGTTTTGGTCGCCTTATCTGAGGAAGGATGTTCTTGCCATGGAAGGAGTTCAGTGAAGATTCACAAGGCTGATACCTGGGATGGCAGGAATGACATATGAGGAGAGATTGGGTCGATTGGGCTTATACTCGCTGGAGTATAGAAGAATGAGAGGGGATCTCATCGAAACATATAAAATTCTGACAGGTCTGGACAAACTAGATGCAGGAAGAATGTTCCCGATGGTCGGAGAGTCCAGAACCAGGGGTCATAATCTAAGGATAACGGGTAAGTCATTTAGGACGGAAATGAGGAAGATTTCTTCACCCAGAGAGTGGCAAACCTGTGGAATTCTCTACCACAGAAGGTAGTTGAGGCCAAGTCATTAAATATATTCAAGAATGAGTTAGATATATTCCTTAAAGCTAAAGGTATCAAGGGATATGGGGAGAAGGCAGGTACAGGGTACTGAGTTTGGATGATCAGCCATGATCTTATCGAATGGCGGAGCAGGCTTGAGGGGCCGAATGGCCTGCTCCTGCTCCTGCTCCTATCTTCTATGTTTCTATGGACTCTCCACGGGTGTCCCTGCCACCATTGTCTGCTCTTGCTGACTTGTGAACTGCAAGACACCAGGTGAAAACCCAACTATTTGTCTAACTGGACCCACCGAAGTGCCTGTATCTGCGCTGGTGCCTAGTAAACATGAGTCCTGTGATGATGCGCCCTCAGAAGGAATCAGCTCCTTTGAGGATTCGTCGTTCAGGAGCTCCACCAACTGCTGATGTACACCTGAAGGCCCTGGCGAAGAGAGAATGTATGAATTAGTACTAGCAAGGTAGAATGTTGCAATTTAGCATTATGAAGATGATTATATTTCATTCACTGCTGAAATCAAGTCAACAGGACTGAGTGTTGTATGACATGTGGGTTGCTGGTATTTAATTATGTCACCAGGTCGCTGAGAGGTCCCCAACTCCCCATCGCCACTGGTCAGGAACATCAAAACACCACTGAACTCCAGCGCTTCCTCCTCTGCAGTTGTCAACTGGGAAATCTGTGGAGGACCACCTCCGGTTCTCTTCCTCTCCCTAGTGTTCTGCACTCTCTTCCCCTGCAAAAGGGGAAATAACAGACCTATGAGTGAGTGTAATGGCATGGAGTGCATTTGGTGAGGGTGACTATCAGGGAGAAGCATTAAATTGCATAAAGTTGAGTGGCAATGGTGGATGGATAGATGGGGATGTGAGAAATTGCAGAGAAAGAGAACGATGGGTGCACTTGAAAGGTATGTAGGCCTGAGGAGTGATGTGATGGAATAGGCTTGACAAGGTAGAGTGAGGGAGGGGGATGATACACACAACAGGATAGAGGTGAATGTGCAACTGTACTCACCTTTCCTGATCTGGTTAGGTTATTAAAGCGCTTACTGCACTGACTCCAGGAATGTGGCACAATGCTCCTGTTGCTGACCTCCTGCGCCACCTCCAGCCACAACTTCTTTGTGGCAGCTGCAGGTTTCATCCGCCCAATACAACAACAATAAAACAACAACAGCAACAACTTGTATTTATAAGGCACCTTTAATGTAGTAAAACGTCCCAAGGCGCTTCACAGGAGTATTATAAGGCAAAACAAATTGACACCGAGCCACAGAAGGAGAAATTAGGGCAGGTGACAAAAGCTTGGTCAAAGAGGTAGGTTTTAAGAAGCGTCTTAAAGGAGGAGAAAGAGGTAGAGAGGCAGAGAGGTTCAGGCAGGGAATTCCAGAGCTTAGGGCCGAGGCAACAGAAGGCACAGCCACCAAAGGTTGAGCGATTATAATCAGGGATGCTCAAGAGAGCAGAATTAGAGGAGCGCAGATATCTCGAGGGGTTGTGGGGCTGGAAGAGATTACAGAGATAGTGAGGGGCGAGGCCATGGAGGGATTTGAAAACAAGAATGAGAATTTTGAAATCAAGGTGTTGCTTAACCAGGAGCCAATGTAGGTCAGCGAGCACAGAGGTGATGGGTGAACAGGACTTGGTGCGAGTTAGGACACGGACAGCCGAGTTTTGGGTGACCTCAAGCTTACGTAGGGTAGAATGTGGGAGGCCAGCCAGGAGTGCGTTGGAATAGTCAAGTCTAGAGGTAACAAAGGCAAGAGGAAGAGTATCTGTCTCTGACTGCTTACTGCACCGATCGAGGCACAGCCCCTGAATCCATGATGAGACTTCTCCCTCTCTAGGTTCAAACAACTAACTCATCCAAATTCCATCTTTGGATTGGTCTTTTAAATATTCAGTTGAGATTGCATCATGCGACCTATAATTAGGTGGCTGCGTTAAAAGGCCACAGACAGACGCGTTGACAGTTCTTTGGGGTTTCCCACCAGATGTCACAGCGCCCCACCCACACACACCCTCCCATTTCGAACGCATCTACAAATTATTATTGGGGTCAATGGGTGGGTCTCTACTCAATTTTTCCACCCCCACCCACCTAAGTTATGTCAGAAAAACAGAGTGACTCATGAAGAAAATTCTCCATAATGGAGTGCCTCTGAGGAAACATCAAACATTATGGTTAGTCAGACCTTCACATATCTTAATCATCCCATTGGATCTGTTGTCCCAGCTTCCTTTGGAAACAGAAGCCTACACATGCACTAATCATCGGCCAAAGCAACAGCTGGCCACTTCTGTCTGGAGAAGTGAGTAGCAGTGGGTGGAGACAGAGCGTCTCTTGTGCATAATGGTCTACCTGGCATCCCTACAAAGGCCCTGCTCTACTTTCAAAAATGCCAGACAGTAGATGCCCGTTGGGAAGGTGCTGGGGCCAAAAAATAAAAAACTTACAACAATTGGCACAAAGGCTCATGAGAAACCGAAGTGCCAGCAGGAAAAAGAAAATGAAGGGAAATGGGTAAGAAATGGCTAAACTACATTTACCTTAATATTGCTTTTGTCCTTTCGATGAACTCCAGTATACTTACTGCTGCCTAGCAACCCTGCATGCCTATTTCACCATGGCGTAATTTACATTTAAAATCCAGAACAGCAGGAAATGGTGTGCAGGATGGATATGCACCCTAATTAATATGGGAATGAACCGCCCGGCTGTTTGAGATGCTTGCTTCCACCATTTCTTGTCCTGCCCACTGGAAAATGCACTGGAGCGCAAAGTGGGTGGAGTTCTGGCTGGCAAAGCAGACATCTGGGAATGGAAAATCTAGGCTTATATTCTTCTCCCAAAATATACTACTTCACACCTATCCACATTTGTAACTGCCTCTGCTAATTAGTTGGTTGCCACAAATAAAGCACCAGGCCCTCTAAGTGATAAAATGTGTGCCAGTTAGCATCAAGAATTGGCTCTTTCCCAATTTCCTACATACAGTGTAGAATTTCTTGCTGTGCTGGCATAACAAGGGTTTTCTTTGACTTCCCCTCGAGTGACTGTGGCTTTTGTCGCTGTGATGTTCTGATAATTTCACTTAGCCCATGAGCTCACGGCAAATCAATCTCCTTTGTTTTGAAGAGAATGATGGGACTGTTTCTTGAATGCTTATATGATCCACTAACTTTAGGCTAGAAGCACCACTTTTATGTTGTAAAGATTCAGCTCTGCATTTCGATCTGCGTTACAAAACTGTCCATAACAAGAGCAATCAAACTGCATGTTCCACTTTTGTAGCTAGTCTGAAGACGTTACTGACATCATCCAAGCTTTCCTATTGCTTCTGTGTTCAACTGTGGGGATGGTAGCATAGTGGTTATGTTACTGGACTAGTAATCCAGAGGCCTGGACTAATAATCCATGAGACGTGAGTTCAAACCCCACCACGGCAGCTGGGGAGTTTAAATTCAGTTAATTAAATAAATCTGGAATAAAAAGCCAGTATCAGTAATGGTGGCCATGAAATTACCAGATTGTTGTAAAAGCCCATCTGGCTCACTAATGCCCTTTAGAAAAGGAAATCTGCTGTCCTTACCTGGCTTATACGTGACTCCAGACTGACAACAATATGATTGATTCTTAACTGCCCTCTGAAATGGTCTCGCAAGGCCACGGTAACTAGCTGCTACAAGAAACAGTAATAAGAATAAAACCAGACCACCCGGCATCGATCTCAACACCAGCTTCGGACACGACAATGACACACCCAGCCCAGTCAACCCTGCAAAGTCCTCCTCACTAACAGCTGGGGACTTGCCCCAGAATTGGGAGAGTTGTCCCACAGACTAGTCAAGCAACAGCCTGACATAGTCATACTCACAGAATCATACCTTTCAGCCAATGTCCCAAACTCCTCCATCACCATCCATGGGTATGTCCTGTCCCACCAACAGAGGTGGCAGCACAGTGGTATACAGGAGGGAGGGAGTGTTCCTGGGAGTCCTCAGCATTGACTCCGGACTCCCTCAGCTGATAAATCAGTACTCCTCCATGTTGAACACCACGTGGAAGAAGCACTGAGAGTAGCAAGGGCACAGAATGTACTCTGGGTGGGGGACTTCAATGACCATCACCAAGAGCACCACTACTGACCGAGTTGGCCAAGTCCTGAAGGACGTAGCTGCCAGACTGGGCCTGCGGCAGGTGGTAAGAGAACCAACACGAGGGAAAAACCTACTTGATCTCACCCTCACCAATCTACCTGTCACAGATGCATCTGTCATTGGAAGCAGTGACCATTGCACAGTCCTTGTGGAGACGAAGTCCTGTCTTCACAGTGAGGACACCCTCCATCGTGTTGTGTGGCACTACCACCGTGCTAAATGGGATAGATTCAGAACAGATCTAGCAGCTCAAAACTGGGCATCCATGAGGTGCTGTGGGCCATCAGCAGCAGCAGAATTGTATTCCACCACAATCTGTAACCTCATGGCCTGGCATATCCCTCACTCTACCATTACCATCAAGCCAGGGGACCAACCCTGGTTCAATGAGGAGTGTAGAAGAGCATGCCAGGAGCAGCACCAGGCATACCTAAAAATGAGGTGTCAACCTGGGGAAGCTGCAAAGCAGGACTACATGCATGCTAAACAACGGAAGCTGCATGCTATAGACATGGCTAAGCAATCCCACGATCAACGGATCAGATCAAAGCCTGCAGTCATGAATGGTGGTGGACCATTAAACAACTAACGGGAGGAGGAGGCTCCATGTACCTCAATGATGGCGGAGCCCAGCACACAAGTGCAAAAGACAAGGCTGAAGCATTTGCAACCATCGCTGCAGGAGTTCCTCAGGGTAGTGTCCTCGGCCCAACCATCTTCAGTTGCTTCATCAATGACCTTGCCTCCATCATGAAGTCAGAAGTGTTCAGTGCCATTCACAACTCCTCAGATAATGAAGCAGTCCATGCCCGCATGCAGCAAGACCTGGACGACATTCAGGCTTGGGCTGATAAGTAACATTTGCACCACACGAGTGCCAGGCAATGACTATCTCCAACAAGCGAGCGTCTAACCACCGCCCCTTGACATTCAACGGCATTGCCATTGCTGAATCCCCCAGTATCAACATCCTGGGGGTCACCATTGACCAGAAACTTAACTGGACCAGCCGCATAAATACTGTGGCTACAAGAGCAGGTCAGAGGCTGTGTATTCTGCAGCGAGTGTCTCACCTCCTGACTCCCCAAAGCCTTTCCACCGTCTACACGGCACAAGTCAGGAGTGTGATGGAATACTCTCCACTTGTCTGGATGAGTGCAACTCCATGAACACTTAATAAGCTCAACACCATGCAGGACAAAGCAGCCCACTTGATTGGCACCCCATCCACCACCTTAAACATTCACTCCCTCCACCACCGGCGTACCATGGCTGCAGTGTGTACCATCTACAAGATGCACTGCAGCAACTCGCCAAGACTTCTTCGACAGCACCTCCCAAACCCGTGACCTCTACCACCCAGAAGGACAAGGGTAGCAGGTGCATGGGAACACCATCACCTCCAAGTTTCCCTCCAGGTCACACACCATCCTGACTTGGAAATATATCGCCGATCCTTCATTGTCGCTGGGTCAAAATCCTGGAACTCCCTCCCTAACAGCACTGTGGGAATACATTCACCTCACAGATTGCAGCAGTTCTAGAAGGCGGTTCACCACCACATTCTCAAGGGCAATTAGGGATGGGCAATAAATAAGAACATAAGAACATAAGAAATAGGAGCAGGAGTAGGCCAATCGGCCCCTCGAGCCTGCTCCGCCATTCAATAAGATCATGGCTGATCTGATCCTAACCGCCAATCTACTATCTATCACAGAACCATCTCCTGCATCTAACAGAATTGCACACACAAAATAGGAGCAGAATCAGGCTACACAGTCCCTGGTCCCGCTCCACTACCCACAGGGCCATGACCGATCCGAACCTAGACTCATGTCCAAATTCCTGCCCGCTCCCCGTAACCCTTAATGCCCTTTACTTCTAGGAAACTGTCTATTTCTGTTTTAAATTTAATTAATGTTGTAGCTTCTACAGCTTTTTGTGGCAGCATATTCCATGGACCTACCACCCTCTGAGTGAAGTAGTTCCTCCTCATCTCAGTTTTGAAAGAGCAGCCCCTTATTCTAAGACTATGTCCCCTAGTTCTCGTCTCACCCGTCATCGGGAACATCCTCCCCGCATCCACCCGATCCAACCCCTTCACAATCTTATATGTTTCAATAAGATCGCCTCTCATTCTTCTGAACTCCAATGAGTAGAGTCCCAATCTACCCAACCTCTCCTCATATGACCACCCCCTCATCCCCGGGATTAACCGAGTGAACCTTTTTTGCACTGCCTCGAGAGCAAGGATGTCTTGCCAGCGACACCCACATCCCAGGAATGAATAAAAAAAAATTCAACTAGTAGGTTGTGAGTCCTGCAAAAACTACAAAATGGAACAATTTTGAAATGGAACAGAACAACACTGTGACTGACTTTTATTTTTTCCCTCCTGCAGCAGGAATGTGTTGGAATGTTGCTGCACCATTTCTGATACCTCTCTAAAAGAACCCAGTTTAATTGCAATTCCATGTGTCCTGTTTATCAAATTTTTCTACGACAATGACAAAACCTCCCTTATTCAAACATTTGTTGTGTCTGCATCGGCATCATCATGAATCCACTTGACCAATAACAACTTGCATTTGTATAGCACCTTTAAATATATGAAAATGTCTCAAAACGCTTCACAGGAGCGTAATAAGACAACAGTTGACACCATTAAAATCAATTAAGTGAATGAAGGGCATGTTCTATAAAGGGTGAGTAATCCACTCTTCCAGATTACCAGCAGACGGTGAAGACAAATATTTACCCCAAGCCTTTCTATTGCTGGTAAAAGACTACTTCCTTTCAGTAGAAGCAAGAGGTAACTCAGCAGTGTGCTACACGAAGGGTACACGCTGTGCCCAGCACAAGAGGGCATTCTCAAAATCCAGGTCTTTATTATTGTGTTTTTGTTTATGTAATGGGTTCCACTTGTAGGGGGTGGTGTTTTGTGTCAGCTTCACCTCTGACTTCTGAGCGGTTCAAATCACTCCCATTCCCTTGCTTCTAGACCTTGGACTTATTTGGGGGTTGTGATACAAAGGTGCAGCAGACAACTGGGTTTGATGCAAGAACTTTGATCTTTATTTAAGAAAGTAAAACACAATACAAACAATCTTAACACTCTAAAGGTGGGGAACACTTCGGTACAAGCGAGGGAAATAACATTAAAAGAATACTTCACCCCTCCCAATCCCACTTCTCTAGCTAGGTTGGACTCTGGAGAACCAGGGATAATGCTCACCAAACGAATCCTTGACAGTTGAGAGTTAGGGTTTAGAGTCTTTTGAGTAAAAAGTTTCGTAAGGCCCTTGTTGCCGCGAGGTGTCCGATGGCCACTGAGGCGGTCGCTCTGGTCTCTTCTTGCGTGTCGGCCTACTTCTGGAGCTGTTGGCCTTCTTTGTTTAACTTCTTTCTGTTGAACTCTGCCTCTGTTTAAACTGTCTTCTTCCGAGCTGTGGAACTGCCTTCTTGCAGAACTGTGGAAACTGCCTTCTGCCTGCTTGTTGAACTCCTTGCTGCTGTGTAACTCTACTGGAGAACTCGAACTTGAACTGTTGTGCTGGAGAACTGGAGAACTCCCTTCTCACTGAAATGTCTTCTTTAACTGCACAACTTGCTTCTCCTGAACTCTGTAACTCCAGCACTGACTTCTGCTGAAAACAGGCTTTCAATTGAACTCGAAACTGCAGAACTGCCTTCTGTTGAACTTGAACTGTTTTACTGGAGAACCCGCTTCTTGAGAAAACAGCCTTTCAATTATACTAATTGAAGCTTCCTTATCAAAACCAAATCAAATCCCGGTCATTGTAAGATTTTTGGAGGCCTCGTTAACAGTAACGACTTTACTAGCATGTTAACTGGTTTTTGGGATGGCTTGCGTCCTGTCTATCTCCTTGGTTGATTACAGTTGATTGGTTTTGTGTTTGGTTTTCTAGGCTGGACTCGGTCTTTCTATAGAAATGGTCCTGAGTGGGTTTTGTTATGCATGTTTCTGATGGGCCCTGTAATCGGTCTTGATGGGGCCTGTATTTTGGGTGGGACTGTCTTCTCCCTGGGTCTATTGTTCAAATGTTAATGTCTGCTGGGGCTTGAGTGGGGTCATCCCGGTTCCCCAGACAGTGTAATTAACTGCAATAGCCAAACTGCTTTTACAGAGGTCGACCCCACCTCCTTGTCCCTTTACAGGCCCAGACATGTTTTTAAAATGCCAAAACTTGGTTTTTTGGTCTTAAATTCCTTAGGTTAGGCCCAAATGCATTCTTATCACTCTGAGGTAGTTCCAAAGTCCTTTTTCCTTAGGTTTTGGGGATCTGCAAATTTTGGAAACCTTACACACTTGGTCAGCTAATCATTTATGATTTTATCCTTGCTTCTGGATTTATGACATATGCCATGAGGATGGTACTTTGGTATCATATATGCTCAAACTATTGAGTAACCTTAACTGTCAAGGGAATAAATTCACAGGGCAGCAGGGCTGGGAGTCGCAGATTAAGATTTAACTTCAGATGAGACGTCTGAACCAGCGAGCTGAAAACAATGAAAGATAGTTTAATATATCCAGTGATCGTTCACACTCATTGATGCTGTAACAACCCTATTCAGCAGGGGTCATTGCATAGATAAAGAGGTGGATTCTGTTTTATGGGGTACTCAGATTACATTGGAGTCAGGTTTTGAAAAAGAGAACATTGTGAGGGTTTTGTTGAATCAGTGAGGCCTTTCCTGATCTTAAGTGGTTAGCAACGGTGGAGGATAGTTGAAAACACTGGGCTAGATTTTAAACTTGCCATCCGGGCATAAAACTAACATTGTGGATTGGCTACTACAAAATCAAAATACTGCGGACGCTGGAAATCTGAAATAAACACAGAAAATACTGAAAATGCTCAGCAGGTCAGGCAGCATCTGTAGAGAGAGAAACAGAGTTAACGTTTCAGGTCGATGACCCTTTGTCAGAACACCCTAAAAGTACCCCTAAAAACAGAATCCACCTGTTTATCTATGCAATGACCGCTGCTGAATAGAGTTCTGACGAAGGGTCATCGACCTGAAACATTAACTCTGTTTTCTCTCTACAGATGCTGCCTGACCTGCTGAGTATTTCCAGCATTTTCTGTTTTTATTTGTGGATTGGCTGCTCTTTATAGAAACCACCCAATTTATTTCCATTGATTTCAATGATGACGTTACGGCGGACAAGATAGGAGAATGCACAAATAAATTTGGATGGTCTTAGCTATCCAAAGATAGACTGGAATAGAATTACATAGAAAGTACAGCATAGAAACAGGCCATTCGGTCCAACTGGGATGTGCCAATGTTTATGCTCCACAAGAGCCTCCTCCCACCCTACTTCATCTAACCCTATCTGCATATCCTTCTATTCCTTTCTCCCTCATGTACCTATCTAGCTTCCCCTTAAAGGCATCTATGCTATTCGCCTCAACTACTCCTTGTGATAGCAAGTTCTACATTCTAACCACTCTCTGGGTAAAGAAGCATTTCCTGAATTCTTTATTAGATTTATTAGTGACTATCTTATAATTATAGGCCCTAGTTTTGACTACCCACAAGTGGAAACATCTTCTCTACGTCTACCGTATCAAACCCTTTCCTAATTTTAAAGACCACTCTTAAGTCACCCCTCAGCCTTCTCTTCTCTAGAGAAAGGAGCCCCAGCCTACTCAGTCTTTCCTGATAGTTATAACGAATGTTCCCTTGAAGTTGCACGTGTGCACAGCCGCGCAGCAATCGGGAAGGTACCGTACAAGCCGCTCACAAGCTGTTCGCTCTAAGATACTGTGCAATGCATAAAAGTAATGGATGTGGTCAAAGTGGGGAACACTTTTAGAATGCATCCAGGACTGTTTCCTAGACCAATATGTCTAGGAAACTAAACGATAACATCAACAGGTTCCATCCCACCATCAAACTCACCATGGACTACTCCTCAGAATCGGTTTCATTCTTGGACACACGAATCTCCATCAAAGACGGACACCTCAGTACTTCACTCTACCGCAAGCCCACGGACAACCTCACGATGCTCCACTTCTCCAGCTTCCACCCTAACCACGCTAAAGAAGCCATCCCCTATGGACAAGCCCTGCGAATACACAGGATCTGCTCAGACGAGGAGGAACGCGATGGACACCTACGGACGCTGAAAGACACCCTTGTAAGAACGGGATATGACGCTCGACTCGTCGATCGACAGTTCCGACGGGCCACAGCGAAAAATCGCATAGACCTCCTCAGAAGGCGAACATGGGACACAACCAACAGAGTACCCTACGTTGTCCAGTACTTCCCCGGAGCGGAGAAACTACGCCATGTTCTTCGCAGCCTTCAACATGTCATCGATGACAACGAACACCTTGCTAAGGCCATCCCCACACCTCCACTACTCGCCTTCAAGCAGCCGCCTAACCTCAAAAGTACCATCGTTCGCAGCAAATTACCCAGCTGTCAGGAGAACAGCGACCACGACACCACACAACCCTGCCACGGCAACCTCTGCAAGACATGCCAGATCATCAACACAGATACCATCATCACACGTGAGGACACTACCCACCAGGTACATGGTACATACTCATGTGACTTGGCCAACGTTGTCTACCTCATACGTTGCAGGAAAGAATGCACCGTGGCATGGTACATCGGCGAAACCATGCAGACACTGAGACAACGTATGAACGGACACCGCGCAACAATCGCCAGGCAGGATTGTTACCTCCCAGTCGGGGAACACTTCAGCAGTCAAGGACATTCAGCCTCGGATCTGCGGGTTAGCGTTCTCCAAGGCGGCCTTCGAGACACACGACAACGCAAAATCATCGAGCAGAAACTGATAGCCAAGTTCCGCACCCATGAGGACGGCCTCAACCGGGATCTCGGGTTCATGTCACGCTACAGAACGTGACTCGACATTGTTGTCTGGTTTTCCAGTTTAAAAAAAAAGTTAAAAGCTTAACTGCAGACTGCAGCATTTTACACGTTGGACCCCCTGTGACCCACCTCATTGTCTTAGCTGTACTCTGATGTGTTTTTGATGTAATGCCTCCCTGACGGATTGTATCTCTGCAGACACATTGTTCTCTGTCTATATATACTGTGTAATCGATTTGTATTCCCTCACTGTACCTGAAGAAGAAGCAGAGCTCCGAAAGCTCGTAATTTCAAATAAAACTGGTGTTGTGCGACTTCTCATTTTAGACCAGTATGGTTCTAGTCCAACAAGAAAAGAAGCATTTCTTGATTTAGTTCAGAAGTGAAGCAAATAATTGATATGACCACAGGAAACCAATTAGGATAATGAAGAGTCAAGGACAAGGGTGCCAGGCTGGAAAAAAGCAACCTTCAGCAAGTAAAAGGAGATCTGGCCCAAAGTAACTGGGCAGCAAAGTTAACAAACAGATCAGCAGTGGGAAATCTTCAAATAGGCGATGGATAGAGTTCAAAATAAATATATTCCTATAAAGGAAAGAGGGTGTGCATCCAAGAATAGAGTTCTGTGGATAAATAAAGAGATTACATGAAAACTTAAGAGAGGTGCAATGTAGAATTAGGGCTAAAAATACTAAAGAAAATCATGAACAATGTTGAAAGTGTAGAAAAGAAGTGAAAAGGGGAAGTAGTATATCTAATCGGGAACATGTAAAAAGACCAGCAGATAATATCAAAGGAGATAGTAAGAGGTTTTCTTATCATATGAAAAGTAAAAGAGCTAAAGGTGTGTTAGGGCCACTGAGGGATAAATCGGGGAGTCTTATTGTCAAAGATGAAGCTGTGGTGGAGACATTAAATAAATGATGGCAGAGGTAAAAATGTAGGTGTACTAGAGGAGGATATGAAACAGTTGGTAGAGATGATGTAAATTTAGCAAAACTCAAGGTACATAAGTCATCAGGCACTGATGGTTTATACTCTAGGCTATTAAAAGAAGTCAGAGGGAAAAGTAAAGGCTCTGGCTGCAATTTTTAAATCCTCTTTAAATATGCAAATTGCACCAGAGGACTAGAGAGTAACCAGTGTAACATCCATGTTCAAGATGGGAGAGAAGAGTAAACCAAGTAACTTTGGACCAGTCTAACATTAGTTGTAGGCAAACTCGGTTCCGAGGGACTGCCCAAGAAGAAGTGTAGGCAAACCCTAAGAATCCATAAATCAAGAAAAAAATTGTGAGCATTTAATCAAGAAAAGCCAGCATGGATTTGTTAAAAGCAAGTCATATCTGACAAATGTAATAGAACTTTTTCAGATATAATAGGTTGAATAGATAAAGTGAATGCAGTAGATGTGGCATATATGGATTTTCAGAAGACTTGATAAGGTGTCACACAAGGGTTACTCCAAAAGTATTAGGTACATAGTATAAAAGGAAATGTAGCAACATTGATAGAAAGTTGGCCAAAGATTTAGGGTAAAGGAATGTTGCTCAGATTGCAGAAGGGTTGGAACCTGTGTTCACAAGGGCTCAGTACTGCGTCCACTTTTGTTCTCAGTATATAAATGCTTTGGACTTGAGTTTAGGGAATATAGGGAGTATAGGGAAAATAATCTCAAAATTTGTTGATGACGCTAAAGTTGGAGGTTTGGCAAACACTGAGGAGGACTAATAATTACTTCAGGAGAAATAGGTTACAAATGGGCAGACAGGTGGTAAAGGCAATTTAAGTTGTATCAGTGTGAGGCAATACATTTTGGGAGGAGGAAAACAAGAAATGGGAGTATGTACTCATTGGAAAGACACTAAAGAGTGGGGATAAATGAAGAGACTTATGGATTCAGCTACAAAATTCTCTAAAAGTATAAGTGCAGGTAGATAAAGTCATAAAAATGGCCATTAGCACTTTGGATTTTATAAATAAGGGCACTGAATTTGTACAAAACATTGGTTAGGTCACAGTCAGAGTACCGTGTACAGTTTTGGGAACCCCATTATAGAAAGGACATTTAAGTCAAAGAGACAGTGCAGGATAGATACACCAGGATGATGCGAGTAATAGGCAACTATAGTTATGAGGAAAGACTTGAAAAACGAGGGGGTTGAAATTCCTTTTTTGCCTGGTTTAGGTGGCGACCAGGGATGCCTGAAAAATGGCCCAACCCAATATCAAGTCGGTTGTCTTTAAGGTATAATTTGGGCATGGACATTGGTCCCCGAAATTGGACCTCGTAAAACAGGCACAACAAAGTGCGATTTAAACCCTTAGTACTATTTCCACTAGGCTAAGAGGAGATTTAATGGAGGTTTTCACAATTATGAAAGATTTTGATAGAGTGAAGACTATTTCATTTGGTTAGGGAGTAAGGGACAAGGTGTTATCAATTTAAAATTGTCACTGAGAATTAGGAGAGAGGTTGGGAGAGATGTTGGAGCATGGAATGATTTTCACATCGGGTGAATGAAATAGAAGGGCTGAACGTGGCCTTTGGCAAAAGCGAAAAACAAGTGGCAGTGAATCGGCAGCCATTTTACACCCTTCAGGCTGCCGATTCATTATCACCCGTTTTACACTACCACCAAGGACCAATTTCACCCCAGGGAGTATTGCATTCCTTAAGTGAAAATTAGATAAATATTTGAACCAGAGGAAAATACAGGGCAGTGGGGAGAGAGCAGAGTACTGGGATTAATTTTGGATTGTTAAAGAGCCAGCTCAGACATGATGGGCCGAATGGCTTTAAACTTTTATGGTTCTAACAGTGTTAAAAGTGAATTCCACTGTATGGATATGGAGAGTACGAGAGGTTCCAATCGCCGGAAATTTTACTTTTGGATCCGCCAGGGGCGAGGGCCCAGTAGAGCGCACGCTAACTCCACACATGTGTGTGACGTCACGGACAGGTTCCCTGCCAGGAAGTCAGCCTGATTGACAGGCTGACTTCCAGTTGAGCGGGGAACGCTAGACAAGAGGCTGCAACCCCAGGTAGCTGCGAGCCCCGAACCCAAGGGGGGGTGGGGTCTGATCCCGGGAGGAGTCCGATCCCTGACCCAGGGTGGGGGGGTGGTGTGGTGTCCGATCCCAAGTGGGTCCGATCCCAGGGGGGTTCCGATCCCTGATCCCAGGGGGGATCCAACCGCGGGGGGGGGTGTCCAATCCCGAGGGCTCTGATCCCCAATCCCGGGAGTGGGGGGAGGGGTTTGTATGGGGGTGGGGAGCTTGGGGGGCCAGGAGGAAGCACTCCTTCTCCTCCTGGCCCACAAGTATTGCTCCCCAAGGCTGTACTCGCTTCGCTGCAGCTGCCGTGAATCCTGAGGCCCAGGAACCTCGGCCGGCCACAGTTAAACCTGCACAGCAGGTTAAATCCGAGGCTTCATATTTAAAAGTGCCAACTCGCCTCCTGGGAGCAGGTTGGCTGCCCGCTCCCCCCGTCACACCTCCGTTAAAACCAGAAGTGGGCGGGTTGGAGGTGGGTTGGGGTCGGGATTCAGATTTTTTACACTTTAACCTCCCACCCGACCCCAACCCACCCATTTATGGGGGTTAAAATTCCCCCCAGATCTCTGGGGCTCACCACTAGCTGCACCTTACCTCATCAGAGCAGGAGGTAACTGGGATTTGGATCAGATCTCCTATGTCTGTCTGATTTAAATCAAATTGCTTCAGAAATAAATTAACATTTCATTTGGAAATCTTTCACCAGAACTTGGTAGTAAGTAGATTTGCAACATCTGATGGTACATTTCATTCACAACAGCTGTCACTTAGACCAATAAAACTGTAGTGCCAGTGATTCTTCAAGCTGCTACTTTAGCTACCCTGGCTCAGTTGATAAATCGGATTATTGGTTAATACTTAGAGGTATTAAATATTAAAGCAAAGGCAAGATGTTCAATTTTTGCAAGGCATTTGTTAAGGCATAGTTGGAGTATTGCATGCAGTCCTGGGCACCCCATTATAGCAAATGGTACAGTGATGATTCAATAGAATTATATCAGAAATGAGAGATTATTGTTATGTAGAAATAATCTGTTTTCACAGAGAAGGCTAAAGGAAGAATTTAAGAGGTTTTCAAGATTATGAAAGGTTTTGAGGGTGTGAATAATGAAAGATTATACTGGTGAATCTGTGACAAGCTAGCATGGACTGCAGATTATATTCATTCTAGTATTCAGTCCATTTGACAAGGTGTGTGTTGAATAGAGCTTGATATTTTACATGCTAATATTTTATATTATATTGCGAAATGTATTTTATTTTTATAGGTTAGATCTTGTGGTAACTGACGTGGCTCACAAAGGATGATGGGATAGTTAGCATATATTGAGCCATGCAGCAGGGCAGGTGTGTCTGCTGAAAAGGGAGAAAACACTTGAGCAAACCAGACAGTCAGAATGAAATAAGATGGAAAGCAGAAGTGCAGCTAAGGTAATTTATGGCTGATGTAGACTAAAAATAAGAATGAACAATAGAATAGATTAGAATGAGTTTTTAATAATGTAAGAATTAACACTATTAACAGGAGGTAAGCTAGTTTAGGGATAATGGAGCTGAAGTACCCTGGATTATGAGCATGACTTCTGTTCTTATGAACTGTTATGAGTAAGTTATATAGCTTTAAGATCTAGCTCTATATATGGTACTTTCCTGTAGTTTATGTGGACTTTGGACTTAATAAAGTTATACATAAACCTATTTGCCATGATTTTGCGGTGGGTATGACAGCGTTCTCTGAGAGGACGCCGTCATATCACCTTTGAAATATAGCGCAAGTTGGGGATTTCCTCGTGCACTAAATCCCGAGCTTGTGATCTGTCAAGGTACACCTTGATGATACACATCGCCTTGGAAATCACATATACTGGCGCAGAGTTGGGCTATTCCAACTGCCTAGCAATTATGTCCGGAAATGTTACGGTTTGCGAAAGCAGGTGCAGGAGCCTGTTTCACATCTTAAAAGATCTATGTATGTATTTTGATGGAGGAAACTTTATTGTCGATCGATTAAGGCCTACTCCTGCTCTTATTTCTTATGTTCTTATGTTCAAGTGGCCGTGCCTTTCAATTTAAAGCATATATAGTGTGGGACGGTACAGTACTGACACACAGGACTACATTTTGATACTGGGGCGGGTTGGGGTCGTGTCATCCCCTTTTCGTGTTATCCACCCGACTGCAATTGGATGTGGGAGATTGATGCGATTTTCACCTAATTGGGCAATTGAGTTCCAGCATGTGGGAACCCATGACCCAATTAGTGTTTGCAGTCTGAAAGTCGCCTCTGATGATGTCATCATTGCTGCTGCATTGAAGGTCTGCAAAGACTGCCTAGCCTTTGCTGTGAGAGGACCTGGATGCAAAATGAGCAGCAGCAGCCCGAAGTCTGCTCCCAGATATTTTTGCACCACCACTCCCAGATATGTCTCCCATCCACCACCACTCCCAGACATGTCATCCATCCATCCATCCAGCCATCTATCCATCCATCCATCCATCCATCCAGCCAAATGTGCTCCCACCATGTTTCACATTCGTGGTTCAGAACAGGCGTGCTTCAAGTAGAAAAAGGGTTAAAATCACAAAGGCCTTTCAAAATGGCATTATAGAGGCAATTTAGTGCTTGTTAAGGGCCTTAACAGCCTATCCTGCCTCTTAGAGGCGGGACGGAGTCAGGACCAGCAGACACGATTTAATGAAAATTGCGTCGAGGCAGGATGGAGGTGGGCTTGTGCCCGCCTGCCAGTTTTCGCAATTTTAACCCCCCACACACCTCCAAACCCACCTCCATGGGTCAATGAAAATCCAGCCCCCAGTCTTCAAAACCAGGAAACATGTCAAACTAGAATAAAAAGGTTTCAATTTTTCTAGCTTGACGTTCAATATAAATCGGTGCTTTTTATAGGTGTATGTGAGAACATAAGAAATAGGAGCAGGAGTAGGCCATTCGGCCCTTCGAGCCAGCTCTGCCATTCAATGAGATCATGGCTGATCTTCTGCCTCAATTCCATTCACCAGCCTTATCGCCATATCCCTTGATGCCTTTACTAGTCAGAAATCTATCGACCTCTGTTTTGCATATACCCAATGACTGAGCCTCCACAGCCCTCTGGGGTAGAGAATTCCAAAGATTCACCACCCTCTGTGTGAAGAAATTTCTTCTCATCTCAGTCCTGAATGGCCTACCCTTTATCCTGAGGCTGTGGCTCCTGGTTCTAGACTCCCCAGCCAAGGGAAACATTCTCCCAGCATCCACCCTATCAAGCCCTGCAATAAATTTGTATGCTTCAATGAGATCCCCTCTCATTCTTCTGAATTCAAGAGAATACAGGCCTAGTTTACTCAATCTCTTCTCATACGACAGTCCCGCCATCCTAGGAATCAATCTCGTGAACCTTTGTTGCACTCCCTCTATGGCAAGTATATCCTTCCTTAGTTAAGGAGACCAAAATTGTGCACAGTACTCCAGGTGTGGTCTCACCAAGGCCCTATATAATTGGAGTAAGACTTCTTTACTCCTGTACTCAAATCCTCTTGTAATGAAGGCCAGCATACCATTTGCCTTCCTAATGGCTTGCTGCACCTGCACATTCACTTTCAGTGACTCATGTACAAGGACACCCAGGTCCCTTTGAGCATTTGCATTCCCCAATCTTTCACCATTTAAGAAGTACTCAGAGGGACATACACAAGCACACAAGTAAATGTTTGCCTTCTGTTGCCTAGGCCCTAAGCTCTGGAATTCCATGCCTAAACTTTTCTGTCTCACTACCTCTCTTTCCTCCTTTAAGATGCTCCTTAAAACCTAACTCTTTGTCCAAGCTTTTGGTCACCTGCCCTAATTTCTGCTTATGTGGCTCAGTGACAATTTTTTTTTTGTCTTATAATACTCCTCTGAAGCGCCTTGGGACGTTTTACTACGTTAAAGGTGCTACATACATATAAGTTGTTGTTGTAAATATTTGTAGCAATATATTACTAAGAAGATAGTTATCACAGGGAGGACCCATGTTCAAATGGCCTGGATAAAAACATCTCCTAAAACACACTTTTCGCAGCATAGTGCATGCCCTCAGAATGCTTGACTTTGCACAGACTTTTAAACAGAAAGCAATGCAAGATTTCAAGAATAACTTTTAGTTTCGTTTCAACAGTGTGTAGCGAGGGGATGTTATCTTTCGTGTACTTTAGTTTTATATCATTAAACGGAGAACACTCATCCAAATCGTACAATCTAACAGTAGTTAAAGATTTTTTTAGTTATTTCTGCAAGTTTCATATGAACACAGTATTTAGCATACTCTATTTTACTTTCAGTTAAATTCTGAAAATTAAATTGATTGCTTATGAAAAAATATCCTTTAGAAACATAGAAGGCAGACATATAGACAGATAGATAGTATTTATTTGAATTACTTGGGAAGTTGAATAAGAAAGTTAAATAAAGTGAACATCTATCAGATTTCAGTGGCCAATTCTGTCCTTTCAACTCAAAAATGAACAGCATAACAAACAATATAATGCATCTGTAACAAGGAAAATAGATTTATCTAAATGAGGTCTGACTAATATATTTTAATCCTGAAAGTTAACATTGACTTTATGACTGGGAATCTCATTCTGAAGTTCAACAACATTACTTGTAGGAGTGTTAGACCTTTACTGAGTATCAAAACAGGAAGTTGTATACATAGGGACCAATAAATTGTGAGTTTGGATGAAAAAAAACAAAAAGCTTACATATGAAATAAGTCCAAGTACCAGTTTAATTCAAAGTTTTTAGAAGTTTATCAAAGTTTTTCGAAGTTTTTAAAATGTAATTTCAATGGCAGAGACTGAAAGAAGTTTCTGTGGGTGCGGCTTAGTTTTGACAGATTTTGTGGGGGTGTCTTCCCTTACGCACAAGCTGTACGCTGCGCTCCTGGCCTCCCTGATGTCATAAACTGCGCAGACCTCTGCAGCGCCGAAGAGCAAGTCTCCATTCTGGGCCTCGTACAAGGTAAGTTTGTATGCTTTTCGTAGATCAACGGCAAACTCCGCAACCACGCCGCCAACCGCAATTTTTGGGCCATTTTGCGTTGAGATTCCTTGAACATCCCTGGTGAACCCACACACCGTGGCCCACAGTGTGGAAGAGTGAAATGTTTGCAGCCAGGTCCCTGGCAGCTTAATGCTAACATATGGCAAAGTTCCAGAAGGTCCAATAGGTGAAAACAGGGCATTTATCAGTCAGGTATCAGGACAGAATCATTGATTGTAGCATTATAATCAGTTTCCACCTCATTGGAGACCAATTAGTTGAAGAAAATTAAATGTATTAATTGTTCCATTGCACCTATCAGCACACGTTCGTTTATTTTTCATTCATGAGATATTATAAATTATATTCTATAAGCAACATTTATGCAGTGAAGATAATTCACGTTAGTTTGAAAAATCCAGTACATTTGTGACACTACTGAATATGTTACAGTCTCATCAAAAATTGCAATAGTCTGAAAGTCCCAAGTACTTTCCTGATTCTCACTGCATGAAAGAGAACATTTAACTCTCACAGATTCCCACTTTAAACATGTGCCAGATGGCAAGGGTCATCTTATTTGCCTCCAGCATAAACATCTCCCTACGCTGATGCTGTTTCACAATTCTTATTCAAGTTTACATTTTCTGTCTCGGTTTGCTTGCATGTGCCAGCTGGAAGCCTGTTTGCCCAAAAGTGTCTGCGATCACACTCGGCTGAGTGGGGCGGGGGCGGGGGGGAGGGGGGAGGGGGAGAGTTGTTGTAATTTAGGAGACCTCCAGAATGTGGTGAAATAATCTTAACATTTATCTCAAGATAGTTAGAGACAATGGTGAATAAAAGGAGAAGAAATGCCAGAACAGTATTTAAAACAGAAACTAAGGATGAAACTATTATTTTAATTATGCTGCTAGAGGCAAATTCCATCATACCATGTGTGGGAATTTTTTTTTCGATTTTAGAATCAAGTATAAATATACATATTTTATTGCACTGCTTTTCCAGAACTGCTCGGATTTTGCATTCAGTTTCTGGGGAGAGACTGTAAACATTACCACTGCATGGGCATCAGTCCAACAAAACAATTAAGACCACCTTGGTAGTGGTAATGTTTATACTATGGTAGTTTTTATACTATGTCGCCTTTGTTTCAGAGCCCACAGCAGTACTTGTAACATTTAGATATGTTTTTTTAAATCAACAGACAGAGCAAAATGATTTGTTTTTAAAATATATAAATTATTTTGCTGCGTTAAAAGAATACTAAAAAAAATAAGATTTTGTACTGGATTTATCCTTTTGTACTTTAATGTTTAATGTGTTATTTGTTCCTTCTGCCCCTTCTACTGTGCTCGGTTCCTAATCTGAGCGGCAGCAAGCACAAGCAGTTCATCTTTCTGCAGCTGCGAGGGAAAATTAGAAGCCAGAATTGCACCTTGCTGTCCCAGAACCTCCTCAGGGAGACATTGGCTTAGTCTGGGAGTAAGCCATCTGCCCACCTTAGTGGCAGCAGGGACTTCCGATACAAAATTATACAAAAAGAGATTCTGTCTTTCATAGCACGTGACTGGCCTCCTGATCAGTGCTGCTACTTTGACTGACATCTCTTACTTCTAGTCAGGCTGCAGTTCTCTGGAATCATCCCCTAGTGTCTGGTGGAAGATTCCACTCCATACATTGCCGCCCTCTCGCCCCCTCAGCTCACTAAGGGATTCATTATAAATTACTACCGCAATTGATCTCAGTAGGATAAGCCATTATGGGCTCTTACATGAGAATATGTTTCTTTTTAATTAACATGCTACGCTGGAACATCATGAAGATTTTTTACCCCACTCTCCTCCCACGCAAGTGGGCTGTTTTCCAAAATGACAATTGCTCAAACTGAATACATATGAATAAGGATGAACAAAACTGTTCCTGTGAAGAAAGAGAATGACATTTTAAAACAATCTTCCAAAATAAGTGGTGTAGTTTTGTTAAGAAAACACTGCTATTTTCAGTTTGGCAATGCTGGTGAGAAGAAGTGGTGAAAGCACACATCGAAGGCATGTAGTTCAGTTGGTTCAGATGGGCTTGGGTATCTCATATCTGGGACAATCTGCAAGAATAGTTCTTGATGAATCCTTGTTTACTTCTTTCAAACACTTACATGACTTTAGTGAATAGATTATTCCCACCTGGATATCATTCTACCGTCAGTCTATTTTGTTAATGCAAAATTGTTAAATGAAACACTTTAAGAAATCAGTGTAATGTAATATCAAAGGTAACTTTGGAAGGATTTGAGAAGCTCAATTTTGCAACAATCCAAATTATGCGTTGGTGAAGTTGTAAATCCTAAATTCGACTATCACTCTGTGGCATTTGGTGTTTGTTATAAGGTTGTACTCTTAATTTGGTAAAGGTTTTCCATGTTTCTTTTTATTTTCATTTTTAGCCTTTTATTTTAAAAAAAAACAAAGGGGGAGAAATTCAGTTGGTTAGCGCCTCCGGGGGGCGATAACGGGGTGCTAACGACTTACCGCCCGGGCACGGCAAAGATACCGATACCCGCGAAATTCACCTGGCGGTTTGCAGCGGCAGTAACCCCTAGCACCACACTCTCCTGCACCCGGAGATCGTGACGTCATCCAGCTGCGCAGCGCCCTGTTAGCGCCCCGGACCCGAAATTCGGTTCCGCCCCCTGTAGCATCGCCGGGCGATAACACCAACAGCAGCAGGAGGCGTTGTTCAGGAGGCCAGGTGCTTCAGGAGCGCTAGTTAAAGGTAAGGCCACTGGTCTTCAGTAGAAATGCGTTTCCTTCCTTTAGGGTGCATTTTGAAAATTTTTAAATGGCGCGATTGATCAGCCCTGCACTTTGTTAGAGTGCAAGGCTGATCGTCGAGGATCCCGGCTGCCGTCGGCAACAAGGGAGATCGTTCAAATGCAGAGGCTGCAGCAATGGCCCTTCCTTTTAAGGGAGGGAAGGAGTCCTTGGATCCCGGCAGCGCTGGAGTGGTCATTGTGCAGCGCTGCACCTCTACCGTCCCTCCCCTGTGTGGTTTAGCACTCCAGAAGTGAAGTGGTAGCGCTTGATTTAGCGCTCCACTTCCTTCCTGGAGCGCTAACACTGAATTTACCGAAAGCTGAGAATGATTAGCGCCTGGCACTAATTTTTCCAGCTTTCAAAATTTAGCGCCCCAAACGGGGCGATACCGAATTTCTTGCCCTTTCTTGTAATGCAAACAGTGTGAAAACACATGCGTAGGAAATCTAGAGGATTATCAAGGTGTTTACATTTCACTGTCAAAAGATACATTCTAGTATTAATATGGTATATCAACAAGAATATGTGCATATTAATGCTGGGACATTAGTTGGATAATTCCTCAGCACACATCAACATATCCCAACAATATGGGGGAGTAGTTAGAATGGAGCAGCTCCATTTCCCACTCCTTTCCTGGTGATCTGCAATTTTAACACCATTGGTGTTGGTAGTGGATGTGCCTCATTAATAAATGTAAATCAGGATCCCTTGAAGTACATGGGAATTTTATGTATTTTTACACATTCCTGAGTGGAGCGCCCGTCGTGACTGCCCCGTCAGGTGAACCCGTTGGGAAGCCAGTGAGGCCCGTTAAGGAAAGTTTAAATAAAGTGTTCTTTAGTGGTGCCCAAAGGAGCGGAGTGCTCCTCCAGGCTCCACAAGGAAACTCCAGGCCTCTCCTGAGCTAGTGAAAGGTGTTATTTAAATGCAACTCTTTCTTTATGAACCAGAATGTACCTTCATCTGTTAACAGTGAGCAAAGGTCAGACAGAAACCCTTGTCACTGTATTTAGCTTACTGGATATATCACAAGTGCTCTCATGATATTCTATACTCAGAAAGTGGTAGAATAGATTACAAACTAGAGTAGGCTTATTTAAAGTAACAGATAAGCATTGGGAAAGATAATTTAGCAGGTTAGTACAGTTTACAGAGCATATTGAATATATGGAGCTTGAATTTCATTTTATCCCAGAATAATACTGCACAGAAGGAGGTCAGTTGGCCCATTGTGCTTGTGCCGGCTCTTTGAACAAGCTATCCAATTAGTCCCATTCCCCTGCTCTTTCCCCGTAGCCCTGCAGATTTTTCCTTTTTAAGTATATATCCACTTCTCTTTTGAAGTCGCTATTGAATCTGCTTCCACCACCCTTTCAGGCAATGCATTCCAGATCATAACAATTCAGTGAGTAAAAAATATTCTCCTCATCTCCCCCTGGATTTTTTGCCAAGTATTTTAAATCTGTGTCCTTTGGTTACCGACCTTCCTGCCAGTGGAAACAGTTTCTCCTTATCTACTTTATCAAAACTCCTCATCATTTTGAACACCTCTATTAAATCTCCCCTTAACCTTCTCTGCTCTAAGGAGAACAATCTCAGCTTCTCTTGTCTCTCCACATAACTGAATTCCCTCATCCCTAATACCATTCTGGTAAATCTCCTATGTACCATATCCAAGGCCTTGACATCCTTTCTAAAGTGTGGTGCCCAGAATTGGACACAATACTTCAGCTGAGACCTAACCAGTAATTTATAAAGGGGGAGAAATTCAGTATCGCCCCATTTGGGGCGCAATTATCGGCCGGGCGCAAAGATTAGCGCCTGGCGCTAATTATCGCCACCGACTGCAAACTTGACTTTTATCGCCCCTGGAGGTGATTGGAGCACTAAATCAGGCGCTTCACACCTGTCTTAAGGCGCAAAGGCCGAGGAGCGAGGCGCTACCTCAGAGCGCTGGCGAAGCTCATGTAATGTCAGTCAGCAATGGAACACACACACAATAGCACGGGCCAGTTCTTAAAGGGGATGGTTGATCTTGCTTTCCATCCACATCCTGCTCATTGCAGCCTTGAATCTCGGCCTGGAGAGACCTACACATCAAATCTGCTGGAAAGAACAATGGAGAGTACCAGGCAAAGAGCTCAGAGTGCAGCCCCCACAGTCTCTTCTAAATCGATACAAGGAATGGCAAATAAAAATGAACCTGCAAAGTGCTGCTCAGTACCCAAAACTCCTTCACACAACGTTGAATCTCTCCAGAAGTCTCTCTCTCTCTCTCAGAATGCGTAGTTCAAAAATGGCACCAAAAATAAAAGGCAGGAAGCGGTCACCTTTAAATAGCGCTCCCCCTTTCCCTTCATGACTACAGAACGCTCCCCTCAACCTGTCATTGCTAGCGTCAGGCGGTAAGGCAGGGGGCGCCACTCAATATCCGCTCCGGGGCGATACCGGGGCGTTGCGCACTCGACTGACGTCACGATCTGCCGGCTCAGGAGATCGTGGCGGTAGTGTTTAGCGCCGCCGCAAAATGTCTAGTTAATTTCGTGAGCGCCGCAAACTTCGCAGGGGGGAACCCAGGAACATGGAGGTCCTGCCGAATTTAACAGCAGGACCTCATTGGCATTTTTTTCACTCTCTTTCCCGCCCGGCAGCAGGCCAGATTGACAGGCTGGCCGATTCCGTGCGGGAAAGCCAGCGATAGAAGTCCGCAATCGAGAAAATCGGGGCATGGTGAGGGGCTCAGCTTGCGGCAGCGAGGAGAGCAGGAGGGAGAGAAAGAGCGGGCCGTAATAGCCCTCTCCCACCCACTGTGGGGGCGTTAGTTTCAAGTCGATGACCTTTCATCAGAACTGGAAGAAGTTAGAGATTTAACAGTTTACAGAAAGCTATCTTTCCAATTCAAGTAAAGCTGCCTATCATACATATAATTAAAGACACAGAGGGCTGGATTTTGATACTGGAGCGGGTTGGGGTCGTGTCATCCACTTTTCGTGTTATCCACCCGACTGCAATTGGATGTGGGAGATTGATGTGATTTTCACCTAATTGGGCAATTGAGTTCCAGCATGTGGGAACCCATGACCCAATTAGTGTTTTCAGTCTGAAAGTCACCTCTGATGATGTCATCATTGCTGCTGCATTGAAGGTCTTCAAAGACTGCCTGGCCTTTGCTGTGAGAGGACCTGGATGCAAAATGAGCAGCAGCAGCCCTAAGTCTGCTCCCAGATATTTTTGCACCACCACTCCCAGATATGTCAGCCATCTACCACCACTCCCAGATATGTCATCCATCCACCACCACTCCCAGATCGATCCGATCAGCCAGCCAGCCAGCCAGCCGGCCAGCCAGCCAGCCAGCTATCCAAATGTGCTCCCGTCAGGTTTCACATTCGTGGTTCAGAACTGGCGTGCTTCACATAGAAAAAGGGTTAAAATCACAAAGGCCTTTCAAAATAGCATTATAGAGGCAATTTAGTGCTTGTTAAGGGCCTTAACAGCCTATCCCGCCTCTTAGAGGCGGGACAGAGTCGGGACCAGCAGACACGATTTAATGAAAATTGCGTGGAGGTGGGATGGAGGCGGACTTGTGCCCGCCCGCCAGTTTTCGCAATTTTAACCCCCCACACGCCTCCAAACCCACCTCCACGGGTCAATGAAAATCCAGCCCAGAATATCTGCAGTGCCAGGGAGCACATCCCATTGAGATTCATTAGTGTCCACCTCACAGGTGTCAGATCAAATCCATTTGTCACCTGACTGCAGACTCCTTTTGATCATTCTCAGGACAAAGCAAGCCATCGTGCCAAAGACTCTCAATTGAAGTACATGTCCTCTTAATGAATTTTGCAAACAGCATGTATTTGCTTGGGAAGGATGTCCTGTTTATTTAATTCAATATGAAAGCCGTGGATCTCATCTGCAGCAGCTTGTGCATTTGAACTGTGGCAGTAATGAGCATTTAAAGTTACTGCTAGTTTCCTATACATAGATATTAAAACACTAAAGGGCCATATTTTTCTGTAGCAGGGCATCTGCCGTCAGTTAGACGTGCCCTTGCATGTTTAGGGTTTTACATTTTTTGCGTGGCAAGTTCCTGATAGTGCAAGCTGATAACATCACAGTGAGGGAAACAGGACTTCTGGGACCTGAGTGAACAGAGCAAGCAACTGTGGCCCCAATTTTAACTCTAGTTGGATTCCCTGCTCAGGTCTGAGTTAGAATTACAGTCGGATCTCAAAGATGTCATCAGGCCGTAACATGCATATGTAAAGAAGGACCCTGTTGGCTCTGGACGCGTGTCCTTGCTGCCTGCTCAGGAGAGCAGGTTAAAATTGTAGATGTTGTGATCATGGCGGCATTCTGTGGCGGGCCGGGTGGGAAAGTGTTTTTATTTGACAGCGGGTCGGGAACCCGCTGTCAACCCACTGCCACGCGCCTTTCCCAATGTCGGGTCTGTCACCGTTGAGCAGACCCGACAGGCAGCGGCGGGCGACCCAATTAATCTCATTAACATCTAGTTGAAAGATCATTTACAGGCTTTTTTAACTTACCTTTTCATTTTCATTTCATGGCCACAGGAACCACGCTGTCCAGGGACCACGGCTGTCAGCCTGAGGCGTGAGTTCTGTGGCCATTGCTCCAGCTGATTGCTTGACAGCTTCAAATGTACAGTAAAAGCTCCCACCTGACAGATCATCAATTTCCTCAGCCACAAGCTGTACCTTAGTCCATTTCCAGCACAGATTCTGAAGGCTTTCCACTTTCCACTCTCCATCCAGTATCACCTCATTGGTAGAACTCTCTCACCATTGACAGAGTGCTTCTGTCATCTCTACTTCACCTACAAATCTATTCCATCAACATGGGTGCCCTTTATACTCTCTCACCTTGGTCCTCAAAAGACCATCAGAGCCAACACCAGCAGCACCAGGCACACCAGCAGCACCAACAACAACACCAACCCTCTCTGCGATCACCTGATGCTGCACAGGACACAGGGCATCAGTACCCAAGACATTGCTGCCCGGGATGCCAGAGATGGCCTCACCACGGCCAGATTTACTTCACTTGACACTGTACACCCTGGTTGCCACATGATGTGCCAGGTTGGCTCCACCCCACACTAACACCATAAAGCATCCCTACAACGTCCCAGCCATTCCTTTCACACTCACCACCATTGCGGGGGGTACCGTTACATCTCACCATTCATTGCAACTCACTAAGCCACTTCCAAAGGTGCACACAAATCTGTCCAAGAACGGAAAGTGTTGAAAATAAAGGTTTCAATGTTTGACACCACATTAACAGAAACTTTACATGAGCATTGCATAAAACACTGAAGTGGCTACCCTTGTGTGTTGTTAGTTGGTATGATTGCACTAGGATGAGGGCTAGTGAGATGGGGATGTGATAATGTAGATAGAGAGAGAGGGATGAGTGGAGGTGCAAGGTAAGTTGGTGTGAGTAAGGATGTGCAGGAGTAGGGTAGGGAAGGCAGAGTGATGGGGGTGTGTTGAGAGGCACAGCAGGATGAAAGTGAGTGTGGCTTTGTACTAATGTTTCGTGATCTACTGAGATCATTGAAAGGTTTGCGCCACTGCACCCATGTCCTCCTGACCACATCCCTGCTTGTGCCCTCCTCTGCAATGTGCAACCAGGCTGTGATGGTCTCCTGGGGAGGTGTCTTCCGCCCATCGGAAGGGAAGAGGACCTCCCTGCATGCTCTGAATCCCGCCATATGCTTATGGAGTCATGGGAGAACTTGTGAAGGAATAAGCCATATAACCTATTCAGAAAAATGCACTATCTTATGAAGAAATCTGGCCTTATTAAAACATGACAAACTGGGTTTGGAAATCTAGAAACCTAACTATGAAATACCTATGAAAGAATTCTGGCTATTGAGATAAGGGTAGTTGTTGACCCTGAATAAATAACCTTATTGAAACAGAAGGTGAAGGGCTCCGACAGGCTGAACTTTTTGGAATTAAACAATGGTTCACCCTGGATAAGGTGTTCTAATTTACACTTCGTAAAGAAGCACATAAAGTAAGGAACATCTGCCCTCGTAAAGATGACATAAAGTAAGGAACACCTGCCGTCACACTGTTTTTTATATGGTAAACTTAGAACACCTAGAGATGAGACACGAGTCTGGCTGAGCTGGCAGTAAGAATTGCAGAGGTCAGCAGAAAAATGACTAGAGATATTTAGCTTGCATCAGCAGAAAACCTTAAAGGACATACCACTGGAAAAGGGTATAAATATTGAACTCTCAAATGGGATAGTAGACTCGCTTTAATCGGGCAAAACGATTCTCGGCTTCAGAGGCAGCTCTGTAGTCTACCATTCTTTGTACCTCGGGGATCAAAGGTATTTGATTTTGGTGGATATCCTGTAGAACACTAAGAACTGTAAAACTGTAACGAAGTTAAGATTTGAAAGTAAGGTTCTCTGATAATAAGATTGTAAGCTTTCGCTTTTTGGAACTGTTAATGTTGCGATTGACTCACCAACTGTAAATTACATGTCGGTTCTTTAATAAATCTATATATTTTTAGAATAGTCTCACATAAGACTTCTGTATCAAACTCGCAAACTCAATCTCTGTACACTCTTTGGTGAGGAGTTGCAGAATTCTGGGGAAGTTTTCCGGACCCTCATCATATCCGGAACGTTACAGTCTAGCTAAACTTATTAAAAGTGCTATCTGGAGGACGGTAACATTTTCAGGTTGTTTCTTTCCTTTAGGGAGAGATAGTCCGGATCTTTAGACCCAATTAAGCGTTTTTTGGATTCGGCTACCTCAAACTTTCGTTAAAACTGAACGTCTGAGAAATACGCCTGATCCGGGGTAGTCCTAAAGGGGCTAGGACTAGTAATTATCCCTTCAAAATTGGGTGCAGCTCTGTGCCTTTGTCCAGTCATTGTCAGTGTTTGCAGCACCTCAAAGCTGTAGGTCACCGACAGCATAAACATCAAAATAAAGTTGGCCATGGTCCCTTTAAGGAAACCAGCTGATGACGTGTCATGAAATTATGTCACCAGACCTGCTTCCTCTAATTGTACTGGCAAATGCGCTGTGTGAGCTTAACAAGGGTCTTGCGAGAATGAGGAACTGAAAGTATCAGTAATTAGTATTCGTAAAAAAGTAGTACTGGAGAAATTAATGGGACTGAAAGCCAATAAATCCCCTGGACCTGATGGCCTACATGCTAGGGTTTTGAAAGAGTTGGCTATAGAGATAGTGGATACATTGATTGTCATTTTCCAAAATTCCATAGATTCTAGAACTGTTCCCACGGATTGGAAGGTAGCAAATGTCACCCCACTATTTAAGAAAGGAGGGAGAGAGAAAACGGGGAACCACAGACCAGTTAGCCTGACATCAGTAGTAGGGAAAATGCTAGAATCTATTATTAAGGGCGTGGTAACAGGGCACTTAGAAAATAATAATAGGATTGGGCAGAGTCAACACGGATTTATGAAAGGGAAATCGTGTTTGACAAATCTGTTGGAGCTTTTTGAGGTGGTAACTAGCGGAATAGATAAGGGGGAACCAGTGGATGTAGTGTATTTGGATTTTCAGAAGGCATTCGATAAGGTGCCACACTAGAGATTATTAAACAAAATTAGGGCTCATGGGATTGGGGGTAATATACTAGCATGGATTGAGGATTAGTTACCAGACAGAAAACAGAGTGTAGGAATAAACGGGTCCTTTTCGGGTTGGTAGGCTGTAACTAGTGGGGTACCGCAAGGATCAGTGATGGGCCTCAGCTATTCACAATCTACATCAATGATTTGGATGAGGGGATTAATGTAATATATCTAAGTTTGCTGACGATACAAAGCTGGGTGGGAATGTAAGTTGTGAAGAGGATGCAAGGAGGCTTCAAGGGGATATAGACAGGCTAAGTAAGTGGGCAAGTACTTGGCAAATGGAATATAATGTGGAGAAATGTGAAGTTATCCACTTTGGTAGGAAAAATAGAAAAGCAGAGTATTTTTTAAATGGTGAGAGATTGGGAAATGTTGGTGTTCAGAGGGACCTGGGTGTCCTTGTACACGAATCACTGAAAGTTAACATGCAAGTACAGCAAGCAATTAGGAAAGCAAATACTATGTTGGCCTTTATTAGAAGAGGATTTGAGTATAAGAGTAAAGACGTCTTACTGCAATTATATAGGGCCCTGGTGAGCCCACACCTGGAGTACTGCGTACAGTTTTGGTCTCCTTACCTAAGGAAGGATATACTTGCCATAGATGAAGTGCAACGAAGGTTCACCAGACAGGTTCCTGGGATGGGGGGATTGTCCTATGAGGAGAGATTGAGTAGACGAGGCCTATATTCTCTAGCATTGTGAAGAATGAGAGATTATCTCATTGAAACATACAAAATTCTTACAGGACTTGACAGGGTAGATGCAGGGAGGATGTTTCCCCTGGCTGGGGAGTCTAGAACCAGGGGTCACAGTCTCAGAATAAGGGGTTGGCCATTTAGGACTGAGATGAGGAGAAATTTCTTCACTCAGAGGGTGGTGAATCTTTGGAATTCTCTAACCCAGAGGGCTGTGGAGGCTCAGTCGTTGAGTATATTTAAGACAGAGATCGATAGATTTTTGAATATTAAGGGAATCAAGGGATATGGGGATTGTTCAGGAAAGTGGTGTTGAGGTCGAAGATCAGCCCTGATCTTATTGAATGGCAGAGCAGGCTCGAAGGGCCAAATGGCCTACTCCTGCTCCTATTTCTTATGTAACAAGCCCTATCAAGGGAAAATCATTTTGGATGGAGCTAGCAGCGGGGTCGGGACCAGCCACCGACCCGGACCCGCTGAGGTGAGCAGAATCCCGGCCATCGTAATAGTAAAGCACAGAATGAGGCCTTTCGGCCCATCGAGTCTGCACCGGCTCTTTTGAAGAGCAATCCAGTTGTGTCCCACTTCTTAGCTCTTTCCCCATATCCCTGCAATTTTTTCCTTTTCAAGTATATATCCAATTCCCATTTTGTACTCTATAAAGCCCAGGATCCCATATGCTTTATTAACTGCTTTGTTAACCTGTCCTGCCACCTTCAAAGATTTGTGCACAAACACCCGCAGGTCTCTCTCTTCTTGCACCCTCTTTAATATTGTACCATTTAGCTTGTATTCTTTCTCCTCATCCTTCCTACCAAAATGTATCACCTCATACTTTTCTACGTTGATTTTCATCTGCCATGTGTCCACTCATTCCACCAGCCTGTCTGTCCTCTTGAAGTCTATTACTATCTTCCTCATTGCTTACTACACTTCCAAGTTTTGTGTCATCTGCAAATTTCAAATTTGTGTCCTGTACCCCCAAGTCCAAATTATTAATCAAGTTGAAACATTGGAAATAAACAGCGCAAGGACTGAGAAGGAAGTATAAATTAGCCTCATGGGGTATCAGGGGACAAGTAGCAGAATGGATAGCAAGCTGGCTATGAAACATAAAAAACAGAGAGTAGGGGTTAAAGGTAGTTACTCGAATTGGTAAATGGTGGGAAGTGGTGTTCCACAAGGATCACTGTTGTTCACCATTTGCATAAATGATTTGGACTCGGGAATCGGAAGTACAATTTCAAAATTTGCAGATTACACCAAATTGGGGGAAGGTGTAATTAATACAGAGGAGGACTGCAACAAAATACAGGAAGACATTAATAAACTTGCAGAATGGTCGTAAAATTGGCAAATTAACTTCAATATAGATAAGTGTGAGGGAATGCATTTGGTTGGAAGAATAAGGAGGCCACATACTCCTTGGAAAATAAGGGCGCGAAATTCGGTTAGGCCCCGTTTGAGGGCAGTAACCGAGTTAAGGCCGGACATTTAGCGCCCGGTGCGGAAGTACCGCCCTGGCCACTAAATTCGGCTAACTTCCCCACACAGGAAGTGGTGCGCAATCTCGGGCGCTCCACTTCTTGTTGGGGTGGTAACCGAGGCGATGTCGGGGCGTTTTCGGCAGCACTCCGCAGAGGCTCCACGGAGCACTGGCGCATTTCAATGCCCCTCGCCTTCAGTTAAAGGGGAGGGCCGCTGCGCTCTCTGCAGGACCTCCAATGGCCCACACTAGGCCACCAGGGCGGTGTGGTGCAACCCGGCGCTCAGACGTGGTGCCAGGCTGTGCGATGATGGCCAAGACCATGTCACGGCACACCACGGAGGGCAGAGCTGGAGGTCGGCCAGAAAAAGAAAATGGTGGCGTGGGTCGTGGCCACACCTCCCCTTTAAATACCGCACTGCGAGTGGAGGTCGGCCCGGTTCACAATCCGCGAGGTTGGCGCTGACACCACCCATGGCAGCCTCACGAGGCGCAGCCAAATTTCTGCCGCTAAGGGATGACGTCATCGCCAGTGACGCAGCAGCTCGGGGTGCCACCAGCGGGTGCACGGTGCTATTGGGTAGCACCTCAGCAATGCCCCGCTGAATTTCTCGGGAGGCGCATTTCCCCCCCCCCCCGGCCGATAAGTCCTCTGCGCCACGTTAGCACAACCCGGAGGCACTAACGGCAAGTGCAAAGGAACCGAATTTCTAGCCCTAAGTGTCTAAATGGTGTAGAGGAGCAGAGGGATCCAGTGTTACAGATACACAAATCACTAAAAGTAGCGACACAGGTTAATAAGGCCATAAAAAAATCAAACAAAGCACTGGGGTTCAGGTTCTAGAGGAACAGAATTGAAAAGCAAAGAAGTTATGATAAACTTATACAGTACTTTGGTTAGACCGCACTTGACGTACTGGTCTCCATATTATAAAAAGGAAATAGAGGCACTGGAGAAGGTGCAAAAAAGATTTACTAGAATGATACCAGAACTGAGAGGTTATACTATTAGGAAAATTTGAACAGGCTGAGACTTTTTTCTCTAGAAAAGAGAAAATTGAGTGGTGACCTGATAGCGGGCTTCAAGATCATGAAAGGGTTTGATAGGGTAGACGTAGAGAAGATGTTTCCACTTGAGGGCAAGATCAAAAGCAGGAGCCATAAATATAAGTTAGTCACTAATAAATCCAATAGGGAATTCCGGAGAAATATCTTTACCCAGTGGCTGGTTAGAATGTGGCACTCGCTACCGCATGGAGTGGTTGAGGCGAATAGTATAGATGCATTCAAGGGAAAGGTGGAGAAGCACATGAGGGAGAAAGGAATAGAACTATATGTTGATAGGGTTAGATGAAGAGGGGTGGGAGGAGGCTCTTGTGGAACATAAACACAGGCATGGACCAGTTGGGCTGAATGGTCTGTTTCTGTACTGTAAATACTTAGTAATACTTTGTAAGAGTGGCTGAAGTCAATGCCAGATCAGGTACAGAAAGAGAAATAAAGAAAGGGAAAGAAAGATTGGATTAAGAGAGAGAGAGAAAATGACAGAAAGGAAAAGTAAAAAGAAAGACTCCACACTTGTAATAGTTCATTTTCACTGCTAGAGAGGTTGATTGGCAGTAATTAACATTTATCATGTAGTTAAAAGGTTATTTAGACTGATTTGGACAAGACTTAACTTTCTGTGGCGAGATTAGTTCATATCTACTGCACAACTACAGCAACTTCACTCTATTCAATCCATTTCAATGGTGAGGCAGACAGCGAGATGCCTTTTTTACAAAGCTAGCGGTGGAGCGGCACATTTCGGATATCCGCATTTAACTGCTCAGCTGCCCCTTGCCTGAAGTTGCTGTACCATTTGCAGATAAATAACGGTGAGAGCCATTAGCCTCACCATTATTTTGACAGCAAGTTCTGGCCCATAGACTTACTGATGATTAGAATTGTGTCCAAAACTCAATATTCATCATATGGACTTCATCTTTAAAGAAGCATAAAGAATTCAAAATCACCACTATGAAATCAATCTGCAAACCACGGGATAAGTTTTGTGACCACAATTTCATTTGCATTCTTTCTCTATTGCTAATGCAAATGCTTAAAAGCAATTCCAAGCCCCACAACACAGAGTATTTACTTTGTTCTGCCGTGCAAAGCACTGGTTAACACAGGCAAATAAATATTAATGTGCTTGTTTAAATCAATTCCATGTCAACTTGCTGGGGTTACCGCAAAGGACAGGGAGGAAAGGGCCTCAAATTGCAAATGAAACTTTAAATGGCCATTCCCTCCCCAGCCAATAATAATAACAAACCAAACAGATAACAAAACTCTTCTGAAAAATTGCACTAATGCCATTGGGAATCTTACGTATTCCTTTTAAATACATTTTCTCTACAGGATGTTGTAAAGTCATTATAAGGAGTGTGGGCTGACACCACTATTACACTCATTAAATCTTTAACATTACATTGATTGTGCCTCCAGCACTATGATGATACAAGCTGTGTCTTCTCTGCACATGATCTACTGGAGGAAGCTTTATAAATTGATTGATTGGTAGAGATCGGGTTTAAGTAGAGGACACTGTATTTCTGTGTGAACAGACGTTTTTGAACAAAACCTTCAGCAGGTAATTAACAAACAGCTATATCATCTAGTTGGCAAAATATCATAAGACCATAGGAACTGGTATAGAAATTCTCAGGCCCTTAGGTCCGTCTCATAGCAGTAACTGGCTAATATACAGATTGCAATCCGCGATAAAACTGATGTACTCCGATTTTTCTCCACAAGTCAGTCAGATTTTTAACAGTCTCCATATATCAACTATCCACGACTTGTTTTACTGCATCGTAATTATTTAAATGGGGCTTAACAAAAAGAAAATTATGTCTTTACACAGCAATTTTATAAATGATCAAGGAGGAGTATTTCTTCCTATTCTCTCCCACTGTGTAGAACGATCTGTCCTGTTCCACCCTTAAACGTGAGGCTTTTAAAAATATTTCTACTCGTTTCCTGGTCTTTACAATTCAACTGCAGTGGGGTGTGTGCTTTCTCCCACAGGCTCTGAAAGCTAAGCAAACACAGCCTGAAAGCAGCTAACCTTTCACACGATCCTAAAATCCATTTTTGTTTCAAGGTTGCAGACCCACGCTTTCTAGGAATAGCACTCACTTTCACTTAACCAGCCTTCTGAATGGCATAAATAAATCTGGACATGGACCTGATAGGCTTCATCTGCAGCCTTCGGAAGCACCCACACCATTACAGTCCAGTGGATAAAGGCTCGGTTAATAATAAACCCTTTTACCAGAGAGACAGGTACAGGTAAGAGATGAAATTAATGATTGCAGATGGAGAGGGTGCGGTTCCCCAAGTAACTAACAAGGAAAAGCGTGATGATTAGGATTGTATATTTATTTCCACAAACAGATCGTTCTAAAATCGTGATTGGTGAGCAGCTGCAGATCTGAAGATGTAGGGGGCGAAATTCATTATCGTCCAGGAATGGGCGCTAACTTCTGAAAAGTTTGAGATTTAGCGGCAGGCACTAACGAATCTCGCTGCATTAAGTGTTAGCACTCAAAGAAAGGACTGGAGTGCTAAATCAAGAGCTAATGACCGAGCTCAGTGGCGTTAGACTCAAAGCGCTAAGCAATTTCAGGTGCAGTCTAATCACGAGTCATCATTGTCACAGGCTCTTTCCAGTTCTTAAAGGGGAGGTTCAATCATGCTGCAGAACATTATTCTCCGCATTGCTGGTTCTACAGCTGTCTCAGCAAGCATCAGAAGGCCAAGGAAAAGGAACCGGACCACTGAAGGAGGAGTCATTATGGCAGATCAATGGCCCAGGGAGAGGGCTCGCAGATTCTGCAACCAGGCATTGGAGGTGTTGGTGTTCGCTGTGGAGAGACGGAGGACGGTGCTGTACCCGGCAAGTGGCAGGAGGCCCTCGTCGCAAGTCTTCCGCGTCATGTGGAGGGAGGTAGCCCAGCAGGTCTCGGGCAGCACTGTGGTCCTCAGGACCCACACACAGTGCAGGAAGAAATCTAACGACCTCACTCAGGTGGTCAGGGTGAGTGAATGCTTCAACAAATGCTACATACCACCATCTGAACCATAATCTTCACACACTGCCCAAAGCACCAAACCCCCAGCACTCACCCACCAACGATCTCCACCTACCAACACTCACACCCACATCTCACACCTTGCACACAATGACAGCTATTCAACTATGGCAGGCACATCTCCCAAACGCATTGCTCCACACTCACTCACTCACTTTCCTCTATCTTGCAGACCAAGGTGGCTCACAACAGGAGGGAGCAGGAGTGCACAGGTGGGGGACAACCTGACACCCAACCACTTTCTGAGCTGGAGGAAAGAGTGCTGCAAATCATTGGGCGCCAGGTGGTGGGCGCCGAGGCCACCGGCGACATTGACCCCCTTGGGGACAACAACGGTATGTTCATCCCTACTCCTTTGGCTCACATCCCACTTCACCCTCACTCCACAAGCCTTTCCCACTTTCCAGCTAATCGTGCCGTATGCATGCCTTTCTCCCTTCCTGCCCCCCTCCCTGCACCTTAATCCGACTCTTGTGCCTTTATGCTTTCAGATAATGAGCAAGCAGCTGAGCAGCCTGTCCCTGAGGGCACCGTAGAGAGCGAGGTGGAAGAAGAGGAGGCAGAACACAACGCGTCACTGCATGTCTCACCCGCAGGCACCAGCTCAGATACTGGCACTACGCATTCTTTAGAGGCTAGTATATGTAAGTGGTTTTCTCGGGCGCACCGAAAACACACCTCTTACTACAAGTTCTGGATGATAGGGATTATATGGACAGATCAGACTCAGACACCCGTTTGAGCTCAACCGTATTGTGTTTAATAGGATTAACAATAACACTCGTAACAGTACAAAACAATACAACCCTGGCTTGTCCAACAAGCTATACAGTGCTAAGTTACCACGGTCTAATAAAAGAACCCTCCCGTGAAATAAACTAACACAGGACCCCAGCACTAAACCCCTCTAAGGTTTGGTTGGGACTTACAATCACCCCCTCACACAGCTAAGTGGTCTTGTGGATGTGTAGGCGCAGGCAATATGCTCACCCCGATTGCCCGTTGTCTTGCTTGCAGCTTCTTCCTGTACATCTCGCTCCTGGTTCCGTACCGCCGACGCGGTATCCAAGTTCCAGTTTGAGTCGAGGTCCGTTGATGAGGGATGAAGTGTAGGGGGTGGTGGGTTTGTCGGCCTTTTACAATGGCCTTGACGGTTCGAATCGTCCCACTCCCTGGTTCTGGAGCTTGGAATTATTTGGGGGATGTGATAGATGTAGGCAGACAATTGTTTGGTGCAAGAACAAATATTTTATTTAGAAATCGCACACCACATGAATTAACTAAACAAAACGGCCCATGCAACGGGTACAGAGGTTATGCAGTGAGAGGGAAAAAAAACAAAACAAAATAAAACCACCACCCACCACTACACTAAGTTAGGCTCTGAAATTACAGGGACTATGCTCACCAAAGGATTTCTCCACAGTTTAGACCAGTTGCACACTGCTTTCTCTCGCCTCAATCTTGTGGACTCCTTGGCTGGCTGCGGTGTCTTCGGTATTCGCGCTGGTCGACGATTTGATGGTAAACAAGTTTTTCCTAGAGTCAGCGCTGGATGATGGTTGATCTTTCAGTGACTCCGAGGCTTCTTGTTAGGTTTTCTTGTTGCGTTGCTGTAACCTCGTGTGGCAAGTTAGATGTTTCAAAGCCAGAGTCAAAAAGCCCAGAGTCCAAGTGCCTTTCCAGCGTGTTCTCGGGTACGTTTCTTCTGCTCCAGTGTGCTGCTGCTGCTGCTGCTGTCACTCTCTCCCTTCAGCCCGTCTGTTCAGGTACTCTTTAGCTATTAGCAAGCCCCCAGTTATACTTGAGAGGCTGCTTAAACTTTTGCGCCAAAACTCGGGTGCACAATTGATTTTAGATGACTCCCTTTTGTGCAATTTTGGCAGGCTGATCAACTCTGATGTGTTCCCTTTGTGAGAATTTTGGTGGGCTGATTGGGCATTAGCATGATACAAGATTCCCAAAGGTGTTGATGGGGTTTTTGAATGGTGCTGTTAGAATGCAATCAGGTCTTGATACTGTCCATTGTGTGTTTTGCTGATGCCAGGGTTTTTCTGGATAGCCGTTTTAAGAACCATTAAAATATGTATGTCTCTGGGTCCCTGGTAAGTGGGCTTTTGTTAGACTGCTAATGTCTCCCTGGGGGCCAGCCCTATAAGGATTCCCATTTTCCTGTGCAGACCCGGCATATAATTTAAAATGTCCAAACTCAATCCAATAGGCCCTAGTTTAGTCCAAAGGCGCCTGATAGTGAGATATTTCTGTCCACATTTCTCCTCCAAGAGGTCCAACACAGCCCCCTTTTAAATTCCAGACACATGTCCATTAAGCAGGGGGTCCCGGAATTTTGTGAATCCTGCAGAAGAGCAGTGTTCAGCTTCTGGCGGTGTTCCGTCGAGCCGAGCCCCACTCGGGAGACTCGCTGTAGATTGATGCCAAGGAGAAGAGGGAGAGGGAACAGCCCCCAAACGGCTCCTGATATACCCAAAACCCATCACCTTTTCCTCCCGCCAATACTGATCGATGTATTGACTCAGGTGATCTGTCTGGACCCCCCTGTGGCCTGGAGTGACTCATGACCTTTGAAATCTTTGTGAAAAATGATATTCCGTTTCCCCGCTCCCAGGCCTGGCACCTGGAGAGACAATGAGTGCTGATTACTGGATGTCTGTCGTTTCCTGAGTTGATGGCCCCCATTAGCAGGTAATGGGTTTCAATCTCAAACCAAACTTGCTTAACTGGCTTATCTCCTGGAAGACAATGGCCTGGCCATCTCCTGCCTTCCACTAGTTTCGGTTGGGACTGTGCTTTATTGATAGTGTCTCTGAGGTACCTCTCAGGGTATTGTTCCCAGTAATCATGTTAGATGGTGATGACGTCAATCGGCCTGGGTTCCCTTTCACCCAGCCTGTCAGTGTGAAATGGCCGTTTGCATATGAATGCACCTTAGTCAGGTTAGCCAGGCTTGCAATCCTATTCCCTAAGCCACTCCCACAAGCTTGCCCAACAGTACAGTTCTTTCTTGGGGTTTTGGATATAAAATATGATTCATAAAAATGGCCAGAAAGCTGGTGCTACATTCCCCCCTTTGATATTTCATCACCAAAACCAGAAATATCACGGATTTTGTCGTCTTCTGCTGCGGGAGGCGCATTGTGGGTCTCAACCAAACTGTACATTACTTATCAATTACACCTGGGGTCCCGTTTCTTATAACAATTCAATTCACCATATTTACAGGCAGTACAACTCCTGGTTACCCTTTTATTAGGGCCTCCCAACGATTTCGGAGTGCTTTCCTTCTCTTTTTACAGGATAACTTTAACAGATACAACACCATGATTAGTTGTACTACTACTATTGTGTGTGAAACTATTCGGGTCCATGGAGGGATCTCGACATTTAAACCAAAGTCCCACCAGGGCGGGGAAGCCATTTCTTTTATTTCTTCCCCCGCTTTTTGAGGGTGTAGAAGTGTTTTTGGGAGAGTTCAACTTCCTTTATTAGTTTTGTGAGGTGTTCGGGCAGAGGAGGAATTTCATACCCGAACCATGTTAGGTATTGCTGCAGGTCCTGTACCGTGTCGTTCACCGTGAGGTGTACCGTGGTGAAATCTGAAATGGGGATGATGCGCTCTTGCGCCACCTGAACCTCTGTGTGGGGTTTGAAGCAGAAAGTTTTGTCGACGACAGGGCACCAAGTGTCGCGGTGTACCCGGTACTGGTCCACACTTGTCGTGACGCAGTACGTCCCGTTGCTCGCGTATGCTATCTGGGGTGGAACGTGGCCCTGGGCCATCACCTCCATGGTGCATTTGATGGGCTCTGCACTTTCCGATTCAAAGCCACACACTGGTCGATCGAACGCGTTCAGGTGCTGGGGACACAACACCACGTGCGCGCCCCTGCTCTGGCACCTCTTGAGGTCAGTGCCGGTCATGGCGTGCTCCCACTTTATTACAAACGGTGGGGCCCCATTATGGCGAACGTGCACCCCGTTCCTCAGGACGCCAATGTTTTCTACCCGGTATACCGGTGCTGGCCGCTGTGACCTGCCCATTACCGGCATCCGGGGTACAATCCCCATTACTGTGTGGTTGGACTGGCCACAATCAACTGGAACCGGGTAGGCCTCTGAGGCCAGCCGGAGTTGACACGGGCTCATCAGATTATCATACGGGCTCAGCGCGGTGAGGTGCCGGTTGCTAACCCAGGAAGGGACGCGACCTTGCTGCAGGTCCTCCAAATTACTGCACCCTTCGTTCAGCAACCACGCACCGTACAACACACACGCATCATTTCTAGCTGCCTGTACCGACACATTCCGATTCTCCCTGATCAGATTATTGATCGTCTGAGCGTGCGCCTCCAGCTCGGCTATGACCTCCTTTAAATGTATGGTCATAGCCTGGTCCTCCCGTAACTCCGACCCCTCCAGCTCGTTACCATCCCCCAGTATCTTTCGCAGCTGATCCCTTAGAGTGTTGACCTACATCTGCAGCTGTGCATCGTCCAAACTGTTTATCGGAGATGTTCCTGTGCTGAATGCTGTGGCAGCATCGTTGAACACCCCTCTCCTCTGTCTCCCCGAACCAATGCGACTGTTCGTATTAAATGTATATAAACCTTCCCGACTCTCATCCCCGTAACTTAGCTCGTAAAACTGGCGGAGCATCACTTTCAACAAGGTCTCGTAAAGCCTCTCCGTTTCTGCCGGACATCACCGGGGCAGCTGCACTCCAGTTAAATTCAAAATGACCGACGCTACCTCATAATGTACATCATGATACAAGAACTTTCCGGTCGGGACCAACACTAACCCGTTTCTCGGTCCCGGTGTGGTGGCGGGACACCTAATCTCTGTTCCCTGTGCCTGTGGGGATGTGGGCAGGGGCTTCCTCTCCTGTGCAACAAGTTCTGTGGCATTTACTGTGTTGGGAGGGTCTGGGAAGACGCAGGAGTCCAAACTCCGATCCCATCCGATCCCGGCCCCGGAGTCCTGCCATTGCTGCGAAAAGGCAATCGACACACCCGTCGAGCAGATCCATTCCGACCCACACACACGTAAATGCCCTGCTCCTCCTTCTACCACTTGTTCCAGCACACTTCCACTCCCCCATTCGTCCCCGTAATCTGTCGGTACCTGTCGACCCCCAGTCTCTCCCAGTCCGTGGATCTGTTATCCTTGGCCTGGTCCAACTTTCTCAACCACCACCACCGTCCCAAGGGAATGTGTCCCTCACATTTTAAACAAACGTGCTTCCCCTCGGTCGCCCTAACCCGTGTGACTGTGATCTGCAGCTTGGGACACGATATGGATGCTTCCCCAAATATGCAACCGGTGTGGTTGGAGTATCTAGTCAAATTCGACCCCAACCACCCCGGCCACCTTCCCTCGTGGAAGTAAGCAGCCATCCCGTCTATGTCCCCTGTCCTACCCCCCTGTGTCACGGTGGATCCGTTTCCTCCTGTGCAGCCGTAGAGGAAGGACACCTCGGTGTCTCCTCTCTCCATGTGTCCCGTTCCGACCAGAATTATGAGCATGCTCAGTCTTAGGGTTGTCTCCATCTTACTTCTCCGGTTTCTTCTGATTTCTATATTAAGACAAACAGACAAAGCAACACCACTCTGAGAGGTTTTTCCTCCACAGGTCTGGCTTTCGTTATTTACATATATTTATAGTTCGTTCCGCGTTATCGAGTGCCCTCGGCTAAAACCTCTCCAGCCGGGGCCTCTTGCGGCTCGCGGGCGGCGAGTAGGGAGGCGTCCATGGCACCCTAGGCCGTGGTATCTGACTGCTTCTCCTTACCACCCCGTCCTCCGGGTCATCATCGTCCCACACCATGGGAGGAAGACCCGCATCCACCAGGCTCATTATCGTGCCCTGGTTTCTCCTTGCCTTTGTTTTCCCCTCCTCGGGGTTAAACAACTTGCACTGGTTGATGTGATACCATTTTGTGCGTTTCGGGAGTCTCACCACATATACTGTACCATGGGGCTCGCCTTATCTACGATGTTATAAGGCCCCATTTACAGTGGCTCGAACGCCCCTACGCGGGCATAGATCCTGACCTTTACCTGGTCTCCCACCTTCCACTCGTGGGTTCTCTGGGGCTCTAGCAACAACTGATTTTTTCGGTGCTGGCTCCCCAGGTTACTGGCTGCCTGCCAGTGAATCTGTTTTAAAGTGTCAAACAGATTCTGGACAAATCTGTCCCGGTTTACCTCCCTGACCTGAGCTTCTGTGAGGACCAGCGCCAACACGTGGGTTGGGGTGCGCATAATCCTCCCGGTCATGAGCTCATGTGGGGAGCACCCTGTGCTTCTGGAGGGGCTGGCCCGGACACCCATTAAGATTAGAGGCAAGACCTCATCCCATCTTTGCGGGAACGGGCTTATCTCCTTCCTCAGTCTTTCTTTCTGTGTCCGGTTCATGCGCTCCACAATCCCCGATGACTGGGGGTTGTGAGCCACATGCCACTTCCCTTGTATTCCCAAAAGTTTTAAGGTGGCCTGCATCACCTGCCCCGTGAAATGGCTCCCTTGGTCGGACTCCATGACCTGTGGCAGTCCCCATCAGGAGAATACTTCCCTCACTAGGATCCGAGCTGTCGCTAGTGCCGTGGCTGCTCGGCATGGGAAGGACTCCACCCACTTCGAGAATACGTCCACCAGGACTAAGCAGTACTTGCTACCTGCTTTAGTGGTGGGTAGTGGTCCGATGAAATCGACCTGCAGGGACCGCCACGGTCCCTCTACCCTTCTGGTGTGTCCTATGGGGGCTTTTCTGCGCTGGGGATCGGGGTTGTTAGCCGCACACACCAAACAATTCACACATAATTCTTTGACTTCCTCCCTGAGATGGGGCCACCACCCCGCCTCCTCTACCCTTTGCCAGGTAGTTTCCGGCCCTGGGTGTCCCGCCCCCGGGCCCCCGTGGGCCAACTGGAGGAACTCCTCCCGGTGCTGTGCTGGGACTATCCAACGATCCCCTTTGAAAAACATCCCCTCCTTAACCGTGATGTCCGCTGCTCCGGACGGACCCTCTACCGGTTTGCCGTTATCCCTTTTTACAAGGATGGCCTTAAGTACGGGATCCTGCGCTTGGACTTGTGTTAAGTCCGGGGCCAAAGCTACCCCCTGTGTGCCTCCCTTGTCCCGGATTGCTGCTACCGGACCTGCTCTGTACGGATCCCAGAATACTCCTTCCCTGGCCCCCTGTTTGGCCAGCTCGTCTGCCTTTTGGTTGCTCTGCCACTTGGGCTCTGTCTTTGAATGGGCTTTAACCTTGTGTATGTAGTAATCTCCCCGGGTGCCTGCGACGTTTAAAATTCTCCCTAGCAACAATGCTGTCGCTAGGGGCTTCCCATCTGCGGACTTGAAACCGCACCTGGCCCAAATGGCCAAGTACTCCGTGCATGAATTACAGGTGAACATGGAATCTGAGCAGGTGGTATAGGGGGTGGGGAATTCGTCGGGGTGGGTAACCACGTGCGCCACCGCCGACAGTTCGGCGTGCTGAGCGCTCAGGGTGCTGGGGAGTTTAATGGCCTTCGCTACCTTAGCTGTGGGGTCATAAATCCCGCACCCGGTGAGACGCTCCCCGTTCACCACCGAACTGGACCCGTCTACGTAGATGTCCCGGCCTGTCAGGTGTATCCCGGCCCGGAATCCCACACCTACGTCCCACACCCCTTCTACAGTACACGCATGGGCAGTCCCTGGGTAGATTAAATTCATAGCCAGCTTTGGCTCTGTCAACCCCTGCACTCTCAGATTCATTTGCGAGAGCAATAAAGTCCAGCGAGCAATACGGGCACTGCTCACTGTTCCGTCCTTTATCCTCCTGTCTAACAACATCTGAGTGAGGGTGTGGTGAGTTAGTAAAGTTATCAGGGATGATCCTGTAAAGAGCTGGGAGCGCTTTCCGGCCCAGTGCGTGGCTAGGAGATGCCTCTCGCAGTTGGAGTATCCCCTTTCTACCTCAGTGAGAACCCTTGAGGAGTAGACCACGGGTCCTAGCTTGCCGTGCCGCTCCTGGAGCAACACCGCGCTCAAGCTATCCCAGCTAGCTGCTACCTCCAAAAGGAATTCCTCACTACTGTTAATGGCTCCCAACGCGGGTTCCGTCTGTAAATTCTCCTTGAGGTGGGTGAACACTTCCTGGCAGTTCTGGTCCCACTCCCACCCGACTCCCTTGCGGAGGAGCCGAAGCAGAGGGGCAGCCGTGGCTGCGTAACCCTCTATAAAGTCCCTGCAGTACCCTGTGAGTCCCAGGAAGGACCTTACCCCTGTTACATCCTTGGGGGCTGGTAACTCCTGTACTGCCTTTCTTTTTGCCTCATCTATCGCTCGCTCACCAGCCCTCATGGTCAGCCCAAGGAATTTGACTTCCTCCCGACCGATCTGGGCTTTCTTTGGGTTCACTTTAAACCCTGTCTCCCGCAACAGCTTCAACAGCTCATCCAGCAGTGGCCCGTGCTCCTCCCCCTCCGCGGAGAACAAAAGCAAGTCGTCCACATACTGGATTAGCTGGTTGGGTCGGCTGAAGCCTTTGAGTGCGTCGGCCATACACTGGTGAAATATGATGGGGCTGTTGTGAAACCCCTGGGGAAGACATGTCCAGGTGTACTGCTGCCCTTTAAATGTAAAGGCAAATTTGTACTGGTCTTCCCGTTTGAGGGGAACCGACCAGAACCCATTGGAGATATCCAGCACCGTGAACGTGGTTGCAGTCGCTGGAATGCTCCCTATGAGGTCAGCAACAGTCGTGACTGTGGGCGCGCAGGCTGGGATATTTTTATTGAGCACCCGATAGTCCACGGTGGCTCTCCACGACTGGTCGGGCTTCTTAACCGGCCAAAGTGGTGAGTTTACGTGGGTGGCTATCGGCCTCAACACCCCCTGTTCTACGAGGGATCCCAGTGCCGTCTCTAAGTCGGCTTCTGCCTCTCTGGGGAAACTGTACTGTTTCTGTGGCCGTGACATGGGGTCCCCTTGCACCCTGACTTCTACCCCAGTCACCCTGCCACAGTCGTGCTTGTGAGTGGCGAATGCGGCGAGGTTGTCCCGCACGTTCGCCTGATACTTGGCTGGGGTATTACAGACCAACTGCTCTAGGTCGTAATTCCCCTTGGGCTTCAAAGTACACACACTACCCCTTCCTTCCCTATCTCTTGGGATCACTAGCACCTCCTCGGCTTTATCTGAATCCGCTGCCCCCCATAGGCAGTGATTCCTTAAATCCACAATCACTCGGTTGGCTAACATAAAGTCAGCCCCGAGGACTCCTGATCCTGGCTGTTCCCATTGCATCAGGACACACTCCCATGTGGTATGGAGGGATCCTAGTTCTATGGCCAGGGGTTTTGAGATTGCTCCAGCCTGCTCATTCCCTGTGAATCCCACAAGGCTGAATGGGACCCTGCTAGACCAGGGTGAATTGGTCGGGTTTTTTGAATGGACCACCGTGCTGGAAGCCCCGGTGTCCACCAAATATTTCCCCTACACCGTCTTCACCATCTTTACACAGGGCCTGCCCCACTCATCGTACATGAGCGGACACAGGTACTCAGGCTGGGCGCGTTCTAGTCAGGGTGGAGGGCGTACGGGTGCGGTAGGTGCTTCACTGCTCACGGCAGCGTCTAACTTGCCTTTGTCCTTCCCCATAGCCTTCCGTAGGGCGGCCACCAGAAGCTCGAACGACTCGTCGGTCGTCCCCTCTGCCTCTGTAACACGTGGCTTTGGCACTGGAGGACCCCCTGGGACTGGTCTCCCCGCTTTGGGGAACGGGCAGTCTCGCCTCCAGTGTCCCCTCTCCCACACCCGAAACAAGTCCTGGACTTGTCGGTACTAATCCCTTCCTGTCGTCATTCCTTCCTATTACCCTCACTGGCTTTCATTTCGTGGACCCTTCCCTTTGGATTGACCTCCTCCCCGGAATCGACCTTAAAGGCTAGACTCAGCTTTCTGAGCACGCCTGCCTCCGTATTCGCGAGGTCCTTGGGGTCAAACCACGCTTCTGCCCTGACCCTGATCCTTGGCAAGCTGTTCGCCACAAGGACCCTGAGCCAGTGATTCCTGGGGGCCCCTATCAACTGCGCACAGTCGAGCGTCCCTCCAGTTGCCTTTACGTACACAGGCCATAGCCTGTCCGCAAATGCATCTGGTGCCTCGCCGGCCAGCTGCCTGGTCTATTCTACTTGTAAGAACGGGCTACCCTGGGTATGCCCCATGGCCCTCAGGATCTCGTCTTTCAACCCCTCTGTGGGGCCCCCTCCCAGCTTTATGGCAGCGGATAAGCTCTGATACAATCCCCCGTCAAGGGAGAACAGCATCAGCCTGTTGATCTCACCCTCACTACATCCGTTGACCCCCCTTATCTGTTCTACTTCCATAAAGTGAACTGAGGGGTCCCCGTCCCGTTTGAGCTTGGACGTCCCTGATAGCATGGCTTGCAGTTGAGGGGTTGTGTACGGGGCCACGTAATCGCTCTGCAGCGGGCTCTGGTCACCGTTTGGTGCGGGTGGACCGAACTTCTGCTGCCGCAGAGGCCACATTGATCTCAGTGGCGCTTCAGGCGCCGGTTGGACCTCCCTGTCCTGAGCCCCATCATCAGGCTCCTGACCCTACTTGTCCCAGTCTACCCCGGTTTCACCCGGTGACATTAAACAGGCCATACCTCTGGCTCCGGACAAGGCTTGGGTCAATTTTTGGATCCTTTCCTTACATTGTCCGTGATCTGCTTCCTCATAGCCTCTACCCCTGGCTACTTTATAAGCTATCTTTATATCCCTTAGCTGGCCCTCCAAGCTGTCAGCTCTCGCTATTAGCCTCGCATTTTCTTCCCGTAGGGCCTGCTGGTTTACCTTGGCCTCTGTAACCTGACACTGTAGGTATTCAACCATGTTACGGGAGGTCTCTTCCTGCGCACATCTTTCCTGCCTTTCCTCGTGCAGTTCCTCTAATAGTCTACTCCCGACTATCTCCCTCGCGTCTGACCTATCCTCAGACTCTTTCGTTCCCTAGCTTTTCAACTTGCTCCCTGAGCAGTTGAACTTGCTTCAGCAGACACAGGAGCCAAATCACTTTCTCCTTTGACTTCCTGTGATCCCTGCTACCTGTCCACTCTGCAGCCCTATCCTGGGGACTCTCAGAGCGCAGCATCTCCAGCACCCATGGCTGAGACACGTTAATCTTATTGAACACGTAGGAGGAAATCCTATCCTCCATTCCGGGTCTCTTGCCCTTAAAACTGTCCATGATCTGACACAAAACCTATCGTCCTGCCAGCCGTCGCCAATCTCTGTAAGTGGTTTTCTCAGGCGCACCGAAAACACACCTCTTACTACAAGTTCTGGACGATAGGGATTATATGGACAGATCAGACTCGGACACCCGTTTGAGCTCAACCGTATTGTGTTTAATAGGATTAACAATAACACTCGTAACAGTACAAAACAATACAACCCTGGCTTGTCCAACAAGCCATACCGTGCTAAATTACCACGGTCTAATAAAAGAACCCTCCCGTGAAATAAACTAACACAGGACCCCAGCACTAAACCCCTCTAAGGTTTGGTTGGGACTTACAATCACCCCCTCACACAGCTAAGTGGTCTTGTGGATGTGTAGGCGCAGGCAATATGCTCACCCCGATTGCCCGTTGTCTTGCTTGCAGCTTCTTCCTGTACGTCTCGCTCCTGGTTCCGTACCGCTGACGCAGTATCCAAGTTTCAGCTTGAGTCGAGGTCCATTGATGAGGGATGAAGAGCAAAGCTCAGCTTCTGGCGGTGTTCCGTCGAGCCGAGCCCCACTCGGGAGACTTGCTGTAGATTGATGCCGAGGAGCAAAGAAGAGAGAGCAGCCCTCGAACGGCTCCTGATATACCCAAAACCCATCAACTTTTCTCCCGCCAATACTGATCGATGTATTGACTCAGGTGATCTGTCTGGACCCCCCTGTGGCCTGGAGTGACTCATGACCTTTGAAATCTTTGTGAAAAATGATATTCCGTTTCCCCGCTCCCAAGCCTGGCACCTGGAGAGACAATGAGTGCTGATTACTGGATGTCTGTCGTTTCCTGAGTTGATGGCCCCCATTAGCAGGTAATGGGTTTCAATCTCAAACCAAACTTGCTTAACTGGCTTATCTCCTGGAAGATAATGGCCTGGCCATCTCCTGCCTTCCACCAGTTTTGGTTGGGACTGTGCTTTATTGATAGTGTCTCTGAGTTACCTCTCGGGGTATTGTTCCCAGTAATCATGTTAGATGGTGATGATGTCAATCGGCCTGGGTTCCCTTTCACCCAGCCTGTCAGTGTGAGATGGCCGTTTGCATATGAATGCACCTTAGTCAGGTTAGCCTGGCTTGCAATCCGATTCCCTAAGCCACTCCCACAAGCTTGCCCAACAGTACAGTTCGTTCTTGGGGTTTTGGACATAAAATATGATTCATAAAAATGGCCAGAAAGCTGGTGCTACATATAGTTGCAATGGCAAGGGTGCCTGAGAGACTCTTGGCAGTGGTAAGAAGCGTGGAGGAGTCCACCTCCAACATTGCACAGAGCTCTGCGCACACCATGGAGCCCATCATTTTCAGTCTGCAAAGGATGGTGGACTCCCAGAGAGACCTTGGCGACCCAGACCTCATGCCACGTGTGATGGGCGATGTCGCAGCTTCCATTGCAGCACAGCCGGAAGCGACGCAACGTCTTAGTGCTGTAATGCAGTCTATGTTTGATGCCATCGATTCTCAGACTGCTCTCATGCAGTCTCAGCTTGATGCCACGCAAGCTCTGACTGCTGCCATCATGGCTGGGTCGACCACCGTCCACCGGGGCTTTCATGGTGATGCAGCAGGCCAGCAATCTGTGCTCCAGCACATTGGTAGGGATGCTGAGGTGCTGCTCTGAGGGAGTGGCAGTGGGTCAGTGAAGCAGGAAGCTGCTGTCCTCTCTCAGGATGACAGCATTCCTGCTCCCACCACTGGCACTCCGCCATTGCCCTTGTCGCTGCCTGTCATCCAGCCAGCCCAGACTGCTGTCGCCCATACTGAGGTGGTGCAGTCTACAGCCGGGCCTTCCAGGCTGAGAGCTGGTCGAAGGCGTCCTGCAAGGCCATCTGAAGACTCTCGCACGGACACTCAGCAGCCTTCCACCCGCCGTGCTGCAGCCACTGGGCCATCACTTCGTAGGAGCACTAGAGTAGGCAAAGGCACAGTAACCAGGGGTACTAAGGGATTGCACAAGGGTGAATAGCTAATGTTGTTGTAAATATGTTTTCACTGATTATTGATAAATATATTAATTGGCTTTGGATGATTTTGTGGCGTCTCTCATTTCAGCTTTGCGCTGTGATATGGCCTGCAACAGGGATGGAATGATGGGGCTGTGGTGAGCAACGGGGATCTGGGGTTTAATTTATTGGAACCGCAGTCTGATGAGGCGGTCAATCCGGAAGGCTGATTGAGTGGCAGCCTCCTCCCTCCCTCCTGTTCCTCCTCCTCCTCGTCCTTGTCCTCGTCCTTGTCCTCGTCCTTGTCCTCGTTCTCTTCCTCTTCCTCTTCCTCTTCCTCCACCTCCTCTCCCTCTTCCTCCTCCTGAGGTGGTCCCGCAATCCCTGCTGGCAAGGGCTAGACCCTCATGATGGCCAAGTTGTGGAGCATGCAGCAGACCACCACGAAATGGGACACCCGTTCCAGTGAGTACTGGAGGGCTCATCCCGAGCGGTCAAGGCAGCGGAACCATTGCTTGAGCACCCCAATGGTCTGCTCGATGATGTTCCTGGTGGCAACATGGCTCTCATTATATGAGTGCTGAGCAGGAGTGTTAAGGTTGCGGAGGGGAGTCATGAGCCAGGTGGAGAGCGGATAACCCTTGTCTCCGACCAGCCAGCCGCGAGCTTGATGTGGTGGCTGGAACAGTGCTGGCACACCGGTCTGGCGCAGGATGAAGGCATTGTGGCTGCTGCCAGGATAGCGAGCATTCACATTGAGGATTCGCTGTCTGTGGTCGCACACTAACTGCACATTAAGTGACTGGTAGCCTTTGCGGTTACGGACGATCTCAGGATTGTTATGCGGTGCCCGCAAAGCCACGTGGGTGCAGTCAATGGCGCCCTGCACCAAGGGGAAGCCCGCTATCCTGGCAAAGCCACATGCACGCTCGTCCTGCTTCTCTCTGGTGATGGGGAAGGAAATGTAGTCCCTTTGAAGGGATAATTACAAGTTCTAGCCCTTTTCAGGCTACCCCTGATCAGGCGTATTCCCCAGACGTTCACCTTCAACTAAAGTTAGTGGTAGCTGAATCCTAGAGATGCTTAATTGGGTCTAAAGGTTCAGACTATCTCTCCCTAAAGGAAAGGAATGGCCTGAATATGTTACCATCCTCCGGTTAGCACTTTTAACAAGTTTAACAAGACTGTAACCTTCTGGATATTATGAGGGTCCGGAAACCCCCCCAGAATTCTGCAACTCCTGACTGAAGAGTGTACAGAAATTGAGTTTGCGAGATTGATAAATAAATACTCTTTGAGACAATTTTTTAAAATTTATAGATTTATTAAAGAACCGACATTTAGTTAACAGCTGGTATAGCAATCGCAACTTTAATTGTTCAAAATACAAATAGCTTGCATTTCTTATCAGAGCTCCTTTTTCTCAAATCTTAACTTCATTACATTTCCACACTTCTACTTATTTCTTAATCCAGAATATCCACCAAAATCAAATACCTTGATTACCCGAGACTCAGAGTTGAAAACTTACAGAGCGTGCCTGTGAAGTTGAGAAACGCTTGCCCTTCCAGCGACTTCTGACTCACTATCTGAAAAACTCTATTTTTATACCTTTTTTTAGTAGTATTTTCTTTGAAGTTTCCTGCTGATGTAAGCTAATTATCTCTAGTGATTCTCTATTGAATTCTTTTCTATTCTTACTGCCATTTCAGCTGCCAACTCTTAGAATTCTGTTTCTACCTTTAGGTGTTTAAAAACTATCATAAAATGGTTATTATAGATTTATCTTTTTGATGCCATTCTTAGGAAGTCTTTCTATTGAATTCTTAATATCACTTAACTGCTTGTAAGCGAGACGTCGTGACTCCGTGGTGTTCCAAGTTCAATACAAACACAATGTAATTGCTTGGTGTCATCTATTGATATTATGGGCTGGATTTTGATACTGGGGCGGGTTGAGGTCGTGTCATCCGCATTTCGTGTTATCCACGCGCCTGAAATTGGATGTGGGAGATTGATGCAATTTTCACTTAATTGGGCAATTGAGTTCCAGCATGTGGGAACCCATGAACCAATTAGTGGTTTCAGGCTGAAAGTCGCCTCTGGTGATGTCATCATTGCAGGTCAGAGACTGCCTGGTCTCAGAGATTGCCTGGCCTTTGCTGTGAGAGGACATGGATGCAAAATGTGCAGCATCTCAGAGAGAGAGAGAGAGAGAGAGAGTGCATCAGGTCCTCTCACAGCAAGGCCAGGCAGTCTCTGAAGACATTCAATGCAGCAGCATCAGAGGTGACTTTCAGACCTAATACTACTACTACCTTCATCACATCTCCGTTGTAATAGTGGACCTGCAGCTGATAGTCAGCTATCCACTTGTGCTCCCATCAGGTTTCACTGGCGTGTTTCACATCAGGCGTGCTTCACGTCAGAAAAGGGTTAAACTAGCTAAAACATTTCAAAAATTGCATTACAGAGCCAATTTAGGGCTTGTTAAGGGCTTTAATGGCCTCTCCCGCCTCTTGGAGGTGGGACGGAGTCAGGAACACCACACACGATTTTACCAAAATTGCGTGGAGGCGGGTTGGAGGTGGGATGGGGTCGGGACCGCCGAATCTGCAACTTTAACCCCCCACACGCCTCCAAACCCGACTCCACGGGTCATTGAAAATCCAGCCCTATATCTTCAAAGCCTCTCTGTAGGTATCTTTTACAATTTGTAAATTAAAAACACTTCACTTAGGGCGTTTACTTGTTTTCTTGCTATCTCAATTGGTTGCCTATATAATTGTGTTTCCTATTTCTAAGTTTAACATAAAACTATTTTATGACAGGTATTTCTTGTACTTGATGTCATTTTTTCAAAGGCACTTGTTTTTTTTAATGTTCTGTGCACCTGTTCGACGTGTTAGAGTTTGACACTTTACTTGGGTCATTCCATTGTGTTTCTCCCAAACTCCAGACCTTCTGGAAGCACCAATGGTTTGCTTCAATAGGGGCATTGTTTTTGTGTTTACAACCATCTCCCATTTCAAAGCTTGTGGTGTTTTACAGCTTTTGTTAACACTTCACCTTATCTCAGAAGCCTGTATTGTGTTTGCAGCCTGTGTCACCGAGGCTTTCCAGACTTTTAAACTCAGTATGTCTTGTATTAATAATATCAAAATCTGTTCATAGGATGATGTATTTCTTGGAATATGGCTTATTCCATTACACCTTCTCCTACTGTAGAGAGCATCAGTGACCTCCCGGATGCAGCGATGGACGGCGAACTGAGAGATGTTCGCTATATCTCCTGTTGCAGACTGGAAGGAACCACTGGCAAAGAAATTGAGGGCAACGGTGACCTTGACTGCCACTGAGAGAACTGTGGTCGACCTGATCTGAGGCTCGAGGCCTGGTTGCAGGAGCTGGCAGAGTTCATTGACCACATCCTTGCTGAAGCAGAGCCTTCTAATGCACTGCTCCTCACTTAATTGGAGGTAGAGAAGTGCTCTCAGAATACCCTCGGAGGGTAAGGCCTCCTTTTGAGAGCCCTGATGGCCCTCCTTCTCCCTCTGGCCACATGTTCCAATCTTTCTCGCTGCCTCCGCTCCCTCCACCGTAGATCCTGGAGAGCGAGGTCGACAGCCAGTACAGCCCACATTAATGTAACTTTGAAATTTTGTCAGAATAAATGTAACAAATTTTTAGTAGCCACAACACTCTTGATACTAAAGAACCTTTAAATGACTGAATTAAACACTTGCACAATCACAAACTGACAAGGAAGCAGTGAAACAGCACTAACCTGACAGCTACAACTCATCCCTTTAAATATCGCCCCTGGAGCCACCATCCACCTGCTTCATGCCTCCTCTTCCTGTCGTTGTCGGGGTGAGGCGCTAAGGCAGGGGGCGATAATCAATTTGGCAGATCAGGCGCTGAGTGAGCTTTGCGATCAGCCTGGTGCTAAAGCCCCAGGTGCTAACTGTTAGTGGTGGCGCTAAGGGGTGACTGGATTCGCCGCACCTCGGCGCTACTTCATTAGTGCACCATTCGCGCCCCCGCCAGATGCTAACGGGAGGCGCTAACCAACCAAATTTCTCCCCTGTAATCATTGGAAGCAGAAGAGATTAAGTGGTCTTTAGAATAGGTGGGATCAAAATGAACAAAGTTATCAGAAGGATAGATCTGTAAACTGAAAACTTGGTGTAAAAAATTACTATCTGGATGGCCTGTATGGTCAGTTCAAAAGCAGTTAATAGCAATTCAGAATCTATTTGGAGTTTTGTTTCTAAATTTATCCAGTTTTATTTGTTTTTACACAGTGTGTTGTCAGTTAAGATACATGTAGCTTCAGAAATGTTCTAGATACATATATCAGAAGGATGGAGCTGGTACAGAATAGGCCTACAAAGATGATACCAGGGATGGGGAGCTAAGAGAGAAACTGGGCACTTTTCACTAGAATGGAGAGGGTAAGAAGAGATCTGATAGACGTGTTCAAAATTAGAAGAGGCTTTGATAACATAACCAAGGAAAAATAATTTCCATTGGTCAATGAGTCAATAAGTAGAGGGCATAAATTTAACATCACCGGCAAAAGAACAAAGAGAAAGTTTAGGAGAATCTGTTTATGCAGAGGATTGTTAGGACATGGAATGCCCAACCAGAAACAGTGGTGAAAGCAGAATCCATAATAGCTTTTAAAAGAGAATAGAATAACTATTTGAAAAAGATATATTTTAAAAGGTATGGGGATAAGAGCAAGGAAATGGGACTAAGTGAATAGCTCTTTCAGAGAGCTCGCACAGAATCAATGGGCCAAATGGCCTCTTTCTGTGCTGCTAAACTCCAGAAGCAGCATATCATACATAACCTTGCCAAAGGAGTCAAACACACTTCCACTTGGACTACTAGGCTGCTCTTAAATTAACACTGTAATTAGGAATAAGAAATCTTATATATTGGTTTCCTGGGTAACTGTGATTCATCGCTTAAACTGTGCATCGCATTTTCAATCTAAGAGTCTGTTCCTGAAATTCCTTCATTCTATATTTGAATTAGTTATTCCACAATAACATTTCTTCTCCTAAAGTCACAGATCAGGAGCATATAATTAAAAGAAGTATACATACGAATTATGGACTGGATAATTCCTGCTCAGCTCTCATAACCATGCCTTGCAGTGCAATACATATCACACAGAGTATATATCTTTTTCAGGTTGACAGCATTAACATTTTCCATAACCAGAAATCATGAAGAAAATCCATTCTGATATTTTCAGGATGGTGAGGGGCGGATCTGTTCAGCTGTTTTCTATGATTTGCATAACCAGGATAATAATATCGAATTTGACTATGGAAATCTGCATGACATGAAAAGTATTTCTGCTTTGAATTATGTAGTCTCCTGTTGTAACCAACAGTTTTTTTGCAAATTCATAATGAATCCTGGTGCACAAATTCCATTGTAATGTTTAATATATTAATTACAAAAAAATTAAACAATCTTATTTTGGTGGCCCATACTTCAACAGAAACAAATCTTCACCAGGAACAAGTGTGCAGGAGTTAGGGCAGGGGACAGGACAGGAACCAGTTCGCCAGAGGCTGAGATTACATCCTAGCCCGACTGCAGAGGACGCATATGTTGACTACAAGGGTTGACAGATCAGGAAAGTAAATGAGTGGCTGAAAGACTGGTGTGGGAAGAAGGGGTTCCATTTCATGGGAGAATGGTACCAGTACTGGAACAGGAAGGAGCTGTACTGCTGGGCTGGGCTCTCTAATCATGTCCTACAGCACAGACCAGGGATCAAACTTATGCCTTCCATGTCTGCAGAGCTCAATTCCTCACTGATCAGTGCACTGACCACCTGAGCCATCCAGGCAGCTACGTGTTGATTCCTTCTTGATAAATGTCCAGTGATTATGTCACAATCTTCTTGGAATATCAACGTCTTCATAACTCACTGACACAAAGTGCATCTGAACAAGTAACTAGAAAGAAAATGAGCCCAAAACAGAATGCAGTATTCTGTGGATTTCTTGTAAGATTCAGATGGCAGTTAGAAATCTCCTGAACTTTGCTCTCATGATTTATGACATCAGCTGAACCTAGACAGATATGACCCTTTAAATCCTAGTCTACTACTCTTTTTCTATTTTAAATTACTAATGGATCTCTTGTGGCATCAGCAGATATGCTGCACTATGACGTAACCCCCCACTAAATGCCAACAGCAACATCTGCTCCCAAGCCAGAGATGTCACCTCACCCATAAAAGTGTTTATAGCCCTTTGCTTCCCCCCACTACTGACTTGTTTATCAGTGGAGCTGATCTTTGACTAGCTACATCAGATGTGCAGTTAATCCTCATTTACCAGCAGTATATAAAAAACTATGCCCTCACTGACATAAATTAGATTATTTTCATACTACATTACTCCTAATTCAATAATTATATTTATCAAATTTAGTTCAGCATATGGTGACTGATGTCAGCAGCCAGTGAATGTTCATCATGTGCATAATGGTATTGTTACCCATTCTTAATACAACATTTCTAAGTCATCTCTTTACTCTCCCACAGGTCCATCAAGAACCACCCCACCCCCACCACTGTCTAGCCGGAGGAGGAAGACGACTCCTCAGAAGAGCCTCCAGCCTCTGAGGGTCCACTGTCAGCAGACCCAAGCGTATCCAGCACCAGCACAGATACTCACACCTCAGTGGGTCCTATGTGAGATAGAGCAGTGTTGTCACCTGGTGTCTCACACTGCACAAGTGAGCAAGAGGAGGTGGTCTTGACAGGGACAGCAGTGGAGACTCCTTGCCGGAGGGTGCAGGATGCTCCCAGCTCTGCTCAGCTGCATGCAGACGCTGAGCCGTGGGGGCCATCCAGAAAGAGGGCAGGAAGAAGTGCAGGGGGCTCTGGCAGGCTTTGCAGCCGCGATGTCTGCAAATGTGCAGAGAATGGCGGAGTCCATCTCCAACATGAGCACCACCGTGTCGCTGGTGATGGCGACTTTGTGCTCTTCCATGGAAAGGATGGCCACCTGCATGGAGCAGCTAATGCGCCACTCACATGAGCACATGCTAGCTATGGAGAACAGATGGCAGAGGCTCACAGACCTCCTCTCTAGGAGGGATCTAAATGTAGACTTGGGTCCTCATGGCCCCACTAGCGTGCAGCAAGGTGCTCGCCAGCTCCTTGTTAGCAGGGAATTGCGGGTGGCCCACGAGAGGGATGACGGTGAGAGGGGACATGGAAGTGGGGGGCTCTGCTCAAAGTGTTCTCACTTCTCCCCCGTTGCCCCCCACCCCAGTCAGAGCCCCAGATGCTTCCTCGGATCGCAATGGCCGAGTCTGCCCCTGCACAGTCGCAGGAGGAGCAGACTTTGGTGGAGCCCTCAGAGGCTCCAAAGCCCAGAGGTCGTCCGCCAAAAGTGTCAAAGCATTCACAGCAGGGAAGTGAACAGTCTGCCTCTACCTCTGCTGAAGCCACAGGGGTTGTGCCTCGTAGAAGCACACGTAAAAGAAAAATTGCACAAAAGTAGATGCACAAGGGTAAGCACATGGGTGTATAAAGAAATGTTATTATTAAGGTTCTGTTATTGCTATGTCACATAAAAGTATCTATTTTCACCACTTTCCAGTCATGCCCATTTTTGTTTGCTACCTTGGAAGTGGCTTTGTGAGTTGGAGTGAATGGTGAGATATTACGTAAGCTTCAGCAATGCGGGTCAGTGTGAAAGGAATGGCTTAGTTATTGTTGGCATGCTTTATGGTGTTGTTGCGGGGGGTGAATTTGGCACAACATGTGGCAGCCATATGGGTGCATTGCAGGAAGTTAAGTAAATCTGGCCATGATGAGGCCCTCCCTGGCCTCCCGGGCAGCAATGTGCTCCACTACTCCTGCCATCTGGACCTCAGGCTCCTCCTGCTCCTCCTCCTCTTCATGGTCCAGATGTTGCTCCTCCTCTGAAGAAGAAGCAGCTCTGGAATGTGCGCCTTGCTCCTGATAGAAATATAGAAAAATAGGAGCAGGAGTAAGCCATTCGGTCTTCGAGCCTGCTCCGCCATTCAATATGATCATGGCTGATCCTCTGTCTCAATACCATATTCCCGCTCTCTCCCCATACCCCTTGATGCCTTTTGTGTCTAGAAATCTATCTATCTCCTTCTTAAATATATTCAGTGACTTGGCCTCCACAGCCTTTTGTGGTAGAGAATTCCACAGATTCACCACCCTCTGAGTGAAGAAATTTCTCCTCATCTCAGTCCTAAATGTCCTACCCCATATCCTGAGACTGTGACCCCCCGTTCGAGACCCCCCAACCAGGGGAAACATCCTCCCTGCATCCAGTCTGTCTAGTGCTGTCAGAATTTTATATGTTTCAACGAGATCCCCTCTCATTCTTCTAAACTCTAGTGAATACAGGCCTAGTCGACCCAATCTCTCCTCATACAACAGTCCTGCCATCCCAGGAATCAGTCTGGTGAACCTTCGCTGCACTCCCTCTATGGCAAGTATATCCTTTCTTAGGTAAGGAGACCAAAACTGCACACAGTACTCCAGGTGTAGTCTCACCAAGGCCCTGTACAACTGTAGTAAGACATCCTTGCTCCTGTACTCAAATCCTCTTGCAATGAAGGCCTAATGTAGCTCTAATCCTCACTGCTGTGCTATTTTGTGCAGCGCACAGCATACGACGACGATTCTGGAGACCTGGCTGGTGCGTACTGAAGATCTGTCAAGGCATCTGAAGCGTGTCTTCAGCATGCCTATGGTTTGCTCTATGACACATCTGGTGGACATGTGGCTTTCATTTTAACACTCCTCGGCCTCATTGCTTGGCCTCCTCAAGGGTGTCTTTAGTGGATATCCCTTGTCTCCAAGCAGCCAGCTGGTAAGTGTGTTTGGTGGTGTGAAGAGCTGAGAGAGGTTGGACTGGCACAGCACAAAAGCGTCATGAGAGCTGTCAGCTAATTTGGCGCACACATGCATGATGATCTTCCTATGGTTGCAGACCAGCTGCTCATTGTGGGAGTGGAAACACTCCTGGGTGATGTGGGGGTGCCCTGATGACCACATGATTGTGCCCTGCACCCATAGGAAACCAGCCAGAGTGGCAGAGCCATGCACTCGCTCAGTAATACTGGCATCGTCAGTGACAAAGTTCACATAATTGGCTGCCTTGTTAAACATGGCATTGGTGACCTGTGTAATGCATCTGTGGGCGACGGACCGCGAGATGCCGCAAATGTCTGATGCAGATCCATGGAAGGAGCCTGAGGTGAAGAGGTTGAGGGCGGTGATTTTGACAGCCACTGGTAAGGCGTGTCCACCAGGTCCTCTGGGCTGAGGATCTTGCTCCAGTAAGCTGCAAATGTCTGTGATGACCTGGCGCGATAGCCTGCGCCTCACTTGGCACTGCTGCTCAGTCATGTTGAGGAAGCTCTACTCTGCCTGTATACCCTGTGTTGGGGGCTACCACCTCCGGCGCGGTGCAGCCCTGCGCTGATGCCCTCTCTCCTGTGGAGCGGAGCATCAGGTCGTTGAGGAGAAGGTTGGTGGTGTTGTTGCTGCTGCTGCTGGTGGTGGGGCTCATCTTGGTCCAATTCTGAGGACCAAGGTGAGACAGTATAAGCGGCACCCATGCTGATGTAATAGATAGTAGGTCAAGTGGAGATCAGAGGACCAACCTGTCAATGTTGTGATAGTTAGTAGCAATGTGGTGAGAGTGGCTTCCGAGGTTGCAGAAAAGACTTGCAAACTCTAGACACCTAAATCTGTGCAAAAATGGAGTCAGCAAGAGCCTTTTCCTTAGGCAAGTAAGCAGGTGTCATGTAGGAGTATTTATGTGGATTTCCATGCTCTCCATTAATGACTTTGCATAATGGCCACTGAGCTTCCGCCTCACGAGGTTCCCGAGCTGCGTGATTCTCGTGGTCATCCAGAAAAAATCAAAAGCTCTGGTTAAAAACTCTGTTAAGGGTCTCGCAACAAGCACTCAATTACTTCTATTAGGTCGCCCGCCTGTGCTGTTCAGGTCCGTGGCGCGCTAGGAAACGCGCACGAGTAAAATGCGCGAGGTGGTAGGATGATTGTGGGTTCCCGATGCGCTTGCAATTTTGGCAACTTTTACTGCTGAACCGCCTCCAAACCCGCACACCCGGCAGCGGGAAAATTCTGGTCATAATCATTTTTAAAAATTTTAACATACTGCTCTTTTAATTATATACATGCTAATTAATTATATACATGCTAAAAAATTATGCTGTAAGTGTGCAATTGAGTTATAATTTACATCTTGTGGCAGACTGGTCTGTCACAATAGTGTGTTTCAAAAACATATACGAAACCATCAAATTTGTGGATTCGGGTATTTTTGATAAATTTATATTTTCTAATGCGAATCGGCATGTTTCCACTGACTTCAAAGAAATCAGGCAAGCTGTAAAACGGTTGCTAACTCGCTATCATCCATTTTACACTGTCGCACAAAGTCAAAATCTACCCCTTACTGTTTGAAATAGAGTCCTTAGTATTTCTATAAACACCTTCATATATGTGAAGTTCAGCAATCAGTTGGGATAATCACATTTACACATCCAGGATTTAGATAACGCTACACTGCCAATATCCTAGACCACACAAATAGTCAGCTAATAAAAATTTAAACGCACACGCAAGATTTAGAAAGTCAATCAGTCACATTTAGATAAAAACAACATTGAGATTGAATTCTCAAGGCAGCCCATTTTTGACTCACAAGATGTGAGATTGGGCACCTACCCAGAGAAAGAAACACACTCGTGGGAACTCTGGGTGCATGATTCAAATGAAGATGCTGTTTAACTGGCATTGACCTTCAAAATGATCTGTGAAAATGCAGGAAATGCTACTGAGGGGAGACTTTGAAGTCAACATCAGACAAGCTTTATATTGGAAAGATGCCAGGATTTGTTAGCCAAACATATATAAAAAGATTACTTTCAAAGGAGTAAACACAGGAATCTCATCATCTTTACGTCTCTGTTAGTTTTCAATTAATTTGTGCAAAATTTCTAATTCTTAAATTGTTCCTTTCGCTTTTTAATTTTTCACTCGAAACTCAACAAACTTGTTAACTCATGGAATTTCCCGAAGTCTCTTGAGTTCTGTGAGTCTGAGAAATCACAAGATTGGGCCCTGTAAAAGTTTCAGGAATGCATATTTTGTGCTTTTAACTTTTGTGTGCCTCTTTCAACTGCATGTGTAGTTCAAAGCCCATGGTCTCTAGAGTTCGGTGTGGTCTGTAACTTTCTACCCATAAGGGACTACAAAAGTTCATTCTGCTTTCTCAGTTAATCATGTTTGCATTTTGTTAGTATTCCTATCAAAGACAAGTCACATTTAAACCAAGTGAAAATCATGATTTGTTCATTACAAATAATCAATTTTTTTTAAATGGTATTCATTCACAGGATGTGAGCATCGCTGGAAAAGTCAGCATTCATTGCCCATCCCCAATTGCCCTCAAGAAGGTGGTGGTGTGCCTCCTTCTTAAACTGCTGTAGTTGTATGGTGAAGGTACTCCCACACTGCTGTTCGGGAGGGAGTTCCAGGATTTTGGCCCAGCGACGATGAAGGAATGGTGATATATTTCCAAGTCAGGATGGTGTGTGATTGAATCTCTCTTCTGTCCACGTGCTAACCATCTACCACGTTCTGCACTCCACCACCTGAACTCCCCAATTTTTCATGTCTCATCTCTATCGCCTCCTCTTTGCAACCCTAACTCTATTGCCATGCAACCTCCAGCATTAGCTCAGGTTACTTCAAAGCTGCTGGTGTTCCTGAAGACGCTAATGTTCAAATCCACTATCTGCTATTCGGATAGGTGACCATTTAGCGCCCAAAAAACAGGCGCAATGCTATTGAACTTCTCAGCCTTTGTAACATTGCATTTTTAATTGGAAAATTTAACATTTTTTTATTACTTCCATTTTAACCAAAAGCTGAAATATTTGTAAGGGGTTCGGGTGGCTCTGTGCTTAGCCTGGGTGCTAGTGCGGGGTTAGGCCTTGTTGCCTGTTCTGGTCTCCAGCCAGCCTGGTAGCACTAGACACCTGTGAGTGGTTCGACCCACTCGCCCTTACGGTTCTGACACTGGACTTAGGTGCGAGAGCAGTAATGCAGAGAAAACCCAGGTAGACCCGGGTGAATAGTACGAAATGGAAAATCTTTATTGCATATTGTTCAAGATTACGAAATACATGTCATAAGCACAGATTAATGACAGTACAAACTTACATACATTTATGAAACTAGGTTTAGGGAAACGAGGAGCGCACGACACATCGTAAAAGGGGACACACATTATAATTATCCTTAAAGCAAAAACCCTCCCCTATCAATACCTGTCCTAATCTAGATCTGTAGGATCGAGAACCATGCTCACCACTCGTGATAACTCGGAGAATTCTAAAACGGTGCTCGGATGTTTTCGCCACAGCACCTGACTATTCACGTGTTAATCAGGGGTCTCTGTACCCCATTTGTTTACTCGCTCTGCTCCGGCTAGCAGGCTGGACCGTCTGCTGCCATGAAGATCTGTGTTGACCTCGGATTCCTGATAAAACTCAAAGAAGAGTCTTCCTGTGCCCGACACCGGTTGGCGGTAGAATTTGTGTGGTAACCTGTAAATGGTCTTTATAGTTCGGGCGCGGTCGGGGTTTACTGACCGCGGCGGCACGTGTAGTCGTCTTCTTCTTGTCTTGTTTCATTTCGTCGGGCCTTCGGGTCCCTACACCGTTTACCGACCCTCGGGATGGTGCACCCGCTTACCGGCCTTCGCAGCCCAGCTCTTCACAGATCTTCGCGGCAAGCCACGAGGTTGATTCCCGGAAGATCAGCGGACCAAGAGCTCGGTGGGCAGCAAGAGTACAAGTCAAAAAGTCGTCAGGGAATAAGAGGAATAAGAGTCAAGAGCCAGGAGTCCAGAGGATAAGAGAGTCAAGAGAGAGATGGACGTTTGTTCACTACAGTTATAGTACTGTAATTCTTTATCTCCCGCCCAATCTTAATGTTCATCTTTTGTCATGTTTTGGCGCTCAAACTTCTTGTATAGAAACATAGAACAGTACAGCACAGTACAGGCCCTTCGGCCCTCGATGTTGTGCCGAGCATTGTCCGAGACCAAGATCAAGCTATCACACTCCCTATCACTCTGGTGTGCTCCATGTGCTCATCCAATAACCGCTTGAAAGTTCCTAAAGTGTCCGACTCCACTATCACAGCAGGCAGTCCATTCCACACCCCAACCACTCTCTGAGTAAAGAATCTACCTCGGACATCCCTTCTATATCTCCCCCCATGCACCTTATAGTTATGCCCCCTTGTAACAGCTGCCTCTACCCGAGGAAATAGTCTCTGAACATCCACTCTATCTATCCCCCTCATCATCTTATAAACCTCTATTAAGTCGCCTCTCATCCTCCTCCACTCTAAAGAGAAAAGCCCCAACTCCCTCAATCTTTCCTCATAAGACCTCCCCCCCAAACCAGGCAGCATCCTGGTAAATCTCCTTTGCACTCTTTCCAATGCTTCCACGTCCTTCCTATAGTGAGGTGACCAGAACTGCACACAATATTCCAATTGTGGTCTCACCAAGGTCCTGTACAGTTGCAGCATAACCTCACGGTTCTTAAACTCAAACCCTCTGTTAATAAACGCCAACACACCATAGGCCTTCTTTACTGCTCTATCCACTTGAGTGGCAACCTTCAGAGATCTGTGGATATGAACCCCCAGATCCCTCTGCTCCTCCACGTTCCTCAGAACCCTGCCGTTGACCATGTAATCCTTATTCAAATTTGCCCTACCAAAATGAATCACCTCACACTTATCAGGGTTAAATTCCATCTGCCATTTTTCGGCCCAGCTCTGCATCCTATCAATGTCTCTTTGCAGCCTACAACAGCCCTCCACCTCATCCACTGCTCCACCAATCTTGGTGTCATCAGCAAATTTACTGATCTACCCTTCAGTCCCCTCCTCCAAGTCATTGATAAAAATCACAAACAGCAGAGGACCCAGCACCGACCCCTGTGGCACACCGCTGGTAACTGGTCTCCAGTCCGAAAATGTTCCATCCACCACCACCCTCTGCCTTCTATGAGATAGCCAGTTACTTATCCAATCGGCCAAATTTCCCTCTATCCCACAACTCCTTACTTTCTTCATGAGCCGACCATGGGGAACCTTATCAAACGCCTTACTAAAATCCATGTATACGACATCAACTGCTCTACCTTCATCTACACACTTAGTTACCTCCTCAAAGAATTCAATCAAATTTGTTAGGCAAGACTTACCCTTCACGAATCCGTGTTGACTATCCCTGATTAAGTTGCCCCTTTCCAAATGGTCATAAATCCTATCCCTCAGGACCTTTTCCATTATCTTACCAACCACCGAAGTAAGACTAACCGGCCTATAATTACCAGGGTCATTCCTATTTCCTTTCTTGAAGAGAGGAACAACATTCGCCACTCTCCAGTCCTCTGGCACCATTCCCGTGGACAGTGAGGACCCAAAGATCAAAGCCAGAGGCTCTGCAATCTCCTCCCTTGCCTCCCGAAGAATCCTAGGATATATCCCATCTGGCCCAGGGGACATATCGACCCTCAGGTTCTTCAAAATTGCTAAAACATCTTCCCTCAGAACATCTACCACCTCCAGCCTATCCACCTTTATCACACTCTCATCCTCAAGAACATGGCCCCTCTCCTCGGTGAACACTGACGAAAAGTATTCATTCATCACCTCTCCTATCTCTTCTGACTCCATGCACAAGTTCCCACTACTGTCCTTGACCGGCCCTACCCTCACCCTGGTCATTCTTTTATTTCTCACATAAGAGTAAAAGGCCTTGGGGTTTTTCTTGATCCGACCCGCCAAGGACTTCTCATGCCCCCTCCTAGCTCTCCTAAGCTCTTTTTTTAGCTCATTCCTTGCTACCTTGTACCCCTCAATCGACCCAACTGAACCTTGTTTTCTCATCCTTACATACGCTTCCTTTTTCCTCTTGACTAGACATTCAACCTCTTTTGTGAACCATGGTTCTCTCACTCGGCCATTTCCCCCCTGCCTGACAGGGACATACCTATCAAGGACACACAGTAATTGCTCCTTGAAAAAGCTCCACTTTTCGTTTGTGCCTTTCCCTGATAGTTTCTGTTCCCATCTTATACTCCCTAATTCTTGCCTAATCGCATCATAATTACCCCTCCCCCAATTATAAACCCTGCCCTGCCGTATGGCCCTATCCCTCTCCATTGCAATAGTGAAAGTTACCGAATTGTGGTCACTATCTCCAAAGTGCTCTCCCACATACAAATCAAACACTTGGCCCGGTTCATTACCCAGTACCAAATCCAACGTGGCCCCAGCTCTTGTCGGCCTATCCACATATTGTGTCAGGAAACCCTCCTGCACACACTGTGCAAAAACTATCCCATCCGAACTGTTTGACCTATAAAGGTTCCAATCAATATTTGGAAAGTTGAAGTCACCCATGACAACTACTCTGTGACCTCCACACCTATTCATAATCTGCTTTGCAATTTCTTCCTCCACATCTCTATTACTATTTGGGGGCCTGTAGAAAACTCCTAACAACGTGGTTCTTGTCGTTAATGGGTTTCGGTGATACTTGTAACTGTCTAAGTACCCGTTAATATTTCTCCCATTGTGGAACCGGCTAGGAGTCTCCCTGGAGGGGTTTTGGGGGCCTCCGAATTCTTGCTGTGAGTACCCGCGAACGGCTCTCTCATCGTAGAGCCGCGGGGAATTTGCGTATCAATGTCTTTGGATGGGCCCTTGATTGCCCAGTACAATAGCCCTCATTTGTGCATGGAAAACCGATTCCAGCACTTATATTTCTTGCTTAGGTGTTAGAAATGCAAAACAATCGCGTCTTGTCTTATATCAATATGCTGAGTACTGTCCGATCTTGCTGAAATGTTTATTGAAACGCCATCTTGTCTGCCTACTGAAAAATCTGGAACCTTCTGCCACGAGGCGCGGCGGCCATTTTACAGGCTGCTTGTGTCCGTTTTGAACCATGACAGCATTTTGCTGAAATAAAGCTGTTTTTACGAAACTGTATGTCTCTTTCTCATTATTTTGAAATCGCGATAATTTGCGAATTCTACATATTCAAGGATTAAAATGAAAATGTAATGACCTTTAATTAAATTGCAGTAACGAGTAAAAGTACATTTTAAACAACTTACTAGAAACAGGGAATGAATATTTAAGAATACAATTGCAATAGTATTCTTTTTGGTTGGTGGCATTTGTAAATACAAATTATTGTTTTAATTAACATGTTTTTTTCCCTCTGAAGCCAATTTTCAGTTGAAACCATATGTTTAGCAGGCTTCATTTAAGACATGATTTGTAGCCACAAAACACATGTTCTTGTTGTCCAGTTAGACAAATACAAAGTGTGACTTGTGCTGTATTCAATCTAAATACAGGTCCTTGACCCCTATGACTGTTCTGTGCTGTCAGACTGTCTGTCCCACATGAGGGTAAATTCACTCATCCCACGCTCCCAGCTGTGCTCAAAGGGAGCAAGGGTCAGAGTATTGAGCCGGACTTTTCACATTGCAGAGCGTGCAGGTTTGGGAGCGGGTCGGCAATTAAAAGCGCTGAAATTGACAGTGTGTCGGGAACCCGCCGTCATCCCACTGACTTCCACATTTAACTGCGGCACGTTTCGATGTGCACCTCAGATCCGCTCAGGAAAGGCGGGCGAACTTATTGAAGTACTTAACGGCTCATTGAGACACCCTGAAGAGCCTTTTTAAGGTTTCATCTTTAACTGCTTGCGCACGGGATTCACTGACTTTGGGAAGTTCGCCTGTGAAGGGCAAGGCGGGAGCTCAGTGGCCATTGTGCTATTTCATTAAGTGACAGCTGGAAAAAGCACATAAATATAAATATCTTACACCTGCTTCCTTGCCTAAGGGAAAGGCTCTTGCTGACACCAATTTGTGCAGAGATTTTGTTTTCAGGCGTTTGCAGGTGATTTCTGCAACCTCGAAACCACTCTCACCACTTTGCTAGTCACTCTCACTACATTGGAGGGCTGTGCGTCTGATCTCCACTTTACCTGGCATCTATCAGATCAGCATCGGTGCCGCTTATGCTGTTTCATATTGGACCTCAGATTCGGACCAAGATGAGCCCCAGCACCAACAAAACCAACCATACCAGCAGCAGCAACAACAACACCAGCAGCCTTCTCCTCACCGACCTGATGCTCCACAGGAGAGGGGATCAGCACAGGGCTGCACCACGCTGGCAGTGATACCCCCAACACAGGGTATACAGGCAGTGGATGGGCTTCCTGGACATGACTGAACAGCAGTGATTCAGAAGGCTCTGGCTATCGCAACAGGTCATTGCAGACATTTGTAGCTTGCTGGCCAGAGGACCTGGTGGACATGCCTTGGAGGTTAATCATTACAGCCCCAGGACATCGCTGCAGGAGTTCTTCAGGGCAGTGTCCTAGGCCCAACCATCTTCAGCTGCTTCATCAATGACCTTCCCTTCAACATAAGGTCAGAAATGGGGATGTTTGCTGATGACTGCACAGTGTTCAGTGTCATTCACAGCTCCTCAGATAATGAAGCAGTCCATGCCCGCATGCAACAAGACCTGGATGACATTCAGGCTTGGGCTGATAAGTAGCAGGTAACATTCGCGCCACGGAACTGCCAGGCAATGACTATCTCCAACAAGTGAGAGTCTAACCACCACCCCTTGACATTCAATGACATTACCATCTCCGAATCCCCCACCATCAACATCCTGGGGGGTCACCATTGACCAGAAACTTAACTTGACCAGACACATAAATACTGTGGCAACAAGAGCAGGTCAGAGGCTGGGTATTCTGCGGCGAGTGTCTCACCTCCTAACTCCCCAAAGCCTTTCCACCATCTACAAGGCACAAGTAAGGAGTGCGATGGAATACTCTCCACTTGCCTGGATGAGTGCAGCTCCAACAACACTCAAGAAGCTCGACACTATCCAAGAAAAAGCAGCCCGCTTGATTGGCACCCCATCCATCACCTTAAACATTCACTCCCTCCACCACCGACGTACCGTGGTTGCAGTGTGTACCATCTACAAGATGCACTGCAGCAACCCCAAGGCTTCTTCGACAGCACCTCCCAAACCCACAACCTCTTCCACCTAGAAGGACAAGGGCAGCAGGCACATGGGAACACCACCACCTCCAAATTCCCCTCCAAGTCACACACCATCCTGACTTAGAAGTATATCGCCGATCCTTCATCGTCGCTGGGTCAAAATCCTGGAACTCCCTCCCTAACAGCACTGTGGGAGTACCTTCACCACACTGACTGCAGCGGTTCAAGAAGGCAGCTCACCACCACCTTCTCAAGGGCAATTAGGGATGGGCAATAAATGCTGGCATTGCCAGTGACGCCCACATCACATAAACGAATTAAAAAAATAACATCCCCTCGCTACACACTGTTGAAACGAAACTAAAAGTTGTTCTTGAAATCTTGCATTGATTTCTGCTTAAAAGTCTGTGCAAAGTCAAGCATTCTGAGGGCATGCACTACGCTGTAAGAAGTGTGTTTTGACTTTAGGAGGTGTTTTTATCCAGGCCATTTGAACATGGGTCCTCCCTGTGATAACTATCTTCTTAGTAATACATTGCTACAAATATTTACAACAACAACTTGTCTGTAAATAGCGCCTTTAACGTAGTAAAATGTCCCAAGGCGCTTCACAAGAGTGTTATAAGACACAAAAAAATTGACACCAAGCCACATAAGGAGAAATTAGGGCAAGTGACCAAACGTTTGGTCAAAGAGGTAGGTTTTAAGAAGCGTCTTAAATGAGGAAAGAGAGGGAGAGAGGCGGAGAGGTTTAGGCAGGGCGAAGACAGGAGATGATTCAACCAGCCTCTGTCTTGTTCTTGTAACCACTGTGTTGCTATTGCTAGTCCAGATAAGCTTCTGGTGGGAGACCTGATCAATTTTCATGGTCAGGCCTCATTTAAACATAGGAGGTGAGCTTCCAGCAGTAAATCGCAGTGCTTAGAGACAGCTTGCTGTTTGGGAAGGCGGGAAATCCAGCTGATCTGCCGCTCCTTAAAGACAGAATTCTCATTCTTGTTTTCAAATCCCTCCATGGCCTCGTGTCTCCCTATCTCTGTCTCTGTCCCATGCCTTCAACAGCCTATATAAATGCAAGTTGTTGTTGTTGAGGTGCAAATTTCAGTGGTGGTGAGTAGACAGAGTGTTTGTGAGGCATCAGGCACAGTGCCAAAGGCAAGGGCACCCTGATCTTCAGATGCTGCTGTGGAGGTGTTTGTGGATCAAGTGAGATCCAGGAAGGATATCCTATTTCCTTTCGTTGGCATACAAGTTCCAAGCCAAATCAGTCATCAGGCTCGGAGAAAGGTGGCTGAGTGGGTCAATGCTAGCAACATGGTTCCCAGGACCTGACTGCAGTGCAGGAAAAAATGCAACAAACTTACTGGATGCACTGTCAAGGTAGGACTCATCTTCACATCTCACCAACACTCTCTAAAGCCCTGCAACACCACACTTTACTCCCAACACTATCAATCCTTCCCTGCCTCACTGCACAAGCCTCTCCTACAATCACAACGACACACTTCATTACACTCACTAATGTGGTCTCCCACCAATATCATTGGGTAGACAGAGCAGATGCTCCAAGCCCCACATGACCGATCTGCACTACACATGAACATCACCCCCACTATGTGTAAATGTTTACTAGAACATCTTATTGATCTTCACTGTCTCAAACTGATGAGGCATGAGGCATCATTTCTCCAGCAGGTTTGGCAAGAACTAATTCATTCCCAGAAGTCAAGTGTGTTATGTGGATGTGAGCTGAATTTACCTTAATATCATCATTTTAAATTAATCTGAAATCCCCACTGGGATAAATAGTCAAACAGCCCAAAATGTAACATCCGCATCCTGGTCTGTCTGCGTACAGCTGGGTTACATAGAATTACATCGAATTTACAGCACAGAAATAGGCCATTCGATCCAACTGGTCTATGCCGGTGTTTATGCTCCACATGAGCCTCCTCCCACCCTACTTCATCTAACCCTATCTGCATATCCTTCCATTCCTTTCTCCCTCATGTATTTATTTAGCTTCCCCTTAAAGGCATCTATGCTATTCACCTCAACTACTCCTTTTGATAGCAAGTTATACATTCTAACCACTCTCAGGGTAAAGAAGTTTCTCCTGAATTCTTTATTGGATTTATTAGTGACTATCTTATAATGATATGGCCCCTAGTTTTGGACTCCCCCTAAAGTGGAAACATCTTCTCTACATCTACCTTTGAACTTCTTCATAATTTTAAAACATAAGAACATACAAACATAAGAAATAGGAGCAGGAGTAGGCCATTTGGCCCTTTGAGCCTGCTCCGTCATTCAATAAGATCATGGCTGATCTTAAGGAATAAGGAAATGGCAAAGAAATTAAACAAATACTTTGTGTCTGTCTTCACGGAAGAAGACGCAAAAAACTTCCTGGAAATAGTGGACAACCAAGGGTCTAGTGAGAATGAGGAACTGAAAGATATTAGTATTAGTAAAAAAGTAGTACTGGATAAATTAATGGGACTGAAAGCCGATAAATACCCTGGACCTGATGGCCTACATCCTAGGGTTTTGAAAGAGTTGATTATAGAGATTGATGATTGCATTGGTTGTCATTTTTCAAAATTCCATAGATTCGAGAACAGTTCCCATGAATTGGAAGGTAGCAAATGTAACCCCACTATTTAAGAAAGGAGGGAGAGAGAAAACGGGGAACTACAGACCAGTTAGCCTGACATTAGTAGTAGGGAAAATGCTAGAATCTATTATTAAGGACGAGGTAACAGGGCACTTAGAAAATAATAATAGGATTGGGCAGAGTCAACACAGATTTATGAAAGGGAAATCATGTTTGATAAATCTGTTTTTTGCGGTGGTAACTAGCAGAATAGATAAAGGGGAACCAGTGGATGTGGTGTATTTGGATTTTCAGAAGGCATTCAATAAGGTGCCACACAAGAGGTTATTAAACAAAATTAGGGCTCATGGGATTGGGGGTAATATATTAGCATGGATTGAGGATTGGACAGAAAACAGAGAGTAGGAATAAATGGGTCACTTTCGGATTGGCAGGCTGTAACTAGTGGGGTACCGCAAGGATCAGTGCTTGGGCCTCAGCTATTCACAATCTATATCAATGATTTAGGTGAGGGGACCAAATGTAATATATCCAAGTTTGCTGATGATACAAAGCTGGCAGTAAGTTGTGAGGAGGATGCAAAGAGGCTTCAAGGGGATATAGACAGGCTAAGTGAGTGGTCAAGAACATGGCAAATGGAATATAATGTGGAGAAATGTGAAGTTATCCACTTTGGTAGGAAAAATAGAAAAGCAGAGTATTTTTTAAATAGTGAGAGATTGGGAAGTGTTGGTGTTTAAAGGGACCTGGGTGTCCTTGTACACGAATCACTGAAAGTTAACATGCAGGTACAGCAAGCAATAAGGAAAGGAAATGGTATGTTGGCCTTTATTACAAGAGGATTTGAGTATAAGAGTAAAGACGTCTTACTGTAATTATATAGGGCCCTGGTGAGCCCACACCTGGAGTATTGTGTACAGCTTTGGTCTCCTTACCTAAGGAAGGATATACTTGCCATAGAGGGAGTGCAATAAAGGTTCATCAGACTGGTTCCTGGGATGGGGGGATTGTCCTATGAGGAGAGATTTAGTAGACTAGGCCTATATTCTCAAGAGTTTAGAAGAATGAGAGGTGATCTCATTGAAACATCCAAACATTTTACAGGGTTTGACAGGGTAGATGCAGGGAGGATGTTTCCCCTGGCTGGGGAGTCTAGAACCAGGGGTCACAGTCTCAGAATAAGGGGCTGGCCATTTAGGACTGAGATGAGGAGAAATTTCTTCACTCAGAGAGTGGTGAATCTTTGGAATTCTCTACCCCAGAAGGCTGTGGAGGCTCAGTCGTTGAGTATATTCAAGACAGAGATCAATAGATTTTTGAATATTAAGGGAATCAAGGGATATGGGGATAGTTCAGGAAAGTGGAGTTGAGGTAGAAGATCAGCCATGATCTTATTGAATGGCGGAGCAGGCTCGAAGGGCCAAATGGCCGACTCCTGCTCCTATTTCTTATGTTCTTATGTTCTCCACTTTCCTACCTCCTTAAAGCATAGCTCATCAACAGCACTTTCAGATACCTTCCCAACTTCTATTTGTATCTGACTCCCAATCGTGAAGTGGTTTGGCACATTATGCTATGTTAAAGGTTCTCTAGAAATATAAATTGTTGCAGTTGTTTAATTATGCAGCCTTCATTCTTGAAGAATTAAGAGAAGGCTGCACTTACTCCAATGAACTAGCTTTCTTTCTATCACGTCTTTTTTTCCAGCAGTGGAGTGTATGTTGAGTTTGCCTGGTAGAGAAATTACAGCCTTTTACTTGTCACAGGCAGTGATGGAGGATGCTTTGAGCCTGGAAAACAAGCAAAGCAAAGCAAGTTCTGGAAATAGAGTTGGACTCAGGCCCCAGGCCCTTGGGAAAGGGGTACATCATTGCAGAGAAAAACCTGTAAGTATTTCTAAGCTAAAATAGGTGTGGCTAAGTTTAGTGATTCACTTAATAACTTTGTTTATGTCATATGACTTGTAAACCAACATGACCACTAAAAGAGGCAGAAAATATATTGCAAATTTGATTGGTTGGTTTTGTTTCATTGGTAGGTTTCTGATCCGTTTAGTTATAGTTGAGGCAATTAGCTTCATCCAGTTAAAAGTGATTTGTTACTTAGTTCATCGGTATTATATTTGAGACAATCAGAACTTCAAAAGTGATGGACATTTCCCTAGTGTGATGCTTTGAACTGTGAAGCGTACATTCCCATCCCCTACAGACATGCATTATTCACAAGACTTATAAATTATATAGCTTATTGAAAAAAGGCTATTTATAAATCAAGACTTTTTTTTAAAAGAAAAGGTTTCTTCTGTTCCAAATGGTGTCTTTTCTCTGTGACTGTTCTCTCTTTGTGCTGTATTAGTTGGGCAGGTTCCACAGTCAAACGCTCCCAGCAGTGAGTAGCATCTGTGAGGAGTGCATTGAAGGAAATTTAAATGGACAGAAAATTATGTGCTGTGCATTCAAGACTTTCTGCAATGTGCTGCTTACGAGTGCAGCTGCACAATGAAAGTGCAGGCTCACGGAGTCAGTCCTACTATTTTAATGTTTGTTTTATATTATTTATTCACATTTTTCTTAATTATTTTGAATTTAAGTAACATGCCTACTTGGTTTTACACACCATCCTCTGCTCGAGATTGACCTTGGACGCACATATGGTAAAAATAAACCTTTTTTTAAAAAAGTCAATAAACTACAAAGCCAACAAAATAACTTGTTGGTAACGAAGGTACCTCCACCAAATTAGGGGTCGCTCGGGCCCGGCAGTACTGAGGGGCTCTCGGGCCCGGCAGTACTGAGGGGCTCTCGGGCCCGGCAGTACTGAGGGGCTCTCGGGCCCGGCAGTACTGAGAGACTCTCGGGCCCGGCAGTACTGAGGGACTCTCGGGCCCGGCAGTACTGAGGGACTCTCGGGCCCGGCAGTACTGAGGGGCTCTCGGGCCCGGCAGTACTGAGGGACTCTCGGGCCCGGCAGTACTGAGGGGCTCTCGGGCCCGGCAGTACTGAGGGGCTCTCGGGCCCGGCAGTACTGAGGGACTCTCGGGCCCGGCAGTACTGAGGGGCTCTCGGGCCCGGCAGTACTGAGGGACTCTCGGGCCCGGCAGTACTGAGGGACTCTCGGGCCCGGCAGTACTGAGGGACTCTCGGGCCCGGCAGTACTGAGGGGCTCTCGGGCCCAGCAGTACTGAGGGGCTCTCGGGCCCGGCAGTACTGAGGGACTCTCGGGCCCGGCAGTACTGAGGGACTCTCGGGCCCGGCAGTACTGAGGGACTCTCGGGCCCGGCAGTACTGAGGGACTCTCGGGCCCGGCAGTACTGAGGGACTCTCGGGCCCGGCAGTACTGAGAGACTCTCGGGCCCGGCAGTACTGAGGGGCTCTCGGGCCCGGCAGTACTGAGAGACTCTCGGGCCCGGCAGTACTGAGGGGTTCTCGGGCCCGGCAGTACTGAGGGACTCTCGGGCCCGGCAGTACTGAGGGACTCTCGGACCCGGCAGTACTGAGGGGCTCTCGGGCCCGGCAGTACTGAGGGACTCTCGGGCCCGGCAGTACTGAGAGACTCTCGGGCCCGGCAGTACTGAGGGACTCTCGGGCCCGGCAGTACTGAGGGACTCTCGGGCCCGGCAGTACTGAGGGACTCTCGGGCCCGGCAGTACTGAGAGACTCTCGGGCCCAGCAGTACTGAGGGGCTCTCGGGCCCGGCAGTACTGAGAGACTCTCGGGCCCAGCAGTACTGAGGGACTCTCGGGCTCGGTAGAATTGATACAAACGCAAAATACTGCGGATGCTGGAAATCCAAAAGAAAAAAAGAAAATGCTGGAAATATTCAGAAGGTCAGGCAGCATCTGTGGAGAGAGAGACAAAGTTAATGTTTCAGATTGATGACCTTTCATCAGAACTTGAAAGAGTTAGAGATGTAACAGGTTTTAAGCAAGTGCAGGGGCAGGGAAAGTGGGAGGGGAGGAAAGCACAAAAGGGAAGGTCTGTGATAGGGTGGAAGGCAGGAGAGATGAAATGACAAAAGGGATGATGGTGCAAGGCGAAAGGGGCTGGTAATGGGACAAGTAAAGAAACGAAAGATGGATCGAGAGGACGTGTGAATGGCAATAGCAGAATCATTATCAACACCTGCTGTCCGAAAAAATGGGAGCAGGGGTTAGGATCTGAAATTGTTGAACTCAATGTTGAGTCGAAGTACCATAAAAATTTTCACACCAAGATATTTCCACTGCTTTCCTCCCTCAGTGTTTCCAGCATTTTCTGCACCGAGTGACTTCTCATCCTCTGTGATTTCAACCTCCATCTCAATTCATTATGCTTCCTCTCCTCTGAGTTCATTGCCCTCCTATCCTCCCTTAATCTCTTCCTTCATGTAAGCTCTCCAACTCATATTCACGGCCATCCTCTTGACTTCGTCATCTCACGTGGCCTCGCTACTTCCATCATGTCAATCACAGATAAGGCTATCTCTGATCACTTAGAAACATAGAAACATAGAAAAATAGGAGCAGGAGTAGGCCACTCGGCCCTTTGAGCCTGCTCCGCCATTCAATATGATCATAGCTGATCCTCTATCTCAATACCATTTTCCCGCTCTCTCCCCATACCCCTTGATGCCTTTTGTATCTAGAAATCTATCGATCTCCTTCTTAAATATATTCAGTGACTTGGCCTCCACAGCCTCTGTGGTAGAGAATTCCACAGGTTCACCACCCTCTGAGTGAAGAAATTTCTCCTTATCTCAGTCCTAAATGTCCTATCCCGTATCCTGAGACTGTGACCCCTCGTTCTAGACCCTTTAGTTAATCATTTTTCTGAATTATATTATCAAAACCCCTCATCAATTTGAACTCATTTATCAGATCTCCTCTTAACCTTCTCTGTTCTAATAAAAGAAGCTTCAATTTCTCCAGTCTCTTCTCAGGACTAAAGCCTCTCATCCCTGATATTATCCTAGTGAGTCTCTTCCCCACTGCTTTTGGCATGGGATCAAATTAAATGCAATTAACTAAAATTAAGAAGTACTGTGAGGCTTAGGCATGCTCTGTGCAAGCCCCCCAAAAAGCCTGAAAACTTTGCTCTTGCTGAATTCGGTGTCTTACCAATCGGGTGCTCAGACCTACTTGTCCAATTCAGTGAGGCACCATCCTGCAATGTGAGGGTGCTGTGTGAGCACACTGCTGCTGTATTGATCCGTTAAACTCATCAAATAGCCATTCAAGCTCCAGTAGAATTAATTCATACGATTAACTCCTGAGTTATTGACAGCTGCATTAGTGATTTATTTTTGAACATCACACACCATCAGAATACTTATCGATCTAAATAGGTTTGATTCATAAGAACATAAGAACATAAGAAATAGGAGCAGGAGTAGGCCATTCGGCCCTTCGAGCCTGCTCCGCCATTCAGTGAGATCATGGCTGATCTTCTGCCTCAACTCCATTCACCGGCCCTATCGCCATATCCCTTGATGCCCTTACTAGTCAGAAATCTATCGACTTCTGTTTTGAATATACCCAATGACTGAGCCTCCACAACCCTCTGGGGTAGAGAATTCCAAAGATTCACCACCCTCTGTGTGAAGAAATTTCTTCTCATCTCAGTCCTGAATGGCCTACCCTTTATCCTGAGGCTGTGGCCCCTGGTTCTAGACTCCCCAGCCAAGGGAAACATTCTCCCAGCATCCACCCTATCAAGCCCTGTAATAATTTTGTATGCTTCAATGAGATCCCCTCTCATTCTTCTGAATTCAAGAGAATACAGGCCTAGTTTACTCAATCTCTTCTCATACAACAGTCCCGCCATCCCAGGAATCAATCTCGTGAACCTTTGTTGCACTCCCTCTATGGCAAGTATATCCTTCCTTAGGTAAGGAAACCAAAATTGTACACAGTACTCCAGGTGTGGTCTCACCAAGGCCCTATATAATTCAAAAATGCAATGCTTCACAGCTACTCACAGTGTTTGTCTTTGCAGTGCATATCCCCCTGTGATTGCTCACTTAAATCAGTAATTCCTTGCTTGTTCTGAAATCTTGCCAACATTTATGCCTCTGCTCACTCTAGAAATATTATTCTGGCGCATCTAATGGTCCTTTCTCTTTTTAAATAAGGTTCCCATCTGCATTCTACAATTATCTCTGTATTTAATAACTCAGAGCCAATTTGCTGCACTTCTAATTAGCATTAATGTTTTGCACTTAGCCAATGACAAGTAAAAAGATATGCAAAAGAATTCAAAGGTGATGTGCTAGACATAATTGGGTGGAATTTCCACTTGGGGCGCAATCGGCAATCCGGGCGCAAATTGCGCTGAAAATTGTGCTAGTTTTCCGAAGTGAAGTTATGGTTCAAGTTTATGCTCAAGCTCATTTGCATAATCACAAACGTAAAATCTTCCTGGAACCAGTGCGTTTTAGGACGTAATTGTTTATTTTTTTTCCATTAAACGATATATTGATGTATTTAAGAGTGATAACCCTGTGCAGTTTTATTAATACAGCTGAAAATGGGTCTATCACAAAAAACAAGCATTTTTAATCAGTGTCTAGTCCACCACCTGTGAGTAACCTGATTTTAAATAACTGAAAATGACTTTAAAAATCTATACAGAACCATTTACTAGTTTCTTTGGTGTACAGTAGTCAGTTTTGTAGTAAATGAAATATTTTTTTAATATTCAAAAGCTTTTAAAAGGTGCCTATTAGTGCCTTTGTACATAAAAAAAAGCTTAATTTTAAGAGTCACCTCGAAGGGCCGCAAACAGGCACAATTAGCAGAAACTCGCCATGGAGATTAATTCGATCTGGAGGCGTGGCCAGTTTTGTGGCTTGACTCAGCACTCTCTCAAGCACAATAATATCCTTCCTATGATTGAGTGACAATACCTAAACATAGTACTGCAGTTGAGATCTGAACAATGCCTCATACATCAATTTAACCCCTTTTGACTTATACTCGATCTCTTAGCTAATGAAACTCAAAACCGTATTTGTTTTTCTCATTGTAGCCAAGCAAGGAGCTGATGGTTTCATAAATATCTGTAATATATTAACTTAAGCACATAATAACATAAGAATTAGGAGCCGGAGTTGGCCATACGGCCCCTTGAGCCTGCTCCGCCATTCAATAAGATCATGGCTGATCTTTGACCTCAACTCCACTCGCCTTGATTCCCCTAGAGTCCAAAAATCTATATATCTCAGCTAACTTTCTGTGTTTCCTTTCTGAACACCAACATTTAATAGTTTCTTACCATTTCAAAAATATTCTGTTTTTCTATTCTTCCTACCAAAGTGAATAACCTCACATTTCACCACATTATACTGCAGCTGCCACCTTTTTGCCCACTCACTTAACCTGTCTATATCTCTTTGTAGGCTCTTTGGGGGAAAAATTCAGTTGGTTGCACCTCCCGTTAGCGCCTTAAGAGGGCGCTAATGGAGCGCAAAGTAACTAGCGCCCGGGCGCGGCGATGTTTGCGCCACTCGCAAAATTAACTAGACATTTTGCGGCAGCGCTAAACACTACCGCCATGATCTCCTGCGCCGGCAGATCGTGACGTCAGTCAAGTGTGCAACGTCCCGGTAGCGCCCTGGAGCGGATATTGAGTGGCGCCCCCTGCCTTACCGCCTGCCGCTAGCAATGACAGGTTGAGGGGAGCGTTTTGCAGTCAGGAAGGGACTGGGGGAGCGCGACCGCTTCCTGCCTTTTATTGTTGGTGACATTTTTGAACCACGCATTCTGAGAGAGAGAGAGAGAGAGAGACTTCTGGAGAGATTCAATGCTGTGTGAAGGAGTTTGGGGTACTGAGCAGCACTTTGCAGGTTCATTTTGATTTGCCCTTCCTTGTATTGATTTAGAAGAGACTGTGGGGGCTGCACTCTGAGCTCTTTCCCTGGTACTCTCCATTGTTCTTTCCAGCAGATTTGATGTACAGGACTCTCCAGGCCGAGATTCAAGGCTGCAATGAGCAGGATGTGGATGGAAAGCAAGATCAACCCTCCCCTTTAAGAACTGGCCCACGCCATTGTGTGTGTGTTCCATTGCTGACTGACATCACATGAGCTTCGCCAGCGCTCTGAGGTAGCGCCTCGCTCCTCGGCCTTTGCGCCTTAAGACAGGTGTGAAGCGCCTGATTTAGCGCTCCAATCACCTCCAGGGGCGATAAAAGTCAAGTTTGCAGTCGGAGGCGATAATTAGCGGCAGGCGCTAATCTTTGCACCCGGCCGATAATTACGCCCCAAATGGGGCGATACTGAATTTCTCCTCCTTTGTGTCCTCCTCAAAACTTACTTTCCCACCTAGCTTTGTATCAACAGCAAACTTAGATACATTGCAGTCAGTCCCTTCATCTAAGTCATTAATATAAATTGTAAATAGCTGAGGCCCAAGCACTGATCCTTGTGGCAGCCCACTAGTTACAGCCTGACAACCTGAAAATGACCCGTTTATCCCTACTCTCTATTTTCTGTCCGTTAACCAATTCTCTATGCATGCTAATATATTACCCCAACCCCATGAGCCCTTATCTAGCATAACAACCATTTATGTGGCACCTTATCTAGTTCCCTGTTTTCTCTCTCCCTCCTTTCTTGAATAGCAAGGTTACATTTGCTACCTTCCAATCCGCTGGGACCATTCTAGAATCTAGGGAATTTTGGAAGATTACAACCAATGCATCCACTATCTCTACAGCAACTCTTTTAGAATCCGAGGATGTAGACTATCAGGTCCAAGGGATTTGTTGGCCTTTAGTCCCATTAGTTTCTCAAGTACTTTTTCTCTACTGATCTTAACTACTTTAAGTTCCTCACTCTCAATTGCCCTTTGGTTCCCCACTATTTTTGGTATACTTTTTGTATCTTCTACTGTGAATACAGATACAAAATATTTGTTTAAAGTCTCAAACTAGGTTGTGGGCTCTGTGGAAAAATGCTATGTAAAAATTTCCTATTCTCTGTCCTCGGCCTCCTACACTGTTCCAATGAAGCTCAAAATAAGCTTGAGGAACAGCACCTCATCTTCCTATTAGGCACTTTACAGCCTTCCGGACTCAACACTGAGTTCAACAATTTCAGATCATAAACCCTGCCCACATTTTTTCAGATGGCAGCTGTTACTGATGATTCTGATATTCCCATTTACACCTCCTCTGGACCCATCTTTTGTTTCTCCACTTGCCCCATTAACATCTCCTTTCACCTTGCACCATCTTCCCTTTTGTCATTTAACCTCTCCTGCCTTCCACCCTATCACAGACCTTCCCTTTTGTTCTTTCCTCCCCTCCCCCCTTTCCCTGCCTCTGTACTTGCTTAAAACCTGTTTCATCTCTAACTTTTTCCAATTCTGACAAAAGGTCATCGACCCGAAATGTTACCTCTGTTTCTCTCTCCACAGATGCTGCCTGACCTACTGAGTATTTCCAGCATTTTCTGTTTTTATTTCAGATTTACAGCAGCTGCATGATTTTGTTTTTGTATTCGGATTTCCGGTGTTATTCTGATCATTGACCTGTCACTCCACCACATGATCATGTATTATCTTCTCCCTACAAATCCCCCACAAATTCTTCATGAAAAAAAAATCTACCAATTTTTTCAACAATAAAATTTCTAACGACCAAAATAAATTTTTAAGCAAAATACAAAAACTTTAAAAATTGCATATTTCATAATAGCATGATTACATGTATCCATTAAATTATGTGTATGCTTTTTAGTGTCTTCATTAAAGTTTTTGCATGAAGGCCTCAGCCTCTCTGGGCTTGAACATGATATTTTTGTCCACACTATTTGAAAACAGAATATGTAATCTGATCTTATGCAGTGCACCTAAATTCCCATGAAACATTAGTGCTGTTCTATCAGCTGCACTGATGGAATATTTTTCTTTAGCTTCTGGCAGTTACTGCTCTGTCATTTTTCAAATTGATTTTTAAAAAAGCTAGAGAACAAATTTCAAAATCGTTATTCAGCTAAAGTTTATGCTGAGTATTTTATAAAACAGAAAGAGGTTATTTGTGTGTTTGTGTGTGAGACAGAAAGCCATAAAAATGATAGTGTGTACTCAATACTCACCTGTTGTAGTTTTTATTTTGTATTCTATAAACTTCAGAAATTATATTCAGCTGAGTGAGGAGGAGATGTTGGCATCAAACGTTTGTGATCCCATCAGTGCACCCCCAGTGTAAGTTTCCCGGGAGTGCAGCGAGGGGATAGAAAATCATCAGGATTCAGATATATTGGGTCCTGACCCAAGTCTTCAGTTTCCATGAGGACCTGTGTGGGGTGCAACCCAGTGTACAGGTCATTTAAGTGCTGTAAGTGGGACCCACCATGGCCAATGACAGCGGCAGCAGCGGGAGCGGCGGACCTGCGAGGGAGCAGTGGCTGTGGGAGAAAATAAAGGTCGGTGATTTTCAGGCCCAGTCGAGCAGCGGTAGCAGCGGGAGTGGGGGCAGAATTCGAGAGTGACGTCACAGTACAGCAGGGGAAGAAGCTGATTGGTGAGTAGTGGGTGAGTGCTTTTTTTTCTTCAATTTTAAGTTTATTTCTTTTCAGGAAGTACATAGTTAAGGTAGTTCGGGAGAGCGAGAATCCGAGAGTTTAAATTTGAGGTAAGAGTTTTTTAATTAAAAGTATGGCAGGGGGCCTCAGTCCCGTGCGTTGCATGGCCTACAGCACGTGGGAATTCCTAGACGCTTCTTGCAGTCAGGATGACCATATGTGCAGTAAGTGCCAACAGTTTGGCCAACTTGAGATCCGGTTTTTGGAGCTCGAGCATCAGCTGGAGGCACTGCGGTGTATCCGCGAAGCTGAGAGTTACGTAGTAGCACGTTTTTAGACATGGTCACCCCGCAGCTTAAGAAAGTGCAGTCAGAAAGGGAATGGGTGACCACCAGTCAGAAGAAGGGGGGGCAGGCAGGTAGTCAGGAAAGCCCCAGAGTGCATCTCACTCAACAACCGTTTTTCTGTGTTGGAAAACGGTGAAAGTGACAGTTCCTCTGGGGAGTGCAGCCAGAGGCAAGTTCACGGCACTGTGGGAGGCTCAGCTGCACAAGGGGGGAGGAGTAAGAGTGGAAGGGCAATAGTGGTAGGAGACTCAATAGTGAGGGGTGCAGACAGGCGTTTCCGCGGCTGCAGATGTGACTCCAGGATGGTATGTTGCCTCCCTGGTGCCAGGGTTAAGGATGTCACTGAATGGCTGCAGGGCATTCTGAAGGGGAAGGGCAAACAGTCAGAGGTCGTGGTTCACATTGGTACCAACGACATAGGCAGAAAGAGGGATGAGGTCCTGCAACAAGAATTTAGGGAGCTAGGAAGGAGATTAAAAAGCAGGACCTCAAAGGTTGTAATCTCTGGATTACTCCCGGTGCCATGTGCTAGTGAGTATAGGAATAGGAGGATAGAGCAGATGAATGCGTGGCTAAAGAGTTGGTGCAGGAGGGAGGGCTTTAGATTCCTGGATCACTGGGTCTGCTTCTGGGGAAGGTGGGACCTGTACGAGTCGGATGGGTTGCACCTGAACCGGAATGGGACCAACATCCTTGCAGGGAGGTTTGCTAGTGCTGTTGGGGGGGGGTTTAAACTAACTTGGCAGGGGGATGGGATACGGAGTGGAGCTATAGTAGGGTGTGATGCACAGCCAAATATAGAGGAAAAAACAAGTCAGTCTGGAAGGCAGAGCAAATATGTAACGGCACAAGGGAGTATGGCAAGGCTGGATGGCATTTATTTTAATGTAAGGAGTCTTATGAGTAAGGCAGATGAAAAGAAGGTGTTGATGAACACATGGGAGTATGATATTGTTGCTATCACAGAGACATGGTTGAGGGAGGGGCAGGACTGGCAGCTCAATATTCCGGGGTATAGAATCTTCAGGCGAGACAGAGGGGGGGTGTAAAAGAGGAGGGGGTGTCGCAATATTAATCAAGGAGTCAATTACTGCAGTAAGGAGGGATGATATCTTAGCAGGTTCCTCTAATGGGGCCATATGGGTAGAACTTAAAAACAAAAAGGGGGCAAGCAGTTTGCTGGGAGTGCACTATAGGCCCCCAAACAGTCAGGGGGAGATAGAGGAACAGATATGTAGGCAAATCTCAGAGAAGTGTAGAAATAACAGGGTAATAATAGTAGGGGATTTCAACTTCCCCAATATTAACTGGGATAGTCAGAGTGTGAAAGGCTCAGAGGGTGCGGAATTCTTAAAGTGCATCCAGGAGAGCTTTTTGAGCCAGCATGTAGAAAGTCCTACAAGAGAGGGGGCGGTACTGGACCTAATTCTATGGAATGTAGCTGGGCAAGTGGTAGAAGTGTCAGTAGGAGAGCATTTTGGTGACAGTGACCATAATTCGGTGAGATTTAAGGTAGTCATGGAAAAGGACAAAGATGGACCGGAGATAAAGGGGTAAAAATTCAGTTGGTTGCGCCTCCCGTTAGCGCCTTAAGAGGGCGCTAATGGGGCATTAAGCCGCTAACGCCCGGGCGCAGCGATGTTTGCGCCGCTCGAGAACTTAACTTGAGATTGTGCGGCGGCGCTAAAACTTACCGCTGCGACCACCTGCGCGCGCAGATTGTGACGTCATTCCATGGTGCAACGCCCTTGGGGCGCCCCGGAGCGGAAATTGAGTGGCGCCCCCTGCCTTACCGCCTGGCGCTTCTAACGACCGGAAGACTGGAACGCTATCAATCGGTGTGGGGCTGGGGGGGGCGCTATTTAAAGGGGGCCTCTTCCTGTCTTTTTCTGTGGTCGACATTTATGCACCACTCGTTCTGAGAGAGAGAGAGAGATTCGGAGAGAGAGAGAGAGAGACTTCTACATTGACTCAACGCTTTGTGAGGTAGTTTTGCCTATTCATCCTAACTTTGTTGCTACTTTAGTTGCTGTACCTCATTACTTTTCTGGCAAAGAGAATATGGGGGCTGCAATGATTGGGGGCGTCGTCCTGCTCCAGCTGAATCGGAGGATACCGAGACGCAGACAGAGAGTGGCAATGATGGCCAGACGGAGGAGGGCCATCAGGCGCATGTACAGGAGAGCTTACCCTCCCAGGGTATATCGTGAACAGCTCTCCTACATCCATATGTCCAAGGAGCTGTGTTTGCGAAGGCTGCGATTCAGCAAGGAGGTGGTCACTGAGCTCTGCCACCTGCTGCAGCCAGATCTGCAGCCTCAGCTGAGGTCCAGGACGTCTCTGTCGGTGGCAGTGAAGGTCACAGTGGCTTTGAACTTCTACGCCACTGGCTCATTCCAAGCTGCTGTTGGGGACCTCGCCAATATCTCCCAGTTTGCGGTGCATCGCTGCATCCGGCAGGTCACCAATGCCCTCTTCAGAAGGAGACGAGACTTCATCTCTTTCCCTATGACCCCAGACAAGCAGCGTGACCGTGCTCTGGGCTTTGCGAGGGTAGCGAGCTTCCCCATGGTGCAGGGCGCCATTGACTGCACGCATGTGGCTTTGCGTGCTCCGCGAGAGAATGCAGAGGAATTCAGGAACAGAAAGGGGTTCCATTCCTTGAATGTGCAGTTGGTCTGTGACCACAGACAGGTGATACTCGCTGTCAATGCCCACTATCCGGGCAGCTGCCACGATGCTTTCATCCTGCGCCAGACTACTGTGGCAGAAGTTTTCGAAGCACCGCATCAGCCAGTTGGTTGGCTTCTGGGGGACAAGGGGTACGCATTGAGCACCTGGCTGATGACACCGCTCCGTACGCCAAACACCCCTGCTGAGCTGCGGTACAATGAAAGCCATCAAGCAACCAGGAACATTATTGAGCGCACAATCGGCGTGCTGAAACAACGGTTCCGCTGTCTGGACCATTCCGGAGGAGCCCTGCAGTACTCGCCTGAGCAAGTTTCGAACTTCGTAGTCATGTGCTGCATGTTGCACAACATGGCAATCCTCAGGACCCAGCCAATGCCACCAGGCCTTGTAGCACCACCAGAGGAGGAGGAGGAAGAGGAGGAAGAGGACGAGGACGATGATCATCAGCAGCACCAAGGCGGGAGGGCGGCCCACAATGGTCAAACTGCAAGGGCCGTCCGTCAACGACTAATAGCAAGCCGCTTCTAGGGCCCCTGCCATTGCTACAAACACTAATCAACCCAGCACGCAACCCCTAAGCCGGCCAAGGCACCAATAATTCCAACCACCAGCCATGTATATTTTGAATACAGAAACTTATTTATTTTACAAACTCTGTGTGTGTCAATTCCTCATGACAAACTCATAGAAATAAACACAAAAAAACAGTCAATAACATAACTGGTTCTCACAACCTGGAGATAATGTCCAAAACACTAAACAAAAGTTGGACCATGAACCTCGGCCTTTAATAAAAAAATGACCAGCATTTTGTCACACCTCCTACTTTTTGCCCTTCGAGGGTGATCTCCTTCCCTTGCGCACTTCCCCCCTTCTAACCCTACTGCTCCTCCGTAATGGGACCTCAGTGGCTGCAGCAAGGCTGGTGGAAGGCTGCTGCTCGTCAGACCCTGACACTGCAGATGCCCCTGAAGGACGGCCTCGACCACTTCTGGGCCTGGAGGGCCCGGCTGCAGACTGCACCAACTCTGCATGGGCGGCAGCAGTCTGTCCTACAGGCGGTGGCAAGTGCAGTGGAGAAGTGACAGTGTTGGCAGCAGGAATGCTGTCATCGTGAGAGAGGCCAGCAACTCCCTGCTCGCCCGACACACTGGCACTCCCACGGGGCAGCACTTCAGCATCCGGAGCAATCTGCCGGAGAACAGATTGCTGGCCTGCTGCGGCGCGGTGACAGCCCCGGGGACATGTGCACGAACCATCGAGGTTGGCAGCAGTCTGTGCTCGCGTGGCCTCCATCTGAGTCTGTATGAGAGCAGTCAGAGGTGGGATCACGGCAGCCAGTGACTGAATTGCAGCACTAAGCGTTAGTGTGGCATCCGCCTGTGCTACAGCGAAGTGCTCCACACTCCTTGCCAGTGACTCAATGCATTCGGGCACCCTTCCCACTGCACCCATGAGCTCAGTGTGCATGCCCACCGCCTGGGTGTTCATTTCTGCAATCAGCCGCTCCTCCTCTGCGTCCATTGCAGTAGGAGTGTCTGGCATACTCTCCCTCTGGGGAGAAGGCCCCCGTTCTTCCCTACCCCCCCCATGGCGTTGCTGCAGCCTGCTGGGTCCTGGAGCTTCACCATCATCAGCCCCTTCCCCCCTGCTCCCCTCCGGGGAAGGCGTGTTCCCAGTGTGGGCATGGGCTTCCTCGGGAGAGGGTGGCACTGATGCTCTGGCTTCCTCTTCCTCCTCAGCTGCAGCATCACTCCCAGCGGCAGCTTCAGGGCCCGTCTCCTCAGCTGGTGAATCACCATCTGAAAGCAGGGAGGTACAAGAGTGGCTTTAGCGTGAGGACAGGGTGGCAGTAAGGGAGGAATAAGTGCAGCGAGTTAGCAAGTTGGATTGAAAGTGTCAAAGGCTGGTGTTGTGAGGGACAAGTGGAAGGACAGAGGACAAAAAGGTGATGACCTTACCATTGCTGTCCTCAACGGGGTCGGCGTCTCCAGTGGCGACGGGACCGATCACCCAGCTTGCCACAATCCTGTGGATGCGCTCCTCCAGATCGCTGAGGGGTTGCAGCTGAAGCCGCCCTCCACCTGTCCGTTGCTGCTGTCTCCTATTATGAGCCAGCTTAGCCTGCAAGAAAAAGGACAGCATCTGAGTAAATATACAGCCATGGTCTTGCCTGATGTGCCTCCCATAGGTGAATAGCCCTTACTGTATACAGCCATGGTCTTGCCTGATGTGCCTCCCATAGGTGAATAGCCCTTACTGTATGCAAAGTGTGGAATGTGTGTGTGTGTTTGATGAAAGGGCCATAGGTGTTGGATGAGTGTTGTGCATTGGGGTTTTAAGACCCTCTGGCCATAGAGTGAGGTTGAGATGGAGGGATGGAGAGGTATTGAGAAAAAGCCACTCACCCTGACGACCCGTGTGAGGTCATTGAACTTTTTGCGGCATTGAGTATGGGTCCTGGGCACCATGCTCCTGGAGGAGACGCTCTGAGCCACCTCCCTCCACACTCTTCTGAACTCGCGTGGCAAAGGCCTCCTGCCACTCTCAGGGAACAGCATACATCGTCTGCGCTCCACTGCGTCAACCAGAGCATCCAAGGCCCGCTCGGTGAAGCGATGAGCGCGTTCTCTCACCCTCTCCATGCTTGGCAGCAAAATGGATTCACAGGTCTCTCCAGGCTGAGATTCCAGGCTGCAATGAGCAGGGTGTGGCTGGGGAACAAGTGGCCCCCCCCGCTTTAAGAAGTGTCCGGCGCCAGTGTGTCTGTGTTCCCTCGCTAACTGGCAGCAGCTGCGCTGCGCTCGCGCGCTGAGTTAGCGCCTCACTCCTTGGCCTTTGCGCCTTAAGACAGGTGTGCAGCGCCTGCTTTAGCGCTCCACTCACCTCCCGGGGCGGTAAAAGTGAAGTTTCCAGTCAGTGCCGATAATTAGCGCCAGGCGCTAATATTTGCGTCCAGACGATATTTGCGCCCCAAATGGGGCGTGACCTAATTTCTACCCCAAAGGTTCTAAATTGGGGGAAGGCCGATTTTAATATGATAAGGCAGGATCTGGCCAAAGTGGACTGGGATCAGCTACTTGTAGGAAAATCCACATCAGAGCAGTGAGAGTCATTCAGAAAGGAAATAGAGAGAGTACAGCGCCAACATGTTCCCGTAAAGGTCAAGGGTGGGACCAACAAGTTCAGGGAACCCTGGATGTCAAGGGATATACAAGAATGGATTAGGAAAAAAAGGGAGGCTTTTGGCAGATACAAAGGACTAAAAACAGTGGAAGCCCTAGAGGAGTATAGAAAGAGCAGGGGGGTACTTAAAAATAAATTAGGAGAGCGAAGAGGGGGCATGAAAAAACACTGGCGAGCAAAATGAAGGAAAATCCGAAGGTGATTTATAAGTATATTAAAGACAAGAGGATAACCAGGGAAAGAGTAGGGCCCATTAGGGACCAAAGTGGCAATCTGTGTGTAGAGCCAGAAGATATAGGTGAGGTTTTAAATGAATATTTTGCATCTGTGTTCACTATGGAGAAGGACGATGTAGGCATAGAAATCAGGCAGGGGGATTGTGATATACTTGAACAAATTAGCATTGAGAGGGAGGAGGTACTGGCGGTTTTAGCGGGCTTAAAAGTGGATAAATCCCCAGGCCCAGACGAGATGTATCCCAGGCTGCTGTGTGAGGCAAGAGAGGAGAATGCAGGGGCTCTGACACAAATTTTCAGAACCTCTCTGGCCACAGGGGAGGTGCCAGAGGACTGGAGGACAGCTAACGTAGTATCATTATTCAAGAAGGGTAGTAGGGATAAACCAGGGAATTACAGGCCAGTGAGCTAACATCAGTGGTAGGGAAATTATTGGAAAAAATTCTCAGGGACTTGGAGAGGCAAGGATTAATCAAGGATAGTCAGCATGGCTTTGTTAGGGGGAGATCATGTCTAACCAATTTGATTGAATTTTGAGAGGGGGTGACTAGGTGTGTGGATGAGGGTAGTGCAGTTGATGTGGTCTACATGGACTTCAGTAAGGCTTTTGACAAAGCCCCGCATGGGAGACTGGTCAAGAAGGTAAGAGCCCATGGGATCCAGGGCAATTTGGCACATTGGATCCAAAATTGGCATAGTGGCAGGAGGCAGAGGGTGATGGTCGAAGGTTGTTTTTGTGACTGGAAGCCTGTGTCCAGTGGTGTACCGCAGGGATCGGTGCTGGGTCCCTTGCTGTTTGTAGTGTACATTAATGATTTAGATATGAATGTAGGAGGTATGATCAGTAAGTTCGCAGATGACACGAAAATTGGTGGAGTGGTAAATAGCGAAGAGGGAAGCCTCAGGCGACAGGATGATATGGACGGGTTGGTCAGATGGGCAGAACAGTGGCAAATGGAATTTAACCCTGAAAAGTGTGAGGTGCGTGTACATAGATCCCTGAAGGCAGCAGGACAGGTAGATAAGGTGGTTAAGAAGGCATTTTGGGATACTTGCCTTCATTAGACGAGACATAGAATATAAGAGCAGGGAGGTTATGATGGAGCTGTACAAAATGCTAGTTAGGCCACAGCTGGAATACTGTGTGCAGTTCTGGTCGCCACACTATAGGAAGGATGTGATTGCATTAGAGAGGGTGCAGAGGAGATTCACCAGGATGTTACCTGGGCTGGAGCGTTTCAGCTATGAAGAAAGACTGGACAGGCTGGGGTTGTTTTCCTTAGAGCTGAGAAGGCTGAGGGAGGACCTGATTGAGGTGTACAAAATTATGAGGGGCATAGATAGGGTAGATAGAAAGGAACTTTTCCCCTTAGTAGAGGGGTCAATAACCAGGAGGCATAGTTTCAAGGTAAGTGGCAGGAGGTTTAGAGGGGATTTGAGGAAAAACCTTTTCACCCAGAGGGTGGTTGGAATCTAGAACTCACTGCCTGAAAGGGTGGTAGAGGCAGGAACCCTCACAACATTCAAGAAGCATTTAGATGAGCACTTGAAACGCCATAGCATACAAGGCTACGGACCAAGTGCTGGAAAATGGGATTAGAATAGACAGGGCTTGATGGCCGGCGCAGACACGATGGGCCGAAGGGCCTCTTTCTGTGCTGTATAACTCTATGGGGGAGAAATTCAGTATCGCCCCATTTAGGGCGCAATTATCAGCCGGGCGCAAAGATTAGCGCCTGGCGCTAATTATCGCCACCGACTGCAAACTTGACTTTTATCGCCCCTGGAGGTGATTGGAGCGCTAAATCAGGCGCTTCACACTTGTCTTAAGGCGCAAAGGCCGAGGAGCGAGGCGCTACCTCAGAGCGCTGGCGAAGCTCATGTGATGTCAGTCAGCAATGGAACACACACACAATGTCATGGGCCAGTTCTTAAAGGGGATGGTTGATCTTGCTTTCCATCCACATCCTGCTCATTGCAGCCTTGAATCTCGGCCTGGAGAGACCTGCACATCAAATCTGCTGGGAAGAACAATGGAGAGTACCAGGGAAAGAGCTCAGAGTGCAGCCCCCACAGTCTCTTCTAAATTGATACAAGGAAGGGCTAATCAAAATGAACCTGCAAAGTGCTGCTCAGTACCCAAAATCCTTCACACAGCGTTGAATCTCTCCAGAAGTCTCTCTCTCTCTTTCTCTCTCTCTCTCAGAATGCGTGGTTCAAAAATGGCACCAACAATAAAAGGCAGGAAGCGGTCGCCTTTAAATAGCGCTCCCCCAGTCCCTTCATGACTGCAAAACGCTCCCCTCAACCTGTCATTGCTAGTGTCAGGCGGTAAGGCAGGGGGCGCCACTCAATATCTGCTCCGGGACGATAACGGGGCGTTGCGCACTCGACTGACGTCACGATCTGCCTGCGCAGGAGATCGTGGCGGTAGTGTTTAGCGCCGCCGCAAAATGTCTAGTTAATTTCGCTAGCGGCGCAAACATCACCGCGCCTGGGCGCTAGATGCTTTGCGCTCCATTAGCGCCATCTTAAGGCGCTAACGGGAGGCGCAACCAACTGAATTTTCCCCCCTAAGAGTATCTGGACAGCAATGTTTTTTTTGCCCTGCCTTCCTCTGGCCAGTGTCCAAGATGTGCTCATATTGGTGCAAGCACCTACCACTACTATTTAAATTAGGTGACCTCCCCTGACCTCAGATACTCCAGAGATCACCAGTGTCTGTTCCACTGCACTTTAGCTGGTGGAACTGGCCCTAGAATTTTGCGGCCAGCCTGTCTTTCCTCATCCTAATTTTAGTTAATTTCTCACAAAAAAACACTCATTAAATATTGGACCAAACATAAAGTCACTAATTATCTCACCTGTGTCATTGACAGATATAAAATGTTAACATTCTACTTGCTGATACCATGAGTCAGAAAGACAGATGGACATAGTTTACACAGACAGAGAGAGAGAGTGTGAGAAGGCTAACAGTGTTCTTCCTCAAAATCATTTGATTTCCTAGGCACAAAACAAAAAGAAAAAAGCAGCCATCTTATGTATTGTGAACGGGGTTTTAAAAAATTAATTTTTGGCATGTTGGCATCACTGACAAGCCTGGTATTTATTGCCCATCCCTAGTTGCCCTTGAGAAGGTGGTAGTGAGCTGCCTTCTTGAACCGCTGCAGTCCGTGTGGCACAGTGCTGTTAGGGAGGGAGTTCCAGGATTTTGACCCAGCGACGATGAAGGAACAGCGATATATTTCCAAGTCAGGATGGTGTGTAACTTGATGGGGAACTTGCAGGTGATGGTGTTCCCATGCGCCTGCTGCCCTTTTCCTTCTAGGTGGTAGAGGTCGCGGGTTTGGGAGGTGCTGTCGAAGAAGCTTTGGCGAGTTGCTGCAGTGTATCTTGTAGATGGTACATACTGCAGCACATTACGCTAGTGGTGGGGGGAGTGAATGTTTAAGGTGGTAAATGAGGTGCCAATCAAGCGGGCTGCTTTGTCCTGGATGGTGTCGAGCTTCTTGAGTTGGAGCTGTACTCATCCAGGCAAGTGGAGAGTATTCCATCACACTCCTGATTTGTGCCTTGTAGATGGTGGAAAGGCTTTGGGGAGTCAGGAGGTGAGACACTCGCTGCAGAATACCTAGCCTCTGACCTGCTTTTGTTGCCATAGTATTTATGTGGCTGATCCAGTAAAGTTTCTGGTTGATGGTAACCCCCAGGATGTTGATGGTGGGGAATTCGGCGATGGTAATGCCGTTGAATGTCAAGGGGCAGTGGTTAGACTCTCGCTTGTTAGAGATAGTCATTGCCTGGCACTTGTGTGGCGTCAATGTTACTTGCCACTTATCAGACCAAGCCTGAATGTCGTCCAGGTCTTGCTGCATGCGGGCATGGAGTGCTTCATTATCTGAGGAGCTGTGAATGGAACTGAACACTGTGCAGTCATCAGCGAACATCCCCACTTCTGAACTTATGATGGAGGGAAGGTCATTGATGAAGCAGCTGAAGATGGTTGGTCATAGGACAATGCCCTGAGGAACTCTTGCAGCGATGTCCTGGGCTGAGATGATTGACCTCCAACAACCACAACCATCTTCCTTTGTGCTAGTTATGATTCCAGCCAGTTAAGAGTTTTCCCCCTGATTCCCATTGACTTCAATTTTACTCGGGCTCTTTGATGCCACACTCGGTCAAATGCTGGCTTGATGTCAAGGGCAGTCACTCTCACCTCACCTCTGGAATTCAGCTCTTTTGTCCATGTTTGGACCAAGGCTGCAATGAGGTCTGGAGCAGAGTGGTCGTGGCGGAACCCGGAATGAGCATCGGTGAGCAGGTTATTGGTGAGTAAGTGCCGCTTAACAGCACTGTCGACGACACCTTTCATCACTTTGCTGATGATTGAGAGTAGACTGATGGGGTGGTAATTGGCCAGATTGGATTTGTCCTGCTTTTTGTGGACAGGACATACCTGGGCAGTTTTCCACATTGTCGGGTAGATGCCAGTGTTGTAGCTGTATTGGAACAGCTTGGCTAGAGGGGCAACTAGTTCTGGAGCACAAGTCTTCAACACGACAGCCGGGATGTTGTCAGGGCCCTTAGACTTTGCTGTATCCAGTGTGCTCAGCTGTTTCTTGATATCACGTGGAGTGAATCGAATTGGCTGAAGACTGGATTCTGTGATGATGGGGACCTAAGGAGGAGGCCGATATGGATCATCCACTCGGCACTTCTGGCTGAAGATAATTGCAAACGCTTCAGCCTTGTCTTTTACATTCATGTGCTGGGCTCCACCATCATTGAGGATGGGGTAATTCATGGAGCCTGCTCCTCCCATTGGTTATTTAATTGTCCACCACCATTCATGACTGAATGTGGCAGGACTGCAGAGCTTTGATCTGATCTATTGATTGTGGGATCGCTTAGCTCTGTCTATAGCGTGCTGCTTCCGCTGTTTAGCATGCATGTAGTCCTGTGTTGCAACTTCCCCGGGTTAACGCCTCATTTTTATTGATGCCAGGTGCTGCTCCTGGCATACTCTTCTGCACTCCTCATTGAACCAGGGTTGGTCCCCCGGCTTGATGGTAATGGTAGAGTGAGGGATATGCCAGATCATGAGGTTACAGATTGTGGTGGAATACAATTCTCCTGCTGCTTATGGCCCACAGTGCCTCATGGATGCCCAGTTTTGAGCTGCTAGATCTGCTCTGGATCTATCCCATTTAGCACTGTGGTAGTGCCACGCAACACAATGGACGGTGTCCTCAGTGTGAAGGTTACACTCTCTCTTGTTGGAGATGACAAAAGTGAGAAGTCGCACAACACCAGGTTATAGTCCAACAGTTTTATTTGAAATCACAAGCTTTCGGAGCGGCTGCTCCTTCGTCAGGTGACGAAGGAGCAGCCGCTCCGAAAGCTTGTGATTTCAAATAAAACTGTTGGACTATAACCTGGTATTGTGCGACTTCTCACTTTTGTCCACCCCAGTCCAACACCGGCATCTCCGCATCATTGTTGGAGATGGTCATTGCCTGGCACTTGTGTGGCGTGAGTATTGCATGCCACATATCAGCCCAAGCCTACATGTTGTCCAAGTCTTGCTGCATGGATTGCTTCAGTATCTGAAAAATTGCGGATGGAGCTGAACACTGTGCAACAATCAGTGAGCACCCCACTTCTGACCTTATGATGGAGGGAAGGTTAGTTTCCACATGTACGCTGACGACACCCAGCTGTACTTCACCACCACTTTTCTCGACTCCTCCACTGTCTCTATATTGTCGGATTGCTTGTCTGACATCCAGTACTGGATGAGCAGAAATTTCCTCCAACTAAATGTTGGGAAGGCTGATGCCATTGTCTTCGGTCCCCACCAAAAACTCAATCCCCTAACCACCGACTCCATCCCTCTCCCAGGCATCTGTCTGAGGCTGAACCAGACTGTTCACAATCTTGGTGTCATATTTGACCCCAAAATGAGCTTCCGACCACATAGCCATGCCATCACTAAGACTGCCTATTTCCACCTCCGGAACATCGGCCGACTCCGCCCCTGCCTCAGTTTATCTGTTGCTGAAACCCATATCCATGTCTTTGTTATCTCTAGACTTGACTATTCCAATGCTCTCCTGGCCAGCCTCCTACGTTCTATCCTCTGTAAACTTGAGGTTATCCAAAACTCTGCTGCCCTGTCTTAACTCACACAAAGTCCCGTTCACCCATCACCCCTGTGCTTGCTGACCTACATTGGCTCCCGGTTAAGCAACGCCTCGATTTTAAAATTCTTATCGTGTTTTCAAATCCCACCATGGCCTCGCCCCTCCCTATCTCTGTAATCTCCTTCAGCTCCACAACCCTCCGAGATATCTGTGCTCATCTAATTCTGGCCTTGTGAGCATCCCTGATTTTAATCGCTCAACCATTGGTGGCCATGCCTTCAGCTGCCAGAGCCCTAAGCTCAGGGATTCCCCACCTAAACCTTTCTGCCTCACAACCTCTCTTTCCTCCTTTAAGACGCTCCTTAAAACCTATCTCTTTGACCAAGCTTTTGGTCATCTACCCAAATATGTCCTTATGTGGCTCGGTGTCAAATTTTGTTTTATAGCGCTCCTGTGAAGTGCCTTGGAACGTTTTACTACGTTAAAGGTGCTATATAAATACAAGTTGTTGTTGATGAAGCAGCTGAAGATAGTTCAGCCTAGAACGCTGCCCTGTGGAACTCCTGCAGCGATCTCCAATTTGTGCGGATTGGATGGTGCTGCCTTTGCATACCACAGCTTTAGCAGCTGCTAATAGCTGTAAGCTAGCTTCATTTTACAATATAAGACAAACAGCTATATTCAGTTCAATACATATGCTGGTAAATGACAGTTACCTCTCTCACCTCTTCACCTAATGGTCATGTACATGAAGATGTTATCTTCCAACATCAGCATCCCCTCAATTTAAATGCTAATTTTGCACTTGGAACAGTGCATTTCATCTTGCACATCAGAAAAGGAAGAGTGGTCTCTGCATAAGCAGCCACTATTGATATTAGGGGCCATCTATCACATATCAGCCTGAGATTCCATTGCAGGCCTCGTCATTTTATATTTTTCTACAACTGATTATGGTCATTCAGATTCAGAATTCTAAAGACTTCTTCAGGCACTTTTATAAACTGAGTAATTTTAACTTAAATTACTTTATAATTTTCAGTTAAAATTCTCCTCCCTTAATTCTGTGTAGATTTAAATGTCCACGATATAGTTATAGTTGTTCTTGTTTGTTTATGGAGTATTCGAACTAATATTTAGAAAAATTTTGGTGCCATTGCATTTGGTTACTCTAATTACGCTCTGATAATCTGCAAAATCTGCATTGATCACTGAACCTATTAAAAGAGTAAAAATATAGGGCCAAAAATTCGGCCCTTCCCGCGTGAGTGTGTACTCACCCGTAAGACACCCGAAGTGCCGGTTTCCTGCATGCACTGCGCATGCGCGGGAAACCGGAACTTCCGATCTGGTGAAGGAGGCGGTTCCTAGGTGAACCGCGTGCGCGGTAGAGGCTGCGCGCACGCAGCACACTTAGATTTTTTGTCAGGTTTCTACGCGAGGGTAAGTATTGAAGAAACTACGCTATTAAAAAGGAGGCGCAAGACCCGTTTTCAACAAGGTAAGTAGTTAATTAAGTATAATTTTTTAAAAATTTCAACAGTTTTATCTTTTTTAGATACTTTAAAGAAAGGTAAGTTTATTTTTATCACTTTTAAAAAGTATTTTAATTTTTTCAAAAATTAAAATTTTTCTTTAAAGTGGTTAATTTGTTTAACTATAGTTATTTTATAAAATGTGATGGTTTTTTTAAATTTATTTTAAGTCTGGCTGTTCTTTTGGGGCCGATTTCAATTCACAGATTTGACAGGTCTCCTGTCAAATCTATGAATGAAAGATGGTCTGCTGCCATTGGCTCTCCATGGCCCACGTGATCCCAGGGGACGCATCGCACTAACTGCACCCCTGGAACACGCAAGCACTGCGCGCCATCAGTTGGGAGAGGCCCAGGACCCGAAGTTCCCGTGGGCCCAAAACACAACAGCAGGCGCGGTAGGTAAGAGCGCGCGCGATCCTTACCCCCGCGGCAAGCCGGAGAGGCGAATTTCTGGGCCATTAAATGTCAGGCTGGATTCTTATCTTTGGGGAGGAGTAGAAGCAGAGCGGTACTCCTGCCCACCCTTCCAACCCCGCCCTGGCCCCAATCCATTTCCTTGTACCACCAGGAGAGGTAGTCGGGAATGTAAAGGGGTCGAAAAACCCTGAAGATTAAGGCAGGTAAGTGAGTGGAGGCCATTATGGAAGGAGAGGAGACCTCTACTAGGCCACTTCTCTCAATTCCCTGACCTTGGGGCTACTACCACCATGACCCCAGGCCTACTGCTACATTCCATATGGCTGTTCCGGGAAGCAGTGGTAACTGGGCAGGTGGGAGGAAAGTGAGCTAGGGACTCGATCCCACGGCAGAGAAGCAATGGTCAGTGACGGTCCCAGCGGTGGTGGAGGGACGGAAATTGAGGCCAGGGCAGTGAAGTGGCGTTAGGTCTCATTGCCCAAACTTGTCTCATTCGTCGCTACTATCCCACTCTATTCCAGGCAGGATCACGGAGGAGAATCCAGCGCAATATCTTTTAGTGATTTCTGTTACTTGATGTTCCTAAGTCTATGATGTTTCAAATATATAATAAAATGAATTACCCTGAGTTTATGGCTGCAATAGCTTCTTCTGGCTTGGAAGCTATTCGCATATGGTTACTTGCCTAATTCTTACACTACCAAATAATAAGTGATAGGCTTTCTAGTGGCATTTCATTAGAAGCCTCTAATGAAACCAGAAAGAGATACAACATTTAGAATGAGGGGAAACCAGAAATAAATAATGGAAATGTTGGTTCTTCTTCAACTCGCTTACGCACATGGAAAATAATGGATCGATGAGGTTGCACCAAGAGGTGGATTGCTTTATTAGTGTGCAGCTTAACTTGGTCATTTTTCAGTTTACTTCCAGAAAACAGTAGAATATTTCTTTGAGTTCTGTGACTATTAGCGGCATTGCTGACCATCTGAATGAAATGATGGGGATTTTACAGTGCTGTGGTGAAAAGCTGTGTCATTGCCCTGTGCCATTCCATGAAATGTGTGTGTTATTCAGCTGTCTGACTCTTACTGAACTTTTCCACACGTTGGCAGAGGTCGAGGGGATCTGTGTGCATCCGTCTTAAGTTTGGACTGTGGTGATTTAATATTGATAGCTTGTAAGTTCTTTTTGCCACCACATCCATTGATGTACCAGTGTCACTTAGGGATTCTGGTGGACTTTCCTTGCAGCATTATTTGTCCACTTAGGCGAGGATGGGCCTCAGCTGCTAAAGCTCATTATGGGATGTAGAAAGGTATATCAAGTTGGATCAGGTTTGCATGGCCCTGAACTTGTATATTTCTTTGGTTTTATTCTTTTGGATCTGCAAACTTTTGTTGCTCTTTCAGCAGCTCTGACAGATTGCACCCTGAGCAGATCCAGTAGTGGGGGGCGGGTATTCACCACCACTTGATATGGGCAGTGAATCTTCAATCTGGTGACATGTGCTCAACGGCAGCTTCAGTGGTGTATCCGGTGGTTATATTTTCTACTTGCGGCGTCTTTTTTTGTGCTCGAGCACCATCTGATAGCTTGGTTAGTTATTTTAGGATCCATTGAAACTTGCCTCTGCAAACTCACACCGAGCAGTCACCTGGCATAGCTTTGTTTGGTACTCGTCTATGCTTCCCTCAGTTTGTTGCTGCACCTGCCTGGATTTATATGAGGTGATTTTACAATTTCACGGTCCTAACAGGAACACATATTGAGATTCCGGAAGTGAATGACAAATCATAGGAAGCTTGCGGCCGAATTCCCGATGTGCGCTTCCAGCGGGTTAAGCTTCGCACCAGGAGTGCTAATTCATAAAATTACCTCTAAAAATCTCAAAGTCAAATGATCTTCTTGGGAGAAATAATTTGCAGCGGACCTGAGCGGGAGCGGCGGCGGCAGCTTAAAGTGAGCTGAGCGGCGATTTAAAAAAAAAACAAAGAGTGACGTCACAGGAGAGCAGGAGGCGGAGTATAAATCGAGTGGGAGGCCCAGAGAGAGCGTAGATCGGAGCAGCGGCGGTAGTGAGGTGGAGGAGTATAAATCGAGTGGGAGGCCCAGAGAGAGCGTAGATCGGAGCAGCGGCGGTAGTGAGGTGGAGGAGTATAAATCGAGTGGGAGGCTCAGAGAGAGCGCAGACTGGAGCAGCGGCGGCAGTGAGGAGGCGGAGTATAAATCGAGTGGGAGGCCCAGAGAGAGCGTAGATTGGAGCAGCGGCGGCAGTGAGGAGGCGGAGTATAAATCGAGTGGGAGGCCCAGAGAGAGCGTAGACCGGAGCAGCGGCGGCAGCGAGGAGGAGGAGGACCTCCAGCAAAAACAACAACAACAAAAGCAACAACTGCAAAACCGCTAAAGTGATGTCACAACCAGGGAAGGAGCTGATTGGTAAGTGTTTCTAGTTAATAGTCTATTAAGTAAAGGCATGGCAGGGCAGCTCAGTGCTATGGAATGCACATCCTGTGCCATGTGGGGACTCCAGGACGCTTCCCATTACCTGGACAACCACATGTGCAGGAAGTGTCGTCAGCTGGAGGAGCTCGAACTCCAGGTATTGGAGCTTGAGCAGCAGCTGGTGTCACTGCGGTGCATCCGTGAGGCTGAGAGCTTCGTGGATAGCACGTTTCAGGAGGTGGTCACCCTGCAGATAAAGAGTGTGCAGGCAGAAAGGGAATGGGTGATTCCAGATAGAAGAGGAGGACCAGGCAGGTAGTGCAGGAGTCCCCTGAGTGCATCTCGCTCTCCAACTAGTATTCGGTTCTGAGTACTGGTGAGAGCAATGGTTCCTCTGGGGAGAGCAGCCAGAGCCAAGTCTGCGGCACCACGGGTGGCTCAGCTGTACAGGGGGGGAGGAAGAAGAGTGGGAAAGCAATACTGGTAGGGGATTCGATAGTTAGGGGAGCAGACAGGCGTTTCTGCGGCCGCAGACATGACTCCAGGATGGAATGTTGCCTCCCTGGTACGAGGGTCAAGGACGTCCCCTAGCGGCTGCAGAACATTCTGAGGCAGGAGGGTGAACATCCAGAGGTCGTGGTCCATATCGGTACCAACAACATACGTAGAAAGAGGGATGAGGTCCTGCAGGCAGATTTCATGGAGCCAGGAAAGAGATTAAACAGCAGGACCTCAAAGGTAGTAATTCCGGATTACTCCCGGTGCCAAGCGCTAGTGAGTATAGAAATAGGAGGATAGCGTAGATCAATGCATGGCTAGAGAGATGGTGCAGGAGGGAGGGCTTTAAATTCCTGTGGCATTGGGACCGGTTCTGGGGGAGACGGGACCTGTACAGGCCGGACGGGTTTCACCTCAACAGGGCCGGAACCAATACCCTCGCGGGGAGCTTTGCTAGTGCTGTTGGGGAGAGTTTAAACTAATTTGGCAGGGAGATGGGCACCAGGATGTAACATTAGAAAGGGGAAATAAAGTGCTCAAAGGATTAGGAGAGGCAAAGAGCACTCAAGTAAGAAATAGTAAGGTATTAGGTGGGGTCAAACTAAGTGAGAATGCAGGATGGTCTAAGATAGGTTTACAGTGTATGTATGTGAACGCACAAAGCGTAGTAAACAAGGTAAGTGAGCTGCAAGCACAAATAGGCACATGGGAAAATGATGTTGTAGCGAAAACTGAGACCTGGCTCAAAAAAGGGCAGGAGTGGGTATTAAATATTCCTGGTTATAAAGAGTTCAGGAAAGATAGGGAAGGAAAGATAGGAGGTGGGGTGGCAGTATTGGCTAAGGAGAATGTTACAGTGCTGGAGAGGAAGGGTGTCCTGGAGGGGTCAAGGACAGAATCTATATGGCTAGAGTTAAGAAATAATAGTGGTGCCATTAAACTACTAGGTGTATTCTATAGACCACCAAATAGTGGGAAAGATATGGAGGAGCAAATTTGCAGAGAAATTACAGAGAGGTGCAAGAACTATAGAGTAGTAATAATGGGGGACTTCAACTATCCTAATATAGATTGGGATCGTAATAGTGTTAAGGGCAGAGAAGGGGAAGAATTTCTGAAGCGTGTTCAGGAGAACTTTCTTGATCAGTATGTTTCCAGCCCAACGAGGGAGGAGGCATTGCTAGATCTGGTTCTGGGGAATGAGGTAGGTCAAGTGGAGCAAGCGTCAGTAGGTGAATATTTAGGGAACAGTGATTATAATATCATAAGGTTTAGATTAGCTATGGAAAAGGAAAGGGAGCAATCTAGAGTAAAAATGTTTAACTGGGGGAAGGCCAATTTCAGTGGGATGAATACGTACCTGGCCCAGGTAAACTGGAATCAAAGATTGGCAGGCAAAACTGTAATGGAACAATGGGCTGCCTTTAAAGAGGAAATAGTTCAGGTACAGTTGAGGTACATTCCCACTAGGGGGAAAGGCAGGGCAACTAAAGTCAGGGCTCCCTGGATGACGAAAGAGATGGAGAATATGATGAAGCAGAAAAAGAATGTGTATGACAGATGTCAGATGACAGATGTCAGGTTGCAAATACATCTGAGAATCAGGCTATATATAGAAAGGTCAGAGGAGAAGTGAAAAAGAAAATAAGAGGGGAAAAGAGAGGGTATGATAATAGAATGGCAGCCAACATAAAAGGAAATCCAAAAGGCTCTATAGGCATATAAATAGTAAGAGAAGGGGTGGGGCCAATTATGGACCAAAAAGGAGACCTACGCATGGAGGCAGAGGGTATGGCTGAGGTACTAAATGAGTACTTTGCATCTGTCTTCACCAAGGAAGAGGATGCTGCCATAGACATAGTAAAGGAGGAGGTAGTGGAGATACTTGATAGTATAAAAATTGATAAAGAGGAGGTTTTAGAAAGGCTGGCTGTAGATAAATCACCATGAGTGGATGGGATGCATCCTAGGATGCTGAGGGAATTGAGGGAGGAAATCGCGGAGGTACTGGCCATAATATTCCAATCCTCCTTAGATACGGGGGTGGTGCCAGAGGGCTGGAGAATTGCAAATGTTACAACATTGTTCAAAAAAGGGACCACTGCTTTTCTTGATATATATTAATGACTTGGACATGGATGTACAGGACACAATTTCAAAATTTTCAGATGACACAAAACTTGGAAGTATAGTGAACAGTGAGGAGGAGAGTGATAGAGTTCAGGAAGACATAGATAGGCTGGTGAAATGGGCGGACACGTGGCAGATGAAATTGAACGCAGAAAAGTGTGAAGTGATACATTTTGGTAGAAAGAATGAGGAGAGGACATATAAACTAAATGGTACAATCCTGAAGCGGGTGCATGAACAGAGAGGCCTGGGGGCAGGGCAAGTTGAGAAAGCAGTTAAAAAGGTTTATGGGATCCTGGGCTTCTTGAATAGAGGTATAGAGTACAAAAGTGTGGAAATTATGATGAACCTGTATAAAACACTGGTTCGGCTCCAACTGGTGTATTGTGTCCAATTCTGGGCACCACACTTTAGGAAGGATGTGAAGGCCTTAGAGAGGGTGCAGAAAAGATTTACAACAATGATTCCAGGAATGAGGGACTTCAACTACGTTGATAGATTGGAGAAGCTGGAGTTGTTCTCCTTGGAGCAGAGAAGGTTGAGAGGAGATTTGATAGAGGTGTTCAAAATCATGAGGGGTCTGGACAGAGTAGATAGAGGGAAACTGTTCCCATTGGCAGAAGGGTCAAGAACCAGAGGACACAGATTTAAGGTGATTGGCAAAAGAGCCAAAGGCGACGTAAGAAAAAACTTTTTTACGCAGCGAGTGGTTAAGATCTGGAATGCACTGCCTGAAAGGGTGGTGGAGGAAGACTCAATCACAGCTTTCAAAAGGGAGTTGGATAAGTATCTGAACAAAATAAATTTGCAGGGCTACGGGGAAAGGGCAGTGCGAGTGGGACTAGCTGAAGTGCTCTTCCAGAGAGCCAGCACGGGCTCGACGGACCGAATGGCCTTCTTCTGTGCTGTAACCATTCTATGATTCTATGATTCTATAATGTTTGATCATCCCCGTATCTAGCAACATATATACTTGTGAAATAGCTAGGCTCATTTTCTCATGTCATCTTTCACCTCTATTTTTCTAAGTAGGATTGCAAATCTCTTTTTTCACTTTTTGCATTGTAGTCCCAGTGTGGTGTGTGAATGATGCACCTCAAAACCAGGAAAGAAGGCAGGTCAGAAACGGCATTACTGATGCTAGCCAGACTGTATTAATGTTTTCTCTCTCGGCTGGCTATGTCGCCAATGTAATGTCTGCGTGTGTGTGTCTTTTATAGAAACGCATTCATAAAAATTACACAGAAGCTTTATGTTGTTCTGGAATTGTTACATCCTGCCTTGCTGCTTAGACGGGATGTAGCAATAGCAGAAGCTTTTAAAGCAATAGTAATAATACACTGGACATTATATCATGCATTACTGGGTTGTGTGTCCTGAAACTGAGAGCGATTTGACGAAATCAAGTGGAACCCCTTCCTCCATGGTTCAGTGGGTAAAGTTATCTAATAGTGGGTGTGATATTGAGCCTTACAGACCGAAAAAATTGCAAAATAATGTGTGAACTACAATTAAAAAATGCATATGGAAAACAATTTAACACCAATCTTACATTACTTCTCTTGTCTAGTACAAAGCTGAGGAGAATACTTTCATCTAATTGTCTAATGCTTTATACACTAGAGTGGGATTTGAAGTGCGACTCAGTTTAAGATAAGCAATCATCTACTACTGCTGGGATTCAATCTATACCAGTGCCCTTAAGTAATGAAAAATTACCCTTACTACTTATTTCCTCCATTCAAAAGGAATTATTGGCCCTGAAATTACAGTGTCTTCGACAGCGTACGCTCAGAGTACGCCATCGTAATCCTTCTGAAAGGCCCCACAACTTTTGGGTTTCTGCATGCGCTTGCGCATGCGTGAAAACCCAGAGCTTGCAATTTGTCAAGGTCCGCCTTGACAGATCTACCGAACTGAAAGTATAATCAATTTCGCTGGCACAGAGTTGGGCTATTTGCCCAACAACTGCCCAGCAATTGCCCACAAACCTCTTACAGCTGGTAAAAGCATGCATAGCAGTGTAAAGGTTATTATAAATCTTAAATTAAACATTTAAAAATAAAAATTGATGCACAAACACAGATTAAAATTTTTACAATTATTTTTCAAAAAATAATTGTTTTATTGTATTTGATGTAATGAAGGGAGTTATGAATAAAATTGCAATTTAGAACATTTATATTTATTAGAATTGTATAAATTGTTTAATTATTTGGGTATACCATTGCATGTCATTAGGGGATTCCGTTCCTAAATGACTGCAATGGAATCCTCCTTTCTCATTGGAGGACCGTGCCCATGTGATCCCAGGAACGTTTCTGAACCACCTGCGTCCCTGGGATCTATGGGCCTTTCCGCTGCCGTACGCATGGAGGCCCGAGACCCGAAGTCTCCGCAGCTTGGACAACAGCAGGTAATGTTTTGTGGGTCGGACGCGTACTCAGGAGATACGCCTCCGACCGCAATTTCAGGGCCAATATTTCATTCATGCACCCATGTCAGAGTATAAGTTGAAAAAGTTTTGGGGATTAGCAACAAAACTTGATCCATTGGCAGACAACTTAAACTGCATCAGAAGGTGATTTTAGATTTAATTCATGTTTACATCTGAGGAAATGTGGCATAAATTTTCAACAAATTTGACATGTTGTAGAGTTTCGCAATTATCGCGATTCTAATAATATGAGAGAAGCAGGTTCAATTGAACATTTTTATTAAACGGAAAGCTGCTTTTAAAATAAAGGGTACAGAAGCCTGTAAAATGGCCGCCGAGCATCGTGGCAGAAGTTTTCCAGAGACACAGTGGGCAGACAAGATGGCGTTGAATATACATTCATTATGAGACCATACCCGGTACGAATTGAAAAGGCAGGATGCAACCCGTTTGCATCCTGGACAATAGCAATGATATAAGTGCTTGAATCGTTTCATACGCACAGTAAGAATCATTGAACTGGGCCATCGAAAACCCATCCAGACACATCAATACACAAATACCCGCCCCGGCTCAACAATGAGAGAGACATTGGCGGGTGATTAAGCCAGTATTCGGGGGGCCCCAAAACCAGTCGAGGAGACAATTCATACATGCCCTGGCTGGCCCAACAATGGAGAAGGCATTAACGGATAGTTGGCCAGTTTCAGGTGATACCGAAACCCGTTAAGAAGATAATCGCCCCATGCTGGGAGTTTTGGGTGCCAAAATCACACAAAGAATAAACGTTTAGATTTGAGTGGGAGATAAGGCCGACAAAACAGTATAACTACAGAGGACAAAGGTCCATCGGTCTCTTGGCTCTTGGCGCTTGACTCTTCGCTTTTTCTCTTGCGCTGGTTCCTTCGGCGGGGCTGTGCTGGTCGGTTATTCGAGTGTTGGGTGGAGTTCAATCGGAACGAGCCACCTCGACACGGCAGGCAGTAGGGTACACCACCCCGATCGTCGGTAAACGGTGTCCGGACCCATCAGGGCAACACAGCGGTGTGTTCCCGAGCAAGGCCCGAGTGACGAGAAGAAAGACGAGAAGAAAGACGAGAAGAAATTCCATGTGCCGCCACGGTCAGTAAACCCCGACCGCGCCCGAAGATAAACGGCGGAGTCCACCAGTTTTGAATTCTACGAACTACTTCACGATCCAGTTTGAATCCACAAACTACTTCATGGCATCAGGGAGTCTGGCTTACCCTCCGGCTCTTTGAGCGGATAGCCTGGGCCATCCGCGACGGACATTACCGGGGCTGTCTCAAGTGGACCCATTCGCGGCAGCGAGAGTAAACAAGTCGGGGGCAGAAACCCTTACAGCCACGTGACAGCCAGGCGCTGCAGCGAAACGAGCTGAGGGCCTCATTTTAAATTTCCGAAGTGAGCCGAGTGGTGAGCTTGTTTCCCGATCCTACAAATCCAGACGTAGTTTAGGTATATTAAGGGAGGGTGGTTTATAAGGTTAAGGTATAATGTGTTCCCCCTTTTTCGATGTGTCGTGTGTTCCCCATTTCCATAGACCAAGTTTTATGAACGTGTGTATACTTGTACTCTCTTTGATCTGCGCCTATGACATGTATTTCATGATTTTAGACGCCATGCAATAAAGACATTCATTTCGTGCTATTCAACCGGGTCTATTTGAGTTTTTCTCTGCATTACTGCTCCTTGCATCTAAGTCCAGGTGTCAGAACCGTAAGGGCGAGTGGGTCGAACCACTCACAGGTGCTTATTGCAAAAGTCTGGCCGGAGACCAGAGCAAGCAATAGTATAGGCAACGAAAGCCTCACCTCGCACCAGTCCATGACCCTTACAATGTTGACATAATTAGTTTGAGCAAAATAACTTGAAGAATATTTTGTACATTTGCCATGAATTCATTATACTTTATTGAGATTTGTCTTATTTCATGGGGAAAAAATGATTTGTATTTACTGGTGGATTGTTGGCACTGTTGAAGAGGTTCACAGCAGTTTCCAGAACAACGTTGATAGTCTACAATACGATAGGCTGCTTTGACTAAACGTTAGGTCAATTCTCCAAAGTGGAACTCTACTGCCAATGGAATTCGGGTGAGCGGAGAACTCATTCTTCTACTGAGCCCCTACAGAAAATGCACTCTCCTCACAATTTCCATTCAGGTTGTATGCTTATATTTATTTTCCTTACACCTCTCTGAACTGTCCTGGAATGTTTTTCTACATTAAGGATGCTATATAAATGCAAGTTGTTGCTGTTTTATATTCAACTTCCACTCATTATGAACAGAAGCGTAATTAAGCACGCATTCAACATGCTAAGCATGTCCTGGTTTCTTTTTCCACTCTCTGGACGGAAGTCTCAACCAGCAGCATCTTCCACCAATGAGAACCTTTAAAGGCATGGGCCCTGAAAATTCACAGGGAGTGCACATCACGGCATGTGCCCAGAGGTACCCATCTGTGATTGCCACTAGTCACCCCATCAATGTTTGTAGGATTGGACGCTGGCAGCAGGCACCCAGGCCACTAGAAACGCATCTCGGGCGCCTGCCAGCCTGATGACTGCTACAAGTAACCAGTATGTGGTGGGGGGGCGGGGGGTGGTTGAAGGGTCTCAGATTGATGTTATGTGCGCCCCTTGTGGGCCCCTTTGGAAGGAGGCAGCTTTAAAACAATTTTTTTTTAAAGAAATATTTTGGGCAGGTGAAGGCTCCATCACTAACTGGTCATCCCTGAATCACTGACATATCTGGATCCAGGTCTAATTTTTGGTCCCTCCCTTGAAGTTACAGCAGGAGTGTGCTAGAAGGACCACGGATTTTCAGCACCAATGCGTTTAAAGTCCCAATTTAAATTATTAGATGCAACTGACAAGATCCAAATAAAGAATCAAAGGCTGCAATCACAGGCATTTAGATAGGAATAATGATTACATAAATAGGTCAGTCAGCTAATGGAGACATACACCTTTCAACTTCAGTTATACTGTACTGTGCTACATTGTGCTGGTTTGGGATGGATTCAACTGCACTGTTTTGTATTAAGCTATATCACATTGGGCCAGATTTTGCTGTGGCAGTAAGACTTGCCCTTGCATGTTTAGGCTTTTACATTATTTGTGTGGCAAGTTGCTGAAAGTACAAACTGATAACATCACAGTGAGGGAAACCAGGCATCTGGACCTGAGTGAACAGTATCTCCTTAACCAATCAGATTGAAGGATTGTGAAATTAACAGTGCAAGGACTGAGGAGGGTAAATTACAGTGGGTGAATTCAATGTCAAATCAGCAACTTGTATTTATTCTTCTTCTTCTTAGGCAGCCCCTCGGAACCGAGGATAACTTGCTTCCACACTAAAAATGAGTTCTCAGGTGACTGATGAGGCCAATGCGGGACCTACAGGGCTCGATTTTACCAGGCCCGAGGAGGCGGGTTTGGAGGCGTGTGAATTGTCAAAATCGCAAAAAATGGCGGCTGGGCCCGATCCCGCCTCCGAGCAATTTTCCCACATTCGTGTTTTCAGACCCCATTTCCATCCCGCCTCCAAGAGGCGGGATAGGCCATTAAGGCCCTTAACAACCAGTTATTTGCGTCTATAATCCCATTTTGAGAGGCCTTTCTGACTTTTTGACATTTCCCCCATCCTACACGCCTCCTCTGGAACACGCCAGGTAATCCTGGCGGCCTCACAATTGGATTGCTTACTAACAGCTGCAGCTCCACCATTAAAAAGGAGTTTTCACCAATGATCAATTGGAGGTGGCAGAACATTGTTGTCTCAGGTCTGGGGGAGCTTTTAGCAGGCATACCCATTGTTGTGGAAGTTTGGAGCCTGACACCCATTTCCAGTGTGACCTCCTGGGAAACCCCTCTCCCCACCTTGGCTGAGCGCTTCCTCAACTGCGGCATATACCAGAAGCAAGGCGAACATTTATTTCCTTTCCTCCTGGACATCAGATTCGGACGAAAACCAGCCGCGGCAGCAGCAGACCCATGAACAACAGCAGCACCAACAGTAGCAGCAACAACAGGAGAACAAGCTGCTGCTCACCCACCTGAAGCTGCACAGGCCAGAAGGCGCCAGCGCGCGACCACATTGCTGCCGGGATGCAAGGGACGCACTCATGTTGGCCAGATTTGCTTAGCCTGCACAATCAAACACTTTTGCCTCGCAACTTCTTACCAGACCATCGACAATGGACAAGAACCTGCGGACTCCTATTACTCTGACCACCATACTGACAATTGCAAGTCGCCCTAGGCCCTCAATGTGGAAGTTCCATTTGCGAAATGACACAGGCCACAACTTCAACAGTTTGCCATCAAATCTGTTTATGATACCATGACAAGGATGGCTGGTCAAAAAACAATACATCACAACACCCAAGTGACTACCCTTGTGACTACTTGTGCTTTATCTTCCTCTTATGCGTGCTCCTACGTGGTGCTTCCCCTGTGGCTTCAGAAGATGTGGTGGCCCCTTGCTCACTTTCTTGCTGTTCCTGTCTCGACACCTTTGGCGGGCATCCTCTGGGGTTGCGAACCTGTGAGGGCTCGGCATAAGTCTGCTGCTCCTGCGGCTGTGCAGGGGCTGAGACGCCCATCTCAGTTGGGTGAGGACTCTGGTGGGGCTCTGACCAAGGGCTTTGCAGTGGCATGGTCATGTGAGCGCTTGGAGAGGAGCCCCCACTTCCTTGTTGTCTGCCACCAACATCCCTCTCATGGGTCAGCCCCACTTTAGAGCTAGCAAGTGGCTGGACAGCACCTTGCTGCACTGCAGGGGGGCCATGAGGACCCGTTTCTGCACTGGAAGTCCTACCCCAGAGGACTTCCATGAAGGTCTGGTTTGTATGCTCAATAGCTGACCATCGGTCCTCAAGAGATGTCATTCTATTCTGAACAATGACAATGTTTTCAAGATCCTGATGACTAAGCTCCTCCATGGCCGTAGCCATCCTCTCCTCTACAGTAGCCATCCTCTCCTCTACAGTAGCCAGCCTTACCACGGAGTTAGCCATCCTTTCCACGGAGGTTGCCATCCTTTCCGCGGTGATGCATTCATGCGCCAACGCCTCCACAAAGGCTCTGCTCAGGTTCATGATGGACTCCTCCATTCGCTCCACACTCGCAGTGACCCTGGAGACAAAACCTGCCAGAGACTCCTGCACCTGTTCCTGGAGTTCCAGCACCGCTCTCCTTCTGGATGGACCCGGAGGCACAGGGTCGACATGCAGCTGAGCCGAGCTGGCAGAGTCCTGCGCACTCCGACGAGGACTCTCCACTGCTGACCCTGTCTTCACCATCTGCTGATGCTCACTTGTGAGCTGTGATACACCAGGTGACACCACTACTCTATCTCGCGAAGGTCCCACCAAGGTGTGAGTGTCTGCGCTGGTGCTGGGTGCGCTGAATTCTGCTGACGCTGCGCCCTCAGAGGTTGCAGCTTCCTCTGAGGAGTCTGGAGGCTCAGGCTGTTCCTCCTGGACAGTGGAGACGGGGGATTTTGATGGTCCTGTGGGGGAGTAAAGGAAAGAGTTAGCGATATGAGGTCAAGGTTACATGCACATTGAATATTGCAGATCAACGGCGGCGGACCTGGGTGGAGCAACAGCGGCGAGGCGGCGGCGGTAAAAGGCGGCAGCGACCAGGTAGGCCCACAGAGGCGGCGGACCTGGGTGGAGCAACAGCGGCGAGGCGGCAGCGGTAAAAGGCGGCAGCGACCAGGTAGGCCCACAGAGGCGGCGGACCTGGGTGGAGCAACAGCGGCGAGGCGGCGGCGGTAAAAGGCGGCAGCGACCAGGTAGGCTTTCACCAAGCCGAGAGCAGGAGAGAGGTAAAAAATAATCGAAGTGTGACGTCACCAGAAAGCAGGTAAGTGGTTGGTTGGTGAGTATTTCTCTTTTTTTTATACAAAACTTCAATTCCATAGTTTATAGTTTCTCGGGTATCTGTGGTGCAGCGGAGACTGCTGGCATAAATTAACTGAAGGGTAAATAATAAATTTTTAATTAATTACATAGAATGGGAGAGCAGGTGATGTGTTACTGCTGCAATATGTGGGAGCTGGTGGACACCATTGATGTTCACGGTGAACACATTTGCAGTAAGTGTTGGCTGCTCGAGGAACTCCGGCTCCGTGTTGATGAGCTGGAGTCCGAGCTTCAAACACTGCGACACATCAGGGAGGGGGAGAGTTACCTGGACTCCGTGTTTCAGGAGGTAGTCACACCAATTAGAGTAACTAATTCAGAAGTAGCCCGTGGTCAGGGACAGGAAGGTGTGACTACGAGTGAGGCAGGTACAGGGATCCAGGAGGTAGTGTTGGAGGAGCCGCAGCCCTTGCTCTTGTCCAACAGGTTCGAGGCTCTTACTCCCTGTGTGGATAGGAGTGGGGACTGCAGGGAGGATGAGCAACCTGGCCACAGCACCGTGGTAAGGGGGGCCATTCAAGTGGGGGGAGTAAAAAGAAATGTTGTAGTGGTAGGGGATAGTATCATTAGGGGGATAGATAGGGTTCTTTGCAGCCAAGAGCGAGAGTCCCGAAGGCTGTGTTGCCTGCCCGGTGCCAGGGTTAAGGACATCTCCTCTGGGCTGGAGAGAAACTTGGAGTGGGAGGGGGAGGATCCAGTTGTCGTGGTCCATGTTGGTACCAATGACATAGATAGGACAAGGAAAGAGGTTCTGCTGAGGGAGTTTGAGCAGCTAGGGGCCAAATTAAAAAGCAGAACCTCGAGGGTAATAATCTCTAGATTACTACCTGAGCCACGAGCAAATTTGGCTAGGGTAAATAAAATCAGGGAGTTGAATGCGTGGCTCAAAGACTGGTGTGGGAAAAATGGGTTTTGCTTCTTGGGACACTGGCACCAGTACTGGGGCAGGAGAGAGCTGTTCCGTTGGGACGGACTTCACTTGGCCAGTGCTGGGACTAGTGTCCTGGCGAATCGAATAACTAGGGCTGTGGAGAGGGCTTTAAACTAATTAGTGGGGGGGAGGTTTCAAGAGAGCAAAAAATAAAAATGACAACAGAGAGGGTCATAGACATAGGTAGCAGTAGGGGAATCACAAATCAGAGCGTGGCAGGAAGGGACAGAGTGTGTGGAGTAAAAGGTAAAGTGGTAAAAAGTGAAAAAGCAGGAACTAAGTGCCACAAAGCATATTTGAAAGTTCTCTATCTGAATGCATGTAGCATTCGTAACAAAATAGACGAGTTAATGGCACAAATAACTACATATGGTTATGATATTGTGGCCATTACAGAAACATGGCTGCAGGGTGACAATGCCTGGGAATTAAACATACCAGGTTATTTAACGATCAGGAAGGACAGGCAGGAAGGAAGGGGAGGTGGGGTGGCTATGTTAATAAAGGAAGGAATCACTGTAATACAGAGTAATGATATTGGGTCAAAAAATCATGATAATGAAACAGTTTGGGTGGAGATAAGGAATAATAAGGGGAAAAAAACACTAGTGGGCGTAGTCTATAGGCCTCCGAACAGTTGCAACTCTGTTGGACGGAGTATCAATCAGGAAATAGTTGAGGCATGTAATAAGGGAACATCTATAATTATGGGGGATTTTAACTATCATATTAATTGGACAAATCAAATGTGGCAGGGCTGCCTTGAGGATGAGTTCATTGAGTGTATTAGGGATGGGTTTCTTGAGCAGTATGTAACTGAACCGACCAGGGGGCAAGCAACCTTAGATCTGGTCCTGTGTAACGAGACAGGATTAATTAAAAATGTCCTAGTAAAGGATCCCCTTGGAATGAGTGACCATAACATGGTTGAATTCCATATTCAATTAGAGGGTGAGAAGGTTGGATCTCAAACAAGCGTGCTAAGCTTGAATAAAGGAGACTATGAAGGTATGCGATGGGAATTGAGTAGAGTGGATTGGGAAAATAGATTAAAGGGTAAGACGACACATGATCAGTGGTGTACATTCAAGGAGTTATTTTACAACTTCCAAAAAAAATATATTCCACTGAAAAGAAAAGGGTGTAAAAGAAAGGACAGTCATCCGTGGCTAAGTAAAGAAATTAAGGATAGTATTCGACTAAAAACAAGGGCATATAAGGTAGCGAAATCTAGTGGGAGGACAGAGGATTGGGAAAACTTTAAAACGCAGCAAAAAATAACAAAAAGATTGATTAAGAAAGGGAAGATAGATTATGAAAGTAAATTAGCAAAAAATATAAAAACAGATAGTAAGAGTTTTTATAGTTATATAAAAAGAAAAAGGGTGGCTAAAGTAAATGTTGGTCCCTTAGAGGATGAGACCGGGAAATTAATGGTGGGAAATATGGAGATGGCAAAAACACTGAATGAATATTTTGTATCAGTCTTTACAGTAGAGGACACTAAGAATATCCCAACACTGGACAAACAGGGGGCTATAGGGGGAGAGGAGCTAAACACGATCAAAATCACTAAGGAAGTGGTACTCGGTAAAATAATGGGACTCAAGGCGGATAAATCACCTGGACCTGATGGCTTACATCCTAGAGTCTTGAAGGAAGTGGCAGTAGGGATTGTAGATGCATTGGTAATAATTTTTCAAAACTCCCTGGATTCCGCTAAGGTCCCGGCAGACTGGAAAACTGCTAATGTAACATCCTTATTTAAAAAGGGCAGTAGACAGAAGGCTGGTAACTATAGACCGGTTAGCCTAACATCTGTGGTAGGTAAAATTTTGCAGTACATTATTAAGGAAACAGTAACAGGACATTTGGATAATCATAATTTAATAGGACAAAGTCAGCATGGTTTTACGAAGGGGAAGTCATGTTTGACAAATTTGCTGGAGTTCTTTGAGGAAGTAACATATAGGGGTAAAAATTCACTTGGTTGCGCCTCCCGTTAGCGCCTTAAGAGGGCGCTAATGGGGCGTTAAGCCGCTAACGCCCGGGCGCAACGATGTTTGCGCCGCTCGAGAACTTAACTTGAGATTGTGCGGCGGCGCTAAAACTTACCGCTGCGACCACCTGCGCGCGCAGATTATGACGTCATTCCATGGTGCAACGCCCTTGGGGCGCCCCGGAGCGGAAATTGAGTGGCGCCCCCTGCCTTACCGCCTGGCGCTTCCAACGACCGGAAGACTGGAACGCTATCAATCGGTGTGGGGCTGGGGGGGGCGCTATTTAAAGGGGGCCTCTTCCTGTCTTTTTCTGTGGTCGACATTTATGCACCACTCGTTCTGAGAGAGAGAGAGAGATTCGGAGAGAGAGAGAGAGAGAGACTTCTACATTGACTCAACGCTTTGTGAGGTAGTTTTGCCTATTCATCCTAACTTTGTTGCTACTTTAGTTGCTGTACCTCATTACTTTTCTGGCAAAGAGAATATGGGGGCTGCAATGATTGGGGGCGTCGTCCTGCTCCAGCTGAATCGGAGGATACAGAGACGCAGACAGAGAGTGGCAATGATGGCCAGACGGAGGAGGGCCATCAGGCGCATGTACAGGAGAGCTTACCCTCCCAGGGTATATCGTGAACAGCTCCCCTACATCCATATGTCCGAGGAGCTGTGTTTGCGAAGGCTGCGATTCAGCAAGGAGGTGGTCACTGAGCTCTGCCACCTGCTGCAGCCAGATCTGCAGCCTCAGCTGAGGTCCAGGACGTCTCTGTCGGTGGCAGTGAAGGTCACAGTGGCTTTGAACTTCTACACCACTGGCTCATTCCAAGCTGCTGTTGGGGACCTCGCCAATATCTCCCAGTTTGCGGTGCATCGCTGCATCCGGCAGGTCACCAATGCCCTCTTCAGAAGGAGACGAGACTTCATCTCTTTCCCTATGACCCCAGACAAGCAGCGTGACCGTGCTCTGGGCTTTGCGAGGGTAGCGGGCTTCCCCATGGTGCAGGGCGCCATTGACTGCACGCATGTGGCTTTGCGTGCTCCGCGAGAGAATGCAGAGGAATTCAGGAACAGAAAGGGGTTCCATTCCTTGAATGTGCAGTTGGTCTGTGACCACAGACAGGTGATACTCGCTGTCAATGCCCACTATCCGGGCAGCTGCCACGATGCTTTCATCCTGCGCCAGACTACTGTGGCAGAAGTTCGAGGCACCGCATCAGCCAGTTGGTTGGCTTCTCGGGGACAAGGGGTACGCATTGAGCACCTGGCTGATGACACCGCTCCGTACGCCAAACACTTCTGCTGAGCTGCGGTACAATGAAAGCCATCAAGCAACCAGGAACATTATTGAGCGCACAATCGGCGTGCTGAAACAACGGTTCCGCTGTCTGGACCATTCCGGAGGAGCCCTGCAGTACTCGCCTGAGCAAGTTTCGAACTTCGTAGTCGTGTGCTGCATGTTGCACAACATGGCAATCCTCAGGACCCAGCCAATGCCACCAGGCCTTGTAGCACCACCAGAGGAGGAGGAGGAAGAGGAGGAAGAGGACGAGGACGATGATCATCAGCAGCACCAAGGCGGGAGGGCGGCCCACAATGGTCAAACTGCAAGGGCCGTCCGTCAACGACTAATAGCAAGCTGCTTCTAGGGCCCCTGCCATTGCTACAAACACTAATCAACCCAGCACGCAACCCCTAAGCCGGCCAAGGCACCAATAATTCCAACCACCAGCCATGTATATTTTGAATACAGAAACTTATTTATTTTACAAACTCTGTGTGTGTCAATTCCTCATGACAAACTCATAGAAATAAACACAAAAAAACAGTCAATAACATAACTGGTTCTCACAACCTGGAGATAATGTCCAAAACACTAAACAAAAGTTGGACCATGAACCTCGGCCTTTAATAAAAAAATGACCAGCATTTTGTCACACCTCCTACTTTTTGCCCTTCGAGGGTGATCTCCTTCCCTTGCGCACTTCCCCCCTTCTAACCCTACTGCTCCTCCGTAATGGGACCTCAGTGGCTGCAGCAAGGCTGGTGGAAGGCTGCTGCTCGTCAGACCCTGACACTGCAGATGCCCCTGAAGGACGGCCTCGACCACTTCTGGGCCTGGAGGGCCCGGCTGCAGACTGCACCAACTCTGCATGGGCGGCAGCAGTCTGTCCTACAGGCGGTGGCAAGTGCAGTGGAGAAGTGACAGTGTTGGCAGCAGGAATGCTGTCATCGTGAGAGAGGCCAGCAACTCCCTGCTCGCCCGACACACTGGCACTCCCACGGGGCAGCACTTCAGCATCCGGAGCAATCTGCCGGAGAACAGATTGCTGGCCTGCTGCGGCGCGGTGACAGCCCCGGGGACATGTGCACGAACCATCGAGGTTGGCAGCAGTCTGTGCTCGCGTGGCCTCCATCTGAGTCTGTATGAGAGCAGTCAGAGGTGGGATCACAGCAGCCAGTGACTGAATTGCAGCACTAAGCGTTAGTGTGGCATCCACCTGTGCTACAGCGAAGTGCTCCACACTCCTTGCCAGTGACTCAATGCATTCGGGCACCCTTCCCACTGCACCCATGAGCTCAGTGTGCATGCCCACCGCCTGGGTGTTCATTTCTGCAATCAGCCGCTCCTCCTCTGCGTCCATTGCAGTAGGAGTGTCTGGCATACTCTCCCTCTGGGGAGAAGGCCCCCGTTCTTCCCTACCCCCCCCATGGCGTTGCTGCAGCCCGCTGGGTCCTGGAGCTTCACCATCATCAGCCCCTTCCCCCCTGCTCCCCTCCGGGGAAGGCGTGTTCCCAGTGTGGGCATGGGCTTCCTCGGGAGAGGGTGGCACTGATGCTCTGGCTTCCTCTTCCTCCTCGGCTGCAGCATCACTCCCAGTGGCAGCTTCAGGGCCCGTCTCCTCAGCTGGTGAATCACCATCTGAAAGCAGGGAGGTACAAGAGTGGCTTTAGCGTGAGGACAGGGTGGCAGTAAGGGAGGAATAAGTGCAGCGAGTTAGCAAGTTGGATTGAAAGTGTCAAAGGCTGGTGTTGTGAGGGACAAGTGGAAGGACAGAGGACAAAAAGGTGATGACCTTACCATTGCTGTCCACAACGGGGTCGGCGTCTCCAGTGGCGACGGGACCGATCACCCGGCTTGCCACAATCCTGTGGACGCGCTCCTCCAGATCGCTGAGGGGTTGCAGCTGAGGCCGCCCTCCACCTGTCCGTTGCTGCTGTCTCCTATTATGAGCCAGCTTAGCCTGCAAGAAAAAGGACAGCATCTGAGTAAATATACAGCCATGGTCTTGCCTGATATGCCTCCCATAGGTGAATAGCCCTTACAATATACAGCCATGGTCTTGCCTGATGTGCCTCCCATAGGTGAATAGCCCTTACAATATACAGCCATGGTCTTGCCTGATGTGCCTCCCATAGGTGAATAGCCCTTACAATATACAGCCATGGTCTTGCCTGATGTGCCTCCCATAGGTGAATAGCCCTTACTGTATGCAAAGTGTGGAATGTGTGTGTGTGTTTGTTGAAAGGGCCATAGGTGTTGGATGAGTGTTGTGCATTGGGGTTTTAAGACCCTCTGGCCATAGAGTGAGGTTGAGATGGAGGGATGGAGAGGTATTGAGAAAAAGCCACTCACCCTGACGACCCGAGTGAGGTCGTTGAACTTTTTGCGGCATTGAGTATGGGTCCTGGGCACCATGCTCCTGGAGGAGATGCTCTGAGCCACCTCCCTCCACACTCTTCTGAACTCGCGTGGCAAAGGCCTCCTGCCACTCTCAGGGAACAGCATACATCGTCTGCGCTCCACTGCGCCAACCAGAGCATCCAAGGCCCGCTCGGTGAAGCGATGAGCGCGTTCTCTCACCCTCTCCATGCTTGGCAGCAAAATGGATTCACAGGTCTCTCCAGGCTGAGATTCAAGGCTGCAATGAGCAGGGTGTGGCTGGGGAGCAAGTGGCCCCCCCCGCTTTAAGAAGTGTCCGGCGCCAGTGTGTCTGTGTTCCCTCGCTAACTGGCAGCAGCTGCGCTGCGCTCGCGCGCTGAGTTAGCGCCTCACTCCTTGGCCTTTGCGCCTTAAGACAGGTGTGCAGCGCCTGCTTTAGCGCTCCACTCACCTCCCGGGGCCGTAAAAGTGAAGTTTCCTGTCAGTGCCGATAATTAGCGCCAGGCGCTAATATTTGCGTCCAGACGATATTTGCGCCCCAAATGGGGCGCGACCTAATTTCTACCCCATAGAGTGGATAAAGGGGAACCAGTGGACGTAGTGTATTTAGACTTCCAAAAGGCATTTGACAAGGTGCCACACAAAAGATTATTGCTTAAGGTAAAAAATCACGGGATTGGGGGTAATATTCTGGCATGGATAGAGGATTGGCTATCTAACAGAAAGCAAAGAGTTGGGATAAATGGTTCATTCTCAGACTGGCAATCAGTAACTAGTGGTGTTCCACAGGGGTCAGTGCTGGGTCCCCAACTCTTTACAATCTATATTAACGATTTGGAGGAAGGGACCAAGTGTAACATATCAAAATTTGCAGATGATACAAAGATGGGAGGGAAAGTAGTGAGTGAGGAGGACATAAAAAACCTGCAAGGGGACATAGACAGGCTAAGTAAGTGGGCAGAGATTTGGCAGATAGAATACAACACTGGAAAGTGTGAGGTGATGCACTTTGGCAGGAAAAATCCTAGAGCAATTTATTATCTTAATGGCAAGAAACTGGAGAGTACTGAAGTGCAAAGGGATCTGGGGGTCCTGGTGCACGAAACTCAAAAGGTTAGTATGCAGGTGCAGCAAGTGATTAAGAAGGCAAATGGAATGTTGGCTTTCATTGCTAGGGGGATAGAATATAAAAATAGGGAGGTATTGCTTCAGTTGTACAAGGTATTGGTGAGACCGCACCTGGAATATTGCATACAGTTTTGGTGTCCTTACTTAAGGAAAGACATCCTTGCTCTCGAGGCAGTGCAAAAAAGGTTCACTCGGTTAATCCCGGGGATGAGGGGGTGGTCATATGAGGAGAGGTTGGGTAGATTGGGACTCTACTCATTGGAGTTCAGAAGAATGAGAGGCGATCTTATTGAAACATATAAGATTGTGAAGGGGTTGGATCGGGTGGATGCGGGGAGGATGTTCCCGATGACGGGTGAGACGAGAACTAGGGGACATAGTCTTAGAATAAGGGGCTGCTCTTTCAAAACTGAGATGAGGAGGAACTACTTCACTCAGAGGGTGGTAGGTCCATGGAATATGCTGCCACAAAAAGCTGTAGAAGCTACATCATTAAATAAATTTAAAACAGAAATAGACAGTTTCCTAGAAGTAAAGGGCATTAAGGGTTACGGGGAGCGGGCAGGAATTTGGACATGAGTCTAGGTTCGGATCGGTCATGGCCCTGTGGGTAGTGGAGCGGGCCCAGGGACCGTCTAGCCTGATTCTGCTCCTATTTCGTGTGTGCAATTCTGTTAGATGCAGGAGATGGTTCTGTGATAGATAGTAGATTGGCGGTTAGGATCAGATCAGCCATGATCTTATTGAATGGCGGAGCAGGCTCGAGGGGCCGATTGGCCTACTCCTGCTCCTATTTCTTATGTTCTTATGTTCTTATCATAAGTCAATCTGTTGAGCATCAGAATCATTATCAGTGATTCATGCAATGTCAATGAAAGAGATGCCAAACCATTCTGTCACCAGCTTGCTGTGATGCGCCCGTCTGTCCGTCTGCCACTTGGGAATCATCCTCGATCCCGGTGATTTCCAGGGCCACCTCCTCCCAGGCAGTGAGCTGGGCTACTGAGGGTTGCCCTCCTCCTGTCATGGCTCTTTCCCTCTTATTGTGGGCTCTCTTTTCCTGCAAATAAGGGACACAAGTGGAGTTTGAGTGAGATGAAGGAGTGAGTGTAGAGAATCCATAGCATAAATGCTAGAAGGAGACAAAGGACCCTCCCTGTGTGTTTTAAGTTGTTGTCGTTGCGTCACAGTGATAGGGAGTGTGAGGGCTGCGTGGTCGAATAGTTAAGTGAATGTGACCATAGAGAGAGAGGGAATGGGTAAGGGTGCAGGGATGTAATTGTGAAGTGGGATGTGGAGGAAGAGGTTGGCAAAGCAGAGTAATGGTGAGGAGAGGTGATGGGGATCAGATTGAGGGTGATGGAAAAGTCATACTCACTTTTCCTGTGCGGAGAAGGTCATGAAACCTCTCCCTGCATTGCAGCCAGGTTCTGCGGCTCATCGAGATGGAGTTGACCTCCTGTGCCACTTGCAGCCACATAGCTTTAAGCTACTGGGGTGGCTTTTTTCTCCGAGGAAGGGAAGAGCACCTCCTTATTGGATCTTGCTCCCTCCACCAGAGCTTGGAGGGAGGGCTCATCAAAGCGTGGAGCACACTTTGGCCTACTGGTGGACATAGTCAATCAATGAATTCCTTACTACAAAGGCCATAAAGTTTGCAGTCTCCAGAAGAATCAAGGCTGCTTGCAGGCTTTAAATTCAGCAGCATTGATGACATCATCGGAGGTGACTTTCTAGATGAAAAGACTCATTGTGCCAGGGGTTCCCACACGCTGGAAATCAATTGCCCAATTAAGGGAAAATCGCAGTTTTTCCCCACTTCACATCAGAGTCGGGGTCCTGACATGAATGCCACCTGACACGCCCCAGCCCACCCACACTGGCAAAATCGAGCCCACAGTTTCTGTCACAGGTGGGGCAGACGGTGGTTGAAGGGGCGGGTGGGTGGGGTGCTTGGGTTGATGTGCGCTCCTTCTGCTGTTTGCACTTGGCTTCCGCTTGCTCCCGGCGAAGAGACTCGAGGTGTTCGGTGCCTTCCCGAATGCTTCTCCTCCACTTTGTGTGGTCTTGGGCCAGGGATTCCCAGGTGTCAGTGGGGATGTTGCACTTTTTCAAGGACACTTTGAGGGTGTCCTTGAAGCGTTTCCTCTGCCCACCTGGGGCTCTCTTACTGTGTCGGAGCTCCGAGTAGAGCGCTTGTTTTGGGAGTCTCGTATCGGGCATGCGGAAGATGTGGCCCAGCCATCGGAGCTGATTGAGCGTGGTCAAAGCTTTGATGCTGGGGATGTTGGCCTGAGCGTGAACTCTGACGTTGGTGCGCCTATCCTGCCAATGGATTTGCAGGATCTTGTGGAGGCAGCATTAGTGGTACCTCTCCAGTGCTTTGAGGTGCCTGCTGTACATGATCCATGTCTCTGAAGCATACAGGAGGGCAGGTATCATTGCTGCTCTGTAGAACATGAGCTTGGTGCTGGGTTTCAGGTCCTGGTCTTCAAACACTCTCTTCCTCAGGTGACCAAAGGCTGCACTGGCACACTGAAGGCGGTGTTGGACTTCGTCATCGACGTCTGCCCTTGTTGACAGTAGGTTCCTGAGGTATGGAAAGTGGTCCACGTTGTCCAAGGCCTCGTCATGGATTTTGATAATCGGGGAGCAGTACTGTGTGGCGGGGGCAGGTTGGTAGAGGACCTTTGTCTTACGGATGTTTAGTGCATTTATATAGCGCCTTTAACGTAGTAAAACGTCCCAAGGTACTTCACAGGAGTATTAGAAGTCAAAAAATTTGACACCGAGCCACATAAGGAGAAATTAAGGCAGGTGATCAAAAGCTTGGTCAAAGAGATAGGTTTTAAGGAGTGTCTTAAAGGAGGAAAGAGAGGTGGAGAGGTTTAGGGAGGGAATTCCAAAGCTTAGGGACGAGGCAACAGAAGGCACGGCCACCAATGGTTAAGCGATTATAATCAGGGATGCTCAAGAGGGCAGAATTAGAGGAGCGCAGATATCTCAGGGGGTTGTGGGGCTGGAGGAGATTACAGAGATAGGAAGGGGCGAGGCCATGGAGGGATTTGAGAACATGTATGAGAATTTTGAAATCGAGGCATTGCTTAACCGGGAGACAATGTAGGTCAGCGAGCACAGGGGTGATGGGTGAACGGGAGTTGTTGCGAGTTAGGACACAGGCAGCCAAGTTTTGGATGACCTCAAGTTTACGTAGGGTAGAATGTGGGAGGCCAGCCAAGTGTGTGTTGGAATAGTCAAGTCTAGAGGTGACAAAGGCATGGATGAGGATTTCAGTAGCAGATGAGCTGAGGCAGGGGCGGAGACGGGCGATGTTCCGGAGGTGGAAATAGGCGGTCTTAGTTAGGCCGCAGATATGTAGTCGGAAGCTCATTTCAGGGTCACATATGACACCAAGGTTGCGAACAGTGTGGTTCAGCCTCAGACAGATGCCAGGGAGAGGGATGGAGTCGATGGTTAGGAAACTGAGTTTTTGGCGGGGACCGAAGACAATGGCATCGGTCTTCCCAATATTTAGTTGGAGGAAATTTCTGCTCATCCAGTACTGGATGTCGGACAAGCAGTCTCACAAGTTAGAGACAGTGGTGGGATCGAGAGAGGTGGTGGTGAAGTACAGCTGGGTGTCGTCAGTGTACATGTGGAAAATGATGCTGTGTTTTCGGATGATGTCGCCAAGGGGCAATATGTAAATGAGAAATAGGAGGGGGTAAAGGCTAGATCCTTGGGGGACACCAGAGGTAACGATGCAGGAGCAGGAAGAGAAGCAGTTGCAGGTGATTCTCTAGTTACAATTAGATAGATAAGAATGGAATCAGGTGAGTGCAGTCCCACCCAGCTGGACGAAAGTGGAGAGGCGTTGGAGAAGGATGGAGTGGTCAACCGTGTCAAAGGATGCAGACAAGTCAAGAAGGACAAGGAAGGATAGTTTGCCTTTGTCACAGTCACAAAGGATGTCATTTGTGAATTTGATGAGAGCCGTTTCATTACTGTGGCAGGGGTGGCAACCTGATTGATTAGGTACAAAAAGAGAAATAAATAGAGGGGAAGAAAGATTGGATTAAGAAAGAGAGAAAAAAGGAAAAGTTTAAAAAAATTGCATTTAAAATTTTAAAATCACCAACAACAATGAAAACCTGAAGGAATGAGGCTTCACATTTGTAATAGTTAATTTTCAGTGCCAGAGAGGTTGACTGGCAGTAATTAACACTTATCACATCATTAAAAGTGTACTTAGACTGAAATGGACAAGACTTAATTTTCTGTACAAGTTTAGTTCGTATCTCCTGCGGAGGTGCAGCAACTTCATGCCGTTCAATGCATTTCAATTAATAGCACAGATAGAAATAAATGGCTTTGATCTAATAGCCTTTACGGAGACATGGTTGCAGAGTGACCAAGGTTGGTAACTAAATATTCAAGGATATTTGACTTTTAGAAGAGATAGGCAAAATGCAAAAGCAGGGAGGCATCCCTGATAATAAAGGATGGGATAAAAATAGTGGAGAGAAAGGATCTTAGCTCTGAAAATCAAGATGTAGAATCATTTTGGGTGGAGCTAAGAAATAACAAGGGGCAAAAAACACTGGTGGAAGTAGTTTATAGGCCTCCTAACAGTAGTTGTAGTGTCAGGAAATTAGAGGTGCATGTAACAAGGGTAACACAATAGTCATGGGGGACTTTAATTTTCATATAGATTGCGCAAACCAAATTAGCAGTAATAGTGCGGAGGACGAGTTCATGGAATGCATTCAAGATAGTTTTCTAGGTCAGTATGTTGAGGAACCAACTAGGGAAATGGCTATTTTAGATCTAGTATTGTGCAATGAGACAGGGTTAATTAATAACCTTGTAGTAAAGGAGCCTCTGGAGAAGAGTGATCATAATATGATAGAATTTTATATTGAGTTAGAGAGTGATTTAATCCAAAACTGGGGTCTTAAATCTGAACAAAACAAACTACATAGGCATGAGGGGCGAGTTGGCAAAGGTAGATTGGGAAATTAGATTGAAAGATATGACGGTACATAAGCAATGGCATACATTTAAAGAAACAATTCCACCAATCGGGTTGGCAGGCTGTAACTAGTAGGGAACCGCAAGGATAAGTGCTTCGCCATCAGCTGTTTACAATCTATGTTAATGACTTAGATGAGGGGACCGAGTGCAATGCATCCCAGTTTGCTGATGATACAAAGATAGGTGGGAAAGTAAGTTGTGAGGAGGATGCAAAGAGGCTGCAAAGGTTGAGTGAGTGGGCAAGAACATGGCAGATGGAATGTGACGTTATCCACTTTGGTAGGAAAAATAGAAAAGCAGAATATTTTTTAAATAGTGAGAGATTGGGAAATGTTGGTATTCAGAGGGACCTGGGTACTTGTACATGAATCACAGAAAGTTAACATGCAGGTTCTTCACTCAGAGGGTTGTGAATCTTTGGAATTCTCTACCTAAAAGGGCTGTGGATGCTGAGTCATTGAGTACATTCAAGGCTGAGATAAATAGATTTTTGGACTCTAGGGGGATCAAGGGATATGGGGATCGGACGGGAAAGTGGAGTTGAGGTCAAAAATCAGCCATGATCTTATTAAATGGCGGAGCAGGCTCGAAGAGCTGTATGGCCTACTCCTGCTCCTAATTCTTATGTTCTTATGTTCTTAAGTACAGCAAGCAATTAGGAAAGCAAATGGTATGTCAGCCTTTATTACAAAAGGATTGGAGTATAAGAGTAAAGAAGGCTTACTGCAATTATATAGGGCCTTGGTGAGACCACACCTGGAGCACTGTGTACAGTTTTGCTCTCCTTACCTAAGGAAGGATATACTTGCTTTAGAGGGAATGCAATGTAGGTTCACTAGACTGATTCCTGGGATGGGGGGATTGTCCTATGAGGAGAGATTGAGTAGACTAGGCATATATACCCTAGAGTTTTGAAGAATGAGAGGTTATCTCATTGAAACATATAAAATGCTTAAGGGACTTGGCAGGGTAGATGTTGGGAGGATGTTTCCCCCGGCTGGGGAGTCTCGAACTAGGGGGTCACAGCTCAAAATAAGGGGTCAACCATTTAGGACTGAGATGAGGAGAAATTTCTTCACTTAAAGGGTTGTGAATCTTTGGAATTCTTTACTCCAGAGGGCTGTGAAAGCTCAGTCATTGAGTGTATTCAAGACAGAGGTCGATAGGTTTTTGGATACTAAGAGAACCAGGGGATATGGGGATAGTGCAGGAAGGTGGAGTTGAGTTCGAAGTTCAACCATGATTTTATTCAATGGTGGAGCAGGCTCGAACTGCCGAATGGCCTACTCCTGATCCTATTTCTTATGTTCTTGTGTTCAATGGTGAGGCAGGATCGATGTCATTTTCGTAATGCTATCGGTGGAGCCACGCTTCTCGGTCAGCAACTTTTGGATTTCCATGTTTAACCGCGCATCTGCAGCTTGCCTGAAGTTTCTGTAGTATTTGCGCTGAATTAACAGCGAACGCCATTAGCCTCACCGTTACTTTGACAGCAAAATCTGGCCCATTGTACAGTATTGGACTGTGCTCTGCACTGTAGTGAGGGAGATGCTTTGGCTAGTTTGTACAGATTATGTTGCCTTGGTAATGCATAATTTTGTTTTTAATTTAGTTGCTAAGAAACACCAGTAAGGCTTAAAGTAAATACAAAAGAAGATGCCCCAGAAACCAGCATTATCTTATTGCATTTATGCATTTAAAACATAACACCACGTGGGACTCATTGCACTAAAAAATATCACCCTATATAGAGCTTATTAAATGAATAAATTATTTTTTATAGACAATGCATTTTGAGTTTTCAATCCCCATATATATAACTGCAAAGATCTAACTCCTGTAATGAAAGGAGGAGCATCCATTCATGTGAAGGATTCTCACCCGTAGTGCCAACTCATAATTAGTCAAATATGGCTCAAATGGGCTACAAAATGTCACTCTGAATGAAGTAATCTAATGTCTCTGCACTCCATTTAATTTTTGTCATAAACAAATGTGTTGGGTAGCCTGAATAACCTAATAGGCCACAATGCACAAAACAATAACAAACAGAAAACGCTGGAAACACTCAGCAGGCCAGGCAGCATCCGTGGAGAGAGAAACAGAGTTAACGTTTCAGGTCTGGGACCCTTCATCAGAACTGGAAAAAGCTGGAGATGTAACAAATATTAAGCAGGTGCAGAGACAGGGCGGGGTTGGGGGGTTGGGGGGGGAGGAAGGAATTGAAGGAACATACTGTGCTTATGTAAGAGGCAGGAAAGATAAAATGTTGCAAATGGGAATGGCAAAATCATACAGCAGGAAGAATGGGGGCAGGGGTTATAGTTTGAAATTGTTGAACTCAATGTTGAGTCCAGAAGGCTGTAAAGTGCCTAATCGAAAGATGAGGTGCTGTTCCTCGAGCTTACGTTGAGCTTCATTGGAACAATGTAATAGGCCGAGGACAGAGAGATCAGAGTGGGAGTGAAGCGGTGAATTAAAGTGACAGGCGACCGGAAGCTCAGGGTCCCCCTTACGGCCTGAACGGAGGTGTTCCACAAAGCGGTCGCCCAATCTGCATTTGGTCTCCCCAATGTAGAGGAGACCGCATCGTGAGCAGCGAATACAATATACTAAATTGCAAGAAGTACAAGTAAATCGCTGTTTCACCTGGAAGGGGTGTTTGGGGCCCTGGACAGTGGGAAGGGAGGAGGTAAAAGGGCATGTGTTGCATCTCCTGCGCTTGCACGGGAAGGTGCCGGGCGAAGGGGAAGGGCTGTTAGGGGTGATTGAGGAGTAGATCAGGGTGTCACGGAGGGAGCGGTCCCTTCGGAATGCTGAAAGGGGCGGTGAGGGGAAGATGCATTTGGTGGTGGGATCACGTTGGAGGTGGTGGAAATGGCGGACGATGATCCGTTGAATGTGGAGGCTGGTGGGGTGAAAGGTGAGGACAAGGGGAACTCTATCGTGGTTCTGGAAGGGAGGGGAAGGGGTGAGAGCAGAAGTGTGGGAAATGGAACGGACACGGTCAAGGGCCGTGTCAACCACAGTAGAGGGGAATCCTCGGTTGAGGAAAAAGGAAGACATGTCGGAAGCACTGGTATGGAAGGTGGCATCATCAGAACAGACGCGGCGGAGATGGAGAAACTTTCTCCCGCTTTCCAAATTCTCATTCTACCTGGACCCCTCCCTCTGGCCTCTTACCCTCTCCAGATCTTTTCATTGCTAACTGCCGACGTGACCATCTCAATTTCTCTACTCCCCTCTCTCACTCCAACCTACCTCCCTCTGAAATTGCAGCACTCCGTTCTCTCCAATCCAACCCTAACATTATCATTAAACTTGCTGATAAGGGTGGTGCTGTTGTTTGGCGAACCAACCTCTACCGTGCGGAAGCTGAACGCCAACTCTCCGACACCTCCTCCTACCTCCGCCTGGACCATGACCCCACTAGCAAACATCAAGCCATTGTTTCCAAGACTGTCACTGACCTCATCGCCTCTGGAGATCTTCCCTCCATGGCCGCCAACGTCATAGTTCCCTAACCCCGCACAGCCCGCTTCTACCTCCTTCCCAAGATCCACAAACAGGACTGCCCTGGTAGACCCACCGTTTCAGCCTGTTCTTGCCCCACGGAACTTATCTCTTCCTATCTCAACTCTATTTTTTCTCCCTTTGTCCAGTCTCTTCCCACCTACATTCGCGACTCTTCCGACGCCCTCCATCACTTTAACAGTTTCCAGTTTCCTGGCCTCAACCATCTCCTTTTCACTATGGATGTACAATCCCTCTACACCTCCATCTCCCACCAGGACTGCCTGAGGGCGCTCCGCTTCTTCCTTGAACAGAGGCCCAACTAGTCCCCATCCACCACCACCCTCCTCCGCCTGGCTGAACTTGTTCTCACATTGAACAACTTCTCCTCTGACTCCACTCGCTTCCTCCAAATTAAAGGTGTTGCTCTGGGACCCGCATGGGCCCTAGCTATACCTGCCTTTTCATGGGGTATGTGGAACATTCTTTGTTCCAGTCCTACTCGGGTCCCCTCCCTCACCTCTTTTTCCGGTACATCGATGACTGTATCGGTGCCGTTTCCTGCTCTCGCCCTGAACTAAATAAGTTCATTCACTTTACTTCCAATTTCCACCCTTCCCTCACCTTCACATGGTCCATCTCCGGCTCTTCTCTTCCCTTCCTTGACTTCTCCGTCTCCATCTCTGGCGATCGGCTTTCGACAAACATCCACCACAAGCCCAGTGACTCCCACAGCTACCTGGACTACACTTCCTCCCACACCGCTTCCTGTAAGGACTCTATTCCATTCTCCCAGTTGCTCTTTCTCCGCCGCATCTGTTCTGACGATGCCACCTTCCATACCAGTGCTTCCGACATTTCTTCCTTTTACCTCAACCGAGGATTCCCCTCTACTGTGGTTGACACGGCCCTTGACCGTGTCCATTCTATCTCCCGCACTTCTGCTCTCACCCCTCCCCCTCCCTCCCGGAACCACGATAGGGTTCTCCTTGTCCTCACCTTTCACTCCACCAGCCTCCACATTCAACGGATCATCCTCCACCATTTCCACCACCTCCAGCGTGATCCCACCACCAAACGCATCTTCCCCTCACCTCCCCTTTCAGCATTCCGAAGGGACCGCTCCCTCCGCGACACCCTGGTCCACTCCTCAATCACTCCTAATAGCCCTTCCCCTTCGCCTGGCACCTTCCCGTGCAAGCGCAGGAGATGCAACACATGCCCTTTTACCTCCTCCCTTCCCACTGTTCAGGGCCCCAAACACCCCTTCCAGGTGAAACAGCGATTTACTTGTACTTCTTGCAATTTAGTATATTGTATTCGCTGCTCATGATGTGGTCTCCTCTACATTGGGGAGACCAAACGCAGATTGGGTGACCGCTTTGTGGAACACCTCCGTTCAGTCCGTAAGGGGGACCCTGAGCTTCCGGTCGCCTGTCACTTTAATTCACCGCTTCACTCCTACTCTGATCTCTCTATCCTCGGCCTATTACATTGTTTCAATGAAGCTCAACGTAAGCTCGAGGAACAGCACCTCATCTTTCGATTAGGCACTCTACAGCCTTCTGGACTCAACATTGAGATCAATAATTTCAAACTATAACCCCTGCCCCCATTCTTCCTGCTGTATGATTTTGCCATTCCCAGTTGCAACATTTTATCTTTCCTGCCTTTTACATAAGCACAGTATATTCCTTCAATTCTTTCCTCCCCTCCCACCCCCACCCCCCCTCCCCCCCTGTCTCTGCACCTGCTTAATATCTGTTACATCCCCAGCTTTTTCCAGTTCTGATGAAGGGTCCCAGACCTGAAACGTTAACTCTGTTTCTCTCTCCACGGATGCTGCCTGGCCTGCTGAGTGTTTCCAGCATTTTCTGTTTGTTATTTCAGATTTTCAGCATCCACAGTATTTTGCAATTATAATGACTCTATACTTTCCCTTATTATATAAAACAGCTTTTCCCATGTGCTTTGTGATTATTTTGCATGTAGTTACAATATTTTTTCTGACAAACTGTTTTTAGCTTTTTCAACCTTTCAAACTCAGAGGTCATCAGCTTAGCTGTGCAAACAGTGTATGAAGTAGTTGATGACAAATTATAAAATCACTTTTACGTTTGACAACGTGAATATGGGTCACCCTTTCCTTAATGACACTCTAATACAAAGGACACGACTTTCACTGTTACAGCAACATCGCAGACCAAGGAGGTAATTTTAACCCCCAAAAGCGGGTGGGTTTGGGTCGGGTGGGAGGTTAAAATGTTAAAAATCTGAAACAAGAAACTAATCCGTCTCGAAGCCAGCCATTTCCAGTTTTAACAGAGGTGGGCCAAGAGGCAGGTGACCAATCCGCTCGCAGGAGGCGGGTTAGTCGTTGAAACCTTTTAAGGAGGCTGCGGACTTCTATTTTTACAGTGTTTGTATATTTAACACAAGTTGGCTGGATTTCAGCAGGTAAAAGGAAGCAAGAAGGGCTGGCTCTCTCATTTACAGCACTGCTTGTAGACCCCCCACCCCCCGTGATCACTGACCCACCCCCCCCCCATCACCGACCCCCGATCTCCGCTGTCATCTCCGACTCTCCCGCCGATCCTCCATCTCTCCCCCTGATCTCCGAACGCCATCCAATCTCTCCCCAACACCCCCCCCCACTCTCCGACCCCCCGAACTCCCCTGACCCCCTGCAATCTTCCTCGACACCCCCACCCCCGTGATCTTCCCAGCACCCACCTCCAACCACGCTCTACCCACCCACCTCCACTCTCCCCCGCTCCCCCCCCACCCCACCCTGCCAAATCTCAACTTTCAACAACCAGAAAGCTTACCTGATCCTGGTCTGTGGCCTTTTCTGAATCTTTCACCGCCCGACAGGCAGCCAAGTCTGTCAATCAGGCTGGCTTCCTGATGGGGAATCTGTTTTAAAAAAAACACGCACACAGTGGTGTTAAAACTCCATGTTGTTCAGGGAAACCCACCTTTCCAGGTTTTCCGGCCATAATCCCTGTTCGCCCCCACCCCGATCCGAAACCCCGCCCTAGTGAATATCGGGGCCCAAGATTTTTGTGGGTCTTACAATCTGCTGTTAAGCTGAGTCACCCCTTATTTAGCCCAGCTAAAAGTGCACAGAACCACCTACCCTATAATTTTTTTTAATTAGTTTTGCAAAACAACACAGTATTGAAAATAGTGCACTTATTAAGAAGCTGTAACTCTTAATATGCATCATCCAAAGGATTAGCAATTTCCTGTCTCACTGCAACCTTTACTATACAGCTTGACCATATGTGACATGATTTAAAGATTGTGGATTCTAACAACATGAAAGGGGAACGACAGATTCTAAAGGTTTAGAATTGTACTTCCATAAATAAATTTTAAGCAATACTTTAATAGAAAAGTTGTGGAAGAATCTGATACAGTTTAATTCAGCAAAGTGGAAATTACTTCAATATATAACTGTCCATTTCCCTGTATCTATAAATTAATTATATCTATAGAGCCAAGAAAGGAATCCCTCAGTCTTACCTCAGAACGTGTTGTGCACACACAGTGCAGTTGTGTATTGCTGTTGTGTGTATGGAACTATTTGAATAAATTTGAACAGAATCATGGTGGTGAATTTCTACACTGTTTTCGGTGCATTAACAGTGTAGAAACAGCACAGGAAAATCTTTCTGAAAATTGGACAAAAGCCAGGTCCTCCTGTTTTCCAGTATTAATTCGGTTCTCCCTGAGTTCCCTTGCATTTTTCTAGCACACCCTGTGAAATGCCAACTAAGTCCCAAATGCCTTCGTATAAATAATAAACAAATAAATAAATGAGGGCCAATGGCTCCAAATTTCCAGCTTCTACACTGGAAATGCCCCTTGGCTGGGAATTTTCTCAGAGCTGCTCCCATTCAGTCACTGTAACTTCACATGAAGTGCAGCAGAGGCCGCTTTATGCGCATAGATTGGGTTTCCGCTTCACTTCTGGCAAAGTTACAGTGGCAGAGCGGGAGCAGCTCCAAGGAAATTCCTGCCCTCTGGGTAACTTGGACTGAAATTTATAAGGAGCAGCTAATGCCAGGATCGACTGAGACAGACAGAAGTGTTTGCCGCCTGAAGAATCTGGCGGGTTTGAATAGGGCCATTTCAGGCAGCCATGAGTGATCTCTGTAATATTAGCCAAGGTGCAGTACAGGCATGCATTTGCCAAATGACTGACACGCTTTGCAAGAGAGCTGGCAAATTCATTGGGGTGGTAGCGGGCGAGATCGGTGGTGGGTCGGGTGGGAAATGTGTTATTTTTGACAGCAGGTCGGGAACCCACTGTTATCTCGTTCCCACGTGCCTTTCCCCCAGGCACGTCTGTCATCGCGGAGCCAACCCAACCGGCAGAGGCGGGCGACCTAATTGAGATCATTATCAGGTTGTTTACAGGCGCTTAAGAGCCTTTTTTCACTTACTTTTTAAATTTCCCTGCATGGCCACAGGATTCACACAGCTCGGGAACCACGTCTGCCAACCTGAGGTGGAAGTTCAGTGGCCATTGCTCCAGCTGATTACTTGACAGCATCAAATGTACAGTAAAAGCTCCCACCTGACAGATGATCACTTTCCTCAGGCAGAAGCTGTTGCTCAGTCCATTTCCAGCACAGATTCTGCAGGCTGCAAGTGTTTCCAGCAATGTTTCCATCCAGTGTCACCTCATTGGAAGAACTCTCTCACCATTGATAGAATGCTTCTGTCATCTGTACTTCACCTGCCATCTATTCCATCAACACGAGTGCCATTTATACTGTCTCACCTTGGTCCTCAGAATCGGACCACGATGAGCCCCAACACCAGCAGCACCAGGCACACCAGCAGCACCAACAACAATACCACCAACCTTCTCCTCAATCACCTGATGCTGCACAGGACAGAGGGCATCAGCACCCAACCACATTGTTGCCCATCATGGCCAGATAAAGTTAACTTTACGCTGTACACCCATATGGCTGCCACATGATGCGCCAGGTTGGTACCACCACACAACACCATAAAGCATCCCTACAATGCCCAAGCCATTCCTTTCACATTCATCACCATTACAGGGGTACCGTTATGTCTCACCATTCACTGCAACTCACTAAGCCACTTCCAAAGGTGCACACAAATCTGTCCAAGTCCGGAAAGTGTTGAAAATAAAGATTTTTCTGTTTGACACCACATTAACAAAAACTTTACATAAACAATGGATAAAACACCCAAGTGCCTACCCTTGTATGTTGTTAGTTGGTATGATTGCACTAGGATGAGGGTGAGTGTGAGGGATGGCTAGTGAGCTGGGGATGTGATAATGTAGATAGAGAGAGATGGGTGGAGGTGCAAGGTAAGTTGGTGTGAGTAAGGATGTGCAGGAGTAGGGTAGGGAAGGCAGAGTGATGGGGATGTGATGAGAGGCACAGCAGGATGAATTTGAGTGTGGCTTTGTACTAACGTTTCCTGATCTAATGAGATCATTGAAACGTTTGCGCCACTGCACCCAGGTCCTCCTGACCACATCCCTGCTTGTGACCTCCTCTGCAATCTGCAACCAGGTTATGTTGGTCTCCTGGGGAGGTCTCTTCCACCAATCAGAAGGGAAGAGGACCTCCCTGCGTGCTCTGACTCCCTCCATAAGCATATAGAGGGAGTCATCAGAGAACCTGGGTGCAGCCTTCTGCCTCTGTGCAGTCATTGTCAGAGTTTGCAGCACTTCAAAGCTGTAGTGCACTGACAGCACTATGTTAGATTAAACTTCAAACCTAATGTGGCCATGGTCCCTTTAAAGATCCCGGCTGAAAACGCATCATGAATGATGTCACCAGACCCGCTCCATCTCATTGGACTGGGTAACACGCTGGGCGGGCTTAATAGGTAAGTTCATTTTCAACAGCGGGATGGAGCCAGCAGCAGCATCGCGACCCGCCAAGGACACCACCCGCACTGGACCCACCCAGGTAGGCAAAACTCCGGCCACTATCTTTTGCACCACAGCATGGCAGCAGCACAATAGCACCATCCAGTTTCATGGAGATGCTGGCTTCCCCAAGGTCCAGGGTGGCAAATGGTGGCATCCATGTTGATTTGCAATCTCCCACAGCAAACCCCATCAACTACCTCAATGTACGGATTTTGTGTGACAACAGAGCTCCTACATGACAACAACCAATTTGATGAAAGTTGGGGGGCAGGAGAGAAAAGTGGCTTTTGCATGTGGTTGTTAGATTGGTGCACTGGTGGAACCTAAGTGAACCTTGCAATAACCAGGGCATCCCCAGCAGTAATGTGCACAGCTGGTAGTGCATTGCCCTCATCACCTTCCTCCTCCTCCTTGGAATCCTCCATACAGGCTCTGCGCTCTGCGCCTTGGTCTTTCTGCAGGGCCAATCCTCAGCTGCTGGGCAATGTTGTGCAGAGTGCAGTGCACCACGACTATTCTGGAGACCCTGGCTGGTGCATACTGAAGGGTACCTCCAGATCTGTCCAGGCACCTGAAGTACATCTTCAGCAAGCTGATGGCTTGATCAATGACACATCTGGTAGTGATATGGCATTGATTGTAGTGCTCTAGGTCCTAATTCCTCAGCGTGCGGGAGAGGTATCATCAGCCACGTTCTAAGTGGGTATCCCTTGTTGGTTAGCATCCACCCCTTACGTCTGCTTCCAGTGCAATATCAGGGAGGTTGGACTGCTTCAGGACGAAAGCATCTTTTTGTGCTTGCACATCAATGGAGTGGAAGCCCTTACAGTTGACGAACACTCCTGGGTGATCTGTGGGTGCCTGGATTGCCATGTGTGTGCAGTCGATGATGCCCTGCACCTGTGGGAAGCCAGCCAGAGCCACAAAACCGAGCACCCACTCATTCTGACTGGCATCATTGCAGGCAAAGCTGAGATAATTGGCAGCCCTGGCGAACAAGCCATCAGTCACCTGTTGTATGCATTTATGCACGGACGACTGAGAGATCCTGCATATGTCTGTGGCAGAGCCCTGGAAGGAGTTAGAAGCAAAAAAGTCGAGGGCGGTGGTGACTTTGACAGCTATTGGTAAAGCATGGCCACCCAGTCCAGCTGGCAGCAGGTCTTGTTCCAGCAGGCTGCAAATGTCTGCCACCACCTGACGCGACACCCTGAGCCTCCTGACACACTGCAGTTCAGAAATGTCGAAGAAGCTTATCCTCTGCCTGTACATCCTGTGTGCCGGGTATGGCCTCCTGCAAGCCGCACCTCCCTGCTGCTGCCCTCTCTCCTGTGGAGCTACAGGTCTGTGACCAGCAGACTGCTTCTGGTCATCTTGGTCCTCACCTGAGGTCCAATCGAAGACAGCATAAGCGGCACCCATCCTGATCTGATAGATCAGACCTCCAAAGAGCAGATGAAACTTGCAGAGTGTAGAGCAAACCTCCAAAGTGCAGAAAGTAACCACCAAAGTGTTGAAGAAACCTCCCAAGTGGAGAAAGTAACCTCTCAGCAAAAGTACTGTGAACAAACCCTTTCCCACTAGCAGGTAAGAAAATAGCTGTGAGCACTGGGTATTTATTGACATATTTGCCCGAGATTGATTCAGCCCTCTCAATTGTACTCACCTTGTTTTCACTGGCAAGTTCAGGAAGCCCGGGCAACCCGTGGACCCGAGGTTAAGCGCAAAAATCTAGGTCGATATCGCTCTAATTGCACGTTTTACACATGTTGATTGGCAACCCGCCTGTCCCGAGGGGATGTGTGCACGCAGCCTAATGCACTCCAGTCAAATCCAGACGGCAGCAGGTTGCAGACGGCTTCCCGACCCGCTGACATTTTTGCCGATTTTAACCTCCCCACCCGCACCCAAACCCAAACCCACCTGCTCCCCCAGTTTAAAATTCCCCTCAATGGAGGAAATTTTAACTTATTCAAAACGTGATGTCAGATAGGCAATCTGCCTCCTTTTGAAGAATTCCAATATATTTCATTTTCTGAACAGAATCTAATATTTATTCAATAATTTTATTTCTTGGAAGATATAATTTCAACTAATTAGAATACAGTTGAGTAGTAACAATTAAATGTCTTAAAAAAAATAAACAGGTGCATATTCACAAGGTTACAGTGTTCACCTTTAGAGTGACAGCAACTCTATGCTGTATTAGGCTGACCTGATTCTGTAATATTTTACTGTAAGTGTATTAGACTGTTATCATTGCAATGCTGAGAGAGAGATGAAAAATCTATAATATATGAAAAGTCTTTGCTTGCAATTTCCACAGGGTTTCTCCTGATCTTGGCAGAAACTCCAGACAAACGGCATAAATGGCTGTTTACTTTGTTTCTCTGGGGTTTTCATCAATCTTCTGTCGAATTTATCGCAGGAAATCGGGAGAATCCCCCACAGAAATTCTACCCCCTTACGTCTGCACACACTGTTGTCTTAAACAGTGTTCTGTTTGTTCACTTGATTAATAATGAATTCAGTCTTCTGGTTATAATCATTTTATTCTTTAACTTCAGCATAAAAAGCAATTTACAAGCGTAGTATAGTCACAGATAGGACATGCAAACCTAAACATGGGTTTCGTCTCGTGCTGCTTGAACAAAGGAAAAAGCTTATATTTATACACGGTTTTCTTATCAAACTGGAACTGGCATTGCCTAATATGGTAGTCTCTGGCTATTGCAGAATCCAGAGACACAGGTCTACATTTTCTTCAACATACATCAACAACATTAGAAGCATGTAAAAATACAGTGGCCTTGCTGTGGTAAGCATAAACCTTCTAGTCTCTAGAGATCATAACATAACATTTCTAATCTAAACATTCTATTATGAAAATATCCAAGGCCAGTTGACTGTGAACACCGGCTGTTGCTAAGTGAAATCTGTATCTCTCACTCTCTAATGACACCAACCACATTTTTTCACTATATCGAATGAACTAAACACCTTTCAGAAGCTGAATTAACTGAGTTCCATTTGCCAACCCACACTTCCTGTCAAATTTTTCTACAAGTAAACGTGTCAGCCTGTAATTACAAGCTCTCACCATTGGGCATGCTGCAATGTTGCCACTAGTAGGAGGGTGTAATTATAATGTGATAAGTTTACATAGGTAGTTTCCATTATACATGTGGGCATGGGAATTTCTAATAATGGAATATAAAATTAAGGATAGGATGTATGACTTTAAAACAAGGATTGAATTACATCTGTACAACCTGGTCTAATTAACCCTGCCCTCTAACCCCTATTACACTTGTTCTTGATTTCCCGTGTGCAGGATACAACTGACAGAAACGGCAGTATGACAAGGTGCCTCACATATTTGACATTGTTTGTTTCTGGAGCACAGAATTACTTGGGGGGGATGGGCGTGGAGGAGGAGATAAGCGGGCGAGGATTGCCAGGACTGGTCCTAACTCATTAACCACGAGTGCCAAGTGGAGGAAGAAAAGGATGCTCAGAGTGAAGTGAAAGCGGAGCAAGACGAGGGCAAGGTCAAAGTGAGGCCCACTACTGAAGAGCGGCGAGACCAAGCCGGCTGGCGGCTGTTTTGAGGTTTGATTTCGTCGGTGGTCACTGGAAGATTTTCAGGCTTTTTATTTTAGCGGCCGTTTGTTCTTCCATCAGTAACTGAACTTTGTAACAGAGTGCGGATGTTGCACAAAAAACTTAGGGGGTGAATTTCCTCAGAGCTTCTCAAACTGTAACTTCGGTGGAAGTTCAGCAGAAACCCCGCTTACACATGCAGTGTGAGATGGCCTGAGGAAATTTACCCCCTCAGAGTTAAATTAATGGGACACCAATAGGCAGTGGTCTAAAAGAAAAAGAGATTGAAAACCATCAACTTGAGGGGCTGAAGATCCAGTGATTGTAGACTTGTCAAAATAGATTGTCACAAGAGTTGAGGGGTGGGGCCAGTTTCACCTTCAACACTTGAGTGGTAAACTGGATCACCCGCCCGTTATAGAACCGACCTGCTCCTCCAATTTACTGCCCAAGCGTTGAAGGTAAAATTACCGCCCAAGGCTCAATACTACACTGGGCAATGCATTTACCCAGGGAGCCATCAGGCACTATTTGATATTGAAACGTATGCCGCACATCCATGTGACAAGTACATGTCTGAGGTACTTGTTAGCCCGAAATTTGCGTCCGGGGCGAAGCAAAGGCTTTCGCCGCTGGCCCCAAAGTAAGCTTCGCACAAAGATCTCGCGATCTCTGTATCGAGAAGTTCGGGTTTTCTGACGTGTAATTCAAATCAATGTAGTATAGTGGGAATCCCATAGTGCGAGCTGATGTGACTTCACCATGCTGTCTAAGCAGCCAATCAAAATGCAGAATTCTCAGACAGCAAACCAGGAAGTGGGTAAGCTCTTAAAATTCTAACTTTTAAAAAATGTTAGAGAGAGCAAAACAAAGATTGGGGCTCTCACATGGGGAAAAGGAAAACCTGAAATAAAGCTGAACAAACTAAAAGATTCTTAAAAATTTTAACTTTTATTAAAATGGATAAATTTGATACTGCACAAAATTTAAATTAGTTTTTCAGGGCCAGAACCTTAGTTTAGCAGTCAATACACTGTTAATAACCCAGTTACACCTCATCCCTTTGGGTCTAACTTTTAGTGGGGAATTTAACAGGGTAATTACTGCAGAAGAGCTGAAGTTTTCGTCAGTTTCCATGATTTGAGTGAATACACAGATTGCTGGCTTTGTGGGTTGGGGGGATGCACAGTGCAGCGTGTGGAGGAGCAGTGAATGACAGACCGCAACTTCAAAATTTTCACACTAGGCTGCGCATGCGCTAAATCCTGAAGCTGCAGTCAGTTGCAAAGGCGGAATGACATGAACGCTGCCAGTTCACCATCATCAGGACCGCAATTTCTGGGCCAATGTATCAAATATGACAACAGACATATCTTTGTACAAGAATCAGATTTTATATGACTTTGTAAAGTATGTAATTTTCAAAATTACTCAGAAATACATACATTGGTTCTCTGAAGTTTACATTGCCTATTACTATTTAAACAAGCTGCCTTCCAGTAAGAAAGCAAAATTCCTAAGATGCAGGTGCATCTGAGTGAAAGCTAAAACAGGAGCTTGGAATAGTTTTGATATCTCTAGCCAACTGTGGCCACTGACATTCGCTCCTTTTATATTGCACCAAGCGGTGCAGCACCGACTCTAATTTCACAGCAAGGTGAGCAAGATAGCACATTCTAACTGCCTGCTTGCAATGGGAAAAACAAGGCTTCACACCTGCATACCCAGACACACAAAGAACACAGCCCATCAGACACTGACTGCTGGTGAGATTCTTAGTAGCCAAGAAGATGATCAGTGGTGTACATTCAAGGAGTTATTTTACAACTTCCAAAAAAAATATATTCCACTGAAAAGAAAAGGGTGGAAAAGAAAGGACAGTCATCCGTGGCTAAGTAAAGAAATTAAGGATAGTATTCGACTAAAAACAAGGGCATATAAGGTAGCGAAATCTAGTGGGAGGACAGAGGATTGGGAAAACTTTAAAAGGCAGCAAAAAATAACAAAAAGATTGATTAAGAAAGGGAAGATAGATTATGAAAGTAAATTAGCAAAAAATATAAAAACAGATAGTAAGAGTTTTTATAGTTATATAAAAAGAAAAAGGGTGGCTAAAGTAAATGTTGGTCCCTTAGAGGATGAGACCGGGAAATTAATGGTGGGAAATATGGAGATGGCAAAAACACTGAATGAATATTTTGTATCAGTCTTTACAGTAGAGGGCACTAAGAATATCCCAACACTGGACAAACAGGGGGCTATAGGGGGAGAGGAGCTAAACACGATCAAAATCACTAAGGAAGTGGTACTCGGTAAAATAATGGGACTCAAGGCGGATAAATCACCTGGACCTGATGGCTTACATCCTAGAGTCTTGAAGGAAGTGGCGGTAGGGATTGTAGATGCATTGGTAATAATTTTTCAAAACTCCCTGGATTCCGCTAAGGTCCCGGCAGACTGGAAAACTGCTAACATAACACCCTTATTTAAAAAGGGCAGTAGACAGAAGGCTGGTAACTATAGACCGGTTAGCCTAACATCTGTGGTAGGTAAAATTTTGGAGTCCATTATTAAGGAAACAGTAACAGGACATTTGGATAATCATAATTTAATAGGACAAAGTCAGCATGGTTTTACGAAGGAGAAGTCATGTTTGACAAATTTGCTGGAGTTCTTTGAGGAAGTAACATATAGAGTGGATAAAGGGGAACCAGTGGACGTAGTGTATTTAGACTTCCAAAAGGCATTTGACAAGGTGCCACACAAAAGATTATTGCTTAAGGTAAAAAATCACGGGATTGGGGGTAATATTCTGGCATGGATAGAGGATTGGCTATCTAACAGAAAGCAAAGAGTTGGGATAAATGGTTCATTCTCAGACTGGCAATCAGTAACTAGTGGTGTTCCACAGGGGTCAGTGCTGGGTCCCCAACTCTTTACAATCTATATTAACGATTTGGAGGAAGGGACCAAGTGTAACATATCAAAATTTGCAGATGATACAAAGATGGGAGGGAAAGTAGTGAGTGAGGAGGACATAAAAAACCTGCAAGGGGACAAAGACAGGCTAAGTAAGTGGGCAGAGATTTGGCAGATGGAATACAACACTGGAAAGTGTGAGGTGATGCACTTTGGCAGGAAAAATCCTAGAGCAATTTATTATCTTAATGGCAAGAAACTGGAGAGTACTGAAGTGCAAAGGGATCTGGGGGTCCTGGTGCACGAAACTCAAAAGGTTAGTATGCAGGTGCAGCAAGAAGGCAAATGGAATGTTGGCTTTCATTGCTAGGGGGATAGAATATAAAAATAGGGAGGTATTGCTTCAGTTGTACAAGGTATTGGTGAGACCGCACCTGGAATACTGCATACAGTTTTGGTGTCCTTACTTAAGGAAAGACATCCTTGCTCTCGAGGCAGTGCAAAAAAGGTTCACTCGGTTAATCCCGGGGATGAGGGGGTGGTCATATGAGGAGAGGTTGGGTAGATTGGGACTCTACTCATTGGAGTTCAGAAGAATGAGAGGCGATCTTATTGAAACATATAAGATTGTGAAGGGGTTGGATCGGGTGGATGCGGGGAGGATGTTCCCGATGACGGGTGAGACTAGAACTAGGGGACATAGTCTTAGAATAAGGGGCTGCTCTTTCAAAACTGAGATGAGGAGGAACTACTTCACTCAGAGGGTGGTAGGTCCATGGAATATGCTGCCACAAAAAGCTGTAGAAGCTACATCATTAAATAAATTTAAAACAGAAATAGACAGTTTCCTAGAAGTAAAGGGCATTAAGGGTTACGGGGAGCGGGCAGGAATTTGGACATGAGTCTAGGTTCGGATCGGTCATGGCCCTGTGGGTAGTGGAGCGGGCCCAGGGACCGTGTAGCCTGATTCTGCTCCTATTTCGTGTGTGCAATTCTGTTAGATGCAGGAGATGGTTCTGTGATAGATAGTAGATTGGCGGTTAGGATCAGATCAGCCATGATCTTATTGAATGGCGGAGCAGGCTCGAGGGGCCGATTGGCCTACTCCTGCTCCTATTTCTTATGTTCTTATTAAGAGTTGACAGGATAGTTAAAATGGGATAGATTTAGACTTTGTGTCATAGTGTAAAATGGGTTATAGCGAATCGGCAGCCCGTTTTACATCTCTTCCATTGAAGTCTACGAAAATAGAAAATCAGGAGAGATTCAAAACAGGCTTCCGAATCGCTATCACCCGTTTTACTCTAACGCACAAAGTCAAGATCTATCTATCCAATGCTTTTAGAAGTACAGTGGACCACCAGAGTTAGTTGTCTTATAGTTTGAAAATGCCTTTTCCGAGCAATTTTACATTGGTTCTGTTTACACTATAGTCAGCACATATTACTACTGGTATGAGACCACTATTCCAGGTGTATCAGTGCACACCTGCCTGCTTCAAACTGCATTTTTTGCATTAGGTCAACACTCAGGAAGACTTCCTACTTACACCAAAGGGAATAAAAGAAGCATAACAAGTGCTACTATAGGAATGGGATCAGTTTCCAGGGAAGCTGGATCCCACTACAGTTTTATTAACGTGCTGGCAGAAGTTTAATTATATTTTTCAATTGAATAAAGTGCCTTTGCGCCAATAAGTTTGTAATTTTATTATTCAAAATAATGCACACAAGTAAATGTCTACGTCATTTTTGTCAACTGCACATTGATTTATGTTGACTTGAGTTGTCGGAGAAGTCAATGCTTAATATATCATGTTTTGACCTTGTCTTAAATCTAAATGGTGTGTTAGTATTTTTTGTAATAACTATTTAATTAATTTGATGTTATTGCCTGCAACTGTTGTGTATTCTAGTCTTGTCCCTTTGACATTCAATTTCCATTATTTGCACCTTACGTAAGATTATGACCTCTAATTGTAGTTAAGCATGATGTGCACTATTAGGTCCTGTACCAATTACAGCAGTGCCACAGGCACAGGTCTGATCTACTGCAGCATATCAGTGCCACTTACATATTAATGAGTTTGACAGCATTAGGGAAGAGAATAAACACTCAGGCATAAGGAAGTATTTGAAATCGAACATCAGAAATTAAGAAACCAAATTTAACCATTTTATAACTAAATATCTAAAAGCTCCATTCTGTGATGCACACCAATAACTTATCACAGGGCTTGCTTCCATTTGGTCACATTGACCACTGATGCAAACACATCTACAAGTTAGGAATTAATTGGTGGGTCACTCGGATTGCGTACTCATCCTCCAGTATATTCTCTGAATCTTCAGTTTTGGTTCTTTGCTGTTGATGCCAGAGAAAATGGAAATGTTCTGCTTATTCGTATGATGTTCATACTGTTAATACAAAGTGGAAATGAGGTTATTGCAGGCAGCAGCACTGATCCCAGTAATAAAAACTCTCTGACTGTTTCTGAACAAACCTTTCTCCATTGGATCTGACAGAAAGGCCTGGACATTTCTGTGGCCCCACTCCGCCGGCATAAGTGTTGCGGAGCAGCACCTCCGCCCACCCTTGCCCGAACTGGAGACTTAGTGGCAAATTCCCGGGGATGGGGTCACTCACATAGCAGGGATCGGCAGCTGGCACCTGCAAAGACGCTTCAGCAACCACCCCAGCTCGTGCCAATCCAGCCATGTAAGGGAGAGCGGAGTCCTCTAGAAATGGGTCACAAAGACATTTTTTTTTTAAACTCTTGACCTCCCACTGCAGCCGCTCTAAGTACAGACTGTGACTAATCCTCTCCAGGGTTGATACCCCGATCATTCACTACCTTCTATTTAGGGACAATAAATGCAGTTTTGCCAATAACACCCACGCCTTGGCAACAAATTTTTTTTAAAGTAACTACTTACCCATAGATCACCTTTTTAAGTATGTTGTTAAAATCTTTGTATTTACAGGGTTCCTTTGTGGAATCGGAATGTTTTATATTTATTTAATTAAACGCAGAAACAGACTCAGTTGGGGTGAGGACATGCCTTGAAGCAGTTACTTGATAACACTGGTGTCAGTGAAATAATTGCTCTTTTCAGAGGCCAATTGAAGAACATTTTTAAATTATTTTCATTTACTTTTGGCCAACATTGAAGATTTAGGAAAACATATCAAACACTCTGCATTGACTGAAAAATACAAAGACAAAAGGTCATTGGAAAAGGTTCAGAGAAGGACCAGAGGAAGGTTCTAGTTCTTAGAAAATTCAAGCTTTGAGAAGACTTCAACAGGTAAATGTATTAGAAAATAGGCATTAAAAAAAGTATCTGACATTCTAGTTTGCTTTAACATCCTTTTTAATTTATTCCTTGATTCTTGGAATATTTTTAATTAAACAGTAAATAATGATGTTGGTCTCATCCAGGTAATTTACTCAACTGCACGGTATACGGAAGCTGCCTAATTAACAAAATACAGACAAGATTGCTAAACTACCCTGAGTTATTGATTGCATTGCCTGTCATTAATTCAGCTTGCTGACACCATCAGCCTTACTAATTCCTCCCACACAGTTTCCCCCCCAGAGCTTTTATGAGCACTCAACATCTAATAGTTTCTCATTTTTAAAGGAGAATGGGGGGATTTTATCCAGGACAGGGAAGGTCTAAAATGTCCTTGTGGGGCCCAGAGGAGCAGTCCGGGTCCCACAAAGGAAAATTTAAAAAAACTACCACGCTGGCCTGTTCTGCTTCCAATTCTCTTCTCACTTGACTTTATCAGGTGTGAAAGCTGCAGCAGCAGCTTCCCCAATCAGGTCAGAGTTAAAATGGCAGTCGGGACCCAACGATGTCATTAGACCTCGATCTGCATATTTAAAGAAGGACCCTGTCGGCTTCAGGCAGGTGCTTTTACCGCCTGCTCAGAAGAGCAGATTAAAATTGAAGATGGCAGGATTCAGGTGGGATGTCACCCCGGACTACAAAATTTTAATTTGATTTGTTAAGTTTCCTTTAAAGTTTTATTTAGTTACAGTTACGGTATTGGTTTGATCAAAAGAAGCAGGTGGGATGTCAGCGGGTAAGACACCTGGTCGATTGCAACCGTCTACCCTCCCGGATTCCACCGGGCAGGTGTAAGGAAATATGGGTTTAAAAGGTATTTGGGGAAACCGGTCTGAAAAAAATTTAAATTGCAGCTTGCATGTAACGGCGGATTCACCTTAAGCTGCTATAGTTTATAATCGGCTTTTCCAGTCTAACAAGTACGCTGTTTATTCCTTTGTCCAATCTACAACCACGTTGGTTAGTTTATAATGACCCTGAAATTCGCTTCTCCGGCTTGCCGTGGGGGTAACGATCGCACGCGCACTTACCTACCGCGCCTGCTGTTCTGCTTCTGGCCCACGGGAACTTCAGCTCCTGGGCCTGCTCCAAGTGCCAGCGCGCAGTGCTTGCGTGTTCCAGGGGCGCAGTTAGTGCGATGCATCCCCTGGGATCTGTAAGGGTTCGGACTGGTGCGAGGTGAGGCTTTCGTTGCCTGTACTATTGCTTGCTCTGGTCTCCGGCCAGACTTTTGCAATAAGCACCTGTGAGTGGTTCGACCCACTCGCCCTTACGGTTCTGACACCTGGACTTAGATGCAAGGAGCAGTAATGCAGAGAAAAACTCAAATAGACCTGGTTGAATAGCATGAAATGAATGCCTTTATTGCATGGTGTCCAAAATAATGAAATACATGTCATAGGCGCAGATCAAAGAGAGTACCAGTATGCACACGTTTATAAAACTTGGTCTATGGAAATGGGGAACACACGACACATCGTAAAAGGGGGAACACATTATACATTAACCTTAGGAACCACCCTCCCTTAATATACCTAAACTACATCTGGATTTGTAGGATCGGAAAACATGCTCACCACTCGGCTCACTTCGGAAACTTAAAATGAGGCTCTCAGCTCGTTTCGCTGCAGCGCCTGGCTGTCAGGTGGCTGTAAGGGCTTCTGCACCCGACTTGTTTACTCTCGCTGCCGCGAATGGGTCCACTTGAGACGGCCCCGGTAAAGTTCGTCGCGGATGGCTCGGGCTACCCGCTCAAAGAGCCGGAGGGTAAGCCAGACTCCCTGATGTCATGAAGTAGTTTGTGGAATTCAAACCGGTGGACTCTGCCGTTTATCTTCGGGCGCGGTCGGGGTTTACTGACCGTGGCGGCACATGGAATTTCTTCTCGCCTTTCTTCTCGTCTTTCTACTCGTCACTCGGGCCTCGCTCGCTGTGTTGCCCTGATGGGTCCGGACACCGTTTACCGATGATCGGGATGGTGAACCCTGCTGCCTGCCGTGTCGAGGTGGCTCGTTCTGATTGAACTCCACCCAACACTCGAATAACCGACCAGCACAGCACCGCCGAAGGAACCAGCGCACGACAAGGGCGAAGAACGAAAAGTCAAGAGAGCCAAGAGCCAAGAGAGCGATGGACATTTGTCCTCTGTAGTTATACAGTTTTGTCGGCCTTATCTCCCGCTCAAATCTAAATGGTATCCTTTGTATGATTTTGGCGCCCAAAACTCCCAGCATGGGGCGATTATCTTCTTAACGGGTTTCGGTATCACCTGAAACTGGCCAACTATCCGTTAATGCCTTCTTCATTGTCGAGCCAGCCAGGGTGTGTATGAATTGTCTCCTCAACTGGTTTTGGGGCCCCCCCCGAATACTGGCTTAATCACCCGCCAATGTCTCTCTCATTGTTGAGCCGGGGGGGGGTATTTGTGTATTGATGTGTCTGGATGGGCTTTCGATGGCCCAGTTCAATGATTCTTACTGTGCGTATGAAACGATTCAAGCACTTATATCATTGCTATTGTCCAAAATGCAAACGGGTTGCATCCTGCCTTTTCAATTTGTACCAGGTATGATCTCATACTGAATGTATATTCAACGCCATCTTGTCTGCCCACTGTGTCTCTGGAAGCTTCTGCCACGATGCGCGGCGGCCATTTTACAGGCTTCTGTACCCTTTATTTTCAAGACAGCATTCCGTTCAATAAAAAAAAATGTTCAATTGAACCTGCTTCTCTCATATTATTAGAATCGCGATAATTGCGAAACTCTACAGATCACGTGGGCCATGGAGAGCCAATGGCAGCAGACCATCTTTCATTCATAGATTCGACAGGAAGACCTGTCAAATCTATGAATTGAAATCGGCCCCAAAAGAACAGCTAAACTTAAAATAAAATTTTTTTAAAACCATCACATTTATAAAATAACTATAAGTTAAATAAATTAACTACTTTAAACAAAAATTTTAATTTTTGAAAAAATTAAAATACTTTTTAACAGTGCTAAAAATAAACTTACCTTTCTTTAAAGTATCTAAAAAAGATAAACCTGTTGAAAAATTTTTTAAATTATACTTAATTAACCACTTACCTTGTTGAAAACGGGTCCTGCGCCTCCTTTTTAAAAGCGTAGGTTCTTCAATACTTACCCTCCCGTAGAAACCTGAAAAAAACCCTAAGTTTGCTGCGTGTGCGCAGCCTCTACCGCACACGCGGTTCACCTAGGAACCGCCCCCTTCACCAGACCGGAAGTTCCGGTTTCCCGCGCATGCGCAGTGCATGCAGGAAACTGGCACTTCAGGACGCCTTACGGGTGAGTACACAGTGCGTACTCACCCGGGAAGGGCCGAATTTTTGGCCCAATATTGGGCCTTTGTAGGTTACATTTAATCTCTTAGCTTTGATAGGTCACGGTTACATTCATTCCTCTAATTAAATTAGTAAAGATTTTGTTTTGATTTGTTTTTGAGATTTTGAGAAAAAAACTGTTTTGAGATTTGATAACCACACTGTTCGTAACCTTGGTGTCATATTTGACCCTGAAATGAGCTTCTGACCACATATCCGCGTCATAACTAAGACCGCCTATTTCCACCTCCGTAACATCGCCCGTCTCCGCCCTTACCTCAGCTCATTCACTGCTGAAACCCTCATCCATGCCTTTGTTACTTGTAGACTTGACTAATTCCTCCTTATATGGCTTGGTGTCAATTTTATTTGTCTTATAATACTCCTGTGAAGCGCCTTGGGATGTTTTACTACGTTAAAGGTGCTATATAAATACAAGTTGTTGTTGTTGATTACAAGCAATAAGGCTGTTAGTTTAAAGGTCTGCAGAATGGGCCATTAACCCAGAGAATAGAAGCTTCTGATGAGACTGGAGACAGAGATAAGAGGGGCCCAAGCACCGTCTGTGCCTGTATGCATCATCAATATAATTGGGTAGGTTGGGGGGAGTAAGGGAGAAAATGTGATTGGATGAATTCTGCTGCAAGTTCCTGTTTGTGGAGCGTAACCAGGGGGCTTGGAACCACTCTCAATGTAGAAGATTCAACAGCGAGCACCTGGAGGGTGAAGGAGGACGATATGAGGAGGGAACATGGAACAGGGCATCACAACTTCTACCCAAGGATCAATGGAGTAATGTAATTCTCAGTTGTTCCTTGTATACTGCAATGTATTATTGTAACTGTTTATATCAGATAAAAACCACCACTGTTACCAATATGGCATCAGCGTTGGACAATTGGAAAGAGTCGAAAAAGGGCTATACAGGTAAGGTTAAAATTGACCCCAATATTACTTTAGAGGGAGTATTTACAAACTCTCTGATCTGGTAGAAGAAATTTTATTTTTGATTGCCTCAGCACAGTATCCTTACTATCCAACATTTCAGAACTGACACTAGATACACCTTCAGCTGTCACTAGTGACAGGTCCATTAGTGAAGAACTCCATAGAATCAGCAACCTTTTGAGTCGTATGTGCTGATCCCAGGCCATCTGTAATTTAAATTGTAGTACTGGGCAGAAGTAAAATTATTTAACTTGGCATGGTAATTAAATGCTAAAGTACCAGCAGCATAAACACTTCATCATGATCACTTTCAGTCCCTGCAGTTAGAATATCTACATTTCATTCTTAATGATTCTGAGTAACTATTTTCTACATAATAGAGAAAATTTGCTGAATCTGTACTGGGAGCCTTGCTCAATAAAAGCACAGGATTGTTGAATTCACCCTAAAATGTACAGACTTCCAAGCCAAAGGAGTTATGCAGTACAAGAGTATCAGTTACAAGGGTAGGTTTCATGAATGTGTAAAATCTACTCCACAGAAAACTGTGAGACAGAACTTACCTGTATCTCCGAATCATGGTGTTTCTTACCACTTGAGGTCTATTCCTGTCTTTTCCAAGTTGATTCTGTATTTGTTCAAATCTGACTCACGGTCCAATTATGCCCATGGAGCAATATTCTAATACAGTACCTGTGATATAACTATAGAAAAAATATTATTCCCACAGCCACTTTATAACCACATCCTCTGTAATTGGCTGTGTTTCAAGTGATCTCGGGTTTCATTTTGCCAGTGTGATTTGTAAACATGAGCTTGTGTACAAAGCCATTCAAACACTGTGTTCAGTTTATATGATAGTTTGCTACACAATCGTTGTCTAAACTTGGGATAAACCTACTTTAAACTAGCATTACTAAGCATCAATGGGCGGCTATTCCAATCCCTATGGGTGTGTACAGGCTGTGTTCCCACCCGCAGGGACATCGGAACTGCTGGTTTCAGGCATGCACAGCGCATGCGCTGAAAACCGGCATTTCTGATCTGTTAAGAATGCTCTTGACAGATCGGACGCCTGTCCTGGAGAAGGGTCTCCGTGGGCAGAGAGTTCCGCTTTCTGGAGACCCTCCGCCCGCAGAAAACCCTTTGAATTCTTACGCATGGTAAAAGCAGGCGTAAGGCCTGCTTTTACCAGGATAAGAGTTGAAAAAAGTTTTTCAAAAAAAAGTTTTTTCACTGATTTTTTTTTAAAATTAAGTTTATTTTTAGCCCCGCAAAAAACTTTAAATATTTTTTTCAAATTTCAACTAATTTTAAAAAGGTGATTTAAAAAAAAAATTATTTAATGTTTTACAGTGTTTTTGGGGTGATCTCCATTCATATATTTGACAGGTCTATCTGTCAAGTGTATGAAGGGAGATTCCCTTCTTCTATTGGCTCCCCATGGCCCACGTGATCCCAGGGACGCTTGCGAACTGCCTGCGCCTCTGGGATACGTGGGCCCTGCACACTTGGAGTTTGGAGAGGCCCAGGATCAGAAGTATAGGCGCCTCGGGAGCTCTCGGGTAAGTTTGTAGATTTTTCCAGATCGGAGGCCTCCGCACGCAGGCCACAGGAGAGGATAGTGCAGTGGTTTTGCCAAACTACTAGTCAATCTACTGTGGCATTGCCCACAAGTAGTCAAGACCAATTAGAATTTTTCAGGGAAATAGGAGGTGGGCCGGCAGAGAGAAAGCGAGGGGAATGGGAGTAGGGAGGTGAAGGGGAGTGGGAGAAGAGAATGGCAGGCGAGGTGACCAGGAATAAAAGTGGGTAGGGAAGAGAAAGTTAAATGGGAGGGAGAGAGGTGAGGGAGAGAGGATGGGATTGGCTGAGGAAGGGGATTTCAGATTAGTGGGCCTATTTCCCTCTCCCTCCCCCAAATTCCTGGTTCCATTATCCCCACCTTCTAACCTGGCTGATTAAGGCATAGAAGAGCCAGCCATCGGGTAGGGAGAAATACAGCTAGTGGAGTGGCAGCAGTGCTATTGATAGGAAGTGCAGTCGGAGTGAATTACTGTAAATGGGGAATTGAGGCAAGGTTGGGATAGGCTCTGAGTGGGAACAGCAGCCACTGAGGGGTTGGGGAGGTGGTGGGGGGAAGGGATTGGCAGCCAGCTTGTGGTTTGGAATTGGAATGTTTCTCAGCTGGGGTGAGGAGGGGATACAGGGCCAAAAAGATGCTCAGCTAGCTGGAGGGTGTTGAAGTTTTACTCAACATGCGGGGGCGGGTGGGGGGGTGGGGGGGGGGGTGACTTTATTTCTGAGCAATTGGGTGTGGTTTCAGTTGAAGGGTTTACACTTCTATTTGAGTTGCTCCTTCAAAGAGTTGTGGTTTCATCACCTGTCACCAAGATGAAAGCATCGTAGCTGCTGCTGAGATATCTTGCAGTCACCTGCGTCATTCAGTTGTGGAGGTCAGACTACAACCTCTAAAGCACAAAGTTTAATTAATCAAGCGAAAAACACTTAGAATGCGATTCTCAAAAATCTGGCAAACAAGCTTCAAGTAGTAGAGTTTTTCATTGGCTTGTAGGCTCTTACTGCAAAACTACATGGGGAATCCATCATGGAACTAATTTGCATTAGCTAACATTTTTCTTGTGTATAATGAGGCCAGTGCACGCACAAAGTGCTGCCTCAGAAACTTCCAATTCTTTCTATCCTGCAGAGCTGAGTGCAATGTAGTGGCTACCTTTCTGATTCTGTGGGTTATGTGCACTGATGGGGAGTGGAATTGGCCTCATAGATTCCTAGAACAGTGCCACCTGCTGTAGAGGCTGAACAATTACGTGCCATTGTGCAAGCCAGATGCAGTGCCTGAGTCAACAAAGGCTCTTACAAAATAAGGGGCTAAAAATTTGGTTGTTTGGGTGCAACGGGTGCCGATTTGGCTCGAACATGGTGCCTGAGCAGCGCGTGCACACTTCTGATGCGGGCCACGCTGGACACCATTTTGGTGAGGGCGCTAGCATGGGCGCTGGGAGCGTGTGCCGGAAGTATGCAGACTACACAGATCGTGACGTCAATCAGCATGTCATACTGATTTGACGCCAGCGCTGCCATTTTCGACCTCAACACTTAAACTCGCACAGCTGAACATGTGTTCAGCAGCAGGAAGGACCCCCCAACTGTGTATTTAAAGGGATCATCACCTACTTACAGGTTAGTTGCTGATTGATTTCTACTAGCAATTGCTGAGTTTGTGGAAGTGTTTGGTGGTTTCTAGACTTCTTTAGAGTTGCCTAAGTCTACAAGGAGTGGTGTGGCACGTGCTCAAGGACTTGGTACTGACTTGCAAGGGGTCTGCTCAGACCAGTTGCTCCCAGACATGGGTGCAGTAGTTTGTATCCCCCTTGGCCTGCAGCATGACAGGGAGAATGAGCAGAAGTGACACAATGTAGAACAAGCTGCTAGAAGAGGGAAGAGCAGCAGGGGGAGAAGGGCTCTCAGCAGGAGGCCATATCCACTCGGGGTCTTCAGGGAGCACTTCTCCTACTTCAACCTCAGCAAGAACCAGTGCCTGCGATGTCTCCGCTTCACTAAGGAGGCGCACACTGAAATCTGCCACCTGTTGCAGGCAGACCTGTCGCCTCAGTCCAGGGCGAGGACGGCATTGCCAGTGGCTGTAAAGGTGACCGTAGTCTTGAACTTCTTCACTTCGGGCTCCTTCCAGGCTGGAGCAGGCGACATCTATAACATCTCCCAGTTTGCCACCCACTCCTATATAAGGGAGGTGAGTGAGGCTCTGTATGCAAAGAGAGCAGAATACATTTCATTCTCTCTTGCCAGAGAGAAGCAGGCAGAGCAAGCATGCAGCTTCGCCCCAGGATAGCAGGCTTCCCCATGGTGCAGGATGCCATTGACTGCACACACGTCGCTTTGCGGGTGCCGCTTTCAATTGGAGATGTACCACAACCGGAAGGGATTCCACTCCTTCAATGTCCAGCTAGTGTGCAACCATACTCAGCGCATCATGCAAATCAATGCTCAGTATCCTGGCAGCAGTTATGATGCCTTCATTCTGCGGCAGTCTGCTGTACCATCAGCATTTGAGCCAGCTCAACAAACCAGAGGTTGGCTACTAGGTGGCGAGGCCTATCCGCTGACCACCTGGCTCATGACTCCACTGCATAACCCACGCATACGTGGGCAACATGCGTACAATGAGTGTCATGCTGCCACACGGAATCTGATAGAGCAGACCATTGGCGTCCTTAAACAATGCTTCCGCTGCCTGGACTGCTTTGGAGGAGCCCTGCAGTACTCACCAGAGCGCGTCTCAAGATTCGTCGTGGTCAGCTGCATGCTCCACAACCTTGCCATCATAAGGGCACAGCCCTTGCCACCAGGTATACAGCAACCAGCTGAGGAGGAGGAAGCGGAAGAGGCAGAATTGGAAGGGAGGAGGCAACTCAGACAGCCCCTTTCTGCCCAAGCTGTCAGTGATCGACTTCTCCAACTGTGGTACCAGTGAACACAACCCTAATTCCACATTCACCAATCGTCCCACATCTTACCTTCCCTCTGTTACTGACCATCACAGCATCTTCTTAGTCACAATGCTACAATAAAATCCACCACAAAACAAACATCCCAAACCAATTTTATGAATCAAACTATTATAATATATCATTCAAAAGTGAACTTTTGCATTCCCTTAGTGCCTGTCTTCCATGTGCCTTTGCCTGTCCTAGTGCTCCTACGAAGTGCTACCCCAGTGGCTGCAGCATGGTTGGTGAAAGGCTGCTGACTTTCAGTGGGGGAGACTGCAGATGGCTTTGCAGGACGACCTCGAGCAGCTCTGGGCCTAGTAGGACCAGCTTTGGACTCGCCAGCTAGGCATGGGTGGCAGCAATCTGGGCTGTCTGGCTGACAAACAACAGCAAGGGCACTGGCAGAGTGGCAGTGGTGGGAGGACGAATGCTGTCATCCTGAGAGAGGACAGCAGATCGTCCTCCACGGAGCCACTTCCCCAGCGCGGCGCCTCAGCATTCCTAGTAATCAGCTGGAGTACAGACTACTGGACTATGACACCCTGCAAGCCCCTTTCAACACTGGTAAACCCAGCCATGATGGCAGCAAACTGTGCGTGTATGGCAGCAAGCTAAGTTTACCTGACTTCAGTCTGAGCTTCTATTGCAGTACTTGGGTGTTGGGTCGCGTCTGCTTGAGCTGCAATGGAAGCTGAGACATCGGCCATCAGATGCTGCATCATGGTTGGGTTCACAAGTGTGCTAATGGATTTGCCCACCCCTCCCATGCTGGAAAGAATGGTCTCCAAGCTCTGAGCAAAGCCCTGTGCAAGGCTGGAGCTGGACTCCTCCATGCTCCTTGACATTGCATTCAGGCTTTCTGGCAGGACTGCCGATGCATCAAGCATTTTGTTGTGCATACCCATCAGCTTTGTTCTGTAGGCCACCCCATCGAAGTCCTCATCAGAGTCCTGTGCAGCAGAACTCATGTGCGACCTCGCCCTCCTGGGAACTGGCACCTGCGCTACCCTTTCCCCCTGCCCTGGTTGTAGCCCACTTGTGCCGGTAACTCACCACATGCAGATCCCGCCTCTAAGCTACCCTCTAAAGTCCACGCAGTGCCAGTATCTAAGCTGGTGGCTGGGAGTGTCATATCGAGTAACGTAGTTTCTTCTTCATCATCACTCTCCTCTTCCTCTTCCTCTTGCACCACTGTCTGGCCAGGGTGGATTTATTGGGTCTCTGAAATGAGAAAAGTACATATTGCCTGGGCTGGGGAATTTTAGCTATGAGGAAAGATTGGATAGGCTGGGGTTGTTTTCTTTGGAACAGCGGAGGCTGAGGGGGGACCTAATTGAGGTGTATAAAGTTATGAGGGGCCTAGATAGAGTGAATAGGACCTATTTTCCTTAGCAGAAGGGTCAATAACCAGGGGGTATAGATTTAACATAATTGGTCGGAGGTTTAGAGGGGATTTGAGGAGAAATTTTTTCACCCAGAGGGTGGTTGGGGTCTGGAACTCACTGCTTGAAAAGGTAGTAGAGGCAGAGACCCTCATCACATTTAAAAAGTATTTGGATATGCACTTGAAGTGCCGTAACCTACAAGGATACGGACCAAGTGCTGGAAAGTGGGATTAGAGGGAATAGCTCTTTGTCGGCCGGCATGGACAAAATGAGCCGAATGGCCTCCTTCTGTGCTGAAAATGTCTATGATTCTATGATTCTTCTACATGGGTAGGGTAGTGGTGAGTTGGGCTGGGGAGGAAGCAAGCGGTGCATGCTTACACCATCTGCAGCTTGTAAGTCAGCAGAGATTGTGGGATGAGGGGGAAGTGGGATGTGAAAAGGAGTATGAGGTATGAGAATACCGTCATGTTCAATGGTTTCAGCATTGCCACTGGCAATGGCCTTTGTCACAGTCACTCCAATTATGGCAAGCACCGTCTCCTCGAGCGGGGTCAGGATATGGAGGCGTGCCTATCCCCCTCCGGTTAGCTGCCGCTGCCTACGGTTGTATGCCACCTTGTCCAGCAAGAGAGAAGGAAGTGTGTCAGTAAGTGTGGTTCAATTTGTTTGGATGATGTGTCTGTTATGCTTGAATAGCTGGCAGTGTGTGGATGTGGATGTGGATGTGAGGCTTGCAGTGCGTAAGGCCTGAATTTTCTGGGGTCCGTGCGGGTGCGAACGGAGGCGGGTCGGGTGGGAAATTTGAAATGTCGGAGCGCATTGGGAACCCGCCGTCATCCCGCCCCCCACGCGCCTTTCCCTCGGGCGCGTCTGCCAGCGCCACAGCGACCCAAACGGCAGAGGTGGGTGACCTAATTCAAATCATTAAAAGGTCCTTGTCAGACCCTTAAGCGCCTTTTTAACCCTACCTTTCAAATTTACCTGGATGCCCACGGGAAACACACAGCTCGGCAACCATGTCTGTCAACCTGAGGCATGAGTTTAGTGGCCATTGCTCCAGCTGATTAGTTGACAGCATGAAATGTACTATAAAAGCTCCCACCTGACAGCTAATCACTTTCCTTAGGCAGAAGCTGTTGCTGACTGCATTCCCAGCACAGATTTAGCTTTCTGCAGGCTGCAAGTCTTTCCAGCAAAGTTTCCATCCAGTGTCACCTCATTGGAATAACCTCTCTCAACATTGACAGATTGCTTCTGACATCTCTACTTGACCTGCCATCTATTCCATCAGCATGGGTGCCATTTATACTGTCTCACCTTGGTCCTCAGAATCTGACCATGTTGAGCCTGAACACCAGCAGCAGCAGGCACACCGGCAGCACCAACAACAAAACCATCAACCTTCTCCTCAACCAGCTGATGCTGCACAGGACAACGCTGCACAGAACAACGGGCATTAGCGCAGGGCTGCACCACACCGGAGGCAATACCTCCAACACAGGGTATACAGGCAGAGGATGAGCTTCCTCAACATGATGGAGCAGCAGTGCCAAAGGAGGCTCAGGCTATCGCGCCAGGTCGTTGCAAACGTTTGCACATTGCTGGAGCAAGACCTGCAGCCCAGAGGAGCAGGTGGACACGCCTTACCAGTGGCTGTCAAAGTCACCAGCGCCCTCAACTTCTTCACCTCAGGCTCCTTCCAGGGATCTACTACAGACATTTGCGGCATCTCACAGTCGGCCAGCCACCGATGCCCTGTTTGACAACTCGGACAATTATATCAACTTTGCTACTGATGAAGCCATTGTTACTGAGCGGGCACTCGGCTTTGCCGCTCTGGCTGGCTTCCCATGGGTGCAGGGCATCATTGACTGCACACGTGGCAATCAGGACAAATCCAATCCAGCCAATTTCCGCCCCATCAGTCTATTCTCAAATCAGCAAAGTGATGGAAGGTGTTATCGACAGTGCTATCAAGAAGCACTTACTCACCAATAACCTGCTCACTGATGCCCAGTTTGGGTTCTGCCAAGACCACTCCGCTCCAGACCTCATTACAGCCTTGGTCCAAACATAGACAAAGAGCTGAATTCCAGAGGTGAGGTGAGAGTGACTGCCCTTGACATCAAGGCAGCATTCGACCGAGTGTCACTGGTTGGAGTCCTATCCAGCACAAAGGAAGATGGTAGTGGTGTTGGACGTCAATCATCACAGCCCCAGGACGTCGCTGCAGGAGTTCCTCCGGGCAGTGTCCTAGGCCCAACCATCTTCAGCTGCTTCATCAATGACCTTCCCTTCATCATAAGGTTAGAAGTGGGGATGTTTGCTGATGACTGCAGTGTTCAGTGCCATTTGCAACTCCTCAGATAATGAAGCAGTCCATGCCCGCATGCAGCAAGACCTGGACGACATTCAGGCTTGGGCTGATAAGTGGCAGGTATCATTCGCGCCACACAAGTGCCAGGCAATGACTATCTCCAACAAGCGAGCGTCTAACCGCCACCCCTTGACATTCAACGGCATTACCATCGTCGAATCCCCCACCATCAATATCTTGGGGGGTCACCATTGACCAGAAACTTAACTGGACCAGCCACATAAATATGTGGCAACAAGAGCAGGCCTGAGGCTGGGTATTCTGTGGTGAGTAACTCACCTCTGACTCCCCAAAGCCTTTCCACCATCTACAAGACACAAGTCAGGAGTGTGATGGAATACTCTCCACTTGCCTGGATGAGTGCAGCTCCAACAACACTCAAGAAGCTCGACACCATCCAGGACAAAGCATCCCGCTTGATTTGGCACCCCATCCACCACCTTAAGCATTAACTCCATCCACCACTGGTGTACCATGGCTGCAGTGTGTACCATCTACAAAATGTACTGCAGCAACTTGCCAAGGCTTCTTCAGCAGCACCTCCCAAACCCGCGACCTCTTCCACCTAGAAGGACAAGGGCAGCAGGTGCATGGGAACACCATCACCTCCGAGTTCCTCTCCAAGTCACACACCATCCTGACTTGGAAACATATCGCTGTTCCTTCAGCGTCGCTGGGACAAAATCCTGGAACTCCATCCCTAACAGCACTGTGGGAGTACCTTTACCACAAGGACTACAGCGGTTCAAGAAGGCGGCTCACCACCACCATCTTCTCGAGAGCAACTAGGGATGGGCAATAAATACTGGCTTTGCCAGCGACGCCCACATCCCATGAATGAATATAAAAAAAAGGGAATCCCATCATAACCCAGGAGTCTTTGTCAAATGCAAGGGTTTCCACTCCCTCAATGTGCAGCTCGTCTGTAACCATAGGAAGATCATCACGCATGTGTGTGTCAAATTCCCTGGCAGCTGCCATGATTCTTTCATCCTTCGCCCGTCCAGCCTCCCTCAGCTCTTCGCTCCTCCAAACAGACTTTCTGGCTGGCTGCTTGGAGACAAAGGCTATCCACTGAAGATGTGGCTCATGACACCCTTGAGGAGGCCAAGTACTGAGGCTAAGGAGAGATATAATGAAAGCCACATTTCCACCAGATGTGTCATAGAGCAGACAATAGGCATGCTGAAAATGGGCTTCAGATGCCTTGACAGATCTGGAGGAGCCCTTCAGTACGCACCAGCCATGGTCTCCAGTATCGTCGTGGTCTGCTGCGCCCTGCACAACATAGCACAGCAGCGAGGATTAGCGCTGCATGAGGAGCAAGGCACTGAACGCACAGCCTCTTCAGAGGAGGAGGAGGAGCATCAGCTGCAAGACGAGGAGGAGCAGGATCTCTAGGAACCTGCAGGCCAGATCCCACCAGCGCCTGAGTACATTGCTGTTCTGGAGGCCAGGGATCGCCTTATCATGGCCAGATTTAATTAACTTTACGCAGTACACCCATATGGCTGCCACATGATGTGCCAGGTTGACACCACCCCACACCAACACCATTAAGGGTTCCCTTCAATGACCAAGCCATTCCTTTCACCCTCACCACCATTGCTGGAGGTAAAGTTATGTCTCACCATTAACTGCAACTCACTAAGCCACTTCCGAAGGTGCACACAAATCTGTCCAAGAGCAGAAAGTGGTGAAAATAAAGATTTTTATGTTTGACAGCACATTAACGGAAACTTTATATAAACATTGAATAAAACGTCCAAGTGGCTACCTTTGTGAATCTACTTGTGTGTCATCTTTCTCTTCCGCGTGCTTCTACGAGGTGCTAGCCCTGTGGCTTCAGCAGAGGTAGAGGCAGCCTGCTCACTTCCCTGCTGCGACTGCTTAGACACTTTTGGAGCCTGTGATGGCCCCGCCAAAGTCTGCTCCTCCTGCGACTGTGCAGGGGCAGATACGGCATCGCTGTCCGAGGAGGCATCTGGGGCTCTGACTGAGGGGGTGGCAATGGGGGAGAAGTATGAGCACTTTGAGAGGAGCCCCCACTTCCATGTCCCCTCCCACCATCATCCCTCTCATGGGCCACCCGCACTTCCCTGCTAGGAAAGGAGCTGGAGAGCACCTTGCTGCACAGCAGTGGGGCCATGAGGACCCACGTCTACACTGACATCCCTCCTAGAGAGGAGGTCTATGAGCCTCTGCCATCTGTTCTCCATAGATAGCATGTGCTCATGTGAGTGGTGCATTAGCTGCTCCATGCAGGTGGCCATCCTTTCCATGGAAGAGTCTACAGTCACCATTGCCTGCGACACGGTGGTGCTCATGTTGGAGATGGACTCCTCCCTTCTCTGAACATTTGCAGACATCACGGTCCCAAAACCTGTCAGAACCTCTTGCACTTCTTCCTGCACCTCCAGGATCGCCCTCTTTCTGGATGGCCCCCGAGGCTCAGCGTCTGCATGCAGCTAATCAGAGCTGGGAGTGTCCTTCACCCTCCGGCGAAGAGTCTCCACTGCTGTCCCTGTCAACATTTGCTCACTTGTGAGCTGTGAGACACCAGGTGACAATACTATATGTCGCATGGGACCAACCGAGGTGTGCCTATCTGCGCTGGTGCTGGGTGCGCTTATGTCTGGTGACAGTGCGCCCTCAGAGGCTGGAGGCTCCTCTGAGGAGTTATCTTCCTCTTGCTCCTGGAAAGTGCGGCGGCAGGGGGGCTCTTGATGGACCTGTGGGAGAGTAGAGATGAGTTAGATATGTCATATGAAGAATGGATACAGATACCATTACGCATATGATGACCATTCAATGGCTGCTGACATTAGTCCCCATATGAGTGAGTGACTGTATGCCATGTGGTTGTATGATGTGTAATTCTGTCACCAGGTTGCTGAGATGTCCCTCTCTCTCCGTCTCCCACCTCCAACTGCTCGGCGACTCCAGATATTTCTAAAGCAGCCTCCTCTGCTGTTGTAAGATTTGCAAATGATGGAGGGCCCCTGCCAGTTCTCACCCTCTCCCTCTTATTGTGGGCACTCCTTTCCCTCAAGAGAAGGTTGAGTGAGAGTGATGGAATGAGTGTAAGGAATGGATGTGTTAGATCTTTAGAGGGAGACTATGCTGGAGTGGGGTGCCAAAGCCAAGTGGCCTCCTTGTGTGTTGTTGGTATGATTGCACTAAGATGAGGGTGACTGTGAGGGGTGGCTAGTGAGATGGGGATGTGATAATGTAGATAGAGAGGGATGGGTGCAGGTGCAAGGTATGTTGGTGTGAGTAAGGATGTGCAGGAGTAGGGTTGGGAAGGCAGAGTGATGGGGATGTGATGAGAGGCACAGCAGGATGAAGGTGAGTGTGGCTTTGTACTCGCCTTTCCTCATCTAATGAGATCATTGAAACGTTTGCGGCACTGCACCCAGGTCCTTCTGACCATATCCCTGCTGTTGACCTCCTCAGCTATTCGGAACCAGGCTCGTTTTGTCTCCTAGGGAGGTTTCTTTCGCCCATTGGAAGGGAAGAGGACCTCCCTTTGTGCTCTGACTCCCTCCACAAGCATATGGAGGGAGTCATCTGGGTGCAGCCCTCTGCCTCTGTGCAATCATTTACAAAGTGTTTGCAACACTCCAAAGTTGTAATGCACTATCCTAAATGAACTTTCAAATGCAGTGTGGCCATGGCTCCTTTAACTATCCCGGCTGAAAACGCGTCATCAATGACGTCATCAGATCCAAACCATTTAATTGGGCCGGGTAACACGCAGGGTGGGCTTAATGGGCCCCATTGACGCAAAGTCGTTTTCTGGAGTGGGATGGAAACCGCAACGGGGTCACAACTAGCCATGGCAACCATCGCACCCGACCCACCCTGGTAAGGAAAATTCCGGCCTAAGTGTGTGAGGGTGAGATGGAGTATATGAATGTGTGGTATGAGTCATAATTGATAGAGATTGTTGGTAGGTGAGTAAAGGGGGTGTGATGAATTGAGCAGTGTGTGAGGCTAGTGGTGCAGTTAGTGGGGTATGGCATTTGAGGATGCATTCACTGACCTCGGCCATTCGTGTGAGGTTACTGAACTTCTTCCGGCACTGCATCCAGGTCCTTGGGGCAACTCTGTTGGCATTAAGCTTCATGGCTATCTGCTCCCACTGCCTTTGCAGTGTCTGTCTGGAGGGCCTCCTGGCCCTCTTGTGGAAACAGAACCTCTCTCTTCCTCTCCACCTCCTGTACTAAGGTCTCCAGTGCTGCATCTGAGAACCTTGGAGCTCTTTCTCTGGCCTGTTGTGCCATTCCTGTATGTTTCCCAGGTGAAAATCCCTTCTGCAATGACTTCCAGCTCCTGGTATTGTCAAACTGCACCTCCCCTTTTAAGAGGTGCAGGCTGGCTTTAAGAAGTGGAGTCTAGCTTTAATTGGTGCTAGCCTGACAGGAACTTGGGCCCCCTGCTGAACGTGCAGACACTCAGCAGCGTGTTTAGTGCTGGGCTGCTTGCCGCTATCATTTAAATTAGCAGGCAGCACAAAGTTTGCGTGCTGCTTGCATTACTTTGAACAGGCATGGGTTAATCGGTATCGTGATCCCTGCTTCCGTTTGCGAGGGCTATCGGGTTTTCAGCCCAAGGTGTTCTTGAAGTACAGCTGCTGACTTTTCCATTATGATATAAATAGCCAAAATGGTATTAAAAACTCTACATTATTCAAGGTTAAAATTAAAGGGGTGAATTTAAGCAGTAGTGACAAGAAAGAGTTAAGTATTATTTTAAGTAATTATTTATCTGAACTCTAATTTACAGTTTTTACTATATAATAGCTTTGGGAGTAGAATAGAAACATTTTAAGTAAACATATTAAATTTAAAAAATTAGAGTGAGTAAATAGAAATAATGTAATAAAAAATAATTAATAAATATCAGTTAAATATCTGTTGGATAAAATATATAAATAGGCATCACAGGATCAGAGTCTGGAGTGATATGTGTGGTATGCATGATGTGGACCTGCCTGGACTCTCCATGCAGGGCGAATAAATATATGTATGAAGTGTACGAAGGTTGCACTCTGTAAAATTCGCAATTATCGCGATTCGAAATAACGAGATAAAGCAGATTCGTTTCATCAATTTTATTTCAACGAAATGCTGTCATGATTAAACAGGACACAGAAGCCTGTAAAATGGCCGCCGCGCCTCGTGGCAGAAGCTTCCAGAATTTTCAGTGGGCAGACAAGATGGCGTTCGAATAAACATTTCAGTATAAGATTGGTTAATACGCAGCAAACACTGATAAAGACAGGATGCAACCTGTCTGCATTCGACACAATAGCAAGAGATATAAGTGCGGGAATCGTTTTCCATGCACAAGTAAGGACCATTGTACTGGGCAATCGAAGGCCCATCCAGATACATCAATACGCAAATTCCCCACGGCTCTACAATGAGAGAGCCATTCTCGGGTGCTTACACAAGTATTCGGAGGCCCCCAAAACCCCGCCAGGGAGGCTCCTAGCCGGTTCCACAATGGGAAAAACATTAACGGGTAGTTGGCCAGTCTCAGGTGCTACCGAAACCCATTACAAACAAGAATCACCCCATACTGGGAATTTTGAGTGCCAAGATTTTACAAAAGATGAACATTAAGATTTGGGCGGGAGATAAGGGAACCCAGCACTATAACTATAGACAACAAATGTCCATCGGTCTCTTATTCCCTTGATTCGTGCTCTTATCTCTGCGGACTCTTGACTCAGGCTGAATTCTGCTGGACGAGCAGCCATCTGTTGCCTCTGGACTCTAGCCGTGCTGGACGGTTACTCGAATGTTGGGTGGAGCTCAAGCAGAACGAGCCGCCCCGACGAAGGCTAGTGACCGGGTGCACCATCCCGAGCGTCGGTAAACGGTGTTTTGGACCCGAAGGCCCGACAAGATGAGATGAGAAGAAAAGAACAAGAATCCACGTGCCGCCGCGGTCAGTAAACCCCGACCGCGCCCGTAAATATAAAGACCATTTTTGAACTCTATCAGGTTGCTGCCGAACCAGTGGAAGACTCTCTTTCGAATTCTATCGACAACCGGTGTCAATACAGGAAGACTCTTCTTTGAATTTTACCGGTTAACTGGTGTCAGTCCAGAAAGACTTTTCTTTGAGTTCTACAGCCGGGCCCGAGCACTGTCGAGTTCTTCATGACAACGGGGAGCCCAGCCTGCTAGCCGGAGCAGAGAAGATAAACAAGTGGGTACAGAGACCCCTTCCAACACGTGACAGTCAGGTGTTGCAGCAAAACAAGCCGAGTGCCTCGTTTAAAATTCTCCGAAGTATCACGAGTGGTGAGCATGTTTCCCGATCCTACAAATCTAGATTAGTGTAGGTATTGATAGGGGAGGGTGGTTTTATTAAGGATAAATATAATGTGTTCCCCTTTTTACGATGTGCCGTGCGTTCCTCATTACCCTAGACCAAGTTTTATGAATGTATGTATACTTATACTGTCATTAATTTGTGCCTATGACATGTACTTCATGATTTTGGACGCTATGCAATAAAGATTTCCATTTCGTACTATTCAACCGGGTCTATTTGAGTTTTCTCTGCATTACTGCTCTCGCACCTAAGTCCAGTGTTAGAACCGTAAGGGCGAGTGGGTCGAACCACTCACAGGTGCTTATTGCAACAAGGCTGGCCGGAGACCAGAGCAAGCAATAGTATTAGGCAACGAAGGCCTAACCCCGCACAAGCACCTACGACCGAACCCCTTACAACTCCTTGAGCAGAAAGTTTCACAGCTTGAGAGTCAACTAGACACACTCCGCAACATTCAGGAGAGAAAAAAAATTCTGGAGCAGGCGTTCATGCAGGTACAGCAAGTAATTTGGAAGGCTAATGGAATGTTGGCCTTTATTGCAAGGGGTATGGAGTATAAAAGTAGGGAAGTTTTGATGCAACTTAACAGGATGCTGGTGAGACCGCACCTGGAGTCCTGCATACAGTTGTGGTCTCCATATTTAAGGAAGGATATTCTTGCATTGGAGGCAGTACAGAGAAGGTTCACTAGGTTGATTCCTGGGATGAAGGGGTTGTCTTATGAAGAAAGGTTGAGCAGGTTGGGCCTACACTCATTGGAGTTTAGAAGAATGAGAGGTGATCTTATTGAAACATATAAGATTCTGAGGGGGATTGACAGGGTAGATGCAGAGAGGATGTATCCCCTAGTGGGGGTATCTAGAACTAGGGGGCATAGTTTCAGAATAAGGGGTCGCCCATTTAAGATGGAGATGGGAAGGAATTTCTTCTCTCAGAGGGTCGTGAATCTTTGGAATTCTCTACCCCAGAAAGCTGTGGAGGCAGAGTCACTGAATATATTCAAGGCGGAGATTGACAGTCATTTGAACTACAAGGGAGTCAAGGGGTATGGGGAGAGAGCGGGAAAGTGGTGTTGAGGACAAGATTGGATCAGCCATGATCTTATTGAATGGCGGAGCAGGCTCGAGGGACCGATTGGCCTACTCCTGCTCCTGTTTCTTATGTTCCAGAGAGTGGAATCCATAGGTTGCTGGAAGTAGAGAAGCTGTTTAAGGAGACTGGGTGACGACCAGCAGCCAAGGCAAGAAGCAGGTTCCTGGGAGAGTGGGAACACATTTGGCATCAGGGAAAACTATACAGACGGGATGGTCTTCACCTAAACCGGAGAGGCACCCGTGTCCTTGTGGAAAGGGTAAATATGGCAGTGGGAAAAGACTTAAACTAGTTAGAGGGATGGGAGGGAAAAGTCCACATTGTAAGTCAGAAAGAGTGAGAAAAAGATCAGCAGGACATGTGGACATGGTGGGGACAGTTACTCAGGTAAGAGTTCTGTACACAAATGTGTGTAGCATAAGAGATACAATAAGTGAGATAGAAGCACAAATTCATTTTAAAGGGTATGATGATGTAGCCATTACAGACTGGCTAGAACCTGAGCATGATTTGGAGCTACACATTCCAGGTTATAGAATCTTTCGATAAGACAGGGGGGGAGAAATTGGGTATCTTTGCCCCTCCCGTTATCAGTTCCAGGTGGTGATAACGGGGCGCTAATCACTTATCACCCGGGTGCGGCGAGAACATCGCCTCCCGCTAAATTCGGCGGGAAGTTTGCGGCGGCGGTATGGTGTTGCACCCCAATCTCCTTGCCCGGAGATCGTGACATCTTTGCCCGGTAGTGCCCCGGACCAAATTTCGGTTTCACCCCCTGCAGCATCGCCGGGCGACAACACCGGCAGCTGCAGGAGGCGATCATCGGGAGGATGGACGCTTCAGGGGTGATACTTAAAGGCGAGGTGGCCGAGGTAGGGAAAAAAATGATCAAATGCTCGTTTTCGGGTTTTTTTCCTTCTTTCCCCAGCGCTTGATCAGCCCGGCACTCTGCTGCAGTGCATCGGGCTGATCGGGCCGGATCGCAGCTGCTGTCAGGGACCATCAAACTTCTGCAGCATTTACGAAGTTATGCTAATAATTCTTGGGACTGAGATTTTAGTCCACTATAAGATAAGTTAATGCTTTAATATCCCCACTGCCTGCCAGCACCAAATATACCAAATTATTCATTTTATGCAAAAGTATTAGTTTAGAATTCCATCCAATTACATATAATAAATGGGTATAAAGTCGGCGTAAATGATCGGGAAAAGGGGTGGTGATCTGTCATGTTAGTTCTCTGCACATTTAGCGCTATTTCTCCTTCCTGTGGAATACCTAAAGAGAAAGAAAGACTTGCATTTACATAGCGCCTTTCACAACTTCAGGATGTCCCAAAGTGCTTTACAGCCAATGAAGTACTTTTGAAGTGTAGTCACTGTTGTAATGTAGGAAACGCGGCTGCCAATTTGCGCACAGCAAGCTCCCACAAACAACAATGTGATAATGACCAGATAATCTGTTTTATGATGCTGATTGAGGGATAAATATTGGCCAGGACACCGGTGATAACTCCCTGCTCTTCTTTCAAATAGTCTACCTGAGAGAGCAGACAGGGCCTCGGTTTAAGGTGTCATCCAAAAGAAGAGGAATAGGTTACAGTGGTGTCCTTATGAGTAGTGTATACATATAGCTTTCAGTATATGCTTTGATGCTAATGAGTGAATGAGAGAATAGGATGAGAAGAAAGATCAGGAGAAGGTTTGCACTAACTCAAGCCTTCCCCTATCTGACACCTTCAACGGACTTTCTACCAAGGATTGATGGGGCTTTTTCCTCATGTCGAGTTAAAGGCAGTCCTGCTATTTTTTTTCTTTTCCCTTTGTAATGGGCTATCTTCTCATGCAACCAGATTACAATTAAGTGAGAAGTTCCTATTGTCATAATGACATAAAGTGAAATGCAAGCGTCAGCATGTAGGATGTAATGGGTGTCATGACATGTACGTGCATCAAACAGCAACATTGGATAGGAGGATTATTTGGGCCTGTATGCATATAATGAATGAAGGAACAATTTCAGATGAACTGTGGAGATGAAAAGTGTCCCCTCCTGAATAGTGGGCATTCATTGTAAGCACTGATAGTACTTTAAAACAGTGTGAGGGGAAGGGATATGTCAGTGCCATACATAATTATTAAACTGTGTTAATGGAAGTGCATCCTCCTACCTTGGTTAACCTGGTAAAGTCATTAAACCTCTTGCAGAATTGCTTACATGGAATACTGGAGATGGCATTGAAACTCGTCGCCAATTCCTCCCATTCTCCTTAGCCTGCTTTTTTGGAACACTACAAAGCTCATTGCTGAAGAGAGCCCCCCTTCCCCTGCTTGGCTTCATGCAGGAGAAATTTGATGGATCCATTCTCTGCCTTCCTGGTTCTTACATGCATTTTGCCCAAATTACCCTCCAGTATTTCAAAAACCCATCCTCTCACTTATACGCTTCCCCCAAACAGCATTAGAACACCAAAGGAAAGGTAAAATAAACTATTAAAAAATTATTTCAGTGTCTAAACAAAATTTCCATTGTCTATTTTCTATACCCCTGCTTCCCCTTGGTGACTGTGTACAGTGGAATAGCTAAAGATGAAGTTGGAAAAAAACCTAGGTGTCTTAGGTAGGCTTGACGCTCAACATATCCAACTAACATAGAGAAGGAATCAACAAACACAATAGAATGATGAACTACATAGCAAAAACACTAAAATATAAATCAGAGGAATTTGTGTTCAAACTGTACAATGCTGTCGTCAGACTGCATTTTGTGTACGGAACCTGTTCTGATCACCGAGACACAAGGGAGACATTCTGCTGTTGGAGGCAGTGCAGGGAAGAGCCACAGGTGTCAAAAATCAACGTTATGAGGAAAGACTTGAGAAACTTTGGCTTTTCAGCCATTAAAGGTGGCATCTGAGAGGTGTTCTTATGAAGGAATATGACTATGTCAGGCTGTTTAACTAGATTGTGGGAAAGCTCTCCCAACTTGGGGATCAGTCAGTGCAATGCTGTTTGACTGTGTCACAGAAATGCAGTCCAACCTGGACCTCTAGGTTAATCTGCAGCAGATCCAAGCTTAACAGAGGTCCTTAGCACAGCAATGCGTTCTCTTGGGAATGCCATAACTGATGCTATAGAGATTTTGGGCTTCAATGACTGGGAGTCGATATTATCTGGATTCATCATGATGGGGAATTATCTGGACAGTAACCTAATATGGGGCTTCAGTGGCCTCAGTGCAGCCTTGTGGTCTGTTCCCAGTAGGTGTAGCAGGTGCATGGCAGGATTAGCCACTGATGATGGATATGTTGCTCAGGCAATGTTCCCTTTAAGTTGCATGGCCATGCGGCCGCTCAGCTCACTGGAACCTCCCACGCAGCCGGCAAGCCGGCTTTTCAATGCGAGAAACTGTGCATGCACTGTATTTTGAATGGGCCACACAGCCCCTTAAAGCAGCCGCGCAACCAAAAAAAATTTGGGGAACTTTGCTCTTGGTGACACTACATCCATGCCATCCAACCTCCCTATGCAAGAGACCCATGCAGAGTCAGAAAACAGGCAGGCCTAGGCAACCATTGTGCCAATAGTTGATGGGCCACGTTTTTCCTTTATTCATTCACGGAATGTGGGCATCGCTGGCAAGGCCAGCATTTATTGCCCATCCCTAAATGCCCTTGAGAAGGTGGTGGTGAGCCGTCTTCTTGAAATGCTGCAGTCCGTCAGTGAAGTTACTCCGATAGTGCTGTTAGATAGGGAGTTCCAGGATTTCGACCCAGCGATGATGAAGTAACGGCAATATATTTCCAAGTCAGGTTGGTGTGGGACTTGGAGAGGAACTTGGAGGTGATGGTGTTCCCATGCGCCTGCTGCCCTGGTCCTTCTAGGTGGTAGAGGTCGCAGGTTTGGGAGGTGCTGCTGAAGAAGCCTTGGTGAGTTGCTACAGTGCATCTTGTAGATGGTACACACTGCAGACATTGTGCGGCAGTGGTGGAGGGAGTGAATGTTTAAAGTGGTGGATGGGGTGCCAATCAAGCGGGTTTCTTTGTCCTGGATGGTGTTGAGCTTTTTGAGTGTTGTTGGAGCTGCACTCATCCAGGCAAGTGGAAAGTATTCCATCACACTCCTGACTTGTGCCTTGTAGATGGTGGAAAAGCTTTGGGGAGTCAGGAGGTGAGACATTCGCCGCAGAATACCCAACCTCTGTCCTGCTCTTGTAGCCACAGTATTTATGTAGCTGGTCCAGTTAAATTTCTGGTTAATGGTAATCCCCATGTTGTTGATGGTGGGGGATTCAATGATGGTAATCCCATTAAATGTCAAGGAGTAGTGGTTAGGCTCTCTCTTGTTGGAGATAGTCATTGCCTGGCACTTGTGTGGTGCGAATGATACTTGCCAAGCCTGAATGTTGTCCAGGTCTTGCTGCATGTGGGCACGGACTGGTTCATTATCTGAGGAGTTGCAAATGGAACTGAACACTGTGCAATCATCAGCGAGCATCCCCACTTCTGACCTTATGATGGAGGGAAGGTCATTGATGAAGCAGCGGACAATGGTTGAGCCTAGGACACTGCCCTGAGGAACTCCTACAGCGATGCCCTGGGGCTGAAATGATTGACCTCCAACAACCACAACCATCTTCCTTTGTGCTGAGTATGAGCCAGTGGAGAGTTTTTCCCCCGATTCCCATTGACTTCAGTTTTACTAGGGTCCTTGACGCCATACTCTGTCAAATGCTGCCTTGATGTGAAGGGCAGTTACTCTCACCTGAGCTCTAGAATTCAGCTCCTTTGCCCATGTTTCGACCAAGGCTGTAATGAGGTCCTGGTGGAACACAAACTGAGCATCGGTGAGCAGGTTATTGGTGAGTAAGTGCCGCTTGATAGCACTTTGCTGATGACTGAGAGTAGACTGTTGGGACGATAATTGACCAGATTGGATTTGGCCGGCTTTTTGTGGACAGGACATACCTGGGCAATTTCCAACTTGTCGGGTAGATGCCAGTGTTGCAGTTGTACTGGAACAGCTTGACTAGAGGCACAGCTAGTTCTGGAGCATAAGTCTTCAGCACAACAGCCCAGCCGAGATGTTGTCGGGGCCCATAGCCTTTGCTGTATCCAGTGTGCTCAGCCGTTTCTTGATATCACATGGAGTGAATCGAATTGGCCGAAAACTGGCTTCTGAGATGGTCGGGACCTCAGGAGGAGGCAGAGATGGATCATCCACTTGGCACTTCTGGCTTAAGATGGTTGCAAACGTTTCAGCCTTGTCTTTTGCACTCACATGCTGGGCTTCACCATCATTGAGGATGGGGATGTTCATGTAGCCTCATCCTCCCATTAGTTTTTTAATTGTCCACCACCATTCATGACTGGATGTGGCAGTACTGCACATCTTTGATCTGATCCGTTGGTTGTGGGATCGCTTAGCTCTGTCTATAGCATGCTACTTCTGCTGTTTAGCATCTATGTAGTCCTGTGTTATAGCTTCACCAAGTTGGCACCTCATTTTTAGGTATGCCTGGTGCTGCTTCTGGCATGATCTTCTACACTCCTCATTGAACAAGGGTTGGTCCCCTGGCTTGATGGTAATGGTAGAGTGAGGGATATGCTGGGCCATGAGGTTACAGATTGTGGCAGAATACAATTCTGCTGATGGCCCACAGTGCCTCATGGATGCCTAGTTTTGAGCTGCTAGATCTGTTCTGAATCTATCCCATTTAGCATGGTGGTAGTGCCACACAACACGATGGAGAGTGTCCTCAGTGTGAAGATGGGACTTCATCTCTACAAGGACTATGCGGTGGTCACTCCTACCAATACTCTCATGGACAGATTCGTCTGCGACAGGTAGATTAGTGAGGAGAAGGTCAAGTAGGTTTTTCCCTCGTGTTGGTTCTCTCACCACCTGCCACAGGCCCAGTCTGGCAGCTATGTCCTTCAGGACTCTGCCAGCTCGGTCAGTATTGGTCTACCGACCCACCCAGGGTACATTCTGTGCTCTTGTTACCCCCCGTGCTTATTCCAAGTGGTGTTCAACATGGAAGAGTACTGATTTATCAGCTCAGGCAGGGCAGTGGGTAGTAATCAGCAGGTGGTTTCCTTGCCCATGTTTGACCTGGTGCCATGAGACTTCATAGGGTCTGGACTCAATATTGAGGACTCCCAGGGCCACTCCCTCCCGACTGTATACCGCTGTGCCGCCACCTCTGGTGGGTCTCTCCTGCCGGTGGGACAGGACATACCAAGTGATAGTGATGGAGGAGCCTGGGATCTGGGCTGAAAGGTATGATTCTGTGAATATGACTTATGACCCAGGAGAAAGCATTAGAGAGCCACCACCATCCCAGAATTAATTCAGGAAGACCCAGCAGCCAACAAGCTCACTAGCCCCTCCCACAAGGGTAGTCTGTAGAAGGAGCACTAGATTAGGCAGTAAAATACACTCTCCACGCAGTCACTAGGAAGAAGCAAAGGAGTAAGAGACATGGACAGCACACCAAATGCTAATGAACTAATAATTCTTCGGAATTGGATTTGAGCAGAGTTATAGGCAAATAGGCAAAATCTTAAAAATGTGACAGAATAATATCAGGCTATAAAGCAACATAAGGAAGTCTGAGGCCAAACTCATAACCTCTCTATTGCCACATAAACCAGAAAGAGCTCAGGTTTAATCCCTGACTTGTGCTGGCATCTGTCGCACCCCATAGGCACCTCGCTCATTTTAAAAAGATTGTTGGCCGCAGCCCAAAGGTAAGACCCAGGAGGGAGAGGAGGTAGAGCGGCAACTGGGGTGGGGGGAGCAGTTAGGACGCTGTGAAGTCGGGGGATTACTCCTGTATCTCCTGGCTCCACAGGAATATTTTTTTTTTCTAATTTAAATAAATCCTCACCTTTGGCCACTGCTTCGTCTGCGGCAGCCGCTGAAGATTCCAGGCCACTCTACGATGTCCCATTTCCCAGAGGGGGCCGAAGCCACTTCCCCGTGTGTCAGCTGTGGTGCATATTTAAGGGACATAACACCTGTTTTAGGTAGCCGTCTAAAAAATGGCCAAACTCAAATATCATCTTATACGATAGCAAAATACTGCGGATGCTGGAAATCCGAAATAACAACAGAAAACGCTGGAAAAACTCAGCAGGCCAGACAACATCCGTGGAGAGAGAAAGAGAGTTAACGTTTCAGGTCGATGACCTTTCGTCAGAACTGTGAAGAGCCGGAAATCAAATAGATTTAAGGCCAGAGTAAAGCTGGGAAAAGGGGGAGGGGATAAAAGAACAAAGGGGGAGATGAAGAGACATTAAGAGACATTAAGAGATATGCAAGGCTAGAGGTGGTGTTAATGTGACAGATTAAGGCTGAAAGAAGTGTGAAATCCACTGGCAGAATGAAGGACAGCTGCCAGCTTCTTTTATTTGCCCCCCCCACCTTTTTTTTCCTCCTAGAAGCTGGCAGCTGTCCTTCATTCTGCCAGTGGATTTCACACTTCTTTCAGCCTTAATCTGTCACATTAACACCACCTCTAGCCTTGCATATCTCTTAATGTCTCTTAATGTCTCTTCATCTCCCCCTTTGTTCTTTTATCCCCTCCCCCTTTTCCCAGCTTTACTCTGGCCTTAAATCTATTTGATTTCCGGCTCTTCACAGTTCTGACGAAAGCTCATCGACCTGAAACGTTAACTCTCTTTCTCTCTCCACGGATGCTGCCTGGCCTGCTGAGTTTTTCCAGTGTTTTCTGTTGTTATTTCAAATATCATCTTTCTCGACGATGGAGGAAGCAGTGTGAACACAATCCCTTAGTTCTTTCTCTTCAAGTGTTGATGTTAACCCCCTTGAAATAGCCCAATATGTTACTGCACCGATTACAAGGATGGCTGGGAAAACTGCAGCTCTTGACCTCCAATCAAACAGCCATACAGAATGAAAGATTTTGGCAGTTGAGAAATGTTATTTCTTCCAGATTTTGTTTCTGCCTGTTTTAATTTTCCCAGAATTTAAAATTGGCCTTTTTATTAAGAAAACGCTCATATCCCGAGAATTAATTTTAAAAAAAACACGGGGAAATTTGGTTTACATTACTACACTCTGGGAGCCCATTATTTTTTTTCAGTGGTGTGTAATCGGCCAAATTCAATTAACTGCCAATAAAAAATAATGGAGGTTGATGGTGCAATGCATTGCAGCACTAAATAGTTACACCATTGGTGGCAGTGTGAGCTTATGTCTGCATATATGGCATCTCAGACTGAGGCATAATATTCCTTCACAGCAGAAGTGGGAAATAAAATTAGAGGATGAATCACCAGGCCATTTAGCAGTCAGAGAATATTTCTGTTAAATTATTTATTGAACATCCAACTGTAATTGGATGCTACAGCAGTGTGTTTTCATAACAGAATTGTCAAATCTACATCCTTGTGTACACTTTTGTTTTGAAATCTGTAGATTGTTTTGTTTCTCATTGTGAGGGCAGATTGTTCAGTCATGTGATCAATCTAGTAATCTTTTCTGTTCCATTTCATTTAGTATCTGCAAACAAAACAGTGAGTAACATACTTTCCTTAAAACACGAGTGATGTTGCGGAATCCTCACAGGAATTTTCAATTAGAACCATAGAGTTATAGGCTGAGAACAAAAGGACTGATTTCCTGGTCACCGGGGTTGATGGGCCTGGAGCAAAATTGACGATCTAAGACTGGAAATCGGGCGACGTTTCAGATCACTGGAGCCCTGCTACATTTACACCAAGTGCAATCTTCTGGCAGATCTTTTAGCTCTCTGTCTAAAGTGCTCTCATCCTAAATGGTCACAGCATAATTTCATTATTATAATGCATTTAAATTAAGCGAAGCACGACTTGCAATTGGCTTGAAATGGTTGAACATCGTCTGCTAATTTACTGAAAGGCTGATTGTAATTGAAGCAATTGCAACAATAACTTGCATTTAGCATAGAAAAATGTCCTAAAGTAATTCACAGAGGTGTAATCAAGAAAATGAAGTTGTGCTAAAAATGGAACCAACAGTTATCAAATGTTTGATCAAAGAGGTAGGTTTTAAAGAGGGAATTAAGGGAGGAGAGAGCGAGGTAGAGGGATAGAGTGGGTTAGGGAGGGAATTCCAGAATGTGGAACATATGCAGGTGAAGACATGGCAGTCAAAGGTGGGGCAAAGGGAGCAGTGATGTACAAGAGGCTAGAGTCAGAGGAGTGATGGTTGGAGGGAGGAGTTGCAGGGCTGGAGGAGATTAAAGAAATAGGGAGGGGTAAGACCTTGAAGGATTTAAACACAAAGGTGATCATTTTAAATTTAAGATGTTGGGGTACCTGGAGCCAACATAGGACAGCAAGGACAGTAAGAGTGGAACCAGGAGTGGTGAATAGTGTTAAAGATGGCAGAGAGGTGACGGAGGATGAGGCAATGTAGGTAGCCATAGTCACGAGCACATAGGGTGTTAATTGTGGCGTGTGGGAACATAATTCTGAGCCAACAATAAAGTCTAAGGAAAGGAGACGAAGGAGATAAGAACATAAGAAATAGGAGCAGGAGTAGGCCATTCGGCCCTTCGAGCCTGCTCCACAATTCAATGAGATCATGGCTGATCTTCTGCCACAACTCCATTCACCGGCCCTATCGCCATATCCCTTGATGCCCTTACTAGTCAGAAATCTATCGACTTCTGTTTTGAATATACCCAATGACTGAGCCTCCACAGCCCTCTGGGGTAGAGAATTCCAAAGATTCACCACCCTCGGTGTGAAGAAATTTCTTCTCATCTCAGTCCTGAATAGCCTACCCTTTATCCTGAAGCTGTGGCCCCTGGTTCTAGACTCCCCAGCCAAGGGAAACATTCTCCCAGCATCCATCCTATCAAGCCCTGTAATAATTTTGTATGCTTCAATGAGATCCCCTCTCATTCATCTGAATTCAAGAGATTACAGGCCTAGTTTACTCAATCTCTTCTCATACAACAGTCCCGCCATCCCAGGAATCAATCTCGTGAACCTTCGTTGCACTCCCTCTATGGCAAGCATATCCTTCCTTAGGTAAGGAGACCAAAATTGTACACAGTACTCCAGGTGTGGTCTCACCAAGGCCCTATATAATCGGAGTAAGACTTCTTTACTCCTGTACTCAAATCCTCTTGTAATGAAGGCCAGCATACCACTTGCCTTCCTAATGGCTTGCTGCACCTGCACATTCACTTTCAGTGACTCATGTACAAGGACACCCAGGACCCTTTGAGCATCTGCATGCCCCAATCTTTCACCATTTAGGAAATACTCTGCCTTTCTGTTTTTTTCTACCAAAGTGGATAACTTCACATTTATCCACATTATATTCCATCTGCCATGTTCTCGCCCACTCACCTGAGCCTGTCGAGATCCCCTTGAAGCCTCTTCACATCCTCTTCACAACTGACACTGCCACCTAGCTTTGCATCATCAGCAAATTTGGAAATGTTACATTTAGTTCCCTCATCCAAATCATTGATATAGATTGTGAATAGCTGGGGCCCAAGCATCGATCCTTGCATACCCCACTAGTCACAGCCTGCCATCCTGAAAAAGACCCATTTATCGATACTCTTTGTTTTCTGGCTGTTAACCAATTCTCAATCCATGCTAGTATATTACCCCCAATTCCATGTGCCCTCATTTTGTTCACCAACCTCTTGTGTGGGACCTTATCGAAGGCCTTCTGAAAATCCAGATACACCACATCTACCGGTTCCCCTTTGTCTACTCCACTAGTTACATCCTCAAAGAACTCCAATAGGTTTGTCAAACAGGATTTCCCTTTCATAAATCCATGTTGACTCTGCCCAATCTTACTATTAGTTTCTAAGTGCCCAGTTATTGCATCCTTTATAATAGAGTTGGGGAAGGCCTGTCACTTCACTTTCCTTTATTCTCTCTATACTTTTATATTCTAGTTTAAATTTTAATTTCTGAATCCTCCTCCAGCTCAGATCTGTTTCCTTGTATTATATGCCACCTGCAAGGAGAAAAATAATGTTGTAAGTTGTGCTTGAGTGCATGCACTGTGGCAGACATGTGCCCAAACTGCAGCTCATCCGTCATTAGGTGACCATGCATCAAGTAGCTAGATTGTCTTATGATCACTTTAATATCTTTGAAAATGTGAGTGCACCAACAGCAAATTGCATTTATATAACGCCTTTACTGTGGAAAAACGTCCCAAGGTGCTTTACCGAGGTGCACAGAGGACCAGCCACATAAATGCCATGGCTACTAGAGCAGGTCGGAGGCTGGGTATTCTGCGACGAGTGGCTCACCTCCTGACTCCCCAAAGTCTCTTGCACCTAAAAGGCACAAGCCAGGAATATTATGGAATACTCTTCACTTACCTGGATGGGTGCAGTTGCAACAACACTCAAGAACCTAGACACCATCCAGGTCAAAGCAGTCCACTTGATCAGCAGCTCATCCACCACCTTAAACATCCACTCCCTCCACCACTGGCGCACCTTGGCTGCAGTGTGCTATCTACAAACCCATGACCTTCACCACCTAGAAGGGCAAGGGCAGTAGGTGCATGGGAACACCATCACCTCCAAGTTCCTTTCCAAGTCGCACAACATTCAGACTTGGACATATATCATCTTCAACGTTGCTCGGTCAAAATCCTGGAACATCCTACCTAACAGCACTGTGGGAGTACCTTCACCACACGGACTGCAGCGGTTCAAGAAGAAGGCTTACCATCACCTTCTCAAGGGCAACTAGGTTTGGGCAATAAATGCTGGCCTTGCTAGTGATATCCATATCCCGTGAATTAATAATTTTTTTAAATTAGTAAAGGTGTTCACAGAAAATCTGAGACAGCTTGAACTTAGTAGTTCTGATGAAAGGTCATCGACCTGAAACGTTAACTCTTTCTCTCTCCACAGATGCTGTCTGATCTGCTGAGTATTTCCAGCATTTTCTGTTTTTATTTTGAACTTGGTGGTCTTGGGCAAATTCGTTAAGCGCTTAATTTTTGACATTTTAGGGTGAAATTTCATCTAAGTTTATAAGTTTCCTAAAAACGGGGATATCGCATGAGATTTCTGCATATTTCTGTGAGATATCATCAATACTTGTGTCAAAGTACTGCCTCAATCCCACAAGAAAGGAAGAGACAAGAAGAACGCTATGTGCAGAAATAGATGGTCAGCCAAATGTGGTCAGATATATCTGTTCAGGGGGTGAGGCAGGTTATTGAAGCTTCTGCCATCTGAGATGTTGAAGCAACTGCATTGTGAATAGAGCTTAATGACATGCTTCCAGATGTTAGTGGTAGGAGACAGATTTAAGAGGACATAAAAATCTACATCCTGGACATCGAACCCAAGGGAAACAATCTATAGCAGGTTAATATATTTGCTCCGCTCCACTCCCACTCAGACCTCACCGTCCTTGGCCTCTTGCATTGTTCCACTGAAGCTCAGCGTAAGCTCGAGGAACAGCACCTCATCTTTCGATTAGGCACTTTACAGCCTTCTGGACTCAACATAGAGTTCAACAATTTCAGATCATAACCTCGGCCCCTATCATATATATATTTTTTATCCACACCTTTTGTTTGTGTCTTTTCTTCTCTCCCACATGGCAGCTGTCTTTCATTCTGGCAGCGCAATTTACACTTCATCTAGAGCCATCCTTTGTTTCTTAACCTGTCCATTACCATCTCCTTTTGCCTTGAATATCTCTTAATGTCTCTTAACCTCTCCTGCCTTCTATCCTATCACAGACCTTCCCTTTTGTTCTTTCATCCCCACCCACCTTTCCCAGCCTCTACACTTGCTTAAAAATCTGTTCCATTTCCTGCTTTTTTCCAGTTCTGATGAAAGGTCATCGACCTGAAACGTTAACTCTGTTTCTCTCTTCACAGATGCTGCCTGACCTGCTGAGTATTTCCAGCATTTTCTGTTTTTATTTTATATTATATATAATTTATTTGCTGGTTGGATGCTTTGATTGGCTGCAGCATACAATGAATTGGAGTTTACTGACCTTTTGTCAACTTGAATTGAAATAAAACTAACCTCAGAACCGAGGCTAGTTCATTCAGATCAGCCATGATCTTATTGAATGGCGGAGCAGGCTCGAAGGGCCGATTGGCCTACTCCTGCTCCTATTTCTTATGTTCTTATGTTCTTATTTCCTATGCGCCCCCCACCCCCAAACCCAGTCAAGTATTTCTTTCATTAATCTCATTTCAGAATTGTTATTTTGTTCGGTAGAAGTCAAAGTTTTTATTTTTCCTGCAGTTTTTACTTAATCCTTGCATCGGTAGAAGCAAAGGAAGCAGAGTAAACATATTTTTTTGGAATTTAAAAAAAACTTGTCAAAAATCTAAATCAAACAAGAATTGATCTTCGGCAGTAGCACAAAACAGTTGATATTGAACCGGCCTAATCTCGCTTTACATCTCACCTAATTTTCTTTTCCCCAGTGTTTTCTAATTTTGTTTCAAAAATGTAATTTTCAGTATTCTCTCTTTCTGCATAAAAACAGCATGGTTGCAATCGAACTGGAAATCTATAAGTGCTGTGTAACCAGGTAATTACTACTCTATGCACCATTACTTGTATGAATAATTGGTTTAGCTTGGTACTCAAAAAGTTATTGACTTTTGAAGTGAATTAGTTGTGCCTTCATACTTTGAATCAGTTGGCAATTTGTAAACTCAGTGAAATTTTTACTCCACAACCTTTTTTTTTCCAGAAGCAATAATGGCAGATAACAATTTTTATGAAAAAAAGAAAAAATCTGAAGTCATTAATTTATTTCAGGGGGGGTTTGAAGCTACCCCCCTGGGCTGTTTAGGGCATGGAGATTGTTCTTCCAAATTGGACTGGACATCCCTTCAGGCCAGCCAGCCGGCATTTATGGGACCTTCAGTAGAGGGGGGCATTGCAAGGGTACCCCCAAACTGCTGAATATTTGCTCCTGCAGGCCCTAGCCCCTGACCCCGCAAACTTCAAATTTTCTAGGCCTATGCTATTTCACATTAGTCTAAAAATCAGACATATTATGCAATCACTAGAAATACATAATGGCCAAAATTCCTCTGGGTTTCCATCATAAATTAGGATGGAGACCAGAGGAGCCCCTCAAAAAATGTCAAATATTTGGTTGAGACAAGTCTCTGCTGTTTCTGACTTGCCTTACAAGGGGCCGAACACCTCTAATGCTCTCAAGGCAAACGTCGTCAGGAGACCAGAGCCATGGGTGGGGATTTCCTGCTAGCCTGGGAGATACTGCTGGCTTTGCTCAGTTGAGACCCGGCATATCATGTAGAGGCCAATATGCCTAGTGAGTTGAGGCATGAAGGGGAACCCTTCACCCCCATGACGAGCAGGCACTGGGGGTTTTAATGGCGCAGGAACTGGACATGTGCCTGCAGTGGAGCTTGTGCCCGTCTGCCCGTGCAAATTAGGTGCCCTCTCAATGACCCCACAAACTCTGGCAGGGCCAGCACTGGAGTGCATTGGTGGGCACGATCTCAGGATAACCACCGGGACCATGTCTCAAGGATATTCGGCCTCATAAATCCTGCAATATAATGGAAAGACAATCAACTGCATCTCATTGGTAGACATTACAACTTTCAAAGCTTCTTCAAAGCTAGATTGAAAAAGGCAGGAAGATGCACTGCAGTAAAATGCCTCCCAAGATTATTCTAGATCTTGAAAAAATTATACAATCCAAGCAGTCATTTTAGCCATTTATGCAGTGTCCTCGAGGAACTGGAAGTCCCTTAAAAATGACTATCAAGGGATATGGAAATCCCATAAAGAAGGATATACAGTAATATATATCCAGGTATCTTTGTGCCACAAGCTGGTATCAAGTTGTAAAAAGAGGGATGACATCAAATCAGCAAGTTAATGTAAACATTTTCTTGGCTGCTCAGATCCTTGATCAAGAATGACTTAGCAGCTATATTTTAGAACTTTAGAATTCTTGGTTAGTATCCTTTACACAGATAAGATCCTTTGGCCGAGAAGTTGGAGGGTTCAGCGCTGGCAGTTATGGCCCATTTTGCTGAAAAAAATGGCGGCCGCCTTACTCTCGCCTGCTTCCGGTGGGTCCCGCAGTGACCACCATTTTCAGCAGGTCGGCGGCGCTGCCGATGCCCGCGCTCGCTGGAGATATTTAGATTAGGCAGATCGTGACGTCAGTGAGTGTGCAAAGCTCACTTGATGCCCAATCTGCCATATTTGCATTCGCCGCTTCAGATACTGGCCTGTGTTAATCACGACCAGCTGATCAAGCATTCACTAGCAGGAAGGAGCCTCCAACAGCGCTATTTAAAGGGATCATCAGAAACAACTTGCAGCTGACATGGTTTTTCAGTTTGACTGGATCTGTGTAACTTTCTGCAAATCTTGCAGCTTTCTAAAGTTGTTTCAAGTTCCTAAGGTGACAGGGAGTGTTGTTGCAAGTGGAGAACACCTTTATTCTAATTTAATGGCTTCTGCTCACAACACTTGCTCACAGTCATGGGGGCTCTACTTGCAGTCTCCCTCGAGCTCGAGTATCTTTGGGAGACGGAGCAGAAGCAGTGAAGAAGAGGAGAAGGTGTGCACAGAGGGAGAAGGCGGAGGGCAGGAGGGCTCTCAACAGGAGTCCTTACCCACCTAGAGTCTTCCAAGAGCGCTTCTCTTATCTCCACTTAAGCGAGGAGCAGTGTATTAGAAGACACCGCTTCACCAAGGAGGTGGTCACAGAACTCTGCCACCTCCTGCAACCAGACCTGCAGCCTGAGAGCAGGGTGACCATGGCTCTCCCAGTAGACCTCAAGGTTACCGTGGCCCTCAATTTCTTCACCAGCGGACCCTTCCAGTCTGCAGCAGGTGACATAGCCAACATCTCCAGTTCGCCATCCATCCGCTGCATCCAGGAGTTCACAGAGGCTCTGTACACCAGGAGATGGGTCCAGGTTGTCTTCTCTCTGAAATGAAAGAAGCAGGAGGAGCGCGCATGTGGCTCTGCCAGGATAGCAGGCTTCCCCACGTTGCAGGGCGCCATCGACTGCACACACGTGGCTTTGCGGGCGCCATATACCAATCCTGAGATGTTCCATAACCGCAAAGGCTACCATTGACTTAATGTGCAGTTGGTGTGCGACCAGGCCCAGAGATTCCTGATGGTCAATGCCCGCTATCCTGGCAGCAGTCATGATGCCTTCATCCTGTGTCAGTCCGGTGTGCCAGCAATCTTCCAGCCACCAGGTCAAACCCGAGGGTGGATGCTTGGAGACCAGGGCTATCCACTCTGCACCTGGCTGATGACTCCCCTCCACAACACCACCACTCGTGCCCAGCTCTCATATAATGATAGCCATGCTGCCTCCAGGAACATCATCGAGCTGACCATCAGGCTGCTGAAGTAATGGTTCCGCGGCCTTGACCGTTTGGGAGGAACCCTCCAGTACTCACCGGAGTGGGTGTCCCATTTTGTGGTAGTCTGCTGCATGCTTTACAACTTGGCCATCATGAGGGCCCAGTCCTTGCCACCAGGGATTGTGGGACCACCTCAGGAGGAGCACGTGTGAGAGGAGGAGGAGGAGGAAGAGCAAGGGGAAGAGGAGGATGACGAGGAGGAAGGGAGGAGGCAGTCAGCAAATCCCTCTTCCAGACGGACTGTCCGTGAACGCTTCATCAGACTCCAATTCTAGTGAATGAAACCCCAGAACCCCATTGCTCACCACATCCCCATCGTACCATTCGTCTGTCACAGAACATCACAGCGTCCTCCTGGGCACAAAGCTGAAATGAGAGCCACCACAAAACAATCATTCCAAACAAAATTAATAAATATATCAGTATTCAATTAACATTACAATATGAACTAATCACCCTTGTGCAATCCCTTAGTGTCTGTCGATCGTGTGCCTTTTCCTACTCTAGTGCTCCTACGCAGTTCTCCCTCAGTGACTGCAGCATGGCTGATTGAATCGTGTTGTGATTCCATCGGGGAGACTTCAGATGGCCTTGCAGCATAACTTCGATCAGCTGTGAAACTAGAAGTCTTGAGAGCTTGAGCACAGAACTTGGAGACCGAGCTGGGTGAATCGCAATTGGAGTGGATCGTAAGCAGAGTGGAAGAATTTGGTGGTAGTAGGAATTCGGTGGAGAGGAGGAAGACGCTTTCTCATGTCCAACTCAAAAGGATGAGTGGAGCCACAGAAACGGAGGACTCTAAGTTAAGTATCTAGATATCTAATATTTAGGTTCTGTGTTTAGTATCTCTGTGGTTCTTGTTAAACTTGAGTAAATAATTGTGTCTCTTTTCTGTCTAAGTTTGGGAAATGGGTTAAACTAAGAAGTTCAATAAATAGAGGCATGGCAGGGCACCTCAGTCCCATCAAATGCACATCCTGCGCCATATAGGAAGTCCAAGATGCTTCCCGGAGGAAGACACAAAAAACCTCCCAGAAATACGAGAAAACCAAGGGTGTGACGAGAATGAGGAACTTAAAGAAATTATTATTAGTAAAAAAACAGTACTAGCAAAATTAATGGGACTAAAAGTCGATAAATCCCAAGGACTGGATGACCTACATCCTAGGGTTTTGAAAGAGGTGGCCATTGGAATAGTGGACACATTGGTTGTCATCTTCCAAAATTCTATAGATTCTGGAATGGTTCCTGCAGATTGGAGGATAGCAAATGTAACCCCGCTATTTAAGAAAGGAGGGAGAGAGAAAATGGGGAACTACAGACCTGATAGCCTCACATCAGTAATTGGGAAAATGCTGGAATCTATTATAAAACATGCAATAACTAGACATTAATAGTAAGATTGGGCAGAGTCAACATGGATTTATCAAAGGGAAATCCTGTTTGACAAACCTATTGGAGTTCTTTAAGGATGTAGTGGAGTAGACAAAGGGGAACCGGTAGATGTGGTGTATCTGGATTTTCAGAAGGCCTTCGATAAGGTCCCACACAAAAGGTTGGTGAACAAAATGAGGGCACATGGAATTGGGGGTAATATACTGGCATGGATTGAGAATTGGTTAACAGACAGAAAACAAAGAGTAAGGATAAACGGGTCTTTTTCAGGATGGCAGGCTGTGACTAGTGGGGTACCGCAAGGATCGGTGCTTGGGCCCCAGCTATTCACAATCTATATCAATGGTTTGGATGAGGGAACTAAATGTAACATTTCCAAATTTGCTGATGATACAAAGCTATGTGGCAGTGTTAGTTGCGAAGAGGATGTGAAGAGGCTTCAAGGGGATCTCGACAGGCTCAGTGAGTGGGCGAGAACATGGCAGATGGAATATAATGTGGATAAATGTGAAGTTATCCACTTTGGTAGAAAAAAACAGAAAGGCAGAGTATTTCCGAAATGGTGAAAGATTGGGGAATGCAGATGCTCAAAGGGTCCTGGGTGTCCTTGTACATGAGTCACTGAAAGTGAATGTGCAGGTGCAGCAAACCATTCGGAAGGCAAATGGTATGCTGGCCTTCATTACAAGAGGATTTGAGTACAGGAGTAAAGAAGTCTTACTCCAATTATATAGGGCCTTGGTGAGACCACACCTGTAGTACTGTGTACAAATTTGGTCTCCTTACCTAAGGAAGGATATACTTGCCACAGAGGGAGTGCAACGAAGGTTCACAAGATTGATTCCTGGGATGGCGGGACTGTCATATGAGAAGAGATTGAGTAAACTAGGCCTGTATTCTCTTGAATTCAGAAGAATGAGAGGGGATCTCATTGAAGCATACAAAATTATTACAGGGCTTGATAGGATGGATGCTGGGAGAATGTTTCCCTTGGCTGGGGAGTCTAGAACCAGGGGCCACAGCCTCAAGATAAAGGGTAGGCCATTCAGGACTGAGATGAGAAGAAATTTCTTCACACAGAGGGTGGTGAATCTTTGGAATTCTCTACCCCAGAGGGCTATGGAGGCTCAGTCATTGGGTATATTCAAAACAGAAATCGATAGATTTCTGACTAGTAAGGGCATCAAGGGATATGGCAATAGGGCCGGTGAATGGCGTTGAGGCAGAAGATCAGCCATGATCTCATTGAATGGCGGAGCAGGCTCGAAGGGCCGAATGGCCTACTCCTGCTCCTATTTCTTATGTTCTTATGGACAACCACATGTGCAGGAAGTGTCATCAGCTGGAGGAGCTCGAGCTCCGGGTTTCAGAGCTTGAGCAGCAGCTGGCGTCACTGCAGTGCATCCATGAGGCTGAGAGCTTCGTGGATAGCACCTTTCAGGAGGTGATCACCCCGCAGCTTAACAGTTTGCAGGCAGAGAGGGAATGGGTGACTGCCAGACAGAAAAGGAGGACCAGGCAGGTAGTGCAGGAGTCTCCTGAGTGCATCTCGTTCTCTAACCAGTATTCTGAATACTTGTGAGGGCGATGTTTCCTCTGGGGAGTACAGCCAGAGCCAAGGCCACGAAATCATGGGTGGCTCAGCTTTTACAGGGGGGAAGGAGGAAGCTCAGAAAAGCAATAGTGATAGGGGATTTAATAGTTAGGGGAACAGACAGGCATTTTTGTGGCCGCAGACATGAATCCAGGATGGTATGTTGCCTCCCTGGTGCCAGGGTCAAGGATGTCACTAAGCGGCTGCAGGACATTATGGGGCGAGAGGGGTTGAACAACCAGAGGTCATGGTCCATATCGGTACCGATGGCATAGGTAGAAAGAGGGATGAGGTCCTGCAGGTAGATTTTAGGGAGCTAGGAAAGAGATGAATAAGCAGGACCTCAAAGGTAGTAATCTCCGGATTACCCCTGGTGCCACGTGCTACAGAAATAGGAGAGAGCAGATGAAAGCGTGGCTGGAGAGATGGTGCAGGAGGGAGGGCTTTAGATGCCTGAGGCACTGGGACCGGTTCTGAGAGAGGTGGGACCTATACAAGCCAGATGGGTTGCACCTCAACAGGGCAGGGACCAATATCCTCGCGGGGAGGTTTGCTAGTGCTGTTGGGGAGGGTTTAAATTCATTTGGCAGGGGGATGGGAACCTAAACATCGATTCAGAAGGGAGAGAATGCAAGCTGGAAATGGAAGGCAGTAAATTAGTAAGTGAGTTTGGAAGGCAGAGGAAACAAAGGCGAGAAAATAGACAACAAAGGGGTTTGGTAGTGCTTGATGGTATATACTTCAATGCAAAGAGTCTAGTGAATAAGGCAAATGAGCTGAGGGCACAGATAGACATGTGGAAGTATGATATCATAGCTAGTACTGAAACATGGTTGAAAGAAGGGCTGGAATGGCAGCTCAAGATTCCTGGTTACAGGGTTTTCAGACGAGATAGAGAGGGGGATAAAAAGGAAGGAGGTTTGCAATATTGGTTAAAGAAACAATTACAGCTGTGAGGAGGGATGATCTGTTAGAAGGATCATCAAATGAGGCCACATGGGTTGAACTGAAGAAACAAAAAGGGATAATTACACTGCTGGGTGTGTACTATAGACTCCCAAATAATCAGAGGAAGATAGAAGAGCAAATATGTAGGCAAATTTCTGAGAAGTGCAAAAACAATAGGGCAGTAATAGTAGAGGATTTCAACTACCCCAACATTAACTGCGATAGAATCAGTGTAAAAGGTATAGATGGCGCAGAATTCTTAAACTGCTTTCATGAAAACTTTTTTAGTCAGTACGTAGCAAATCCAAAAGAGAAGGGGCAGTTCTGGACTTAGTTTTAGGGAATGAAGCTGGGCAGGTAGAAGGGGTATCAGTGGGAGAGCATTTTGGTCTCCCATTGATAACCCTTCTGAGGTACCTGTTCTGAGGGAGGTGGGACCTGTACAGGCCGGACGGGTTACACCTCAACAGAGCTGGGACCAATATTCTCGTGGGGGGGGGGCAGTTTCTAGTGCTGTTGGGGAGGGTTTCAACTAATTTGGCAGGGGGATGGGCACCAGGATGTAGCATTAGAAAGGAGAAACAAGGTGCACAAAGGATTAGGAGAGACAGATAGCACTAGAGTAAGAAATAGTGAGGTATTAGGTGGCGTCAGATTAAGAGAGAATACAAGAAGGTCTAAGATAGGTTTGCAGTGCATGTGTGAAAATGCATGAAGCGGGGTAAATAAGATTGGTGAGCTTCAGGCGCAAATAGCCACATGGGAATATGATGTTGTGGTGATAACAGACACCTGGCTCAAAAAAAGGACAGGATTGGGTACTAAATATTCCTGGATATAAGGTGTTCAGGAAAGATAGGGAAGGAAATTGGCAAAGGTAATCTGGTGGATGAGTTCATGGAATGCATTTGGGACAGTTTCCTAGAACAATATGTCATGGAACCAACCAGGGAGCAGGCTATTTTAGATCTTGTATTGTGTAATGAGACAGGGTTAATTAGCAATCTCATACTAAAGGATCCTCTGGGGCAGAGTGATCATAATATGATAGAATTTCACGTTAATTTTGAGAGTGACTTGCCTAAGTCCGAAACTAGAGTCTTAAACTTAAATAAAGCCAATTACATAGGTATGAGGGGCGAGCTGGCTAAGGCAGACTGGAAAAATAGATTAAAAGGTATGGCGGTAGATAAGCAGGGGCTAGCATTTAAAGAAATATTTCATAATTCTCAACAAAAACTCCCCGGGAAAAGTGATCCAACCGTGGCTAACTAAAGAAGTTAAGGATAGCATTAGATTGAAAGAAGAAGCTTATAATGTTGCAAAGAATAATAGTAAGCCTGAGGATTGGGAGAGTTTCAGAAATCAGCAAAGGTTGACCAAAAAATTGATAAAAAGGGAAAAAATAGAATATGAGAGAAAACTAGCAAGAAATATAAAAACAGATTGTAAGAGTTTCTACAAGTATGTAAAAAGGAAAAAAGTAGCAAAAGTAAACGTTAGTCCCTTAGAGGCTGAGACAGGGGAAATTATTATGGGGAATAAGAAAATGGCAGAAACGTTAAACAAATATTTTGTATCTGTCTTCACAGTAGAAGACACAAAAAGCATACCAAAAATGGTGGGAAACCAAGGGTCTAATGAGGGTGAGGAACTTAACATAATTAATATTAGTAGAGAAAAAGTACAAGAGAAACTAATGGGACTAAAAGCCGACAAATCCCCAGAACCTGACGGCCTACATCCTAGGGTTCTAAAAGAGGTGGCTGAAGAGATAGTGGATGTATTGGCTTTGATCTTCCAAAATTCCCTAGATTCTAGAATGGTCCCAGCGGATTGGAAGGTCGCAAACTTAACACTGCTATTCAAGAAAGGAGGGAGAGAAAAAACAGGGAACTACAGGCCAGTTAGCCTGACATCAGTCATCAGGAAAATGCTGGAATCCATTGTTAAAGAAGTGGTATCAAGTCACTTAGAAAATCATAACATGATTAGGCAGAGTCAACATGGTTTTATGAAAGGGAAATCGTGTTTGACAAATTTATTAGAGTTTTTTGAGCATCTAACTAGCAGGGTAGATAAAGGGGAACCAGTGGATGTAGCACATTTGGATTTCCAAAAGGCATTCGATAAGGTGCCACATAAAAGGTTATTACACAAGATTAGGGCTCATGGGGTTGGGGGTAATGTAACAACCTGGATAGAGGATTGGTTAACGGACAGAAACAGAGAGTAGGGATAAACAGATCTTTTTCAGGTTGACAGGCTGTAACTAGTGGGGTGCCGCAAGGATCAGTGTTGGGGCCTCAGCTATTTACAATCTATATTAATGACCTAGATGAAGGGACCGAGTGTAATGTATCCAAGTTTGCTGATGATACAAAGCTAGGTGGGACAGTAAGCTGTGAGGATAACAAAAAAGAGTCTGCAAAAGGATATAGATAGACTAAGTGAATGGGCAGTAAGGTGGTAGATGGAGTATAATGTAGGAAAATATGAGGTTATTTACTTTGGTAGGACAAATAGAAAAACAGAATAATTTTTAAATGGTGAGAAACTTTCAAATGTTGGTGTTCAGAGACATTTGGATGTCCTCGTGCAAGAAACACAGAAAGCTAGCATGCAGGTACAGCAAGCAATAAGGAAGGCAAATGGCATGTTGGCCTTTATTGCAAGGGGGTTGGAGTATAAGAGTAAGGAAGTCTTGCTACAATTGTACAGGGCATTGGTGAGACCACACCTGGAGTACTGTGCACAGTTTTGGTCTCCTTATCTAAGGAAGGATACACTTGCCTTGGAGGCGGTGCAATGAAGGTTCACTAGATTGATTCCTGGGATGAGAGGGCTGTCCTATGATGAGAGATTGTGTAGAATGGACCTATACTCTCTCAAGTTTAGAAGAATGAGAGCTGATCTCATTGAAACATACAAGATTCTGAAGGGGATTGACAGGGTAGATGCTGAGAGGTTGTTTCCCCTGGCTGCAGTGTCTAGAACTAGGGGGCAGAGTCTCAGGATAAGGGGTAAGCCATTTAAGACCGAGATGAGGAGAAATTTCTTCACTCAGAGGGTTGTGAAACTTTGGAATTCTCTGCCCCAGAGGGCTCTGAATGCTGAGTCTTTGAGTATATTCAAGGCTGAGATAGATAGATTGTTGGACTCTATGGGAATCAAGGGATATGGAGATTGGGCGGGAAAGTGGAGTTGAGGCCGATGATCAGCCATGATCTTATTTAATGGCGGAGCAGGCTCGAGTGGCCGCATGAAACATAGAAACATAGAAAAATAGGAGCAGCATTAGGCCATTTGGCCCTTCGAGCCTGCTCCGCCTTTCAATATAATCATGGCAGCTCCTCTATCTCAATACCATATTCCCGCTCTCTCCCCATACCCCTTGATGCCTTTTGTGTCTAGAAATCTATCTATCTCCTTCTTAAATATATTCACTGACTTGGCTTCCACAACCTTCTGTGGTAGAGAATTCCACAGGTTCACCACCCTCTGAGTGAAGAAATTTCTCCTCATCTCAGTCCTAAATGTCCTACCCCATATCCTGAGACTGTGACCCCTCGTTCTAGACCCCCCAGCCAGGGGAAACATCCTCCCTGCATCCAGTCTGTCTAGCCCTGTCAGAATTTTATACATTTCAATGAGATGCCCTCTCATTCTTCTAAACTCTAGTGAATACAGGCCTAGTCGACCCAATCTCTCCTCATACGACAGTCCTGCCATCCCAGGAATCAGTCTGGTGAATCTTCTCTGCACTTCCTCTATGGCAAGTATATCCTTTCTTAGGTAAGGAGACCAAAACTGCACACAGTATTCCAGGTGTGGTCTATAACTGTAGTAAGGCATCCTTGCTCCTGTACTCAAATCGTCTTGCAATGAAGGCCAACATACCATTTGCCTTCCTAACTGCTTGCTGCACCTGCATGTTTGCTTTCAGTGACTGGTGTACAAGGACACCCAGGTCCCTTTGTACATCAACATTTCCCAATCTATCACCATTTAAATAATACTCTGCCTTTCTGTTTTTCCTACCGAAGTGGATAACTTCACATTTATCCACGTTATACTGCATCTGCCATGTATTTGCCCACTCACTCAACTTGTCTAAATTGCCTTGAAGCCTCTTTGCATCCTCCTCACAACTCACAATCCCACTTAGTTTTGTTTCGTCAGCAAACTTGGAAATATTACATTTGGTTCCCTCATCCAAATCATTGATGTATATTGTGAATAGCTGGGGCCCAAGCACTGATCCCTGCGGTACCCCACTAGTCACCGCCTGCCACCCCGAAAAAGACCCGATTTATTCCTACTCTCTGTTTCCTGTCTGTTAACCAATTTTCAATCCATGCCAGTATATTACCCCCAATCCCATGTGCTTTAATTTTGCACACTAACCTCTTATGTGGGACTTTATCAAAGGCCTTCTGAAAATCCAAATACACCACATCCACTGGTTCTCCCTTATCTATTCTACCAGTTGCATCCTCAAAAAACTCCAGTAGGTTTGTCAAACATGATTTCCCTTTCATAAATCCATGTTGACTTTGTCTAATCCTGTTGATATTTTCTAAGTGTCCTGTTATCACATCCTTTATAATAGACTCTAGCATTTTCCCTACTACTGATGTTAGGCTAACTGATGTAGTTCCCTGTTTTCTCTCTCCCTCCTTTTTTAAATAGTGGGGTTACATTTGCCACCCTCCAATCTGCAGGAACTGTTCCATAATCTATCGAAGATGACAACCAGTGCATCCACTATTTCCATGGCTACCTCTTTTATTACTCTGGGATGAAGATTATCAGGCCCTGGGGATATATCGACTTTCAGTCCCATTAATTTCTCCAGCACTATTTTTTTACTAATACTAATTTCCTCTAATTCCTCCTTCTCACTAGACCCTTGGTTCCCTAACATTTCTGGGGAGTTATTTGTGTCCTCTTCCATGAAGACAGAACCAAAGTATTTGTTTAATTGCTCGGCCATTTCCTTGTTCCCCATTATAAATTCCCCAGTTTCTGACCTACATTTGTCTTCACTAATCTTTTTCTTTTTACATATTTGTAGAAGCTTTTACAGTCCGCTTTTATGCTCCTTGCAAGTTTACTCTCGTACTTTATTTTCCGCCTCTTAATTAATCTCTTGGTCCTTTTTTGCTAAACTCTAAACTGTTCCCAATCTTCAGGCTTGCTACTTTTTCTGGCAACTTTATATGACTCCTCTTTGGATCTAATACTATCCTTAATTTCTTTTGTTAGCCATGGTTGGGGCGCTTTTCCTTTTGTGTTTTTGCACCAGAAAGGAATGTATAACTGTTACAATTCATGCATTCGTTCCTTAAATGTTAGCCATTGCCTGTCCACCATCATGCCTTTTAATGAAGCTCTCCAATCTGTCATAGCCAACTCACTCCTCATACCTTCATAGTTTCCTTTATTTAGATTTAGGACCCTAGTTTCTGATTGGACTTCTTCACTTTCCATCTTAATGAAGAATTCTATCATGTCATGGTCACTCTTCCCGAAAGGACCCCGCACAACAAGATTATTAATTAACCCCTTCTCATTGCACAATACCCAATCTAGGATAGCCTGTTCCCTAGTTGGCTCCTCAACGTACTGGTCTAAAAAACCATCCCATACACACTTCAGGAATTCATCCTCCACAGTATTATTGCTAATTTGGTTTGGCCAGTCTATATGTAGATTAAAGTCACCCATGATTACTGTAGTACCCTTGTTACATGCATCTCTAATTTCCTGTTTGATGCCATCCCCTACATTACCACTACTGTTTGGAGGCCTATAGACAACTCCCACCAATGTTTTCTGCCCCTTGGTGCTTCTTAGCTCCACCCAGACTGATTCTACATCTTGATTTTTTGAGCCAATATCCTTTCTCACTATTGCTCTGATTTCATCCTTTACTAACAAAGCCACCCCAACTCCTTTTCCTTTTTGTCTGTCCTTCCTAAATATCAAATATCCTTGGATATTCAGCCCCCAGCCTTGGTCACCCTGCAGCCATGTCGGGAGCGGAGAGAGCAGCAGCACAGTGAGTAGTTAAACTCACTTTCGCGGGCTTTTTTTGCAGAGGCCAGTGTCGGGAGCGGAGAGAGCAGCAGCACAGTGAGTAGTTAAACTCACTTTCGCGGGCTTTTTTTGCAGAGGCCAGTGTCGGGAGCGGAGAGAGCAGCAGCACAGTGAGTAGTTAAACTCACTTTCGCAGGCTTTTTTTGCAGAGGCCAGTGTCGGGAGCGGAGAGAGCAGCAGCACAGTGAGTAGTGAAACTCACTTTCGCAGGCTTTTCTTGCAGAGGCCAGTGTCGGGAGCGGAGAGAGCAGCAGCACAGTGAGTAGTTAAACTCACTTTCGCGGGCTTTTCTTTCACAGGCTGTTGTCGGGAGAGACGAGACCGGAAGCGGACCAGGTGGGAAGCACCCAGGTGAACGGCATTTAAGGAGGGTGGTGGCTTAAACCCGAGTTCCTACAGAGTAGGAACCCCCACCCGCCCTCCTCCTCTAACCTACTAGTCTTTTAGCAGTCTAAAAACAGAGGTCACAAATTTTTTGGTCTCAGTTTCTTTTCAGCAGGGCAGGAACCGGGAGGAGCGGGAAGTCGGCGTAGGACCAAGGGGACACAAGACCGGGAAGTCAGCGAAAGACCAGGGAGGTAAGACTAACTGGTAAGTACTTTCCTCAAACCTTCCTAGAAAGTAAAACTAAAACTAGTGGGATTTGGATAGTTTAAAAAGGAATAAGAGGAGTACAGTATACATTGGTCTAAGTAAGCTTCGGGAAAACAAAAGTCAATAAATAAACTAAAACTAGAAAATTAAAAAGTAATATAAGGGTTAAGTCATGGCAGTAGAGCTCGGACCTGTGTCATGCTCCTCCTGTAACATGTGGGAAATCAGGGACGCTTCCTGTGTCCCTGACAACCATGTGTGCGGGAAGTGTGTCCAGCTGCAGCTCATGTGGGACCGCATGACGGCCCTTGAGCTGCGGATGGACTCACTTTGGAGCATCCACGATTCTGAGAGGGTTGTGGATAGCACATTTAGTGAGTTGGTCACACCGCAGGTTAAGGCCAGCGTAGATAGTACATGGGTGACCAAAAGGCAGAGCAAGGGCAGGAAGGTAGTGCAGAAATCCCCTGGGGTTGTCTCCCTTAGCAACAGGTTCACCGCCTTAGGTGCTGTTGTCGGGGGGGATGACTCATCGGGGGAAGGCACCAGCAGCCAGGCTCATGGCACCATGACTGGCTCTGTTGCAAAGAAGGGAGGGAAAAAGAGTGGCAGGGCTATAGTAATAGGGGATTCGATTGTAAGGGGAATAGATAGGGGTTTCTGTGGTCGCGACCGAGACTCCAGGATGGTATGTTGCCTCCCTGGTGCAAGGGTCAAGGATGTCTCGGCGCGGGTGCAGAACATTCTGGAGGGGGAGGGGGAACAGCCAGTTGTCGTGATACATGTTGGTACCAACGACGTAGCTAAAAAAAGGGAAGAGGTCCTACAAGTAGAATTTAGGGAGTTAGGAGCCAAGCTAAAAAGTAGGACCTCGAAGGTAGTAATCTCTGGATTACTACCAGTGCCACGTGCTAGTAAGAGTACAGAGAACAGGATAGTTAGGCTAAATACGTGGCTTGAGCAGTGGTGTAAGAGGGAGGGTTTTAAATTTTTGAGGCATTGGAACAAGTTTTGTGGTAGGTGTGACCTATACAAAAGGGACGGTCTACACCTGTGCAAAGATGGAACTGATGTTCTCGGGGTAATTTTTGATAAAGCAGTTCGGGAGCATTTAAACTAGTATGGCAGGGGGCTAGAAACCTATGTAGTGAAATAGAGGAAAGTGAAAGGCAGACAGAAATAAATGGTAAAAGGGTGAGGAACAAAAAACAAAGGGCCAAACTAATTCATAAAAAATGTGAGCATAAAAAAAGCCTGAGGGTTTTATACCTTAATGCGAGAAGCATCAGGAACAAGGTAGATGAATTAGCTGTGGAAATAGAGGTTAATAATTATGATCTAATTGGGATTACGGAAACATGGTTGCAGGGTGAGCAGGGCTGGGAGCTTAACATACAGGGGTATTCAGTATTTAGGAAGGATCGACAAAAAAGAAAGGGAGGAGGGGTAGCATTGCTGGTAAAAGAGGGGATAAATGCAATTGAAAGGAAGGATATTAACTCAGTTAATACAGAATCTATATGGGTGGAGCTAAGAAATAGCGAGGGGCGAAAAACATTAATAGGAGTGGTATATAGGCCTCCAAATAGTAAAATAGAGGTTGGGGAGGGCATCACGAGGGAAATTAGAGAAGCGTGCAATAAGAGCACAGCTGTCATCATAGGTGACTTTAACTTACATATAGATTGGAATAGCCTAATCAGTAAAAATAATGAGGAGGAGGAATTCCTTGAGTGTTTAAGGGATGGTTATCTGGATCAATATGTCGAGGAACCAACTCAGGAACAGGCTATATTGGACTGGGTACTGTGCAATGAGAAGGGACTAATTAGTAATCTTGTTGTACGGGGACCCTTGGGTCAGAGTGATCATAACATGATCGATTTCTCACTCGAAATGGAGAGCGAAGAAATTGACTCAGAGACTAAGGTCCTGAATTTAAACAAGGGGAATTATGATGCCATTAGACGGGAACTGAGTAGGTCTGATTGGACAACGTTCCTGGGAGGACTGGAGGTAGATAAACAATGGCAAGCATTTAAAGATAGAATGACAAAATTGCAAAAATTGTTTATACCAATCTGGCATAAAAGGAAATCTAAAAAGGTGACTCAACCGTGGATAACAGGGGAAATTAGAGACAGCATAAAATCCAAAGATAGGGCGTATAAAATAGCCAAAAAAAGCGCCAGAGCGGAAGATTGGGAACAGTTTAAGATAGAGCAAAGGAGGACAAAGGGCTTAATCAAGAGGGGCAAAATAGCTTACGAAAGCAAGCTGGCAGAAAATATAAAAACTAACTCCAAAAGCTTTTATAAGTATATCAAGAGGAAAAGACTGGTGAAAACCAAAGTTGGTCCATTGCAGTCAGATACGGGGGAATATATAACGGGAAATAAGGAAATGGCAGACCAACTAAATGCATACTTTGGGTCAGTCTTTACGAAGGAAGACACAAAAAACCTCCCTGGGATATCGGGAAAAATAGGGACATTGGCAAAGGAGGAACTGACGCAAGTCAATATCTCTAAGGATATGGTGTTAAGGAAGCTAAAGGGATTGAAGGCGGACAAATCCCCAGGGCCTGATAACATGCATCCTAGGGTACTGAAGGAGGTGGCCCTAGAGATAGCGGATGCACTAAGTATGATTTTTCAGAATTCATTAGACTCGGGAACAGTGCCCATGGATTGGAGGGTAGCTAACGTTACCCCACTATTCAAAAAGGGGGGTAGGGAAAAAGCAGGTAATTACAGACCTGTAAGCCTTACATCAGTTGTGGGCAAAATGCTGGAGTCCATCATTAAGGATGAAATAGCGGAGCACTTAGCAAATGGGGACAGGATAGGACAGAGTCAACATGGATTTACAAAGGGTAAATCGTGCTTGACTAATCTATTGGAATTTTTTGAGGGAGTAACTGGTAAAATAGATGGGGGAGAGCCAGTAGATGTGGTGTACCTGGACTTCCAAAAGGCCTTCGACAAGGTCCCACATAAAAGATTAGCATGGAAAATTGAAGCTCATGGGATAAAGGGGAAAGTATTGACGTGGATAGAGAACTGGCTGTCAGATAGAAAACAGAGAGTTGGAATAAACGGCTCATTTTCTGAATGGCAGGCAGTAACAAGTGGGGTACCACAGGGATCTGTCCTGGGTCCCCAGCTGTTCACAATTTACATTAATGACCTGGATCAGGGAGTCGGATGCAGCATTTCCAAATTTGCAGACGACACTAAACTAGGAGGGGGGGTGGGCTCAGAGGAGGAGACCAGGAAGCTCCAGAGCGATTTGGACAGACTGGGTGATTGGGCGGATAAATGGCAGATGCACTATAATGTGGACAAGTGCGAAGTTATCCACCTTGGGTGCAGGAACGGGAGGGCAAATTATTATTTAAATGGCAATAAATTGGGAGAGGGGGAAGTACAGAGAGACCTGGGTGTTCTTGTACACCAGTCACTGAAGGCGAGCATGCAGGTGCAACAGGCGGTCAAGAAGGCAAACGGTATGCTGGCCTTCATAGCAAAAGGGTTGGAATACAGGAACAGGGATACCTTGCTGCAGCTGTACAGGGCACTGGTGAGACCACACCTCGAGTACTGTGTACAGTTTTGGTCGCCTCATCTGAGGAAAGATGTTCTTGCCATGGAGGGGGTGCAGCGGCGATTCACCAGGCTGATACCAGGAATGGCGGGATTGACCTATGAGGAGAGACTATGTAGTTTAGGGATGTACACACTGGAGTTTAGAAGATTGAGAGGGGACCTCATAGAAGTGTATAAAATTCTGACAGGTCTAGACAGACTAGATGCAGAAGGAATGTTTCCCTTGGCGGGTGAGAACAGAACTAGAGGACATAATTTAAGGATAAGGGCTAAACCATTTAGGACAGAAATGAGGGGTAATTTCTTCACTCAGAGGGTGGTGAACCTGTGGAACTCATTGCCACAGAGGGCAGTGTACGCCAGCTCATTAAATATATTTAAGAGGGAATTAGATATATTTCTACAGGCAAAAGGGGTTAAGGGTTACGGAGAGAAGGCGGGGACGGGATACTGAATTGGAGGATCAGCCATGATCTCATTAAATGGCGGAGCAGGCTCGAAGGGCCGGATGGCCTACTCCTGCTCCTATCTTCTATGTATCTATGTATCTATGTCTCCGTAATCGCAATTATATCGTATTCCTTTACATCTATTTGCGCTGTTAATTCGTCTACCTTATTACGAATGCTTCGTGCATTCAGATACAGTGCCTTTAAATTTGTCTTTTTAACATTTTTAGACATCTTAACATGTTTTTGTACTGTGGCGCTATTTGTCTTATTACCATTTTTTCTTACCTGGACCCTATTTGTTAGTGCACTCCTTTTGTTTGTATGCTCTGTCCCTTCCTGACACAATCTGGTTATCCTTACCCTAATCACTTTCCTGCACTGCTTCCTTGTCTTTTCTCTTTAGCATTCTAGATTTCTCTCCACCGGGAACCCCCCCCCCCCCCCCCACCTTATTTAGTTTAAAGCCCTATCTACCTCCCTAGTTATTCGATTCGCTAGAACTCTGGTCCCAGCATGATTCAGGTGTAGTCCGTCCCAACGGAACAGCTCTCTCTTTCCCCAGTACTGGTGCCAGTGCCCCACAAATCGAAACCCACTTCTCCTCCCACACCAATCTTTGAGCCACGCATTCATCTCACTGATCCTATTGACCCTATGCCAATTTGCTCGTGGCTCCGGTAATAATCCAGAGATTATGACCTTTGTGGTTCTGCTTTTTAATTTAGTCCCTAGCTGCTCAAACTCTCTCAGCAGAACCTCTTTCTTTGTCGTTGGTACCTACGTGGACCATGACAACTGGATCCTCCCCCCGCCCCCCCCCCACTCCAAGTTCTTCTCCAGCCCAGAGGAGATGTCCTTTACCCTGGCACCGGGTAGGCAACATAGCCTTCGGGACTCAAGCTCCTGGCTGCAGAGAACAGTGTCTATCCCCCTAATTATACTGTCGCCTACTACAACCACCTTCCTTTTTACTCCCCCCACTAGAACGGCTTCCTATACCACGGTACCGTGGTCAGTTTGCTCATCCTCCCTGCAGTCCCCGTACTTGTCCACAAGTGTTGCAAGAACTTCAAATCTATTGGACAAGTGCAGGGACTGAGGCTCCTGCAATACTACCTCCTGGATCCCCGTACCTGCCTCACTCGCAGTCACACCCTCCTGTCCCTGACCACGTGTCAATTCTAAAGTATTTAATCTAAGGGGTGTGGCTGCCTCCTGGAGCAAAAGGTCCAGGTACCTTTCTCCCTCCCTGATGTCTCGCAATGTCTGTAGCTCGGACTCCAGCTTCTCAACTCGGAGCCTAAGTTTCTCAAGCCGCAGACACTTACCGCAGATGTAGTCACCCTGGACAAAAATGTCCACAAGCTCCCATATATTGCAGCAGCAACACATCTCCTGTTCTCCCATTATTTTATTTATTTTATTAATTAGTTTCGTGTTAATCAAATTATTTACCTCGTTTAGTTTATTAAATTAATTAAATTAAGTTTAGTTTTTTAAAATTTAGTTATATGTTATATGTTATCTTAAAACTTAGGCCACAGTCACTACCAATCACTTACCTGCCTTACCTGTGACATCACACTGCCGTTTTCTCTTGTTGATGCAGGTCTACTGCTGCTTTTATCCCTGCTCTCGGGCCTCGGGTCTGCTCCCACTCAGGTCCACCGCTGCTCTGCGGGAGAAGTTAGGAAAAGCAAGCATCTCCTTCCTCCACTTCACCGAACTCCCACACTTACCAAACTCCCAGTTGTTCACTCTGTGCTCACTGCACTCAGTGATCACATGGCCTATTCCTGCTCTTATTTCTTATATAGGTGGGGTGGCATGTATTGATGAAGGAGAATATTACAGTGTTGGAGAGAGAGGATGTCCTGGAGAGGTCAAGGACGGAATCTATTTGGTTAGATTTAAGAAACAATAGAGGCGCCATTACACTACTAGGTGTATTCTATAGACCGCCAACTAGTGGGAAGGATATAGAGAAGCAAATTGGCAGGGAAATTACAGAGAGGTGCAAGAACTATAGAGTAGTGATAATGGGGGACTTCAATTATCCTAATATAGACTGGGATAGTAATAGTGTAAAGGGCAGACAGGGGGAAGAATTTCTGAAATGTGTTCAGGAGAACTTTCTTGATCAATACGGCCAGAATTTTCTGTACATGGACAAGTCGGGTGCGGGCGGTCGGCGTGGTGGGTCGCGACCCTGTTGCTGCTTCCATCCCGCTGCAGAAAATGACTTTGCTTCAATGGGGCCTATTAAGTCCGCCCAGCACGTTACCCGGCCCAATTAAATGGTGCGGGTCTGACGACATTACCCATGACGCGTTTTCAGCCGATAGATTTATAAAAGCCATGGCCACATTGCATTTCAGGGTTCATCTAGGATAGTGCAGTCACTGCATTGGAGGTTTTGATTGTTCCAAACACTTGGAAACGTGACTGCATAGAGGCAGAGGGCTGCACCCAGGTTCTCCAATGACTCTCTCCATACTCTTGTGGAGGGAGTCAGAGCACACAGTGATGTCCTCTTCCCTTCCGATGGGTGGAAGAGACCTCCCCAGGAGATGAAAAGAGACTGGCTCCAAATTGCAGAGGAGGTCAATAGCAGGGATGTGGTGAGGAGGACTTGGGTGCAGTGCTGGAAACGTTTCAATGATCTCATTATAGCAGCAAAGGCAAGTACAAAGCCACACTCAACTTCATCCTGCTGTGTCTCTCATCACATCCCCATCACTCTGCCTTCCCAACCCAACTTCTGCCCATCATTACTCACACCAACATGCCTTGCATGTCCACCCATCCCTCTCTCTCTACTACATCTGACTAGCCACCCCTCACACTCACCCTCATCCTAACGCAATCATACCAACTAACAACACACAAGGCAGCCACTTGGCATTGCCACCCTACTCCATCATAGTCTCCCTCTAAAGATCTAACCCATCCATTTGTTACACTCATTCCATCAGTCTCACTCCAACCTTCTCTTCTTTCCCTCCTTGCAGGAAAAGAGAGCCCACAATAAGTGGGAGCGGGAGAGAAGTGGAGGTGGAACACCATCATTTACCACCCTCACAACAGCAGAGGAGGCTGCGTTAGACGTATCGGGATTCGCCGAGCAGCTCGAGGTGGGAGCTGGAGAGAGGGGAACATCTCAGCAACCTGGTGACAGAATTACGTATCAATCAGCTACAAGGCGTAAATCTTTCCCTCATATGGGGACTGATGTCATCAGCCACTGAATGGTCGTCATGTGCATAATGGTATCTGTACCTGTTCTTCATATGACATATCTAAATCATCTCTTTACTCTCCCACAGTCCATCAAGAGCCACCCCCCCCCCGCCACTGTCCAGGAGGAAGAGGAAGACGACTCTTCAGAGGAGCCTCCAGCCTCTGAGGGCGCACCGTCACCAGACATAAGCGCACCCAGCACCAGCACAGATACGCACACCTCGGTGGGTCCCACACGAGATAGAGTAGTGTTGTTACCTGGTGTCTCAAGTCACAAGTGAGCAGGAGCAGATGGTGGGGACAGGGACAGCAGTGGAGACTCCTCACCGGAGGGTGAAGGATGCTCCCAGCTCTGTTCAGCTAAGAGGGTGATCCTGGAGGTGCAGGAAGAAGTGCAGGAGGCTCTGACAGGTTTTGCGACCGCGATGTCTGAAAATGATCAGAGAATGGAGGAGTCCATCATCAACATGAGCACCACCATGTCGTAGGTGATGGCGACTGTAGGCTCTTCCATGGAAAGGATGGCCACCTGCATGGAGCAGCTGATGTGCCACTCACAGGAGCACATGCTATCTATGGATGGCAGAGGCTCATACACCTCATCTCTAGGAGGAATGTCAGCAAAGACGTGGGTCCTCATGACCCCACTGATGTGCAGCAAGGTGCTCTCCAGCAGGGAAGTTCGGGTGGCCCATGAGAGGGATGATGGTGAGAGGGGACATGGAAGTGGGGGCTCCTCTCAAAGCACTTACACTTCTCCCCCGTTGCCACCTCCTCACTCAGAGCCCCAGATGCCTCCTCAGACAGCAAGTGAGAGAGGAAGTATTAAGGGGTTTAGCATCTTTGAATGTAGATAAATCACCAGGCCTGGGTGAAATGTATCCCAGGCTGTTAAGAGAAACAAGGAAGGAAATAGCGGAGGCTGTGACCATCATTTTCCAATACTCTCTGGCTACAGGTGTGGTGCCAGAGGACTGGAGGTCTTCTAACGTTGTGCCATTGTTTAAAAAGGAAGACAGGGATAGATTGAATAATTACAGGCCAGTCAGACTCACCTCGGTGATGGGCAAATTATTGGAAAAAATTCTGAGGGACAGTATTGATCGTCATTTAGAAAGGCATGGATTAATCAAGGATGGTCAGCATGGATTTGTTAAGGGTAGGTCGTGTCTGACTAACTTGATTGAATTTTTTGAGGAAGTAACACAGAGGGTCAATGAGGGTAGCGTGTTTGATGTAGTCTACATGGATTTTAGCAAGGCTTTTGACAAGGTCCCACATGGCAGACTGGTCGGAAAAATAAAAGCCCATGGGATTCAAGAGAAAGTGACAAGTTGGATTCAAAATTGGCTCAGTGGCAAGAAGCAAAGGGTCAACGGGTGTTTTTGTGACTGGAAGGCTGTTTCCAGTGGGGTTCCACAGTGGGGTTCCGCAGGGCTCAGTACTAGGTTCTTTTGTTTTTTGTGGTATATATCAATGATTTAGACTTTAATATAAGGGGTATGATTAAGAAGTTTGCAGATGACACAAAAATTGGCCGTGTGGTTGATCGTGAGGAAGAAAACTGTAGACTGCAGGAAGATATCAATGGACTGGTCAAGTGGGCAGAAAAGTGGCAAATGGAATTCAAACTGGAGAAGTGTGAGGTAATGCATTTCGGGAAGGCTAATGCGACAAGGAAATGCACAATAAATGGTAGGATACTGAGAAGGGTAGAGGAACAGAGGGTCCTTGGAGTGCACGTCCACAGATCCCTGAAGGTAGCAGGACATGTAGATAAGGTGGATAAGAAGGCATACGGGATACTTTCCTTTATTAGCCACCTGTTGTGCCACTTGTTGAGTGCTAAGACAATCATTATAATGAGCAGGCAGCACAAGTTTAGCGTGCTGCCTGGACCACTTTTTACAGGTGCAAGCAAATAGTGTTGGTCCTTGACACCGCCCGTTTTCGGGCCTAGAGTCCTAGAATCATAGAATGGTTACAGCACAGAAGAAGGCCATTCGGCCTGTCGAGCCCATGCTGGCTCTCTGGAAGAGCACTTCAGCTAGTCCCACTCCACCGCCCTTTCCCCGCAGCCCTGTAAATTTCTTTCCTTCAAATACTTATCCAACTCCCTTTTGAAAGCCGTGATTGAATCTGCCTCCACCTCACTTTCAGGCAGTGTGTTCCAGATCCTAACCACTCGCTGCATAAAGAAGTTTTTTCTTGCGTTGCCTTTGGTTCTCTTGCAGATCACCTTGGATCCGTGTCCTCTGGTTCTTGACCCTTCTGCCAATGGGAACAGTTTCCCTCTATCTACTCTGTCCAGACCCCTCATAATTTTGAACACCTCTATCAAATCTCCTCTCAATCTTCTCTGCTCCAAGGAGAACAACCCCAGCTTCTCCAGTCTATCAACGTAACTGAAATCCCTCATTCCTGGAATCATTCTCGTAAATCTTTTCTTTACCCTCTCTAAGCCCTTCACATCCTTCCTAAAGTGTGGTGCACAGAATTAGTATTCCAGTTGGGGCCGAACCAGTGTTTTATGCAGGTTCATCATAATTTACACACTTTTGTACTCTATACCTCTATTCATGAAGCCCAGGATCCCGTAAAACTTTTTAACTGCTTTCTCAACCTGCCCTGCCACGTTCAACGATTTGTGCACACATACCCCAGGTCTCTCTGTTCGTGCACCCCCTTCAGGATTGTACCATTTAGTTTATATGGCCTCTCCTCACTCTTTCTACCAAAATGTATCACTTCACACTTTTCTGTATTAAATTTCACCTGCCACGTGTCCGCCCATTTCACCAGCCTGTCAATGTCTTCCTGAAGTCTATCACTGTCCTCCTCACTGTTCACTACACTTACAAGTTTTGTGTCATCTGCAAATTTTGAAATTGTGCCCTGTACATCCACGTACAAGTCATTAATATATATCAAGAAAAGCAGTGGTCCTAGTACTGACCCCTGGGGAACACCACTGTATACCTTCCTCCAGTCCAAAAAACAACTGTTCACTACTACTCTCTGTTTCCTATCACTTAGCCAATTCCATATCCATGCTGCCACTGTCCCTTTTATTTCATGGGCTTCAACTTTGCTGGCAAGCCTATTATGTGGCACTTTGTCGAATGCCTTTTGGAAATCCATGTACACTATGTCAACCGTATTACCCTCATCAACCCTCTCTGTTACCTCATCAAAGAACTCAATCAAGTTAGTTAAACACGATTTACCTTTAATAAATCCGTGCTGGCTTTCCTTAATTAATCCACACTTGTCCAAGTGACTGTTAATTTTGTCCCTGATTACTATTTCAAAAAGTTTCCCCACTACCGAGGTCAAACTGACTGGCCTGTAGTTGCTGGGTTTATTTTTACACCCTTTTTTGAACAATGGTGTTACATTTTCAATTCTCCAGTCCTCTGGCACCACCTCCGTATCTAAGGAGGAGTGGAATATTATGGCCAGTACCTCTGCGATTTCCTCCCTCAATTCCCTCAGCATCCTAGGATGCACCCCATCCAGTCCTGGTGACTTATCTACTTTAAGTACAGCCAGCCTTTCTAATAGTTCCTCTTTATCAATTTTTATCCTATCAAGTATTTCCACTATCTCTTCCTTTACTATGTCTATGGCAGCATCCTCTTCCTTGGTGAAGACAGATGCAAAGTACTCGTTTAGTACCTCAGCCATACCCTCTGCCTCCATGCATAGGTCTCCTTTTTGGTCCCTAATCGACCCCACCCCTCCTCTTACTACCCTTTTACTATTTATATGCCTATGGAAGACTTTTGGATTACCTTTTATGTTGGCTGCCATTCTATTCTCATACCCTCTCTTTGCCCCTCTTATTTTCTTTTTCACTTCTCCTCTGACCTTTCTATATATAGTCTGATTCTCAGATATATTTGCAACCTGACATCTGACACACGCACTCTTTTTCTGCTTCATCATATTCTCCATCTCTTTCATCATCCAGGGAGCCCTGACTTTAGTTGTTCTGCCTTTCCCCCTAGTGGGAATGTACCTCAACTGTACCTGAACTATTTCCTCTTTAAAGGCAGCCCATTGCTCCATTACAGGTTCTTTCCCCAGAACCAGATCCAGCAATGCCTCCTCCCTCATCGGGCTGGAAACATACTGATCAAGAAAGCTCTCCTGAACACACTTCAGAAATTCTTCCCCTTCTCTGCCCTTAACACTATTACAATCCCAGTCTATATTAGGATAGTTGAAGTCTCCCATTATTACTACTTTATAGTTCTTGCACCTCTCTGTAATTTCTCTGCAAATTTGCTCCTCCATATCTTTCCCACTAGTTGGTGGTCTATACAATACACCTAGTAGTGTAATGGCACCTCTATTATTTCTTAACTCTAGCCATATAGATTCTGTCCTTGACCCCTCCAGGACATCCTCCCTCTCCAGCACTGTAACATTCTCCTTGACCAATACTGCCACACCACCTCCTATCTTTCCTTCCCTATCTTTCCTGAACACTTCATAATCAGGAATATTTAATACCCAATCCTGCCCTTTTTTGAGCCAGGTCTCGGTTATCGCTGCATCATATTCCCATGTGGCTATTTGTGCCTGCAGCTCACTTACCTTGTTTACTACGCTTTGTGCGTTCACATACAGACACTGTAAACCCATCTTAGACCATCCTGTATTCTCTCTTAGTTTGACGCCCCTAATACCTTACTATTTCTTACTTTAGTGCTCTCTGCCTCTCCCAATCCTTTGAGCACTTTATTTCCCCTTATTAATGTTACATCCTGGTGCCCATCCCCCAGCCAAATTAGTTTAAACCCAACCCATCCGGCTTGTACAGGTCCCACCTCTCCCAGAACCGGTCCTAGTGCCTCAGGAATCTAAAGCCCAACCTCCTGCACCATCTCTCTAGCCACGCATTAATCTACGCTATCCTCCTATTTCTATACTCACTCACACGTGGCACCGGGAGTAATCCGGTGATTACTACCTTTGAGGTCCTGCTTTTTAATCTCTTTCCTAGCTCCCTGTAATCTGCCTGCAGGACCTCATCCCTCTTTCTAACTACGTCGTTGTTACCGACATGGACCATGACCTCTGGCTGTTCACCCTCCTGCCTCAGAATGTTCTGTAGCCGCTCAGTGACATCCTTGACCCTGACACCACGGAGGCAATATACCATCCTGGAGTCACGTCTGCTGCTGCAGAAACATCTGTCTGCTCCCTTAACTATTGAATCCCCTACCAGTATTGCTTTCCCACTCTTCTTCTTCCCCCCCCCCCCACCCCGTACAGCTGAGCCACCCGTGGTGCCGCAGACTTGGCTCTGGCTATAGTCCCCAAAGGAACCATCGCTCTCACCAGTACTCAGAACTCAACACTGTTTGGAAAGCGAGATGCACTTAGGGGACTCCTGCACTACCTGCCTGGTCCTCCTCTTCTGTCTGGTGATCACCCATTCCCTTTCTGCCTGCACACTCTTTATCTGCGGGGTGACCACCTCCTGAAACGTGCTATCTACGAAGCTTGCAGCCTCATGGATGCACCTCAGTGACGCCAGCTGCTGCTCAAGCTCCAAAACCCGGAGCTCGAGCTCCTCCAGCTGACGACACTTCCTGCACATGTGGTTGTCCAGGTAATGGGAAGTGTCCTGGAGTCCCCACATGGCACAGGATGTGCATTCCATAGCACTGAGCTGCCCTGCCATGACTTTACTAAATAGACTATTAACTAGAAACACCTACCAGCTACTCACCAATCAGCTCCTTTCCTGGTTGTGATGTCACTTTAGCGGTTTTGCCGTTGTTGCTTTTGTTGTTGTTGTTTTTGCTGGAGGTCCTCCTCCACCTCACTGCCGCCGCTGCTCCGATCTACACTCTCTCTGGGCCTCCTGCTCAATTTATACTCCGCCTCCTGCTCTCCTGTGATGTCGGTCCTTTTTTAATTCACTGCTCAGCTCCCTTTATGCCCCCACTCAGGTCCGCGCTGTGTTCTGGGCCTTTTCCTCTCAGCTCCCTTTAAGCCGCCACCACCTTTCCAATTTCCTGTGCCTAATCGAATTTCTAGGCCTTTAAATCTTGTGATCACTCATCAATAATTGTCTTTGTATTTCTCTCCAGTGATACAATAAAGAAGTTTATATTCAAACATCCAATTCCTTCTTTGACTCAGGTTTACTTCCTCGGAATTATTATACGGAGTGAGTTAAATTGCGAGGTAGTTTATCCTGTAAAATAAGTTGTTAGCGGGTATATACTTTCTTATGAAGGTATGTAATTACCTTTTTCCTTTCATTTTCTTCCCTTGTTAGTCCCATCTGAGACATGTCCTTCCTGTGTCTGAGAAGGCTGGGTGAGTTGCCTGAAGGCCTTAAGGCCGCATCCGTAAACACCACTACTGTCATTCTAACTAGAGGCATGGTTGGACAAGCTGGTGGATTCTCCCCATCCGATCTTCCCTCTCTTCAGCAGGAAATGGCCTGAGATTGAGTGCTCAGTGGACTTGGGAATCAAAGCTGCATTTTACCATTCTGTGCCATCCTTAGAAAAATCTTAATAATCCCCCTTTCATCATCCAGCTGTGTTTTCATTTTGTTCTTTCTCTTTTTTCAATAGCCTCTCAGGAAACTTGACAAGTCTCTGGAAGCTACCTGTCTACTGGAAAGTTACCATTCCGTTCCTCAACAGATAATTCCATACCAATTGCATGTCTCATTTATGGGCGCATCTCTTTAAAATATACTTTTGGATAATTACCCAGCTCATTCTTTAGATTTGTCTATCTGCCCACAAAAAGATTCCACAACAGTACATCGGGAATTTATTGATTGGGTGCAGTGTTAGGAGTTTATCAACTTGATGCAGTGTCAGTCTTTTAATTCTTCTGTTATTATCTATTCAGCATTTCATTTTCTTCATAACAGATTCTTTAATATGCTAGACCTCCCTTTTTAAAAGTAATTTTTAGTCAAACTGCATCTGCTTCTGCAGGATTAACTCTTATCGTTGATGCTAAAGTATGACTTCCTGTAGTATTTTAATTCTGCCCTTTCCCATTTAGAGATGTTAGACAGCATATTGGCCCAAAAATTAGTGCCGCTACGCGAGAGTACGCACTGTGTACTCTCGCGTATTCTGTCTCCAATTGCCGGTTTTCTGCATGCACTGCGCATGCGCTGAAAACCGGCACTTGGTGATTTCAAAAGGGGGTGGTTCCTAGGTGAACCGCGTGCGCGCTACAGGCTGCGCGCACGCAGTGCACTTAGTGCTTTGAACGCGCAGGTAAGCATGGAACATTTTACACATAAAGAAAGGAGGCGTAAGACCCTCTTTTAACAAGGTAAGTAGTTAATTAAGTATTATTTTGAATTTTTTTCAACAGGTATATCTTTTTTAGAGACTTTAAAGAAAGGTAAGTTTATTTTTATAACTTTTTAAAAGATTTTAAATTTTTTCAAAAATTTAATTTTTTGTTTAAAATGGTTAATTTATTTAACTATACTTATTTTATTAATCTGATGGGGTTTTTTTTTAATTTAATTGAGGTTTAGCTGTTCTTTTGGGGGGGTATAGTATTCATAGCTTTCACAGCCGTGCTGTGAAAGCTATGAATGAAAGATGGTGTGCTGCCATTGGCTCTAACTGAGTCACGTGATCCCACAGCTCGCACGAATTAACTGCGCCTGTGGGATACGAAAGCCCTGCACAGCTGCTGTCCAGAACATCAAGTTCGTGCGAGCTGGGAATAAAAAAGCCAGCGCGCAGTGAGAGATCGCGTGGAAGCCTTACCCTCGCACGAAGGCTCACTCACTAATTTTTGGGCCATTGTTTCATCAAGGACCTTGCAGCAAATTTCTATTGTCGACAGCAAAGTCATTTGAATTATATGCAATCTGGAGTTCAATCCAACTAGCTCAAGTGAATATTTGGGATCTGCATTATTCCTGTATTCTACTATGTCCGATTACTAAAATGCAGTACTAATATGCAGTGAAATAAAGTCAGCTGTGACAAAAAAAATGGGTATTTTGGTCCATAGTTTAAGAGATTCCTTTCTGTACTAGGTTATCTTGGCTTAAAAATAGGAGGGCTGAAAATCTGCAGCCCATTTGGCTCACTCCTGCCATATGTTACATCCCTAACTTTTTCCAGTTCTGACGAAGGGTCACAGACCTGAAACGTTAACTCTGTTTCTCTCTCCACGGATGCTGCCTGGCCTGCTGAGTGTTTCCAGCATTTTCTGTTGTTATTTATAACTTCAGTGGGAGTGTGCTGGAAGGGCCACAAATTAGGTCAGGACTCAGTTACACTACCTGTCATCTTTCCTTGGGAGCCTCCTGGCTGGCCCTTTGGGGGCAGGTCCTCTGCCTGCCCTAGACAAGGCCATTGATACAGGAGGGGCAGGGCTGGGGTGGGGACTTCCTAGGTCGGCAGTGCTGAGACCAGTCAAAGGACAGAAGTTGAGCACACAGGGTACAGGATAATAATCATGGACTGGAGAAACAAGATTTTAAAAAAATAATTGGCTCCCTGACAAATGGAGGCACTTGTGCATTTTTTCCAGGAGAGGCCCGAGCAATCAGGAGAGCTCTAACATAGAAAGTACTTGTCATACAGCGTAGGTTGCCATTGGCATGCTTTTGTGTACATGTTGTACATCGTTACCATAGTGTGAATTCTCAAAGGCAAGACTACATTTCAAAGGGTTTTTTGGATATAAGAATATGACTCTTTTGATGGACCCGGAAGTTATGGTTTCGACCTAATTGGAAAAAACAAAGAGGCAAGTAGGTGGGGAGGCCTGCATATTTCCAAGAAAAACTGTAACCGTAAGGGACTGGGTGGATACTTGCTTCTGTAAAGCATCTGTGAGTCTTTCATCTGAAAGATCTGCAACAAAGGAAGTCAACCAATGGGTTTGTCTGGTTAACTCTTTTATGAACTAGTACAAAGTAACTATTATTTGGACTGATTCCAACAACTCGCTATTACCGATTCTTCCTGCAAATGACTGTAAACTGACTGCTTGGCTGTTTGGTTTATTACAAAAGTGTCTGGCATTACCGATTGATCTTCTGAAGTGACATGGGTGGGTTGTGGAAATCCTGTGCGAAATTCAGAGAAAATAAACAGATCTATTGCTTACCTGCAATATTCCAGATTACTTTATGCACAAGGTCTCACTTAAATTCATCGGAAGTGTGGGTTTGCCTATTGGAGCTGGCTTTTGTGTTGGGCACAAGAAAAAGTGTCAGGAGAAGCTTGGACCATAACAGCAGCTATTCTGAGGTATTCTTCTCTTCGATTATGAACATTTGCATGCTGAGCTGTTCAACATTCTGTTATTCTGTTGGATATTAGTCAGAAAGACAACCAGTACCTGTAATTTTATTATTTTTTATATATTTTATTACCACCACTGACTTTATAGTGCTCTTACTTTTGTCAGAATCTTTGGCAGAGGCAATAGTAATAACAAGACCTGAGAGCAGGGTCAGCATTCAATTGCTTAAAAGTTTGACATATTCCATCGCATTTTAGGAATACAGATAGGGATCAGGGGCAGAAATCTGACCCACTGTGAAGTTGGTCCACTCGGTCAAAACAGGTCGGAGTTCAATATACAGGTTTGTTTTAAATTCTGTACAAAATTTATTTTTGATTTTGGTCCTGCACACCAACATAGAAATTGCTGCCAACATTAAGTTTTAACCTGGCATCAATTTCATGTTACTGGCCAGTAATGCCTGGAGTTCAACATCTTGCCTCATTCCTGCCGGCTCTAACATTGATATAGCACTTTTGAGGTGGTGGTGCACTATAAGTGTTTATACCTGTGTATTAGCCATGTTTACATAGGAAATATGGCACAGAAACAGGCCATTCGGCCCAACCAGTCAATGCCGGCGTTTATGCTCCACTCAAGCCTCCTCCCGTCTTTTCTCATCTAACTCTGTCAGCATAACCCTCCTTCTCCCTCATATGCTTATCTAGCCTCCCCTTAAATGCATCTATACTATTCGCTTCAACTACTCCCTGTGATAGCAAGTTCCACATTCTCACCACTCTCTAGGTAAAGAAGTTTGTTCTGAATTCCCTATTGGATTTCTTGGTGACTATCTTATATTGATGGCCTCTAGTTATGCTTTTCCCCACAAGTGGAAACATTCTCTCTGTATCGACTCTATCAAAACCTTTCATAATTTTAAAGACCTCAATTAGGTCACCCCTCAGCCTTGTTTTTTCAAGAGAAAAGAGACCCAGCCTGTTCATCCTTTCCTGATAGGTATACCCTCACATTTCTGGTATCATCCTTGTAAATCTTCTCTGCACCCTCTCCAGTGCCTCCATATCATTTTTTATGGCCTTGATAACCTGTGTCGCTACTTTTAGTGATTTATGTATTTGTACTCCGAGATCCCTTTGCTCCTCTACCCCACGCAGACTCGCACCCTCCGAGTAATAAATGACCTCCCTATTCTTCCTACCAAAAGGTAATACAGGTACCTCACATTTATCTGTGTTGAATTTAATTTGCCAATTATATGCCCATTCTGAAAGTTTATTAATGTCTTCCTGTAATTTGTTGCAGTCCTCCTCAGTATTGACTATCCCCCCATTTTGGTATCATCTGCAAATTTAGAAATTGTTTTTTTTGATTCCAAAGTCTAAATCGTTAATATAAATTGTGAACAACAGTGGTCCCAGCACTGACCCTAGTGGAACACCACAACCCACCTTCTGCCACTGTGAATAGCTACCCTTTAGCCCTACTCTCTGCTTTCTGTTTTGAAGCGGAGATGCCGGTGTTGGACTGGGGTGGACAAAATTGAGAGGTCGCACAACACCAGGTTATAGTCCAACAGTTTTATTTGAAATCACAAGCTTTCGGAACTATCGCTCCTTCACCTGAGGAAGGAGCGATAGTTCCGAAAGCTTGTGATTTCAAATAAAACTGTTGGACTATAACCTGGTGTTGTGCGACCTCTCAATTCTGTTTTGAAGCCAGCTTGCTATCCATTCTGCTACTTGTCCCCTGACTCTGCATTCTCTGACCTTATTCATCAGTCTATTATGTGGTACCTTATCGAAGGCCTTTTGAAAATCTACATAAATTACGTCTACTGCATAACTCTAGTTTATTCTCTCTGTTACCTCTTCAAAAAATTCACTGAGGTTGGTCAAGCAAGACTTTCCCTTTTGAAATCCATGCTGACTATTCATTATTATATTTTTGGCTTCTCGATGTTCTTCTATTTTCTCCTTTAGTAGGGATTCCATTATTTTTGCTACCACCGATGTTAAGCTGACTGGTCTATTGTTCCTTGGACATGTTCTATCTCCCTTCTTAAATAAAACTATTATGTTAGCTATCTGCCAGTCCTCTGACACTACACCTTTTTCTAATGAATTATTAAATATGTGTAGTAATGCCTCTGCTATCTCTTCCCTAGATTCTTTTAAAATGTGTAGATGTAATCCATCTGGACCAGGGTTTTTTTCCTCTTTGAGTTTGATTAGTTTATTTTTTTTTTTTTTTAATTCATTCACGGGATGTGGGCATCACTGGCAAGGCCAGCATTTATTGCCCAACCCTAGTTGCCCTTGAGAAGGTGGTGGTGAGCCGCTTTCTTGAACCGCTGCAGTCCGTATGGTGAAAGTACTCCCACAGTGCTGTTGGGGGGGAGTTCCAGGATTTTTACCCAGCGACGATGAAGGAACGGCAATATACTTCCAAGTCAGGATGGTGTGTGACTTGGAGGGGAACTTGGAGGTGGCGGTGTTCCCATGCGCCTGCTGCCCTTGTCCTTCTAGGTGGAAGCCGTCGCAGGTTTGGGAGGTGCTGCCGAAGATGCCTTGGCGAGTTGCTGCAGTGAATCTTGTAGATGGTACACACTGCAGCCACGGTATGCCAGTGGTGGAGGGAGTGAATGTTTAAGGTGGTGGATGGGGTGCCAATCAAGCGGCCTGCTTTGTCCTGGATGGTGTTGAGCTTCTTGAGTGTTGTTGGAGCTGCACTCATCCAGGCAAGTGGAGAGTATTCCATCACACTCCTGACTTGTGCCTTGAAGATGGTGGAAAGGCTTTGGGGAGTTAGAAGGTGAGACACTCGCCACAGAATACCCAGCCTCTGACCTGCTCTTGTTGCCACAGTATTTATGTGGCTGGTCCAATTAAGTTTCTGGTCAATGGTGACCCCCAGGATATTAATGGTGGGGGATTCAGCGATGATAATGCCGTTGAAGGTCAAGGGGCAGTGGTTAGACTCTCACTTGTTGGAGATAGTCATTGCCTGCCACTTGTATGGCGCGAATGTTACCTGCCACTCATCAGCCAGGTCTTGCTGCATGCAGGCATGGACTGCTTCATTGTCTGAGGAGTTGCGAATGGCACTGAACACTGTGCAGTCATCAGCGAACATCCCCACTTCTGACCTTATGATAGAGGGAAGGTCATTGATGAAGCAGCTGAAGATGGTTGGGCCTAGGACACTGCCCTGATGAACTCCTGCAGCGATGTCCTGGGGCTGTGATGATTGACCTCCAACCACCACAACCATCTTCCTTTGTGCTAGGTATGACTCCAGCCAGTGGAAAGCTTTCCCCCTGATTCCCATTGACTTCAGTTTTACTAGGGCTCTGCCTTGATGTCAAGGGCAGTCACTCTCACCTCACCTCTGGAATTCATCTCTTTTGCCCATGTTTGGACCAAGGCTGTAATGGGGTCTAGTGCTGAGTGGTCCTTGCAGAACCCAAATTGGGCATCAGTGAGCAGGTTATTGGTGAGTAAGTGCTGCTTGATAGCTCTGTCGACGACACCTTCCATCACTTTTCTGATGATTGAGAGTAGACTGATGGGGTGGTAATTGGCTGGATTGAATTTGTCCTGCTTTTTGTGGACAGGACATACCCGGGCAGTTTTCCACATTGTCAGATAGATGCCAGTGTTGTAGCTGTACTGGATCAGCTTGGCTAGAGGCGTGGCTAGTTCTGGAGCACAAGTCTTCAGCACGACAGCCGGGATGTTGTTGCGGCCCACAACATTTGCTGTATCCAGTGCGCTCAGCCGTTTCTTGATATCACGTGGAGTGAATCGAATTGGCTGAAGACTGGCTTCTGTGGTGGTGGTTACCTCAGGAGGAGGCCGATGTGGATCATCCACTCGGCACTTCTGGCTGAAGATAGTTGCAAACGCTTCAGCTTTGTCTTTTGCACGCACATGCTGGGCTCCACCATCATTGAGGATGGGGATATTCATGGAACCTCCTCCTCCCGTTAGTTGTTTAATGATCCACCACCATTCATGACTGGATGTGGCAGGACTGCAGAGCGTTGATCTGATCCGTTGATTGTGGGATCGCTTAGCTCTGTCTATAGCATGCTATATCTCTTTTTATTTTAAATGCAGTTATTTCATTGCTAATCTCATGATCCAATGTCATGTCCACCTGGTCTATCTCCCTGGTAAATACTGAGTCAAAGTAATTATTTAATATTTTTGCCATTTCTCTATCGCTGCCTGTGGTATTATCCTGTCCATCCCTTAGTGGCCCTATTCCCATCCTGACCTTCCTTTTTTTATTGATGTGCCTGTAAAATATTTTACTATTTTGTTTTATGTTCCTTGATAATTTAATTTCATAGTTCCTCTTTGCCTTCCTAATTGTTTTTTTTGACTTCTTTCCTAATCTCTTCTAATTTACCCTTATGCTCTCCCCTGCTGTCCATGTACTTAATGTTTGCCTCTTTCCTTACCCTCAATTTTTCCCTTATGGCTTGTTCTTGTTTTTTAGCGGAATATATTTTTCCTGGACTCTGTTGAACACTATTTTAAATATTTCCCATTGCTGTTCTACGTCATTGTTTACCAATATTGTAGTCCATTTTATTTTCCCAAGTTCTATTCTCAGCCCCTCAAAATCAGTTTTTCTCCAATCTATTACCCTGGTCTTTGTCATACTTATGTCCTTATCAATTATTATTTTAAAGCGTATTATATTATGGTCACTATTTCCTAGATGAGCCCCTACTTTTACTTCTCTTATCTGTTCTGGTTCATTCCCCATTACTAGATACAATAGTGAATCCTCCCTTGTTGGGCTTTTTACATATTGGGTTAGAAAGGAGTCCTGTACACATTGTAGGAACTCCATTCCCTTATCCCCTTTACCTACCTCCTCTGTCCAATTAATATCAGGGCAGTTGAAATCCCCCATGATTATTATTCTTTGTTTTTACTCATTTCTCTAATTTGTTTGCATATTTCTTCCTCCACCTCCTTTCCACTATTAGGTGGCCTGTAGACTACCCTTATTAGTGTGATTGATCCTTTATATTCTTTTATCACTATCCACATGGATTCTATTTCTGTCTTGCTAATAGCTGCGTCACTTTTTTCTACTGCCATTATGTTATCTCTAATAAGTACAGCTACTCCACCTCCCCTTTTTCCCTCCCTATCTTTTCTAAATATGTTATACCCTGCAATGTTTAATTCCCAGTCCTGATTTTTCTGTAGCCATGTCTCAGTAATCCCTACTATATCTGATTTGTCACAACGCATGATTGCCTCCAACTCCCCTGTTTTATTACAGACACTAGTGGGCTAGAAATTCGGCTCCTTTGCAGCTGCCTTTAGCGCCTTTGAGGGGCGCTAATGAGGCGCAAAGGGCTTATCGTCCGGGGGGGGGGGGGGAAAAGCACCTCCCGAGAAATTCAGCGGGGTGTTGCTTAGGCGCTACCCGATAGCGCCCCCGCTGGTTGCGCCCCAGGTCGCTGCACCACCAGCGATGACATCGCCATGCGCGGCGACCCCTTAGCGGCCCGCCGTGGCTCCTTACTGCCCCATGGCAGAAATTCGGCTGCGCCCTGCGAGGCTGCCATGGGCGGTGTCAGTGCCAGCCACGCGAGTCGCAAGCCGGGCCGACCACCGCTCACGGGGCAGTATTTAAAAGGGAGAAGCGGCTGCGACCCGCGCCACCCGGCCCTTTGTGGTGTGCCGTGACATGGTCTTGGCCGCCATCGCGCAGCCCAGCACGGCGTCTCGGCGCCGGGCTGCTGCCATGGCATCACGTCGCCCTGGTGGCCTAGTCAGGGCCATCAGAGGCCCTGCAGAGTGCGCAGCGGCCCTCCCCTTTAACTGAAGGGGAGGGGCATTGAAACGCGGCAGTGCTCCGCAGAGCCTCTGCCGATCACGCTCCGACATCGCTTCGTTTACCGCCCGACCAGGAAGTGGAACACCCGAGATTGTGCTCCATTTCCTGTGCGGGGCGGTGAGCCAAATTTAGTGGCCGGGGCGGTTCTACCGCGCCGGGCGCTAAATGTCTGGCCTTAATTCGGTTACCGCCCCAAAACGGATTATTACCCTCGATGTCCTGCTTTTTAATTTAGCTCCTAACTCCTGATACTCCTCCAGCAGAACCTCCTCCCTGTTCCTACCTATCTTGTTTGTTCTGACATGGACAACAACAACTGGATTTACCCCCTCCCTTTCCAAATTTCCTCTCCAGCCACCTCGAGATATCCCTTACCCTAGCAACACACCCTTCGGGATTCTCGTTCTTGGCTGCAGAGGACGCTATCTATCCCCATAATTATAGATCCCCCATCACTACCATATTTCTATTCTGCTCTTTCCCCCTCCCCCGCCCCCCCACCCCTTGGACAGCCTTCTGAGCCACAGTGCCTTGGTCTGCATTGTGGCTGCCCTCCCCACAGTCTTTCTCCTTGTCCTCACAGGTAGTGAGTACATCGTACCTGTTGGACAGGACCAGTGTCTGCGGGACTTCCTTCTCAACCCCTTCTAAGTCCCCACTACCTGTCTTGTTATGCTTACTAATTCCTGAAATTTTGCTTCTGAAGGAGACAGCTCAGTCTTCATGCACTGCACATGTGATGTGCTAAATGAGCTTATATGAAATGGGTTTTACAGCAGAGGAAGGTGTTGAGGATCAGAGGGAATTGCTGCAGTTTCACACATCTTGTGCAGTTAGAAAATCTGCCGGTGGGAATTAGATCACCGCCAGCGGGCAGGAGTTAAAATTCATGGGGCTTCATTCCACCGCCGGGGACCCACAGAAACGGTCCTCAGCAAGGTAAGTAAAGAACATGAGGGGATCAGAAAGTCCACGATCGGGGAAGTGGGGGGAAGCCCAGGTCAGGGGAGGCCCGAGGTATCCTCATGGGGCCAGGAACAACTCCCTGGAAACTGTGGCATGGTAACCCAGTTCACATCAGCAGCGTGAATGGCACACTGCTATTAATCAGCTCAGCATTTTGCACAAGTGGAAAATTCTAGGCCGTTGTCTTGAATTATAAAACATTTTTCATCAATGTACTTTATTTGTTGGTCATGAAGGAAAACCTTAAATAAAATATTTGGTGCAGCTTGCTCATCATTACCTTTGTAATTTACTACGGTCTTGTCATTTAAGTAAGATGATTCTTTCCAGTGCAAAATGCAAACACAGGATTCTAAGCAATGGCAGAAATCTGAACACTCAGCATCATTACATTGCAAAATGCCTTAGTTCACTGTGTTCACAACCATGTGATTTGTTGCTCTTTAATAAAAGTAAAACGGTGCCCATATTTCCCCTGTCCGTGCACTCCTTATTCAACTCTATGGTCTCTCAGATGTAGTTTTAATTTTACTTCCAATTCCCTAGTTTTATCAGTGATAGAGTTGAAAGGGGGGGAAATGCATTCTCCACTTTGATGCAGCAGCCTTACAAGTCTTTGTAGCAGCACTCAGAAATCCTGCCTTTGTGCATATGAGCTCCCAGGGCAGCCCATTTCTTGGTCAGGATTGCACCATACATAATTGATTAGACTTATGGCATGAATGGCCATGTGCATAAGTTGGACAGATATCATACTGTACACCCATTCCTACCCCAGGTATCTACAGAGACATACAGTGCCCATCCTGCAATATATCCTGACTGACCTAAATGAACTTGCATCAGGCGGTATGAAGCAGAAAATATTGTCGAAAGTCTCTGCCTCTGAGCCATACAGATCAGATCAGACCCCAGGTTCAATCTCCAGTTTGTACCAAGTTAAATGATCTGAGCCAGAGTGGAAGTAGGGACACCACAATTGGCGTCAGCATTCTCGGGTTAGGGAAGATAAAATGAGCCAGACTTCCCCTTTCTGACCATTATACTGTGACCCCTAGGGGAAGTGCGCAGGTGGGCACTGGGTGAAAAACTATCAGGCTCACAGATGGATAGACTGCCAGCATTCACTGCCAAGGCTCACAGATGGATAATGGATACCTTGGTGAGGTGTCGGGGTCACCTTATTTGCAGTTGATGTAGCCCTGTGCCCCTTGGACTATGACATAATTGAAAACGTTGAGTGCCTCTCCTGTGCCTGCTATATCCGAGTGCTGAATTTAATGTAGTCTGCAGTATGTTACAACAGGGCATCTGTGGCCTTAGTTCTGCATCAGTGAACCACAGACTGGTTGATACTTGCCAAGTCTACTGTTATAGCCTGGAAGGGGCCTGTGACAAAGAAGTTGAGTTCTGTTGCCAATATAGTGAGACGTAGTTACCTCACACAAGCTGCTTTGAGTACATAGAAATACGTGGAAGTTACAGCACTGAAACAGGCCATTCTGCCCAACCAGTCTATGTTGGTGCTTACCCTCCATGCGATCAAATAGTTCTAATCACATTGACCCACCTTGTTCCCATACCTTTCAACCCCTTTTCCTTCATCCACTATACAATCTAATCTTGAATGTTGACATAAACCAGGAAGTTCCTCACAGATGCTCCTGTTCCACTGTCGTTCTTTCGATGGAAGTGTGCCATACCCTGTTAATGTGCATAAACGGGGTTTCCGCCACACTTCCAGTGGAGATACGGCGGTGGAGCAGGAGCAGCTCCAAGGAAATTCCCAGCCATGGTTTCTGCCTCAACAATCAGCCCTAGAAGTGAATTCTACAGGAGAGTGATTATTTCCACAGTGTTCTGAATTCCTCTGCGCATGCGCACCTGTTCCGGTTGTACATGCGCACCTGTTCCGGTTGTACATGCGCACCTGACGTTGCATCGGCTGCAGGGCATGCTTTCCTCTGCTCCCTGTGGAGAAGGTCGGGGGGGGCGGGGTAGAGGAGCGAGGAGCTCGGAGAGGGGAGCGAGGCGAGGGGAGAGAGGAGGTCAGCGAGGGGAGAGGGGAGCGAGGAGCTCAGAGTGGGGGGAGAGGAGCTCGGAGAGGGGAGCGAGGCGAGGGGAGAGGGAAGAGAAGAGCTCGGAGAGGGGAGGGGAGCGAGGAGCTCAGAGTGGGGGGAGAGGAGCTCGGGAAAGGAGAGGGGAGCAAGGAGAAGCTGGGAGAAGGTCAGGAACTCGGAGAGAAGGTCAGGAGCTGGGTGGGAGCATAAGGTCAGGAACTCAGGGAGGGGGGGAGTGGAGCTCAGGGAAAGTAGGTCAGGAGCTATGGGGGGAGACGTTCAGGAACTTGGGGGGAGTTAGAGCATGGAGAGAACAGTGGGGATGGGGGAAGAACACGATCCAGGTCTAAATGGGGGGGAATTAGAGTGAGAACATGATCCAGATGGAAAGTCAGATGACGTTCTCCCCCCTCTGTTAGACATGGATCACGTTCTTCCAACTGGATGAATTAGTGAATCCTTTCTCACACACAGAGCAGGTGAACGGCCTTTCTCCAGTGTGAACTTGCTGGTGTGTCAGAAGGTTGAATACACACACAGACCCCACACTCATGAACCCCACACACACATCCCTTCATTCAGAATTAAAGAGTTTTTATGACTTTCAGAAGGAAAAAAAAACATAAAACTCCAAAGAATTAGCTAACCCACTAATTAGAGTATATAGTCTTTTATTTTACCAGCCAAGGACAACTATAATTACAATTGCAGAATACTATTAACAGAGGATCTTCACAAAGCTAACTATACTTCCACATTCTGTGGTCTGGCATGACTGGATCAAATTATACATTATGGGGTTGTCTATAGCAGACAGGATCAAATTACACATTCTAGACAAACTGTTGGGTGTGTCTTGTCCTCCAAGGGGACCAATCAGAAATCTGGTGTTGCAAATAGACACAGCCATTGTGAAGGAATAAGCCATAACCTATTCAGAAAAATACACCATCTTATGAAAGAATTCTGGCCTTATTAAAACATGACAAACTGGGTTTGGAAATTTAGAAACTTAACTATGAAATAGCTATGAAAGCATTCTGGCTATTGAGATAAGACAATTGTTGACCCTGAATAAATAACCTTATTGAAACAGAAGGTGAAGGGCTCCAACAGGCTGACCTTTGGGAACAAAAACAATGGTTCACCATGGATAAGGTGTTCTAATTTACACTTCGTAAAGAAGCACATAAAGGAAGGAACATCTGCCCTCGTAAAGATGACATAAAGTAAGGAACACCTGCCGTCACACCATTTTTTATATGGTAAACTTAGAACACCTAGAGATGAGATATGATTCTGTAATGTTACCAGCTGAGATGGCAGTAAGAGTTGCAGAAATAGGCAGAAAAATGACTAGCTTGCATCAGCAGAAAACCTTAAAGGAAATACCACTGGAAAAAGGTATAAATATTGAACTCTCAAATGGGATAACAGACTCGCTTTAATCGGGCAAAGCGATTCTCAGCTTCAGAGGCGGCTCTGTCAGTCTCCAACTCTTTGTACCTCGGGGATCAAAGGTATTTGATTTTGGTGGATATCCTGTAGAAAACTAAGAACTGTAATACTGTAGTGAAGTTAAGATTTAAAAGTAAGATTTTCTGTTAATAATAAGATTGTAAGTTTTCTCTTTTTGGAAACTGTTAATGTTGTGATTGACTCACCAACTGTAAATTACATGTCGGTTCTTTAATAAATCTATATATTTTTAGAATTGTCTCACATAAGACTTCTGTATCAAAAACTCGTGAACTTAATCTCTGTACACTCTTTGGTGAGGAGTTGCAGAATTCTGGGGGAGTTTTCCGGATCTTCATAATATCCGGAACGTTACAGTCTAGCTAAACTTATTAAAAGTGCTATCTGGAGGACGGTAACATCTTCAGGTTGTTCCTTTCCTTAAGGGAGAGATAGCTCGGACCTTTAGACCTAATTAAGCGTCTTTAGGATTCGGCTACCTCAAACTTTAGTTGAAGGTGAACGTCTTGAGAAATACGCCTGATCCGGGGTAGCCCTAAAGGGGTTAGGACTAGTAAATATCTCTTCACCATTCTACAGCATCCCAACTTTTTGTGTAAAGAAGTTGCTTCTGCCCTCTGTTACATTTAATCTTGTATGCATGTCCCCTCATTCTTGACCCCGTCAACTACTGGAAACAGTCTGCTTTTATCTACCCTATTCCATCCTTTCAGAATTTTAAACACTTCTGTCAGAATGGATCCTGGTGTTCCTCCTCCTGTGGCCTAGGTTTTATGCTGCTCCTCCTCCTCATTCAATATATCATGATGCATTGATGTCGATGTGTGAACTGAAACAGTTGAGTTATTCCTTCAAATTGTCTGTTGCTCAGCTGTGCTGGACCACTGCTACTTTCACACCATCTTGATATCAGCCGTCATTCATAGAATCATAGAATCATAGAAGATAGGAGCAGGAGTAGGCCATTCGGCCCCTCTAGCCTGCTCCGCCATTCAATGCGATCATGGCTGATCATCCAAATTCAGTACCCTGTCCCTGCTTTCTTCCCATATCCCTTGATCCCTTTAGCCTTAAGAAATATATCCAACTCCTTCTTGAATATATTTAATTAATTGGCCTCTACTGCCTTCTGTGGCAGAGAATTCCACAGGTTCACCACTCGCTGGGTGAAGAAATTCCTCCTAATTTCTGTCCTAAATGGCTTACCCCTTATCCTTAGACTGTGACCCCTGGTTCTGGACTCCCCGACCATCGGGAACATCCTTCCTGCATCTAGTTTGTCCTGTCCTGTCAGAATTTTATAAGTTTCAATGAGATCCCCTCTCATTCTTCTAAACTCCAGTGAGTATAAGCCCAATCGACCCAATCTCTCTTCATACGCCATTCCTACCATCCCAGGTATCAGCCTTGTGAATCTTCGCTGAACTCCTTCCATGGCAAGAACATCCTTCCTCAGATAAGGTGACCAAAACTACACACAGTACTCAAGGTGTGGTCTCACCAAGGCCCTGTACAACTGCAGCAAGACATCCTTGTTCCTGTACTCAAACCCTCTCGCTATGAAGGCCAACATACCATTTGCCTTCTTAACCGCCTGCTGCACCTGCATGCTTACCTTCAGCGACTGGTGCACAAGGACATCCAGGTCTCATTGCACTTCCCCTTTTCCCAATCTATTGCCATTCAGATAATAATCTGCCTTTCTGTTTTTGACACCAAAGTGGATAACCTCGCATTTATCCACGTTATATTGCATCTGCCACGCTTCTGCCCAATCACCCAACCTGTCCAAATCATCCTGGAGTTTCTCAGCATCCTCCTCGCAGCACACACGACCACCCAGTTTTGTGTCGTCTGCAAACTTGGAGATATTACATCTAGTTCCCTTGTCTAGATCATTAATATATATTGTGAATAGCTGGGGTCCAAGGACCAATCCCTGCGGTACCCCACTAGTCACTGCCTGCCACTCGGAAAAAGACCCGTTTATTGCAACTCTTTGCTTTCTGTCTGCCAACCAGTTCTCTATCCAAGTCAATACCTTGCCCCCAATCCCATGTGCCTTAACTTTACACGCTAATCTCTTATGCGGGACCTTATCAAAAGCCTTTTGGAAGTCCAAATACACCACATCCACTGGTTCTCCCTTATCTATTTTACCAGTTACATCCTCAAAAAATTCCAGTAGATTAGTCAAGCATGATTTACCTTTTGTAAATCCATGTTGACTTTGTCCGATCCTGTCACTGTTTTTCAAGTGCTCAGCTATTACATCTTTTATAATTGACTCCAGCATTTTCCCCACTACCGATGTCAGGCTTACCGGTCTGTAATTCCCCGTTTTCTCTCTACCACCCTTTTTGAATAGTGGGGTAATATTAGCTACCCTCCAATCCATGGGTACTGTTCCAGATTCCATCGAATGTTGGAAGATGATCAGCAATGCATCTACTATTTCTAGGGCCACTTCCTTAAGTACCCTAGGATGTAGATTATCAGGCCCTGGGGATTTATCGGCCTTCAATCCCTTCAATTTTCCTAACACCATTTCCCTACAAATATTGATTTCTTTCAATTCCTCCCTTTCATCAGACCCTATGTTCCCCAACATCTCTGGGAGGTTATTTGTGTCCTCCTTTGTGAAGACAGAACCAAAATATGTATTTAATTGGTCTGACATTTCTTTGTTCCCCATTATAAGTTCCCCTGATTCTGACTGCAAGGGCCCTATGCTTGATTTCACTAATCTTTTTCTCTTCACATATCTATAAAAGCTTTTACAGTCAGTTTTTATGTTCCCTGCAAGCTTACTCTCGTATTCTATTTCCCCCTTCTTAATTAATCCCTTTGTCCTCCTTTGTTTAATCTTAAACTGCTCCCAATCCACAGGGTTGTGGGCTGGAAGGCAAACATGGTTGACCCTTCTTCATGCGGCAATTGCCGATTAAAAGTCAACCAGGTGCCCCCTTTTTAAAGGGACACAACAAATAAAGACTGTAAATTAACATAAATTTGAAAGGAACCTTAACAAATCAAATTAAAATTTTGTTCCTGGGGGTGATGCTGTGCTCCAGTCCTTCCAGTGCCCACCAGTCACGGAAGGCCTCGCCCGTGCTGGTGGACACCGCGTGGCAAGCATAGTTGGATTGACATATACTTGTCATTAAGTAATGCTTAAAAAGTCAACAAGCAAACAAATGATGGGTCTGTCTTTTAATGTGCAATTATCCAGATTAATCCCCTGCAGAAGTTTAAGAGAATGGGCAAAAATGCACTAATGCTCATTTACACATTAACATACACTTAGCATGTGTTTTAGCTTGAACCTACAGAGGAATTTCATCCCCTTTGTGTCCAATTCTTGGAAAATGGAATTGTGAAAAGACAAACTCTGGCAAAGAATAAAATATCTTAGCTGTCAGTGACCAGTATTTTTATGGTACATTAGTTGGAGTTCAAGACCTGCAATTTATTTCGATCTTCTCTGTAATCTGTTTAGCAACACATTGGGCTATTTCAAGGAGGTTAACATTAATATTTGGCCTAAAGGAGGAAGAAAAGAGGACAGTGAAACATTAACAGCAAGAATGACAGGATTGTGTTCCTACTACTTCCTACATCACTCTCGGAATTGCAATCTCAGGGTCATCCACTAACTTTGAAACAATTTCTTCTGGATTAAAACACTGCAACTGAAGCATTAAATTGCTTGCTCACAAATTAGTTTGCTGTCTACCTTTGCTAATATTTGTCTTGCAATTTGAACATACTGATTCACTTATCAGGATCTATCCGAAAGGCAAGTAAGATAATAGTTTTATCATGAAGAGAAGACCTATATTGACCAAGATATTATTAAATGGTTGTTTTCATTTTACTGGTAATAAAATATTTGTAATACTAACAGGGACCAGTGGTAATAATAGCCATGCTAGTAGTTGCATTCTGGTAGATAACACCTCCGTTATACTGCATGAAGTGGTACAATATTGGCTGGGTTTTAACTAGGCAGCTGTGATTGCACTGCTTACTGCACCACTGTGAGCAGGAGAAAGCAGAGCCCAAAACCACACAGATTGCTGATGAAATGTCAAATAATAGAGAAGAGCTGGCAGGATAGTCAACTCTTTTCTATCAATAGAAATTTAAAGTTTTATAAGTTGGCTGGGTACCATCTGGTGACGCATAATGTTAACAGTGCAAAATGAACTTTTCATATTACCAACACCAAACTGCGGTTTCCTTTTGAAATGTACAGCATTTTAAATCATGTTTGGCATCAATGATGTAAGATAGTTTGTACTGCACCACTGCCAAATATGCAATATAACTAACACAGTTATAAGCAAAGTGGGGCTGGACTTTCATTTCTGGAATTGTTTATTAGGAGAATATGCGTTAATGAACATCAACTCTTATCTTTATAGAAGCGAATCAATTGGATGGCTGGTCTAATCATGGTACTGCTCTTCTTTGAATGATGCTGTGGGATGTTTTACATCTGCCTGAATAGACAGACAAGGCCTCTGTTTAATATCTCATCATGAAAGATGACACCTCCAAAGATGTGAGTGCTGCACTAAAGTATCAGCCTAGATTATATGTCCTGGAGTGGGGCTTTAACCCAACGAGCTGAGCTGAGCTTTAGAACTATTAATTAGATTGTGTAACATAAGGAAATAATTATCCAGTTTTTACCAGAATAACTATTAACGCTTCTCTTACCATGGATGAGTTCATTCATCTCGATGTAATCATGCATTACAGGGGCTACCAATAAGTCTATTTGTCCAGCAGCTGCCCTTCTGGATTTAATGTGTTCTTATGCATGAGAGATTGGCCTAATTATGTCTATGAAAAGTTCTTTGACTTGGGTGTTGTTGCATTGTGGAGAAACAGAGGTTAAGCAATGCATTGTCTCATCACAAAAGCTATGTTTTTACTTTTCTATTATGTAGTGTATTCTGGCAAGGATGGCATTACTGTTGGCGGTTGTGCTCTACAATTGCACTTTACTGCAAGAACTCTGTAGCTGTATTCTGTTTAGTCAATACTGGCTCATGAAAAAATAATAAATATCTGTGTTATGAGATATTAGGCTCTGAAGTTTTATTGTATTTTTCGGAGCACAAGCTGGCTACAGTGATACCATCCTTCCCAAAATGTATTGGGTGCAGAATAAGTAATGGCATCCCCTTGGTGGTGAAGAAATGCTACAAGCTGCATTTATCTTCAACACAATTTAGTGGCATTCATTAAGCGGCCTGCAATGTTGCAAGGCCACTTGGACCTTGCACTTTTGCCATAAATTGACCTTGTGATATACTTGCGCATACCAGATATATTTAAATATCCCCATAAGCAGTTTATGACATTTTCTAGTCTAGGGAGAGGGATGGAACAAAATCACCAAATACAGTGGAGGAGAAAGTATGACAAAAACTTCAACCTGTCATAACGACATCGTAGAAGAAAATCTGTAACGAAAAATATTTACTTATGTGCTTCAGGGGCTTTCAGGCAAATGGCCCTTTGTTAAGATCCACTGGTATTCTCAGAGGTTAGAAAGGGAAGATCATATGAAAGGGATTAACAAAGGGAGCTCCTTGCCAAGCTACCACAGCACCCCAGCAATTCTGTTGGCAAGTGATACAGTAATAAAGAACATGTCACTTTCTAGACAAATTTCAAAAAATTCTCATCCATTTTTCATTAAAATCTTTCCGTGTGAAGTTACTTACATAATTACATTGCAAGGATGCTGTCATGTTTGTGATTTCAGACAAGAAGAGACTCAAAACAGCACATAGCTCAATTTCCAGATAAGCAGATGTTTATGCTGTGTACAGAAAGTACTGAGGAGAACAAACAGAGCACTCAAAGACAAGAGGGTAGTGACAAGGACGTGGTGTACAGTATAGCTTGAAGCTGCAGTACATGAGAAATGTACAGTGACTAGGATTCTTTCATTTTTTTCACGTAATATTTCATATGATATTTGTGTTGTAATGTTGCCTTTTAAACTCTTAATCAGCCTAGTATCAAATTTTAATAAGACATTTCCACTCACAAGATCGTATATGAGTACCGTGCACACATAAAACAACCCAGGGGACATTTTGACTTTGTACAATAGTGTAAAATGGGCAATAGCGAATCGTCAGCCCGTTTTACATCTCTCCCAGAATCGCACAACGTCAAAGTGACCCCCGATGGGGTTTATTTTCCTCTGCTAGCACTAATGGCGGTTGCTGATTATTAAAGGGCACATAGCCAGCAAAAAAGCAATAAGAACTGGGTTTGTAATACTTTACCTAATGTCTGCCATGCAAAAATAGAATTATTACCAGTAATGTTGACATTATTTTATTACTCACTGCTCAATAATACCAATTGAGGGCTTGCTAATGGTTGCTAATGCTGAGTGGTGATGTTTTCTGTTGGGTACAGACGATTCTGCAATGTTGTCAACCTGAGTTGGCACTCCTGGCCGGCATCCCAAGTTCTACCCTCCGTAAAGTTGATGTCATCCAAAACTCTGCCGCCCGTGTCCTAACTCGCACCAAGTCCCGTTCACCCATCACCCTTGTGCTCGCTGACCTACATTGGCTCCCGGTTAAGCAATGCCTCAATTTTAAAATTCTTATACTTGTTTTCAAATCCCTCCATGGCCTCGCTCCTCCCTATCTCTGTTATTTCCCCCAGCCCTACAACCCTCAGAGATATCTGCACTCCACCAATTCTGGCCTCTTGAGCATCCCCAATTTTAATCGCTCCACCATGGGCGGCTGTACCTTTAGCTCCCAAGGCCCTAAGCTTGGGAATTCCCTCCCTAAATCTCTCTGCCTCTCTACCTCTCTTTCCTCCTTTAAGACACTCCTTGAAACCTACCTCTTTGACCAAGCTTTTGGTCATCTGCTCGAATATCTCCTTATGTGGCTCGGTGTCAAATTTTGTTTTATAACACTCCTGTGAAGCGCCTTGGAATGTTTTACTATGTTAAAGGCGTTATATAAATACATGTTGTTTTTGTTGTTGTGAAGTTGGCGATATTTTAGGCCAGAAATTCCTGGGGAGGTTTTCTGGGGTCAGATCTGGGTGGGGCAATACTTCCAAGTATCATATGGATGCACTCCTGACCCAACAGAGGAAGAATAATGCACTGTTTAGCATTGTCCACCAATATGTCATCTTTAACAAAGAATAGTGCCTTCCATTTCAAAATTGCTTTACCCATGTCGCTCAGTTGTTTCAAATCTTAGACACGGACTCTTCCAAACCACTCAGATGTTATCGCACAGAGCTTTACATGGAGCCTAAGGAACTGGACACACCACTCACATGGTCAATATGCTTTGCTCAAAAAGTTCCAATGACAAGTTGCTTCCTCATTGAAAGGTTTCAGAGAGGATTCAGAGAGGCTGGGCCTCTCTGAAGCCTACCCTGGGTCACTAATATTGCCATTGCTTTCGTTGAGCGAACCCTGCTGTTCCTCCCTATCTTGTGAAGTAGGTACTTCAGTGCTGCTAGCAAGAATGGAGGGGGAAGTTGCTCCTGCTACTGTTCCTCTTGTTCTTGGGAGGTGCCAACCACCCAACATCTAAACACATCACTGGTGAAGAGAGCACATTACTACTGGGTGGTCCTGATCAATTCCATTGCCTTTTGAGTTATAGAGTCATAGGGGTAAAAATTCACTTGGTTGCGCCTCCCGTTAGCGCCTTAAGAGGGCGCTAATGGGGCGCAAAGCCGCTAACGCCCGGGCGCAGCGATGTTTGCGCCGCTCGAGAACTTAACTTGAGATTGTGCGGCGGCGCTAAAACTTACCGCTGTGACCACCTGCGCGCGCAGATTGTGACGTCATTCCATGGTGCAACGCCCTTGTGGCGCCCCGTAGCGGAAATTGAGTGGCGCCCCCTGCCTTACCGCCTGGCGCTTCCAACGACCAGAAGGCTGGAACGCTATCAATCGCTGTGGGGCTGGGGGGGGCGCTATTTAAAGGGGGCCTCTTCCTGTCTTTTATTGTTGGTGCCATTTTTGAACTATGCATTCTGAGAGAGAGAGGGAGAGACTTCTGGAGAGATTCAACGTTGTGTGAAGGAATTTTGGGTACTGAGCAGCACTTTGCAGGTTCATTTTGATTTGCCATTCCTTGTATCGATTTAGCAGAGTCCGTGGGAGCTGCTCTCTGAGCTCTTTGCCTGGTACTCTCCATTGTTCTTTCCAGCACATTTGATGTGCAAGTCTCTCCAGGCCGAGATTCAAGGCAGCAATGAACAGGATGTGGATGGAAAGCAAGATTAACCATCCCCTTTAAGAACTGGCCCGTGCCATTGTGTGTGTGTTCCATTGCTGACTGACATTACATGAGCTTCGCCAGCGCTCCGAGTTAGCGCCTCACTGCTCGGCCTTTGCGCCTTAAGAGAGGTGTGCAGCACCTGCTTTAGCGCTCCACTCACCTCCCGGGGCGGTAAAAGTGAAGTTTCCTGTCAGTGCCGATAATTAGCGCCAGGCGCTAATATTTGCGTCCGGACGATATTTGCGCCCCAAATGGGGCGCGACCTAATTTCTACCCCCTAGAGTCATAACGGCACAGAAGGGGGCCATTCAGCCCATCGAGTCTGTGCCAGCTCTCTGCAGAGCAATCAAGTCAGTCCCATTCCCCCGCTCTATCCCTGTTGAGATTCATACAAAACAAATGTGCTTTTTGCATCATCTGTATTTATGTTAATGATCGAATGACTCCAATTCCAAAGCAGTTTTGATGGTATTCCATGTAAATATTGATCTCTGTCTATATATGCTGTGCTCATTTGTATTTCTTCACTTTACCTGACGAAGGAGCAGCGCTCCGAAAGCTCGTGATTTCAAATAAAACTGTTGGACTATAACCTGGTGTTGTGCGACTTCTCACTTATGTAAATGAAGAGCAGGGAAAAATAAAAGATGCAACTTGAGAGAGGAGCCAATTGTCAGTCTGTAGGTGACAGCTGCCCATGAAGTTGTTGAATACAATGCTTATTCAGCAGTGAAATACAGTAAAAGTCATGAGCTACAAACTCCCAAGTGAGTCACACAGCTCCATGAGCTGCCTTTAGTCAGATGGTTGCAGGCCATTTCAAGAGATCTAATATTATTTATAACATTTTTATGGCTATGGTTAATCAGTGAAATCAGTAGGGATAACTTTAAACTCTAATTTCCATTACATCTATCCTAATAAACAATAGAGGAAATTGCCAAACTTGGTCAAAAAAGCAGTCACACTCAGGAGATTTTTATACGACAGATGAGAAACATTATGATACAGATTTTGATAAATCTGTGAACTTTAATTTCTCACTTAGACACACATCTATTTCTAAACACTGAAAAAATTGTGTAACGTAATATATATTATTTTCAGGAAAAGAGATCAGTTCGTCCCTGTGCATGGGGGGGGGGGGCGAGGAGGGGGGGTGGGCGAAGGGCAGCCAATCAGAAGTCAAAGGTTTGATGATCACAAGATCAGGGCTTGGAAAACCTGTGCGGAGTCTGATCCCAGCAGTTATGTAGGAATCATGCCTGCCATCGAACTCCACTGCTGACCCCACCAAAGAATGCAGGGTCGGACACAGAGTCCTCAGCCCCCACAGCAAACCCCCCATCCCTTGTGTCAATAGCCTTGTAGGGGTGGATGGCAGCTTCACCTCCAGCAAAGCCATCCCATAACGTAAAGTCACTTGGATCCAGCATAGCCAGGTCCCCGCCGTGTTTGCGTCCATTTCAGCGAACACCCATCGGACTTACAGCGGGAGTCTGCCGGAATCGCCACGCCAGGCCTGGCACGGGCTCGACAGGCTGAATGGCCTCCTACTGTGCTTTAACGATTCTATGAATCTATGAATTTTGGAACCATCAATGCAAATCCAAATCAATGCAAGTCTCTTAGAAACCCTCTGGCACAAACCAGGAGGCCACCTGAGCTTGTAAGGGATGAGATGGCCAGTTGCGTAGTGGCGTAGATGAAGATAAGGAGTCAATCTTAAGGAGTCACAGTGAATAGGATACACTGACTACTCTTTCAAGATGGTACACGGAAGCCTGGAGTATGATTATTCTTCTTTTCGAGTCTTCGCACTGTTCCCTTTGGGGATCGGTGTGAAGCAGTGGAAGGATTCACAAGCTGATTAATAGACTGACGGGCCACGCTAATGCTCCTTCCATGGCTGTAACCACCTTTATACCAGCTGATAGGGTGGTCAGTCCTATGGGCTCCCACAACCCATGAGGGCGGACCACCTACACCCACCGGACGCGAGTATCCCACTGGATGTCAACCCAGAATTCAAAGCCCGAACTCCGACTCCACTCGCCGGGACTGTCTGGAGTTCGAACTCTGCACCTTCTGGCCCAGGGGCGGGAATGCTACCACTGCGCCAAAGGCTCACTCCTGGAGTCAGATTACTACTATGTAAAGGGCATGGTTGACCGCATTCGGGGGTTGTGGATAACCACAGAGGTATCAATGCCCAGAATTTAGTTAGAAAGAAAGAACTTGTATTTATATAGCACCTTTCACAACCTCAGGACGTCCCAAAGCGCTGTTACATCCAATTAAGTACTTTTAAAGTGTCGTCACTACTACAGAAAACGTGGCAGGCAATTTGCCCACAAACCACAACGAGATAAATGACCAGATAATCTGTTTCGTAGGGATGTTGGTTGAGGGATAAATATTGGCCAGGACACTGGGGAAAGCTCCCCTGCACTTCTTCGAAATAGTTCCATGGGATCTTTTACATCCACCTACAAGGGCAGAGGGGGTCTCAATTTAATGTCTCATTCAAAAGACCACACCTCTGACAGTGCAACACTCCCTCAGTAATGCACTGGGAGTGTCAGCCTGGATTATGTGCTCAAGTCTCTGGAGTGGAACCTACGACCTTCTGACTCAGAGTGCTACCACTGAGCCACGGCTGAGACGTATATTAAAAACTTTACATCTATATCTGTCAAATGTTTCCCTTATAAATTCCTATTTTCATGTTTATAGTGGAAACTATCTATTTAAACTTATCACTGTGATTACACCCTTTAGCCAGTGAAGGCACTAAAGTATTATATAAAGAAAGGACAGAATGAATGACTTTAAAATGGGGACGGAATAATGTGTGCGCACCTTGGTCCCCACCTTCTAACATCCCTTCATTTAAAGACTACACTTGACTCCCCATGTACAATGTAATGGTAGGTCGACAAGTAATAAATTAAAATTTTACAGCTGCTCAAACTTCCTGTCTACAAAACCTTCCTTCTTTTTGTCATATTTTTGTCACACTTTTCTGTTAACTATTCCATTATAAATTCCTATGTCCACATTCATAATAGAAACTGGGATCAAATTCAACTTCGGCTGGGGCATAAAACAGACTGTAGCGGATCAGCCGCCCGCTACGTACCCTGCCCGATTTTCCTTTACATTGACAACAATGGAAAATCATGCAAGGTATAGAAAGGGCAGTTGATCTGCTATCACCCATTTTGTTCCACCGCCAAATTTGAATTTTAGCCCCAATGTCTATGTAAATTGATCATGCTGTAATTACAGCCTCCCACATGTGGTGGCACTGTAGCGCCTCAGTTTTGAGTCTTCCAGCTCCTCAGCCTGTACTATAAAGAAACTCCTATGCTCCAACCAACTCTGCTTCCCAAATTGCTTTAAGCTTTGCGCTTTAACTAAGTAATAATATAAAATGAAATTTATAATATATCAAAATAAGGACAGAATGCATGACTTTAAAATGGGGACTGAATTACGTTTGCATGTCCTGGTCCAATTATCCCTCCCGGTAAGCCCAATTCAACTGAAGGCTACCATTGGTCTTGACTCATTAGTGTAATGGAAATCTTCATATTAAATAAATAACTTTCTATCGTTATAATACAAATTACTGTCAACAATGTTATCACAGGAATGTTTCATGCAATCATGCCAACTTCCTGTCTCTGCTACTTTAATAGAAGCATTAACCCATTTAAAATAATGGTGTGAGGAACATCACCAACAGTAATTTCTAATTTATTGTTTGTTGTCTACTGGTTGCTTTAGTTTTACATGTTACACAGAGTAGCCAAGATGCGGGTGTCCGTGAAGCTTGGAAATAGAGATTGGAACTGAATCAGTTTTATCAGAGGAAAGCAGGGTAGGAAGTCAGTGATAGAAAGTCTAGAGCAAGAGGCTATCATCAGAGGAAGACATAACCAGGAAACAGTTAATGCTCCACACTTTCACATCTAGGCCTTTCAAAAGCAACAGTGCCAAACTACGTTCTGACTCAGTCACAACAAATTCACTTGGGACACCCTCATTAGTGAGAGGATTTCTCCATTCACTTAAGATTTAAGCTCAAGTCCCAGAGAGAATCTATTTACAGAAAGCACTTCATCTTTCTATCCTAGAGCCACCCACTAAAATGGAATCACCAACAGGGTCATTTTTGTTAAGAGGAGACACAGAGGTGCTAAATAGAGGCCAGTAGTATAGGGTGACCATATTTTCTAAACCAAATCCGGGGACACACAGGGTGGGAGCATAGCAAAGTAGCCAGGATGCGTTTCAAGGAAACCTGCAAGATGACTTTTGTTGCTTCTACTAGTGGAATTCACGTAGAGGCAATGCCATTTTCACTTTATCCCGAGATTCGAATCTTGTGTGTGTTCTGGCAATAGTGTTGTACCATCTATACTCTTCCCCGAATACCCTAACTTTTAATTTCTCAATTGTAAATCTGTTACAAACAGACTGAGATTTTCCTTATAAGGTGTGAAACACCCTTTGTCTCAGAAGCTTAGGAAACCTCTTCCCAGTGGAAGAATTTAGAGCTTTCCTTATTCAGTTAAAAAAAAAACAATGCACCATACTAATCTGAGGTAAAGTAAATCCACTCACCCACCAGCTCGCACCGCGTCCTCGACTTCTCCCGCACATTTTAAAGGTTCCGCCCTCCGGCCAGTCACTATTAACCGAAACACGGGGTCAGGTGACTCAATCCCCCAGAGTGCAGTGCGGCCTGAGCTATCGATGAGGCCTTTTTTCTGCCGCGCTGCATTGTGGGAAAGTGGGGCCACCATCATCACCTACATTCAGCCGGCTCCTGGAATCTGTTCCTGAGCTCAAACCGGGCAGGAACGGGCCGAGAATCTCCCATCAGGGTTTCTGTACATTCGCCTTTAAAAAAACAAAGGGGGCGATTTTCTCAGCCCTGAGGAGGCGGGTATGGAGGCGGGACTGCTGGAAAAATGGCAGAATTTGGGGGTGGGTGGCAAACCCGCCCCCAACCCGCCTCCATGCCATCTTCCCAGGAGGTGGGTTGCCGTCCCGCGCCGGGTCCCGTCTCCTTGGAGGCGGGAAGGGATTAAAGCCTATTAACTGCCTGTTAACAGTGGGTCTGCGGGGGTCGCAAAAGTGTGGTGTGAAGGTAAGTGATGGGTGCAAGAGTGGAGAGGTGAGTATCTGAGGTAAGTGCAAAGTGTTTTTAAAAGTGTACTTACCTTTGTTTCTTCCTGCAGGCCTCAGTCGGTTTCTATACGGAGAGTCTCGCACCTCTCCGTGTTGCAAATGAGAGATGACCGTTGCATTCTCATATGCAACAAACATCTCATTTCTGCAAAAGAAAGAAGGTTGATGAGGTCTTGTATGCAGAGATTATCACTGTTTGACAGCTTCACAGAGCTCTGTGCTCTGCAACCGGCTCCTCCCTAATTGGCCTGGTAAGCGGGCTTAACAAGGTCAATCAGGGGAAAATCCCGCTGGTTGGCCAGAAGCTGATGGAGGCGGGACTGAAACCCGACAAGTGGGAGTCCCGCTTCCAAAAGCTTCCCATTGAGAAAATCACCCCCAAAGACTCTATACAGGGATGAGTTTTACCGGGGACATGATTTGCTTGGAGACACAGTACCTAATCCGGGGACATAGGGTCAGCCTACAGTAGTATTGAGTCTTGGCAGTTTGTTCATAAGAATGAATTCTGGCAATCTTTTACTGCAGTTAAAAATGTCACTTTTGTGTCAGTGCAAAGCAATTTCAGGCAAACATTGATGTGAAACTAGCTCAAGAATCAGGCAACAACAACAACAACTTGTATTTATATAGCACCTTTAACATAGTAAAACGTCCCAAAGTGCTTCACAGGAGTATTATAAGACAAAAAATTTGACACCGAGTCACATAAGGAGAAATTAGGGCAGATGACTAAAAGCTTGGTCAAAGAGGTAGACTTTAAGGAGCGTCTTAAAGGAGGAAGGAGAGGTAGAGAGGCAGAGAGGTTTAGGCAGGGAATTCCAGAGCTTAGGGCCTAGGCAACAGAAGGCACGGACACCAATGGTTGAGCGATTATAATCAGGGATGCTCAAGAGGGCAGATCTGACTACCAAGCACATAGAAACATAGCAAAATAGGAGCAGGAGTAGGCCACACTAAAGCAAGAGATGTGAAACCATTTCTAGCCTTGTACTTTACACCCGATGCAGTGTAGCTCCAGCCTGATACAAAGCTGTGTTTGTAAAGTGCTCCAGTACTTGCAACTTTTTAAACTTATTTTTTAATGATTGTAATGTTAGGAGAAAGCAGACAGTCTAATCAGCTCTCACATAATATTAAAATTAGTGGAGCTCTGTGGACATGTACAAGAATGCACGCACAGAGCTCCTTTGCCCTTACGTTCAGTTGTAACTCAGGACTCCCAGCTGTACATCGTGCTCTACAGACATCAGTAGCTGTATGACTGCAGCCTTCGACACACCCTTCTAACTGATGAGATAAATTCAGTTGGTTAGCACCTCCCATTAGCACCAGCAACTGGCGCTAACGAGGCACTGATGCAGTAGCAACAGGACGAGGCAAATCCAGCGCCGCACGGCAAATCCGGTCCCCCCCGTTGTGCCGCCGGAACGAGGTACCGCCAGAGACATCAACGCCAGGCAGATCATGATCGTGACTGGCTGCCCGATCTGCAAAATTGATTTTCATCACCTACCTTAGCGCCTCGACCAGACAGCGACAGGGAGAGCAGGTGCACAGCTGCAGGACGCTGGCTCCAGCGATGTTATTTAAAGACATCAGCATTAATCACTCGCAGCTGTCAGGGCAGGTTAGTTTCAGTGGTTTCTTGTCAGTTTCAGCTAGTGGATCACTTTGTATAAGTAATTTCAAGGTTCTTTTTTTATCAGCAGTGTTCTGGCAAGTGCAAAGTGGCTACATTTATTGTTCAAAGAATCAAACAGCTACACTTGGCAACATTAATGGGGGCTGTACTGGCGCCACCTCACCCTCCAGGATCTACGGTGGAGGAGCGTAGGCAGCCAGAAATATGAGAACATGAGGAGGAACATCAGGGCTCTCACCAGGATGACTTAAACCCCAGATCCCTTTTCCTCACCATATGCCCATCATACCATTCCTGTGTCATGCCATATCACAGCGTCCTCCTGGGTGCAAAGGTGAAATGAGAGAGACCACAAAATATAGCAAACTCCATTAATAAATGTATCTATAAACATATCACACACAATACATGAATTCTAATAACTAATGACCCTTGTGCCTTTCATAATTGAATAGCTGTCATTGTGTGCAAGGCATGAGATGTGGGTGTGACTGTTGCTAGGTAGAGATTGTTGGTGGGTGAGCGCTGGAGGTGTGGTGCTTTGGGCAATGTGTGAAGCTTGTGGTACAGATGTAGCATTAGTTGAAACATTCAATCACCCTGACTACCCGACTGAGGTGGATCTGCCTTGAGCACACCTGCTTCAGTCCTCCGGCTCCTTCTCCTTGTTGTGCTTCTCCTTGCTGAGGCAGCTGCACAGCCAGCAATGCTGAGAATGAGGTGCTGCAGTATCAGGGAAAAGCCTGTGGCAATGATGAGTTGCGATTAGACTGCACCCGATATTGGTCCACCCTTTGAGTGTAACACCACTGAGCTAGGCCTTTAAGACTTGATTTAGCACCCCAATCATTTCTTTGAGCAGTGAGAATGAATTTTGTGTGCAGTCTAAAGCATTAGCGCCTGGCGCTAATTCCCAAAATTTCGAAAGATACCGCCCATTCCTGGGCTATAATGAATTTCTCACCCATACTCTTTATTCTAATAAAATCTTAAGCAGCTGCAAAAATCCAGTTGCTACCAACAGCTATGAAGTTTCACCTCACATATGTGTATCATTCTTTTTCCATTTCCCGTTAAGAATTTTCATTTAGTTGAATACGGACAGTACAGTTAGAGAAATAACAATTCACTGTGACAAGCGTTTGAGTTTGATACTGCCGCACACGTGTATATGGAATATTGGTTAGATAGCTCACATTTTTTTTTGCTTTCTGTCTTTGAAATCTGGACGTCTTAGCACTAGTGTTAATAAAGTAGAGTGAAAGATTCTGAGGCTCATTTTAAACTCACTTCTAATCCAATTTTACTTGCGTCTTGGGGTTAGTCGCCAGTGTAACCCAAAGTGCCACCTCAAGCCTTGGCATCTAGCGCAATAGCAATTCAGACAGAGACCAGAATGGAGTTGTTGCAAATCTTTCCCTTCACAAAATGTTATGTGGGCTCAGGAAGACCTACAGCGAGGACAAGAAAATAACAGCAATGTTAAAAAGGGCAATATAGCATTCAAACTTAACTTCTGTACCTGCTATGTTGTTTTCAAACATGAATTTAAAAGAATTACAGGAAGAAAAATGAATCTGAGCCCACAAAGAGTGTACCAGGTTTATGTGTCAATGTGTTTATTTGTGTCTGATTTTCTTATTTAAAATAATGGTGTGAAAAGTTGTACATTTTTGGCTCCTAGTGGGAAAGAGCAGCTGGCAGAACTATAGTTTAAAACAACAGGAAACTTCACAAGCCCAACAGTTCATAGCCATTCCTAGCTTGAAGGAAACTATGGTGATATTAAAAAATTCCACACAAGCTGGACACGTGCCTTTTGAACACTTTCAAGGGCAGGTGGCTTTATTTCTGGCAAC